>JAHZTW010000001.1:428769278-428833674 GCA_020283515.1 Alliaria petiolata
GGGGGGGGGGGGGGGGGGGTCAGTGGCTTTGCTTTTGAAGCGGGAATCAATCTCTACTGCTTTTTCCTTGTCCAAAGGCTTAGAGCTACTTGCATTCCACGGTTGTGGATTTCTGGTGCGGTTTGCCATGGAGATCTTGCGCTTGATTTGTTGTTCTACTTTCACCGAGAGATGTAGAAGCTCGTGCATTCCACTATACTGAGTTCTCTCGACCTTCCTAGCTATGCGCTCTTGCAATCCATCAATAAACTGAGACATCAAAGCTTCTTCTGATTCTTCTAGCTCCAACAGATTCATGAGTTTCTCAAACTCTTCAAAGTACTCGTCCACGGTTCTTGTTCCTTGGGATAGCTTCCTGAAACGCTTCTGCAAGTCCCTATGGTAATGATCAGGGACGTATCTGGACCTCAATAGAAACTTCATATTTCGCCACATGGTGACTGGTGCAAAGCGGTTTCTTCTTCTCTCAGCCACGTTTCTATCCCACCAAGCAATTGCATTGTCGGTGAGCTGTGCAACGGGTAAGGCAACTCTCTTGCGGTCTTCATATCCATAGCACTCGAAGATGTATTCAAGCCTCCTTTCCCAATCTAGATACACGTCTGGATTTGACTTTCCAGCAAAGGTTGGAGGAGTTAGCTTAACGTCCATGTTTCCTTCCCTATGCTCTTCTTCTCGCACGCGCGGTCTCCTAAGAGGGTCTTGTGCACGCTGGTGTTATTGTTGCAAGGGATCAGGAGGAATGTCATCCTCAAGCTCAGGCATGTCTTCCTCAAGCTTAGGCAAGTCTTCCTCAGGCTCAACTAGATTCCTCACTGGAGCTCTCGGTGGATGAGCAGCAGCTGGTGCAGGAGGTTGTGGCGGCTGTTCTAAGCGCACTATACGTTCACCAAACTCTTGTCTCATGGCTCACATTTCTTCTCTGAAAGCAGCCATCATCTGCATCACGGCGTCTTAAGGCACTTCTTCACCTATGATGCTGCTTAAGTGGCTTGTAAGTCTCTGTATTTCAACAAAAACAACAAACTAATCAAAGCACCACAATAAATGATTCTAAAACCAACAAAACAACTTAGACAGAGATTAAACAAACCGGCTGATCTAATAATTCAAAGAAACCAAAGAACTGCAACAAACAGCTAACTAGATAACACGGAAATAAACAACTTTCTTTTTAGGGTTTTCGGTTTTAAAAACTAAGCAACAGAAACAAAACTCAAAGAAATAGACGAGTGCGGTAAAGACATCAACAATTCTTTTTGGCTTTTAAGGGTTTAATAAAACAAAACTAGTAGACAGATAATCAGATCAACTCGCACACCACTTGACTGCAATAACTTAACCGGATCTAACTAAACACGAACTTGACAAGAACAAACGGAAGCAAAGACATTTTTTTTTATGGGGTTTTCTTAATGAAACAGGAACAAAAACAAACTAAACAAACTGGAAGGTAAAGGGATAGATATCACCTGATGCTAGGAACCTTTCGGCTCTAATACCAGATGGTATGAACCTCGGATGGACTGAGATTCAATGGGATGGGATCAAACGCGCTGGTTTAGAGACTCTCACGTTGGATCGATGAATGAGATTGATGGGGTATCGAACACACCACAGAGAGGATGAGGGGCTCTCTGATACAGCAAACACTCGAGCCTTGCATGAATTCATACACAAACGAACGAGCAAAGGGTTTCAAGACTTGACTTGAAAGAAGAACTACCAATTTTATTGATATTTAGGGAAAAGTGTCGAGCTACAAAGCCGAAGTGGGAATTTATAAACAATCCGGCGGCAGTGACCTTCTACGGTCTCCCAATAGGGCAAAGTAAAAAGGAAAATACAAAAGAAAATAAAAAGAAAAACAAAAGAAACAAAGGCAAAACGCCTAATACAAGAAAAGGAAACTACTTATCGTTTTTAAGCAAAAGGTAATAACTTAGACTTAAGCAAAATATAATTCGACTGGCTCTTAGACGCATGTTTTTGGCTTTTCTTGACGTCTATGACTTAGTATGGAACCTCTGAAATGGAGCTTGTACCTGCATGCATTATAGAAATTGAAAGTACCTTGTTTATGCGCATAAACGGCCAAGCTTGTTGCTGGATGGTCTTGATTGTTTCTGGTGCGGCTTTGGTGAGATTTCTCTTGTCTTGGACAGTCTGGAGGGTGCTTGATGTTGTGTTGTAGAAGTCCTCCCTGGAACGTTCCTCTTTGTCTTCAAACTCTTCTAGAATCTCCGAATGATCCACCTCGGCAACTAGACTTGTGATCGTGGTATCTTGAGGCTCGGAAATGGTCTCCTCATGCTTCCTGTTGTATTGCACTATAGGATCAGTTAAGTACAAAGTCATACCTTGGTCTTGCTGAGAAGAGGCTTGTACGATGTCTTGCTGGGATATGTCTTCCCCTTGCTCCTTCTCGGGTCCATTGGAGCTTTCAAGCGTGGTTGATTGAGGTAGGTCCATGACTTCTGGTTCGAGAGTACTCATGATCCTCTCTACAGCTAGGTTGAACTTCTGGTGTAAGGACTTAGTTTTGGATCGAGTCATTCTGCCTTCTATGACCGTGGGAACATCCTGTTCGGTTTGGTCAGGTTCGGTGGTTCCACCACCTCTTCTTAGCATAGGATTGTCTTTGTTTTGCTGAGTATGAGTAATTGATGTTGATTGTCGGTTTTGAGTTTTGGAATGGGGCCTTTGGTTTTTAGTTGTTGATTGCCTTTGTTTGCTGAGCATGAGTACTTGATGTTGATTGTCTGGTTTTAAGTTTTGAATTGGGGCATCTGGTTTTCGTTTGTGTTCCATCATCTGTTATCTTGTTTTGGCCAGATTATTCAATTTATCTTCTGTTTTTTTATGCGCATTAATAATACTTGTAGTTTGGTTGAGCACGAATTCTTAGCATAAGTTTCATACTTGATACAGATTGAGTGATTCAAAGGTTATGCACTTTAAATGGATCAATTGCTTATGTTTGATTTTGTTTACTCCTTATGTTGAAATGCTTGATAAGTGGCTGTTCTTATATATTGGAAGAGAACTTTGATGTTTGGATTTTGATTTTGTTTTTGCTCCATTTTGTCTTCTTTATTTCTGGAATTTTCCAACTGTCAATCAGGTTTAAATCCACAGATTAAGCCACAAAACCTTGATGTTTAGCTTCTTGTGAATCTATCTGGGTGTCATGCGAATCAGATTTTGTTCATTCTATATTTTTGTTTTGTTTTAGTGTACTGAAACAGATGACAAGGGAAATCCTTTTGGACTTGGAAGACTTGGAGAGACACTCAACAAAGAGAAAAGAAAAACAACTTATTTTTTATTATACGATTATTTTTTTCTGCAATCTTTGGGGGGGAGAGGGGGAGGCCATGTAGATAGATGATAAGCGGTATTTTAAGCTATCAATTACTCAAACCCACTCATGTCATTGTAGGTACTTGAGGATCAATCTAAATTGGGGTTGATTGTGACAATAGGAATGCATAAAACTATTTAATCTAAGCAAGTATATAAAGATTTGTGTTTAGCTATCAACCTAAGTGATCAAATTAATCAAACCAAGCAAAAAAAATGAACTAGAATCTTAACTAAGCAAATGACAAGCTAATTAAGAAAATTAAAGACTAATTAACTACTAAGAAAGATTAACAATTGACTAAAAACGAATCCAAGGATGGGGTTACCAATCTAGGGTGCTTCAAGAACCAATCTATTATGTCAAACAGTCACAGTATAAGCTATTATCTAAGCTTAGAACTCAAAAGCAAGACTAATCCACTTTCATGGCATTAATCACATTATTAAACATCCTAATCAAGATCAAACTCTCATTTGTGAAAAGAAAGCTAAAAAGCATTATGAAACAGTTCTAGAATGCTAATAAACACCCTAGACAATCACTATCTTGAGCTAGGAATGTAAATCCCTTGTTTAGTTGATTGGAGAATTTCATCAAACACCTTGTGGGTGGGAAATTCCCTAAGATCTAGTTTTAGCTTGATCATGGCTAAACTAGCATTACGATCACTAAAAAAGGAGAGAAATGAAAGAATCAAAGCATAGACATCAAGATTAATTCCTAAAATACCCAAAATCTAACCCATCCCTAGATCCTAATGAACTACTCACTAATCATGATTAAATCCCTTAATCCCATGAAGGAAAAGTTGATAAACATGATTAGAAAGATTCAAAGAAGAAAAATTAAGAAAAATAAACTCTAAATTGCATAAACTCTTAAAAAGATCTTACAAAATCACTTAGAACCCAAAAAGGGAAGGTTTTCTAAGTAAGAACAAAAGATAATTAAAAAAAATTAGGTAAAAGATATTTATAGTGAACAGTGGTCGTACCGGGTCAACCCGGAACAAACCGGGTATTGACCCGGTTTACAACTTTGGATTAGGCAGCGTATCGAGCTTGCTAGATCGATATACAGCTGGATACGTTTCTAAAAACTTTCTTCAAAGGCTGTATCGAGCTTGATAGCTCGATACAGATGCTCGATGCGCCGTCTTCAGCTTCCCGGTTGGCTGTGTATCGAGCTTGGTAGCTCGATACAGATGGTCGATACGCCTCCTTCAAAACCCCGGATATCCATGTGTCGAGCTTAGTAGCTCGATACATATGCTCGATACGTGGTCTCCATTTTCTCGGTTGGTGTGTATCGAGCTTGGTAGCTCGATACCAAGATCGATATGCTGGTACTCTCATTTGGCCACTTCTCTTCCTCCTCTTGATCATCCATGAACTCCACATGGTCCTCCAAGCCTCCAAAACACCTAATAAAGACTCCATATGTACAAATATGCAACAAATTAGGCTAAAACTCACTAAACTATAATATGAATGCAAATGGGACTAAACGTGAGACTAAATGAATGCATAAGTGAATGTAAAACTACCTAAAACGAATGCTAAAATATGCTAAATTATGAGTCTATCAATAGACACATTGTTGGACATATCCCATGCTGACGTGTTGCTTCCAGATTGGTTCCGGTAATATCTGTCCTAATTAACAAACTGATATAAAAATTGAAAGTATAGTTTTGGTTTAATATATTAAGTTATATTTTATTAGAATGAATATATATTTATAGTTATAAAAATAAAATTACAAATAATATGACAATGACATATGCTGTAATTTTTGTAGTATTAAAAGTTTATTTTAATATGTTTATCGAAAAAATATTTGATGACAATACATTATCATGACACAAATGTAACAAGATTAATTTTTACAAATATTTCTTAATTAATACATACAGATAAACATTTTTAAAAATTGACCTTGTTACATTTGTGTCATCTCTACAATATTATTTTAGAAGGCCATTTCTAGAGATGATCGGAAAAAAAAAATTATTTACGTAAAATGCCATTGAGTTAATGAGAAAATTTGTTTGACAACAAGTATAACTAGGGATATAATCGAACGAGTCAACTCTGTCAACTCAGTTGGTGAAAAAATCCGATCTGAAATCTATTTCAAAAGGACGCGGATCCAAAGATCACTTAAATTAAACCGATCTGCTAATCGGTTTGCAACTTACGCTGATATTTGGGAGGATTGTTAATCGGTTTCCAACTTCTTTTCAAAACCTGTTTCAATCACGAACAAAATTTAAATAAATCATACGGATATTAAATGTAATGAAAGAAGGAATACTAAATACTATTCTTAAAGAAACTTACTGTCTCAAATTTCGGGGAAATTTTGAAATCTACTTTGATTTGAAAACTTAATTAACCAACAATATATTCATATCAAAACTGTATTTAAGTTCAAAATATATTTACAAACTAATCAATGTCGTCATAAAAGGATCCCATTTCTACGCTAATTAACGAATAGTATATCCTAGCATCTTTTAACTTATCTATATACTAGGAGAGAACCTGCGCAATACGTGAGTTTTATTTTAATTTAAATTTTAAATAATAATTTTTTAGATCTATATTTTGACTATTATCTTTTTTTAAGAATTTGTTTTTAATATTTTTTTTATGATCTGTGCAATCTCTCTCATAAATTATTTTACGAATCTTTATTTATTCTTGTAAATCTTAATATTATAATGATTTTATTTTTTTAAATTTATCATTTTGAGAATTTCTTTTGCAAATCTTGCATTGAATCCATGTTTTTCTATGTTTTAAATTTTTTTATATTTTTGTATCCACTCTTCTTTTTCTAAAATTTTTTCTTCTTCTCTATATTTTTGATATAATTTGTTATCATCTCGATTTATATTGAATATATTGTTGTGTCTTAAATTTTTATAGGTTGGAGTTAATTTCTTAATTTATTCCATATCATTATTTTTCTTCACTTGTACCAAAATTTTATTATCCTAATTTATTTAAAAATAGATATTAAATCATTCCAAAAAAAATATAATGATATATTTTAAATAATGTATTATACAAGATTTATATATTTTTAAATCAATTAAATTTAAATTTTATCTATTTATAATAATTTTTAAATAATTTAATTCAAATTTAATGCTTTTATGTATAGTTAATTGTACATATGTTAATATTTATTTTTGTTGATGTTTTAAAAAACAATTTTTTTTTTTAAATTTATCATTTAGAGAATTTTTTTATTTATGCATTTGGGGCATTCTGTGAAGTATGTAATTGATATACATATATATTTAAAAAGTGCTTCTAATTTAATATGTATTTTTTATATGTAAAGCATAGCGACAATATCACAAGTTTTTAGAAAGGATTGTCAAAGAGTACACATGGCATAATGGAAAAACTAGTTGTCTTTTATCGAGAGGATTATGGATTCGAATCCGTTTGAGTGCAAGTAAGAGGATAATAATATTTTGTTTGATTTAGATTTAATACAGATAATAAATGACATGTAGCATACTCTGAGATGCTGAAAAGGCAGCTCCTGGAGAGAGCCATTCAACTTTCATATAGTGAATTTGTCAAGATCTTCTACAATTATTACATCAAATAATTAATTATCGAAAATATATATCAGATCCTTCTTTTAGGCGGCAATATTGATAACTAGCTAAACCTACTTTGTAGCTATAGCTTAACCTACTTTATATTCTATATAAATACAATAGAGATGCGTGATCAAAAACAGTATCTTGAACACGATACACTATTATAAAATGACGACTAAACTTCCTATCACTCCCGTTAAGAAGCTCAAGCCTTTCAAATCGAACTGGAGGATTCAAGTCAAAATTCTGCACTCATGGAAGCATTATGCTTTTAAATCAGTAGAATCCCTTGAATTAATTCTATCTGACATTGAGGTCAACCATTTTTTTACTCTAAATAACCATTTCTTAATACACATTTATGAATTAAAACCTATTTCAAATGTCTATTTTCTTAATAAGGGTACCAAGATTTATGCTTCTGTTAAGAAGGAACATATCCAGCGTTACGAAAAATATTTAACCGCTGGAGAGTGGAGATTCATACATGAGTTCACTATAAGTCATGTGATCAGACAGTACAGAACAACCAATCATGTTTACATGATTGCTTTCGTTAAAGAAATTTTCGCAAACAACTCTGAAAATCTTCCCAACGACATTTTTTTGTCCTTGGTGAGTTTTAAGTTGATTCATGAAGGAAATCATAACCAAAGCATTCTTTGTGGTATGTTTCATATATATACAATCTTCTATTATCATCTACTTTTTACTATAAAATATACCTATAAATATTTTGATAATTTACTTTCCTTACTCATAGATATACTTGGACTAGTTGTTAATGTTGGAAAACTAGACGAATTAGAAGTTAATAACAAGCCGGCAAAGAATATTGAATTTAAACTTCGTGATGAAAAGTAAGTTTTCAAACAAAAATTTCACGATTATACATGTTTATTGATAAACTATTTAATATAATAATGTTCTATGTCTATGCAGCAATGAACGTATAAACTGTACTTGTGGAATTCATTTTCTTTGCAAATTTTGAAGCATGTGAGAACTCTGAAGGCGAGAAGGTTATTTTTTTGATCCGATTTACAAAAATAAGAGAATTTCGAGGTAAATTATAAATGAATTGATTTTACAATGTCTAACCTTTTTCTACTTCTAATCGTTTCCTATTCAAAATTGTTGTAGATGTCAAAAGTGTTTCAAATGCTTTTGAGTTCAGTTTGATGGTTATTAGTCCTAACAGCCCAGATTTTGAAAAGTTTAAGAATTCGTAAGTTCAATATCTTTCCTTATTTATCACTTTTCTCTTATCGGAAGTTATAATCTATTACTTTTGGTTTCATTGTAGGCTATCAGATGATGAACTTTCTCTAACACTTGCTGAATGTCCACCCAAAATGGACATCATTGTTAAGTCGGATGATGGTTGGGATATATTCCCAATGCTATCGATTGCTGAATTGAAGAACTAGAATGAGGTCTACTAAATTTTAAAATTATTTATTGTCATTGCTTTAATGAAGTAGGTGTATAACAAATCTGGGTAAAATTTATGTACTATTTACTTTTTATAGGTTGGCAAAGCAAGGATCATGTGTACTATCGTTGTCGTTGACACTGATTGGGGATGGACCTAACCAAGTTGTTAAAGTTGGAACAAAACCAAAGTGAATGTGTAACCGATGCAAAAAAATATATCATCATTGTGGTTGCAAAGTAAATTTCACATATCAAAAACGCTTTATTATCTTAAATTTAATGATTCTATTCTTAAAGGACTTGGTATCCATTTTTATTTTTTGGGTCTTAACGGTTCAAAAAACCATCACTGACGTCAACCCTTATGTTAAGGTCAATAGGACTGACAAGGAGAGATTTCAGACTAACGAGGATGAAACATTCCATATGAGGATTGTTGGTGATCGCAAAGGAAAGGATGGACGGACCTATTGCATGCTAACAGCATCTGAAGTAGCTGCTTTGATATTATTGTTGAAGAACAGTCTGGGTATCTAAATCAGATTAGTGAAATACATCCCTCTTACTCGGCTCTACAATATCCTCTTCTTTTTCCATATGGTGAAGATGGTTTTCGACTTAGGATTGAGAAAGGAGTAAAGGTAAAGAAAACGACTACAAAAACTCAGAAGATGAGTATGAGACAATTCTTTGCATTCAGGATTCAATAGAGGGCAAATGAATGTCACACACTTCTACGTTCTAAAAGATTATTCCAGCAATTTTTATGTGATGCTTTTACCACTATTGAAACAAACTGGCTATCCTACATTAAATACATCAGTCACAACTCAGAGCCGAATATAATGATTCTCTTAAGGCAATGTTAGCTTCTGGAAATAGTAACATTGCTGAACAAGAATCGTCTTTTTATTCAAGCTTCATTCACTGGTGGTCCTAGGTATATGCATCAGCAATATTATGACACTATGGCTACATGTAAGCATTTTGGATTCCCTGGTTTATTCATCTCATTTATGTGTAATCCTAAATGGCCTGAGATATCAAGATATCTGGAGAAAAAAAATTAAAGTCAGAAGACAGGCCAAATATTGTATGTCGGGTATTTAAAATGATGCTCGACTGCCTGATGAGAGATTTAGATGAGAATAATCATTTTGGATAGACTGTTTCATGTAAGTCAATATCTATTTTGTTAACTATTGAATCATAATTAAAGGTTTTTATTCTATTCATCTGGTTAAACAAATTTTTTTTAAAATCCTATGGAGCTATGTATACAGTTGAATTCTAGAAACGAGGACCTCCACATGCACATATCTTGCTATTCATGTATGCTAAATATAATTTTGCAACAGCTGATAGCATTAACGATATTATTTGCGCTGAGATACCATATAAGGATTTAGAACCCGAACTTTATCAAGTTGTTAAGGACTGTATGATTCATGGACCATGTGGTGCTACAAATCCTAGAGCTCTGTGTATGGTTGATGGAAAATGTTCAAAATTCTTTCCAAAGGCTAATGTGTAGATTACTACAGTTGACAAAGATGGTTATCATGTATACAGAAGACGCCAAACTAACATTTTTGTAGAGATGAATGGATTCAAGTGTGACAACAGATTTGTTGTCCCATATAACAAGAAGTTATATGTTCGTTACAAAGCTCATATTTACGTGGAGTGATGCAACCAATCAGGTTCTATTAAGTATTTATTCAAATTTATTAACAAAGGGCAAGATCATCTCATTGTTGCTGTTGAGCCAAGCGAAAATAGTTATCATCGAAACAATCCAAAGGATTAACTATGCGTCACGAAATATAGAACAAGAATGCTACCTTCGAGTTATGCTCAATATAGTGACTGGTCTGACAAGTTTTGAAGAAATCAGAACAAACAGAAAAGTTGTTTACAAAACATAAAAGAAAGCTTGTTATGCCCGGGGAATTTTGGAAGATGATCAGGTGTACATTGATAGTATTGTATTAGCAAGTTTGTGGTGTTTTGGAGACTATGTTCGGAACTTATTTGCAGTAATGCTTTCTTCTGATTGCTTAACTTCTCCTGATTTTTTTTTGTTACAAACAAAGCATATTCTATTTAAGGACATTGAGATTAAAATTTTAGAATACAGGTTAGACACTGAATTAATCCGTTAATTTTAGCACATGCTCTTATTTATTTCAACTTGCACTTTTATTTTCTACAAATATACATTTAAATGATGCAGACAAGAAAAAATTTGCCCTACAAGAAATCGAGAAAATTTTGTGAAATATGGGATCTTCCCTAGATCAATTTACAGTCTAGATCAATTTACAGAGATGCCAAAGCCAAGTAGAGAAAGAATAGATCATTCGAATCGGTTTATAGTTGATGAAACGAGCTATAACTTTGATGTTTTACGTGAAAAACATGATCAGTGGATAAATATGCTAACTTCTGAGCAGAAAGGAGTATATGATGAAATCACATGGGCGGTTTTTAATGGAAAATGAGGTATTTTTTTCCTATACGGTTTTTGGAGGAACTGGAAAAACCTTCATGTGGAAAACACTTTCAGCTGCATTAAGATCAAAAGGATCTATTGTCCTTAATGTTGCGTCTAGCGGCATTGCTTCTTTGTTGTTAGAAGGTGGTAGGATTGCGCACTCACGCTTTGTATCCCTTTATACATCATGATGAATCTACATTGTGCTCAATGAAGCATGGCTCAGATCTTGCAGAAATGGTGAAACAAGCATCTCTTATTATATGGGATGAAACCCCGATGATGAGCAAGTACTGTTTTGAGTCTTGGGATAGGAGATTCTTTGATATTATTGGAAACGTAGATAACAAGCCTTTTGCTGGAAAAGTAATAGTTTTGTGGCGATATCAGGCAAGTTTTGCTTGTAATTAATGGTGCTGGGAGAGCAGAAATAGTAAACGCTTCATTGAATTCTTCTAGAATTTGGCAACATTGTAAAGTTTTGAAGTTAACTGAGAACATGAGGCTAATGTCAAATAATCTGAGTATTGATGAGGCAAAAGAGATCAAGGAATTCTCTGACTGGCTATTGAATGTTAGAGATGGCAAGATTGCGGAGCCTAATGACGGTGACGCTCTAATTGATATCCCTGAAGAATTACTAATCACAGAAGCAAATGATCGAATGGAAGTGATCAGCAAAGAAGTTTATAGAGATCCGAATTTGTTGATAAATAATAATGATCCTAAGTTCTTTCAAGACAGAGCTATCTTATGTCCAACAAATGACGACGTCGATTTGATAAATGAGCTAATGCTTGGTAAAATTAGGGGTAAGAATATGTTCTTCATTTTAATTTCCTTCGTGATAATGATATGTGGTTTAAATCTTTTTGTTTTACATGGACAAATACATTTATTATTTTGAGATTGATTACAGGAGAAGAAAGGATCTATTTAAGTGTTGATTGTATTGATCCTATGGATAGGGCTTCAAAAAACAATCATATTTTCACTCCAGACTTTTTAAACAGTATCAAGGTACATGGATTACCAAAACATATTCTCAGTCTAAAGATCGGTGTTCCAGTAATGTTGATACGAAACTTAGATCCTAAAGGTGGATTCTGCAACGGGAAAAGATTGCAAGTAACACAAATAGTTGATCATGTTTGGAAGCACACATTATTATAGGAGATAAGGTGGGTTCCAAAGTATTGATTCCTAAGATTGTGTTAGCTCCTTCAGATCTCAAATTGCCTTTCAGAATGAAGCGAAGCCAGTTTCTGTTAACTGTTGCTTTTGTTATGACTATCAACAAGAGTCAAAGAGAATCACTAACGGAATTCGGCCTTTTCCTTCCTCGGCCTGTTTTTTCTCATGTTCAACTTTATGTGGCGCTGTCTGGAGTAACCTATAAGAAAGGATTGAAAATTCTAATTGTAGGTAACTTTATGTTTGACTTAAATGTTCGTGACTCGTACATGATGGCCCCTGGAATGACAGGTGTACTAATCAAAAGCATCATCTCCCTGTCTGGTGCTCACAAGATTATGTACCCTTTTGACATACTGCTTGCAATTGACAACATTGCCATAGGATACGATGGGAGAGGTAATATGTATTAAACTTTCTCTAATTGTTCTCCATATATGTTAACTTTTTTAAACCAATCTTATCTTTTTGATGCAGTTCCTTTTCGAAGAGAAGAGCGTATTGATTTCTGATACCTGGTTTCTTTGAAGAAACTAGGTGAATCTATGTCAATTAAATTACTAAGACGCAGAGAAGTGCATGAGTGCAATGTCACGTTAAAGCCGGTATATTTGACTTTTCTACACATTTTTTAACTATTATCTTCTATGCATTTTATCATCTTTATAAATTGTTTACTTTGTTACGCATTTTTTAATTATTCTCAATTGCTAATCAGGTAACACCACATATCGAGGTGCAAAAATACTACAATCGTCGCAAATAGCCAAATACTACATATTTCGAGGTTTAGTTTTTGTGTCTTTCAGTTCTTCTGCCAAAGTCGCATGCTTAACTTACACGACGGCAAGCTTGCGAGATCGGAACGACAGAAGACGATGTGAAGGGAAGACTCTTGACTTGGACCTGCGGCTGTGGATCTAGGTCTCTGACGACAGTGGCTCCTTCTCCGATGGTATGCGGCTCATGGATGTGACAGGTGGTGGCCGGTGGTGGCTCGACGGTGGTGATCCGATTCTCTCCACGTCCTCTTCTTGGGACAAGTAATACGGACAACGATGGTGGATCCGGTGAAGATGGCGGCTCCTCCGATGAAGTGCAGCTCCGATGGTGGTTGGTGGAATCACGGTGGTTGACGGAGGCACCTGTGGTGACTCGACGACGATATCGCACGGTGGATCTCTCTCCTCTGCTTAGCTTCCTCCCTTCTCTCTCTCCTCCTTCTTCCTCTTCTCACGATCTCTCCTTCTCTCCCTTTCTTCTTTTTCTCTTCTTCTCTTCCTCGTCCTCTCACGGTCTCCTCTCTCTTTCATTCCTCTGGTTTGCGGCTAGGTTTAGAAAATGAGGAAGATGGAGACACTTACACGCACATATGCATTTGATAAAAGAAGAGAAATGGACCATCTTGGGTCATAAAAGTTTTTAAAATAAAGATAATTTTGGATAAATATATTTTGTTGCTATTTGACATAATTTAGAGATAATTTTAGTTTTGTCGCAAATCGTCAATAAATTAAACACAATTATTTTGTGGTTTTTTAATATACGTTTACAACAAAAAAAAAACATCTTCGCAAACTGTAATAAATTATCTACAAAATGTTAGAACCAAATTTTGTAACTAACTTTGTAACAAAATTTTATCGTTTTTTGAAAGAGTTTTGGCACAACAAAAAACTTTAACGCAAACAGTAGTTAATTATCTACAAAACGTTACAAATATAATTGTAACTAACTTTGCTACGAATTTTTTGTGGTATTTTGAAATAGATTTGCTACTACTAAAACTTTCTCCGTAACAGTAGCAAACTTTCTATAAAAACTTACTAATTTGCTACAATTTAGCATTTAACTTTCATTGTAACAACTTCTCTCTATATGTAACTAAATTTATCTACAAATATTTTTTGTAACAAAAACGTAGGTATGTGAACTTATTCTTGTAGTAGATGTAATTGGCATATCCGTGTCAAAGTTTTCAAGAAGTGGTTGTTACAAAATACAGAAGAAGGTGAAATACTCAATTTCAACTTTGTGGATGAAGAGGTAAGTTCATGAAGATTTAAATCAACATAATTCATTAATTATAAAAAAATATATTGAATTGAATATTTAACATCATGTTAAAGGGGTCCAAAATTCAAGCTATTGTTGACAAGAAAGATTTGGTCAACAAGGTTTCAATTGTTACCAATGCAGGAGAATGGACAAAAATCAAACAGTTCTTGGTTATTCATAATTCTCTACCAAATTGTTTAGCTGTGGATAGTAATGTTATTTTAGGAGACACATGTGAAACGTTATATCTCCTTTAATCATGAACACTTCAAAAAATTCAAAAATTTACAGGATGTAATTAATAGAAGTTTCGACCATGATCTGCCAGTTAGTAAGTTAATTCAACATCCTACTCTTTTTCAATTTATTGATCTCTCTAAATTGCGTTTTTGATTTCAAGGAGTAAATATTTATTACAATTCTTACAGATCTCATTGTTTTCTATTGAAGGCTTGATAGATACAACCGTGTTCGTTGGTGATCTTGA
Organism: Alliaria petiolata; assembly: GCA_020283515.1. Lineage (NCBI taxonomy): Eukaryota > Viridiplantae > Streptophyta > Magnoliopsida > Brassicales > Brassicaceae > Alliaria > Alliaria petiolata. The sequence goes on from JAHZTW010000001.1 coordinate 428,783,944, forward strand.
ATTAGTTAAAAACAATGACTTTGATCAATTTTATCATGCCAATACATACCGGCTTTCATTCCGACTTCGAGATAAAAAGTACTTATATATCCAGTTTGAGTTGTCCTTACTATGATCTAAATTACTTAACATTTCTTTTCTTTTAGTTTAACGAATCTAGATTGTGTTGCGTATGGCTCATTGGCTGTTGAATTGAATCGAAAATGGTGGGTTTACTGGTACTGTTACTGTTGTTACCCTGATTAGTGACTGGCGTATGCAAAGAGTTGCAGGTTAATTTCATTATAACTATTTAATTTGATTACTGAATGTTGAATGAAACTTATATTAATTATACACTTGATTGAAATTTGTAGGAGATTTCCAAGTTATTGGAAATAAAGGTGTATCGCGGTTTTTGTTTAATCCTAATATAACCAAGGTCTATGAATTCAATCACTCAATGTAAGTTTTCTATGAAATATAGGAAGTTGCCTTAACTAATTTTATGAATGATACTTACTTTAACTTTTGCATGTTTTTGTTAAACATTTCGATGATTGAGAATCAGGATGAAGAAACATTGACAAGAACTTATTATCATTGAGACATTGACAAGAACTTATTATCATCATCTCTATTCTTTATATATAATTGTTTTTTCATCACAGTTACTATGGTATTATCCATAGTGTGTCTTTTAGGATTGTTATTCGATATTCTTTTTTGACGATTAAACAATTATGAAGTTTGTTAAGTTTTAAAGTTTAATTCATTTTAGAGATCTCAATCTATTTCGAAGTGTTCAAAATTTGCCAAATTTATAGTTAGCTTATTATAACTACATATGTTATTTTTATGAATAGATAAAGCATAAATATTAAAACTTTATCTATATATTATTGGATTTTCAGCTACGAACCTTTATATTTCCAGTACCAGGAAGATCATGCTTGATGATTTTTATAGTTTCATCAATGGCTGTAATTTCCTTCTGACTTACCAATATTTTAAGTGACCTGCAAATTATAACAACTAATATTCGGTTACCATCAACCTTTCTAATGCAATACAAGTATATTAAATATACTGAGACCTATGAGACCTGTAAATAATCAAAGGGATATGATATTAATTTTTCATTTAACTATGTATAGATGTTAATGCTGTCAAAAAAAGATCTTAATGTTTCCATTTATCATAATAGAAGACAAACAAAGATATGTTTATAAAGAAAAGTTAATTTGCTTTTTCTGACATTGAAAAGATGTATGTATGTTAAACAGTAAATATTCTTCCAACTTTGGGCAAACTCTCCTGTTAGATTTATCGGAAAGATAAAAAACGTATCTCATTGATTGAAAATTCAAAAATATGACAAAAGTTAAAGCATCTGAATTTTTTTCACCCAATGTATAAAATTAAATATTTTATAAAATACAACTAAATATGTTTATTCAAACAAATAAATATTTGTTTACCATATATTTCTCCTTCTATAAATGGTAAAGTTCTTCGTCTACCATAATAAATATTCGCTTACCATATATCTCTCCTACTTAAAGTTATATTTATTATTTTTATTACATACTAATATTTTATATTTATTATTAAAATATTATTTTCTTGAAAATTGTAATTTTTTATCAAAATAAAAAAATCGCATTTTTCCATCAAAACTGCAAAATCGTTTTTTTCAATCAAATCCGCAAAATTGTGTTTTTCACCAAAACCGTAAAATCACATTTTTCCGTCTAAAACCGCAAAATTATGTTTTCCCACCAAAACCGTAAAATCGCGTTTCCCGCCAAAACCGTAAAATTGCGTTTTCCGCAAAAATCACAAAATCACGTTTTTCCGTCTAACTTGCAAAATCGCGTTTTTGGTAAAACCGCTAAATCGTATTTTTCCGCCAAAACCGTAAAATTACATTTTACCTCCAAAACCGCAAAATCGCGTTTTTCCATAAAAACCGCAAAATCATGTTTTCTCGCTAAAACCACAAAATCGCATTTCCGCCAAAACCTCAAAAATCATGTTTTTCTCCAAAAATTGTAAAATCATGTTTTCTATTCAAAACCGCAAAATCAAATTTTTCTACAAAAATCGTAAAATTACGTTTTCCAGCAAAGCTGTAAAATTATATTAAATTATTTTTAAATTGCTAAAATATAGATTAAAAATTATTTAAATGTGTTAATTATTTAAGGCACCTAGTGATAATGTATTGTCACCAACTGTTAAAAGTTTCGTATCGGTTTAGATTAAATAACAAAATCCCAACAATTTATCTTATCAGATCGCAATTAGTGTCTCGATATGCGGAAGATTATCCAAAGTAATTACATTTGCTCTTATCCAATACCACCTCACTTTTAAATAACGACTTTATAAAAGAACACACCTCTTATTTTCTCTCTCCTAGACCTGCGAAACTTGGATCAACTATGGCGGATCTCTCTCTTCCTCCAGATTCTCTTTTCCTCGGATTCGACAGCTCTACCCAGTATGCCCCCTTCCTTATTCCTATGTTATTTCGTACGTCCTCTCAATTTTCATTAACGTCGAAGACCAAAAAGTGATTTTGTTTGTTTTTTTAAAAAGAAATTGGTTTTTTTATACGATCTTTGATCACAATCCGTGTACGATCATTTATGGAATTCGTTAGTTTGGTCGTCAATTTCATAAAATTCCGCGGTTATCAACTCATAGATTTCGATCTGAATCTTGATTTCTTGTTACCATGAAGGTCCTTGAAAGCAACTGTGTTAGACTCAGGCCTGAACATTGTCACGAGCGAACTTGTTCATTTTGATTCTGATCTTCCCCATTACAAAACCAAAGATGGAGTTTACAGAGACCCCAATGTGAATGGCAGAATCGTGTCCCCCACTCTCATGTGGGTGGAGGCACTGGATCTCGTCCTTCAGAAGCTCTCCGAGGCGAATTTCGATTTCGGGAAAGTCATTGCGGTTTCAGGAAGCGGGCAGCAGCACGGTAGTGTCTACTGGCAAAAGGGTGGTTCTCAGATTTTGAGATCTTTGGATTCCAATAGATCTTTGAAAGATCAGCTGGAAAACGCTTTCTCGGTCAAAGAATCTCCTATATGGATGGATAGCAGCACCACGATGCAGTGCAAAGAGATAGAGAATGCTGTGGGAGGAGCCTTGGAGTTGTCAGAGATCACTGGCTCCCGTGCTTATGAGCGGTACACAGGCCCGCAGATACGGAAGCTCTTTACCTCTGAGGCTGATATGTATAACAGCACGGAGCGGATTTCTCTTGTTAGCTCCTTCATGGCGTCTTTGTTGATTGGAGATTATGCTTCCATCGATGAAACTGATGGAGCTGGGATGAATTTGATGGATATAAAGAAACGATGTTGGTCTAAAGCTGCGTTAGAGGTTTGTTGTGATTGATTTTGAGTCTATTGTTAGACACCTTAATGGGTGTTTCCTAATAGGCTTTTCATTTGCAGGCTACAGCTACCGGTCTGGAGGAAAAACTTGGAAAGTTAGCACCTGCTTATGCTACTGCTGGTTCCATTTCTCAGTATTTTGTTCAGAGGTTAGTATCTCGCTTGTGTCTTCTAAACCGGATATATAAACTGGTTAAAACAAGATGATGGTGATACCCACGGTGCCTGATAATACTAAGTAGTTTCCATATGCATTTGAAATCTATCTTTAAGCATCTTGCTGTTTTCATTGTCAGTTTGAGAAATATTTTTGGTTATGATGCAGGTTCGGTTTTGAAAAGAGCTGCGTGGTGGTGCAGTGGTCAGGAGATAATCCTAATAGCTTGGCAGGTACAGATTCAACAACACAAACTTCGGGAAAAGTTGCGCCATGTTGTTGCATCTGCAACAATTATGATGAAATGAAAGTGTATCTTAGGACTAGAATCCTATCTATGTTTCATATGTGAAATACAAGGTGTTGATGAGGTAATACCATGTTCTGTATTGTTCTGCAGGTCTAACTCTTAGTACTCCTGGAGATCTGGCGATCAGTCTTGGGACCAGTGACACGGCAAGTTCTTGATTCTTGTCGAGCTTTCTAGTTAATCCAGAAACAGACTTGTATTCTTACCATTTCAGATTTCAAACATTGTAAACTCTGACAGGTATTTGGGATTACTAAAGAACATCAACCCAGTCTTGAGGGCCATGTGTTTCCTAACCCCGTGGACCCTGAGAGTTACATGGTAATGTTGGTTTACAAGAATGCTTCTCTCACCCGTGAAGGTGCAAACTCCTATCACATGTTATTAAGCTTGCTTTGTTTGATTCTCAGACACAAAATAGAATTTGTGAGTTTCTGTTTCAGAAATTCGTGACCGTTGCGCTGAGGGATCTTGGGATGTGTTTAACAAGTATTTGCAGCAAACACAGCCACTAAATGGTAAGTTGCTATTCCATATTCCTTCAGGTGTCTATCTATAATATATTCAGGTTCTTTGTTTTCTTAATACTCAACTGGATCCATTAGATGGGAAACTGGGCTTCTACTACACTGAAAATGAAATTCTCCCCGCACTTCCCGGTATATTCTTAAGTTATTCTCCTTTCCGTTTCATTGCTCTCGGCCACAGGCTATAAGCTTCCTTTACTAATATATTTCCCGATGCTTAGCCGGCTCTCATCGTTACATTCTTGAGAACTTCTCTGCTGCGTCTCTTGAGGGTGCAAAGGAACGAGAGGTCGATACATTCGACCCTCCCTCAGAGGTAATCAAAGCACACACACTCCTTCACTGTTATGTGCAGAGCCCATGGGGCACTTACATAGTTTAATTTCATACAAATGTATTGTTTCCTGTCGTCAGGTTAGGGCATTGGTTGAAGGTCAGTTTCTTTCAAAGCGGGCTCATGCCGAGAGATTTGGTATGCCTTCCCCTCCGATCCGAATAATTGCAACCGGAGGTGCATCGGCTAACGAGAATATTCTGAGTCTGATCTCTGCAATCTTCGGATGTGATGTATATACTGTCCAAAGGCCTGGTAACACTTACACATACGAACAAGTTGCAGCCTCTTTGCTTACTAGCTGATCTCCTTATGGATTGAACAAACTGTATTTGTGTGCACAGATTCAGCATCACTTGGAGCTGCACTGAGAGCTGCTCATGGCTGGCTCTGCAACAAAAAAGGAACCTTTGTGCCCATCTCATCTCTCTACGAGGGGAAATTGGAGAAGACATCTCTAACTGTCTCTTATACACATCTAGATGTGTATAAGAGACAGGGTGCATCGGCTAACGAGAATATTCTGAGTCTGATCTCTGCAATCTTCGGATGTGATGTATATACTGTCCAAAGGCCTGGTAACACTTACACATACAAACAAGTTGCAGCCTCTTTGCTTACTAGCTGATCTCCTTATGGATTGAACAAATTGTATTTGTGTGCACAGATTCAGCATCACTTGGAGCTGCACTGAGAGCTGCTCATGGCTGGCTCTGCAACAAAAAAGGAAGCTTTGTGCCCATCTCATCTCTCTACGAGGGGAAATTGGAGAAGACATCTCTAAATTGCAAGCTCAAGGTAAAAGCGGGAGACGAGAATGTGGCTTCCACCTACGGTTTTCTAATGAAGAAAAGGATGGAAATAGAGAAGAAGCTTGTGGAGAAGTTGGGACACTTCTGAAAATAACTCTTTTAAGGATTTATTAGCTTTTTAGAAGAATTGATAGCATAATAAGATCTACAAAAACACGCTTTGCGTGTCACTCAAAATAAATAAAAATTGCTTTTGAGTCCTAGCTCAATGCGTGACAATGGAGTCGACATGTGATGCGTATAAAATTTCTTTGGATTCTTTGAGAAACGATGATTCTTTGATAATTGTGAAGAACCCTAGAAGCCTAACATTTACCTTTTCTAATATGTGTCTATCAAATACTGCATCGCCATTTCGTACTGAAATCATTGAGACTAATTTCATCAGGAAAATAAGGTCAGATGAATAGCGAATAGAGTGAGAGAGGCGAACATAAAGAAATTCAGTAAGAGGGCATAATTATATAGATCTCATGAAAAAATTAACATAAACACGAGAGCAGAAAAATGGGTTCATAAAGATTTCACATTTCGGGTATATAAATTCAAAGAAAAAAGTAAAAGCTAGATCTTCTTCTTCTTCCTCTCTTTCAACAACAAACTTTTTATCCATTACCGACGACGAATCGTATCCATCTCCTTCTTCCCCTTTCCAGAAAGAAAAAACCCAAAAAAAATCCAGAAAATGCCAGAAAAAGGCTTTGAAATTAGTGTTTTTTTGTTGCTTTCAAACATATATTTATATTATTATATAGAAAATAGGTTTGCCTGGCTCCAACCTGTCTGCCTTTTCTTCACACAGGAAATACATTTTTCCCAATCTCTCTCAGTCGCTGTCTCTCATACATCAATGTAGAGAAAGGGCATCTTTATTGAGCACTAGCAGTCCGGTTTTTGCACCGCTCGCCGCCGCCGATGATGAGTACGACGGCGACGGCGACCATGGCGGGAGGTTTTCTCGGTAGAATCGCGCCTCCTTTCTCAGGTTTTGGATTCAGTAGAAAGAGAAAATGGTATTGACTTACAGAAATGACGAACCGATTTGCTTAAAACGAGACCGCGAGAGAGAGAGAGAGAGAGAGAGAGAGAGAGAGAGAGAGAGAGAGAGAACAAATGGTGTTTGTTTTATTTTCTTTGCTCTTCTTCATTTGCCTACCGGTTCGAGACACCCTTTTGTCTACCGCAAGGAAAAAACGTAACAAATTTTAAATTTCTAGTCACTTATGGTAAGGGAAATAATTGAGTTTCATGCCACTAAAATATATATTTAATGCTACTTAAATTTATCTGATTCAGTCTGAAATTTGAATTAACTCTCTAACCAATATAGATAGGTTTTCTGCAAATCAACTTTGGGAGTGGTTTTTTTTTGTGCAACTCTACCCTCAACTATTAGTAAACGTAGTTCAATTCTGCAGATCCCGCTCAACCCGCTATTTAACCATCAATTTTAACGAACGTTATATCAGTAATGGATATAAAACGAGTCGTTTTGGACGGATTGTGATGATTGAAAATTCTATAATTTTTTTGTGTAGCACTTGTTGTACTTTACAGAATTAAAACCTTGGTTTCCTCGAGCAATTGGAGAAAAAATAGAAATTATGGTTTTTCTCTCGTGAGCTTCTTCTCATGTCGAGCTACGATTAGCGATGAAATTGAAGCTTGTTAGTGTTGCATCTGCTTCTGAGGTTAGCATGGTTACGTTTCTTGTTGATTTTTATTGGTAGTTAGGTCGAAAGCTGTTGCTAATCTAAGAAATTTTAGAATTTGGGAAGACGATTTGTGTATTCGAGGATTTGAAATCTGTTTATTAGTGAAGGAAAGCGAATTGTTTGTTACTAATTAGTTCTTGTGAGGCTCGAATTTGTGGTTTTATTTGTTATCGATAGAGAATGTGTTGTTGGTGGCTTGTTTTTGTAGAACAAAGATGGCCATTCACAGCTACAGTTAGCCTTCAAGTGGTAGCATTATCAGTGGTAGGATGAGATTATCAGCAGATGTTGAAATAAAAGAATATGGAATTATGAAGGAGTGTTAATGTGGAGGTTGGGCAGAAATTGATACTTTTCATTCCAAGATAGACCCGGGAATGAGGTTCTTCACTTGCCCAAACGCAGACGATGGAGATTGTCATATTTGGAAGTGGTGGGACGCAACAATCATGGAGGAGCTACTATCCTTCACTGCTATTATGGAGAAGTAGCGGAGAAGATGGATGTCTTCACCTACCTGGATGATTTTTATATGGCTAAACAAGAAATTGATCAGCGGAAGCAGCTACAGGTTCAAACTGTGGAGAATATTAGAGTCAAACTTTTTTTTTCTTTTAGTCGGAAACTATGAACTTTGCTAGGTACAAGTCATTTCGAACAAGGAACCTTAATGACCATTCTCACGCTTTTAGAAGCAAGGTTTACTAAGTTGAACACTGCGAGTGGATCATTCCAACGGAGAAAGTTCTAATCTCTAGAGTACTCGAAGGATCTTGCGTTGACTCCGCACCTAATGAATCAAAATTTCTCGTCAAGGGGCTTGAGGTACTTTGAACTTTGCTCCTCTTTTAAACTCTAGCATGACTAAGTAGATACAATGCAACCTCTCCTTGATCTTTCCTTGTTATAGAAAAGAAAAAAAAATAGAAAGAAAAGCCTTAGTTTGAGGATGGCAACCCGAGTTCCTTAAAGGACCATGACGGTTCGCAGAAATCATGAAAACTTCAAAGAAGTGATCATTCTAAAGCTAAGAAGAAAAGAAAAAAAAAAGAAAAAAAAGTCGATAGAAAAAATAGAATGATACCCTAGAAAAGTAGGGAGAAATCGACTAAGGGAAGAGAAAATATGAAAGTTGTGTCTGAAATGTCTTTGTCTAGATGTTTGGAAGAGAATAGTATAATGTCTCGTCGATTGATACTCCCTCGAATGAGACCGCACGCCTAAATGAATAAAGGGGTCAACAATAGAAAGCTCGAAATACTCAAAGGGACCATGAAGCGTATCCGGGAAGGGTGAAAAGCTCAAGGTAACAAGACCCAAACGCGTTGAAGCTAGATTCCGAGTTACGTGGCTCAAACAGGTCGATTGCTAGACTTGATTAGTTCCCAAGTATTGGTGAGTTTCAACGTTTTCAAACCTCTTTTCCTTACTTAGATTTTTGTTTTGTTTGAGGACAAACAAAGGTTTAAGTCTGGGGGAGTTGATAACATGCATATTTTACCCGTTTTTACTATCATAAGTGAATGCTTTAATAAGTATTTCACTAAGGTTTTAATGCATAAATAGTAGTTTTCGAGTATTTGTGTGTCCAAGACTCTTTTCAGGTAATCTTAGCAAAAATAATGCAAAATGGAGCTTTTCGGAGCAAAACGGTATTTTGGACAGATTCGAGCTGCTAGAAGTTTAACATCCGATCAAGACCTTTCCACCACGCGATCTTCCTCAAATTTGGATACCAGATAGAGGGGACTTTTAGCATTCATATTCAAGTAGTTTGAATGAAAACTAACGGTTAGATCTGGAGTTATGACGGTTTTACTGAAGACATATTATGCAGTCTCGCGAGAGAAGCAAGCGTAGAAGTTGCAAGACCAATGGCCGCGCCACCAAGGCTCGTGACCGCAGCCAGAGCACTCTCCACCGCGCCACTGAAACTTCCTCATGCGGCCAGACCCCATGTGGCCGGGCCATGAGCGGTCTGCGGCAAGGCCAACATAAAACACGTTTTTGAAGCCCGTTTGCAAGCCCGTCAAGCCCAATTGCTGCCAAACTCGGTGGAACCCTAAATGACGCCTAAGAAGACCTGAAGACCTATAAATACTCTTATTCTACAACCTAATTTTGTGTGCCACCAGAGGGAAACCTAAGAGGAGGCCTCACGGCCGCCTCTTAGCATACCTTTCATTGTTTTCTGTTCTTTGTTCTTTAAGGGAGAGAGAGACCTGTTCTCGAACCCTCAAACATTCTTTGTTTAATTCAAGCATGCATTCATTGATTTCATCTCTACTCGCCCCAATCATGTTAGGGTAGATTCGTTTGTTGTGTTCAAGGATTTTCAGAGGGGATTTATGGATTGATTGCTAGGTTGTTAGATCGAAGTTTGTCTTTAGGTGTTTCGAGATTAATTCTTGTATTTGCTCGCCCCAATCAAGTTAGAGTAGATGGGTGGGTTGGTTAAGATCATGACCGATTCTCTTTTGTCTACCTATCTTGTTTTCGATCTCATACATGATTTGAATAAGTGGCTTATCAACTGCTTAGTCATATTAGGGTTTTCTGTCTCACCATATTCGTTCTTATTTCATGAGTCTAGCGTCATGTACTAGTATTCTGATCGCAGGGTGTTGAGAGCGACGAATGTCCTGAATCTCAGATCTAGACCATAATAGGGTAGAGAGCATCCTTTAAAAGATGTCTGAATGCTTATTGTCCCGATCTTATTGCGTGTTCGTCTAGGACGCAGGATACGACAGTATACTTGCGAAATAGACATTCACAGATCGATCTTGCTTTGTCAGAGTTAGGTCGTTAAAACCAGTGAATCAGTTTAGGGAAAATCGCCTAGTACCCCAGAGAACAACCTTGAGCATAACGCTTTGTTTGCATGTTTGTTATTATTTTATTCCGTATATAGGGTTGATTGACAACCAGACCTATATAAACTTGCTTCACGATTCCTGCATTCAATAGCCACTGTCCGCGAAACACCCTTCTCCAAACCCCCCTTCTTGTCTTAGGAACTTTTCTAACTGTCACTTATTCTGTAGTTAATCATACACTCCCTATGGTTCGACACCTTAAGTACTACAATGCACATCTGTGCACTTGCAGGCATTAGGGTTTATAAATTTAAAACTTGAAGAACTGAAGCTCTAAATCCTACCGCATCAAGTTTTTTGCGTCGTTGCCGGGGAGTGTTTTTGAACTAGCTGCAGAATCAAAGGTAAGAAAATCCGGTTCTAAGACCTTTCCTTTAGTTTCGTTTCGCTTCTTTGCCTTTGCAGGGACCATTCAAGACGAGGAGTGAATGCTTGTTTCTTTTGATTAATGAGCATCTTCCATGATGTCTCAAGCGTCGAGTGACAAGTTCTTGGAGATTAAAGGAGCAACGTTTTCCTTTAGTTGATGCTCATCACATCTTAATCCATACAAGTCAAGCTAAAAGACTCTAAACAAAAGCGCTGAATGGGAGGCAACCCATTAGGTATTTCTTTTTCTTCTTACTTTTGAGGTTTCTAATACTCACTTTTGGTTTTAGTTTTCTCTTATTTACAATTTCATATACGACACAAAAGCAAAAAAAAATCAGAAAACCAAGAAAAACTAAAAAAAAAATCAGAAAACCAAGGAAAGCACAAAAAAAATCAGAAAAACCCAAAAAGACCAAAAATATGAAGAAGGAGTTTCGAAGAACACTCATCGGGCGACGAACTGCCCGTGGGCCGGCCAAAAGGAGCCTGGCCGCGCCATAAGCCACGATGGCGCGGAGAAGACGTGCCTGGCCGCGACCGCGACTACCCATCGCGCGGCCGGCCTTCCTCTGCAACTCTCTCCATCTCGAACCTCACCAAACCGGATCTCCTTCAACCTGTGTCAAGCCTTTCAAGCTTCCTCCTTGATTCAAGGGCCTGAACACGTTCTAAAGACCGCATATATCACTTCCGCAACCGCGGCAAGTTGCTGTTGCATCAAAGACGGCGAGACAAGACAAGACCTCATCCAAGTCAAGTTAAGTCAATGAACCATCTCATTCAACTTCTCCCTGTACGATCAACAGACCTGTGTCCACGAAGACGAAGAAGAATACAACGGTTATGGAGGATATAAACCGTTGTGCAAGCTCCAGAAGAAAGAAGATGCAACTTCCTTCACCAAACCGCGAAGAGAAAAGTTCCCGAAGACTAGCTTTTCTCTTCCGCGACCAAGACCTATACCGAAGCCAAGTAAGAATTTCATATGGCATTGAAGTTCGAACTAGCAACACCTGTCTTCCGGGATTCCGAACACATCACCGGATAGGCCAGCATAGACCCAAACTTCAAGTTTCTGAGGTGATGCAATCTTCAAGACGCAAGGACAGAAGATTTTCCATCTCTCATTAAAGGTGTTTCACAAAGGTCAAGGAACCAAGACGAGTACTCAACAACCGGAGAACCTGTTCTTCTCAACAAAGGCGAGCCAACCATCACCACCAAACGCCTATCACAACCCTCATCCACCTTCACCGTACGACCATCACCACCAAACGAAGCAAGGAAGCTCAACCACGCACCACATTTCCTTTCGAGCTAAGTTTTCGATTTCTTTAGTTCAATTAAATCGATTCTAGACAGGGACATAAGGAGAATCATAAAGTCCTTAGCTTAATCATACCACACGCCCATCCACCCATACCAAACCCAACGCCACTTTCAAGTAAGTCTTCACAAGCTTGTACTTGAATTTACCTATCTCTTTCACCTCAACTCGATTTAAACAAATTGGGGACAGTTTGATTTAAGTCTGGGGGGGTTTCTTATATTACTAACTATGCTTTGATTTGATGAGTCTTAAGCATATATGCATCATTTATCGAGTCGTTTTATAGAGTCAAACTTTTTTTTTCTTTTAGTCAGAAACTATGAACTTTGATAGGTACAAGTCATTTCGAACAAAGAACCTTAATGACCATTCTCACGGGTTTAGAAGCAAGGTTTACTAAGTTGAACAATGCGACTGGATCATTCCAATGGAGAAAGTTATAATCTCTAGAGTACTCGAAGGATCTTGCGTTGACTCCGCACCTAATGAATCAAAACTTCTCGTCAAGGGGCTTAAGGTACTTTGAACTTTGCTCCTCTTTTAAACTCTAGCATGACTAAGTAGATGCAATGCAACCTTCTCCTTGATCTTCCCTTGTTATAGAAAAGAAAAAAAAATAGAAAGAAAAAAAAATAGAAAGAAAAGCCTTAGTTTGAGGATGGCAACCCGAGTTCCTCATGGGGTCTAAATAGTCGTCCGAGATTGGAGGATTTATTTGGGGACTCGTCGAGCTTTGAATTTGTAGGACCCTAAGCTGCAAGTGCACATCGTGCGTTGTAGTACTTAGGGTATCGAACCACAGGGAGGAGGTCAACTGCAAAACAGAGAATCAGGGCAACCAAAGACGCAGTGAACTGGGGTTTTGGGGTAAGTGTCACGGTTTTTGCAAGAAATAAAGAAAGCAGTATCACGCCTTATATAGAGAAGGTTGTCAATCTCTTCTATAGCCGACGGGAAAAGGAAAATAAATTTAAAGACTTGTAAAAAGGAAATTAGATGAGCAGTGCAGAAAAAGTAAGTATTGAAGTGCGTAAATCTCGATTTAAAAGCAGATGGGGTAAAACACGTTAGGGATCTTCTCGGGAAATCTATGGGGTTCTAACTAGAAATCAAACTCACAAAAGTCAGGCAAACGAGACTAGGCGATTTTCCCTAAACTGATTCACTGGTTTTAACAACCTAACTCTATCAAGCAAGGTCGATCTGCGATCATCTATTTCGCAGGTATACTCTCGTATCCTGCGTCCTAGACGAACACGCAATAAGATCGGGACGATAAACATTCAGACATCTTTTAAAGGATGCTCTCTACCCTATTTTGGTCTAGATCTGAGATTCAGGACATTCGTCGCTCTCAAGACCCTGCGATCAGAATATAGTTCATGACGCTAGACTCATGCAATAAGAACGAATAAGGTGAGACAGAAAATCCTAATCTTCGGCCTAAACAATCGGTTTAACAACAGTTAATGAAATTCCCCATAGATCCCCTTAAAGAACACCCAACGAAAATAAACTACTCAGACATGAAAGAAGAAGTAGAAAACGTGATTGATGAATGCATAACTTATATAAATCGATGAGAAAGAAAGAAGGTTCAAGAAAAAATCAATCTTCCTTAAGAACAAGGTGAAAACCACGAATCAGAGATTCGCGACCACCAAAAGAAATCTATAACTTAGAGTATTTCGAAATGCTTGCATAAGACGGCTGCGTGTTTAAGTTGGGCTTCAAATGGGCTCGGGAACCGCGAGTGGCCTGGCCGCGCGAGCGACCGGCCGTGGCGCGGCCACTTGTCGTCTGGCTTGGCCGTGGCGCGGCCAACTCGTCCTTCCAGGTGCTTGACGGACCTTCTTGCTTCTTCTGTAACTTGAGATCCAACCGTGGGATTGTTCTCAAACCACTTCGAGGTGAAAGGCAGCTGATAAGGCTATCTTTTCTAAAAATATGATCTTGATCTCGTGGTGGGAAGGTCTTCGTTTGATGTTGAACTTTTGTCCTCGAACACTGTTTCCGAAAATGTCCATTTGGCTCCAAAATAAGCGTCTTTTGCTAAGTTTACCTGAAAAGAGTCTTGAACAACCAAATACTCGAAATCTAGTGTTTAGGCATTAAAACCTTAGTGAAATTCTTATTAAATCACTCACTTATGATAGTAAAAATGGGTAAAATATGCATGTTATCAACTCCCGCAGACTTAAACCTTTGTTTGTCCTCAAACAAAACAGAAATCTAAGTAAGGAAAAGAGGTTTGAAAACGTGGAAACTCACCAATACTTGGGAACTCATCAAGTCTAGCAATCGACCTGTTTGAGCCACGTAACTCGGAATCTAGCTTCAAGGCGTTTGGGTCTAGTTACCTTGAGCTTTTCACCCTTCCCGGATACGCTTCATGGTCCCTTTGAGTATTTCGAGCTCTTTCTTGTTGACCCCTCTATTCATTTAGGCGTGCGGTCTCTATCGAGGGAGTATCGGTCGACGAGACATTATACTCTTCTCTTCCAAACATCTAGACAAAGACATTTCAGACACAACTCTCCTATTTTCTCTTCCCTTAGTCGATTTCTCCCTACTTTTCTAGAGTATCATTTTATTTTTTCTATCGACTTTCTTATTCCATTTTTTTTCTTTTCTTCTTAGCTTGAGAATGATCACTTCTTTGAAGTTTTCATGATGTCTGCGAACCGTCATGGTCCTTTAAGGAACTCGGGCTGCCATCCTCAAACTAAGGCTTTTCTTTCTTTTTTTTTTTCTTTTCTATAACAAGGGAAGATAAAGGAGAGGTTGCATTGCATCTACTTAGTCATACTAGAGTTAAAAGAGGAGCAAAGTTCGAAGTACCTCAAGCCCCTTGATGAGAAGATTTGATTCATTAGGTGCGGAGTCAACGCAAGATCCTTCGAGTACTCTAGAGATTAGAACTTTCTCCGTTGGAATGATCCACTCGCCGTGTTCAACTTAGTAAACCTTGCTTCTAAATCCGTGAGAATGGTCATTAAGGTTCCTTGTTCAAAGTGACTTGTACCTAGCAAAGTTCATAGTTTCCGACTAAAAGAAAAAAAAGTTTTGACTCTATAAAACGACTCGATAAATGATGTAAGTATGCATAAGACTCATCAAATAAAAGCATCATTAGTAATATAAGAAACCCCCCCCCCCAGACTTAAATCAAACTGTCCCCAGTTTGTTTAAATCGAGTTGAGGTGAAAAAGATAGGTAAATTCAAGTACAAGCTTGTGAAGACTTACTTGAAAGTGGCGTTGGGTTTGGTATGGGTGGATGGGCGTCTGGTATGATTGAGCTAAGGACTTGATCATTCTTCTTATGTCACTGCTTAGAATCGATTTGATCGAACTAAAGAAATCGAAAACTTAGCTCGAAAGGAAATGTGTTGCGCGGTTGAGCTTCCTTGCTTCGGATGGTGGTGGTGGGCGTGTGGTGATGAGGGATGAGGGTGGTGATAGGCGTTTGGTGGTGATGATTGGCTCGCCTTTGTTGAGAAGAATTGGTACTTCGGTTGTTGAGTACTCTTCTTGGTTCCTTGACCTTTGATAACATCTTTAATGAGAGATGGAAAATCTTCTGTCCTTGCATCTTGAAGATTGCGTCACCTCAGAAACTTGAAGTTTGGGTCTAGACTGGCCTATCCGGTGATGTGTTCGGGATCCCGGAAGACAGGTGTTGCTAGTATGAACTTCAATGCCATATGAAATCAATACTTGGCTTCGGTAAAGGTCTTGGTCGCGGAAGAGAGACGCTAGTCTTCGGGAACTTTTCTGTTCGCGGTTTGGGGAAGGAAGTTGCATCTTCTTCCTTCTGGAGCTTGCACAACCGTTTTCATCCTCTAGAACCGTTGTATTCTTCTTCATCTTCGTGGATACAGGTCCGTTGAACGTGTTAGAAGAAGTATGTAGAGAGATGGATCATTGACTTAACTTGACTTGGATGGAGGCTTGTCTTGTCTCGCCGTATTTGATGCAACAGCAGCATAACGCGGTTGTGGAAGTTGTCTTTGCGGTCTTTAGGATGTGTTCAGGCCTTGAATCAAGGAGGAAACTTGCAAGACTTGACAGGGGTTGAAGGAGATCCGGTTTGGTGAAGTTCGAGATGGAGGAAGTTGCAGAAGAAGGATGGCCGCGCGACGGGTTGTCGCCGCCGCGGCCGGGGTGTCTTCTCCGGCCCATCGTGGCTCGTGGCGCGGCCAGACTCCTTCTGGCCGGCCCACGGGCGGTTCGTCGCCCGGTGAGTGTTCTTCGGGTCTCCTTCTTCATATTTTTTGTCTTTTTGAGTTTATATGATTTTTTTTTTTTTTTTGCTTTTGGGGTTTATATGAAAGCTGTAACTAAGAAGAAAGCAAAACTAAAAATTAGTATGGTTAGAAAAATGAGAAAAAGAAAGAAGATACCTAAAATGGGTTGTCTCCCATTGAGCCGCTCTTATTTAGAGTGTTTCAACTAGACTTTGGTGGAGGTTTTAGATGTGAACAACTCCAACTAAAGGATTAGTGGATCCTTTAGCTTCTCGGCACTCCGCACTTGTTGGCTTGAGACATCTTCTATTCAGCGTTTGGTAATACTTATCATTGTCTTGAAGAACAAATGCATCGTTCAGCTTCCTTCTCTTAAGCTGTTCTCCTTTCTCTTCTCGGTTCCGATGGGTGATGAGCTCGAGCTTTGGAGAGGATTTCTAGGACCTTCCAAGCTTCACCTTGGCTTCATGTATGTCTCCATTACGTCTCATATGAGGCAAAGTCGAACCTGGATCATATGGGATCTCTTTGCGTTTTGTACTCCTCTGTTTGGCGCTTCCCTTGAGCATGCTGGATGGATCTTCTTGCAGAACGTTTTGGACATCCTTTGTACTTCCTCCAGGGTCTAAAATTGGTTCACTTCCACTGCCTAAGGTCGTGGAATGAGTGCTCCTTGTGAGAGTTTCTGGATACAAAGTCTTCTCGTTGACTTTGGAGAAGCGCACTTGCTGGTTCAGCTTGTCAATCAAAGTTCGAACAGGTGCAGCAAATGAACAGCCAAGGATCAACAGGTGATTTGTGTCCTTCTTTGTCTCCAATATGTGAAGAACAGCAGGCACGAGACCATCCTCGACTTGAGGCAGCAAGCTTGGCTTGAAACCAAACATATTTAATGACGGACGCTCTTCATGGTAAACGGGTGTCTTCGAGGCTTGGAATCTCGAAACTCTTATGACTTCTGCAATGGTCTTAGTCAAGAGGTTGACATCAGATCCTATGTCATAAAGATAGACACGAAAATTTACTCCCTTGATTGAGCATGAAACCGAAATTATTCCCGAATCATCTATCCTTGAAAGCACCGTCAAGGGCAGTTTTTTGGATCGCCATCAGCTCCTTCTTCTCCATGAGTTTTGATTCACACTCAACGTGGTGAGGAGCTGGAGTTAGAGGCTTCCCTTAGTCGTGGGGTTGAAGTTCCTTGTTGGTTGGACTTTCGTCTTCAAGGAGTTTAGGCCGATCGGTAGAGATGAAGTCTTCCTGAGGCGCAGAGAGAGAAGTAGGAAAAGAAACAAGTCCTTCTTTTCCTTGATGCTCGGCTTCATCGGCATGAGTTGAGATGTCCGAGATCTTAAAATCCAATGGCTTCTTTCGAAACGCATTGTCTTTACTATTCGTCTTGACGTCTAAAGCTATCGAACTCTTCTTCTTTATGTCTGAAATTACATGCATCACACGTGCAAACTTCCTTTCTTTTCTTATAGCATAGCTATATCCTTCGGAATCTGCCTCATCATCTTCTTCGGGGGGGGGGGGCCGTAGTGTTTGTCGATTTTTTCAATAAACCCAAATTCGGCTTTAACTCGAGCTTAACACCTATGGATGACCATAGCGGCGTCTTTCCACTTATCGACATGCTCCTTTTCCTCTTCTTCCGAAAGAGTGTCAAAAGGTCTAGCGAGGTGTTGTTGCGTCTCGACAGCTGAGCCCATTATTGACATGATATTGTCAATATTTCTACTAAAGTGTTGGCGCGCCATGGATATTAGCTCTTCATCTTCCTTAGGGGGAGAATAAATAGGAGGTAACATCCTATCATATTCGATGGAATTGTTGCGGATGGTCGCATCAAGTCTGTTGATCAAGGTGCGGGCTTTCTTCATCTCGGATGCCTCTGAAAAACAGAAACAAAAATCGAAATTAAAGAAAAAGGATGTCTTTGAGTTGTGATCCTGACCTTTGTTTTGGACAGCAGAACGCAGCCTCCCCGGCAACGGCGCCAAAAGCTTGATGGGGTCTAAATAGTCGTCCAAGATTGGAGGATTTCTGTAGGGACTCGTCGAGCTTTGAATTTGTAGGACCCTAAGCTACAAGTGCACAGCGTACTTAGGGTATCGAACCACATGGAGGAGGTCAACTGCAAAACAGAGAATCATGGCAACCAAAGACGCAGGGAACTGGGGTTTTGGGGTAAGTGTCACGGTTTTTGCAAGAAATAGAGAAAGCAGTATCACGCCTTATATAGAGAAGGTTGTCAATCTCTTCTATAGCCGACAGGAAAATGAAAATAAATTTAAAGACTTGTAAAAAGGAAATTAGATGAGCAGTGCAGAAAAAGTAAATATTGAAGTGCGTAAATCTCGATTTAAAAGCAAATGGGGTAAAACACGTTGGGGATCTTCTCGGGAAATCTATGGGGTTCTAACTAGAAATCAAACTCACAAAAGTCAGGCAAACGAAACTAGGCGATTTTCCCCAAACTGATTCACTGGTTTTAACAACCTAACTTTGTCAAGTGAGGTCGATCTGTGAACATCTATTTCGCAGGTATACTATCGTATCTTGCGTCCTAGACGAACACGCAATAAGATCGAGACGATAAACATTCAGACATCTTTTAAAGGATGCTCTCTACCCTATTTTGGTCTAGATCTAAGATTCAGGACATTCGTCGCTCTCAAGACCCTGCGATCAGAATATAGTTCATGACGATAGACTCATGCAATAAGAACGAATATGGTGAGACAAAAAACCCTAATCTTCGGCCTAAATAATCGGTTTAAAAACAGTTAATTAAATTCTCCATAGATCCCTTTAAAGAACACCCAACGAAAATAAACTACTCAGACATGAAAGAAGAAGTAGAAAACGTGATTGATGAATGCATAACTTATATAAATCGATGAGAAAGAAAGAAGGTTCAAGAACAAATCAATCTTCCTTAAGAACAAGGTGAAAACCACGAATCAGAGATTCGCTGCCACCAAAAGAAATCTATAACTTAGAGTATTTCGTGATGCTTAGAAAAACCCTAGAAAATGAGTATATATAGGTCTTCAAGTGCCCTAGGTCGTGGATTAGGTCTTGGCTTGCATAAGACGGCTGCGGGTTTAGGTTGGGCTTCAAATGGGCTCGGGAACCGCGAGTGGCCTGGCCGCGCGAGCGACCGGCCGTGGCGCGGCCACTGGTCGTCTGGCTTAGCCGTGGCGCGGCCAGCTCGTCCTTCCGGGTGCTTGACGGACCTTCTTGCTTCTTCCGTAACTTGAGATCCAACCCTGGGATTGTTCTCAAACCATTTCGAGCTGAAAGGCAGCTGATAAGGATATCTTGTCTCCAAATATGAGCTTGATCTCGTGGTGGGAAGGTCTTCGTTTAATGTTGAACTTTTGTCCACGAAAATTGTTTCCGGAAATGTCCATTTGGCTCCAAAATAAGCGTCTTTTTTTAAGTTTACCCGAAAAAAGTCTTGAACAACCAAATACTCGAAATCTAGTGTTTATGCATTAAAACCTTAGTGAAATGGTTATTAAAGCACTCACTTATGATAGTAAAAATGGGTAAAATATGCATGTTATCAGTTCCTTAAAGGACCATGACGGTTCGCAGACATCATGAAAACTTCAAAGAAGTGATCATTCTAAAGTTAAGAAGAAAAGAAAAAAAATAGAAAAGAAAGTCGATAGAAAAAATAAAATGATACCCTAAAAAAGTAGGGAGAAGTCGATTAAGGGAAGAGAAAATTGGAGAGTTATGTCTGAAATGTCTTTGTCTAGATGTTTGGAAGAGGAGAGTATAATGTCTCGTCGACTGATATTCCCTCGAATGAGACCGCACGCCTAAATGAATAAAGGGGTCAACAAGAGAAAGCTCGAAATACTCAAAGGGACCATGAAGCGTATCCGGGAAGGGTGAAAAGCTCAAGGTAACTAGACCCAAACGCCTTGAAGCTAGATTCCGAGTTACGTGGCTCAAACAGGTCGATTGCTAGACTTGATGAGTTCCCAAATATTGGTGAGTTTCCACGTTTTCAAACCTCTTTTCCTTACTTAGATTTTTGTTTTGTTTGAGGACAAAGAAAGGTTTAAGTCTGGGGGAGTTGATAACATGCATATTTTACCCGTTTTTACTATCATAAGTGAGTGCTTTAATAAGTATTTCACTAAGGTTTTAATCCATAAATAGTAGTTTTCGAGTATTTGTATGTCCAAGACTCTTTTCAGGTAATCTTAGCAAAAAGAATGCAAAATGGAGCTTTTCGGAGCAAAACGGTATTTTGGACAGATTCGAGCTTCTAGAATTTTAACATCCGATCAAGACCATCCCACCACGCGATCTTCCTCAAATTTGGATACCAGATATAGGGGACTGTTAGCTTTCATATCCAAGTAGTTTGAAGGGAAACTAACGGTTAGATCTGGAGTTATGACAGTTTTACTGAAGACATATTATGCAGTCTCGCGAGAGAAGCAAGCGTAGAAGTTGCAAGACCAATGGCCGCGCCACCAAGGCTTGTGACCGCGCCAGAGCACTCTCCACCGCGCCACGGACACTTCCTCATGCTGCCAGACCCCATGTGGCCGGGCCATGAGCGGTCCGCGGCAAGGCCAACATAAAACACGTTTTTGAAGCCCGTTTGCAAGCCCGTCAAGCCCAATTGCTGCCAAACTCGGTGGAACCCTAAATGACGCCTAAGAAGACCTGAAGACCTATAAATACTCTTATTCTACAACCTAATTTTGTGTGCCACGAGAGGGGAACCTAAGAGGAGGCCTCACGGCCGCCTCTTAGCATACCTTTCATTGTTTTCTGTTCTTTGTTCTTTAAGGGAGAGAGAGAGATTTGTTCTCGAACCCTCAAACTTTCTTTATTTAATTCAAGCATGCATTCATTTATTTCGTCTCTACTCGCCTCAATCATGTTAGGGTAGATTCGTTTGTTGTGGTCAAGGGTTTTACGAGGGGATTCATGGATTGATTGCTAGGTTGTTAGATCGAAGTTTGTCTTTAGGTGTTTCGAGATTAATTCTTGTATTTGCTCGCCCCAATCAAGTTAGAGTAGATGCGTGGGTTGGTTAAGATCATCACCAATTCTCTTTTGTCTACCTATCTTGTTTTCGATCTCATACATGATTTGAATAAGTGGCTTATCAACTGCTTAGTCATATTAAGGTTTTCTGTCTCACAATATTCGTTCTTATTGCATGAGTCTAGCGTCATGAACTAGTATTCTGATCGCAGGGTCTTGAGAGCAACGAATGTCCTGAATCTCAGATCTAGACCATATTAGGGTAGAGAGCATCCTTTAAAAGATGTCTGAATGCTTATTGTCCCAATCTTATTGCATGTTCGTCTAGGACGCAAGATACGACAGTATACTTGCGAAATAGACATTCACAGATCGATCTTGCTTTGTTAGAGTTAGGTCGTTAAAACCAGTGAATTAGTTTAGGGAAAATCGCCTAGTACCCCAGAGAACAACCTTGAGCATAACACTTTGTTTGCATGTTTGTAATTATTTTATTCCGTATATAGGGTTGATTGACAACCAGCCCTATATAAACTTGCTTCACGATTCCTCCATTCAATAGCCACCATCCGTGAAACACCATTCTCCAAACCCCCCTTCTTTTCTTAGGAACATTTTCTAATCGTCACTGATTCTGTAGTTAATCATACACTCTCTGTGGTTCGACACCTTAAGTACTACAATGCACATATGTGCACTTGCAGGCATTAGGGTTTATAAATTTAAAACTTGAAGAAGTTAAGCTCTAAATCCTACCGCATAAATGTTGTATCCTTCTTGTCCACAGAGGCCGCGATGCTGGCTCAAGAGTACAACAAATGTTAGTGTTTTGAAAGATAAATTAGTTTATTGAAAGATCATAAGACTTACAATTTTAGTTCCTCTCTTAGGAATCATTCCTGGTCTTGCTTCACCAACTTCTCTCTTTCTTTTCTTTCCTGGAGGTCTCCCAAGAGGCTGCTTATATGGAGGTGGATTTATCCGCACATCAGTACTCCTATCCCACATGTTCATGCCTCCAACCGGCCTCAACGGAGTAGCGTAGCAGCTCCTTAATTAGCTTCTCTACGGTGAACCAATGAGAAACAAGAATCTTTGGGTCTTGATTAGCTTGTCTCTCCATACACAAGACATTAATGATATGACAACAAGAGATACCACTGAATTTATATATTATGCAGGCGCAACTGATATCACCTCTAATTTCACTACAAACATGTCATTAAGGTAAGAAGCCTCATAATCTCCCAAACCACAACTTAAAGGAATGCAATCATTTGTTTTGTGGATCTGTTGGTGCAACAAAGCTTTGATCTAGGAGTGTAATTCCCTTTTACTTTCTCTGCCTCATACCATTTCTTGTTATTAGAAGTCATCGCACTTCTCATAATGCCTTGAAACATCTCAACCACGGGGTTTGTCCTTTCGATCCGAATAGGTGCATTGAGTGACTCTGCTAGATTGTTTTCAACGGCATCACACTTAGAATACTTACTGAAATATATTCTATAAATATAAGATATATAATTATATTATAAAATGAAAATAAGAAATACGAATTACGAATGGATAAGTTATTTACATACATACCTTGGCCATGGACAATAAACGGATATCTTCAAGTAATCATAAGCAGCCTGAGAAAGGTGCTTCAATTCATCCATCTTCCTCTTAAAGGCGACATGGTAATAAGAATATACAGCTTCCTAGAATAAATCTTCATAATCTACTCCAGAATGGTTCTTTTTCTAATTCGCATGAACATGTCTTGCACATAACCTATGTACTGCATACGAGAGCACATCTTTAACCGCTGAAATCAACCCTTTACACTGGTCACTAGCAAGAGTCAACCCATTCCTAGTTTTCAGGACCAAGTCTTAGACAAATGTTCAAAAAACCACTCACAATTCGACTTATTCTCAACATCTACAATGCCCCAAGCTATGGGAAACATCTGATCATTAGGGTCTCTTCCACAAGCCACAAACAACTGTTCAGTCATCATTCATTTCAAAAATATCCCATCAATATGAATTATCTTCCTACATGATGACTTTCGTTCCTCTTTGAGACCATGAAAACAGACATAGAACCTATAGAATTTTGATTCCCTTACATATTCAACCGTCGATCCAGGATTTGTTTTCTTCAAATCAACAACATAACCGTGGAGTCTTGCAAATGACTCTACTTGCTCGTCATCAAATGTTTGCAAGCACCTTAATAGTGTCCTTTCACATTTCTGCAACATTTATGTTGCATTTCATGAGTTTTTTCTGCAGTTGCGTTGTTGAGATATGTGGATTGATCCTAAATTCTTCTATGTAAATGTCAACGATGCGAGCATTGGTAAGAAGTGAGACCTTGCCTCGCCAAGTGCAGTCATGCTCATCATTGAAAGATCTAACAACCACTCTAATACTGATGTTGTTGATAGATGCTGAAGTCCTCCATGGACACTTCTTGTTTGAGGAAATTGCCCCTACTCGTTTACTATCTGACTTCTCATACTTGAAGTCTCTCCTCTTCCTCAACGCATATCGAGTAATAGCAATTTTGAAAGATTCAATTTACTTGTATTTTTGCCCCACCCTAAAATTTTAATACTTACTCTCATCTACTTGTGCTACAACATCGACCAAATCACTTTCACTACTACTAGCATTCTGCTCTTCTTCTTCTTCTTGCTTGACAATTTCATTCTCACCCTTTGAATCTGAACTACTACTGTCACCATCATCAATCTCATCTGATAAGCGCACAATATTGATACATAAATGGCTACCAATATATGGATCATTTCCCCCGACCACATATAATGCCATAGCTCATGAACCCAAAGTATAAAGCAACACTTTTCTTCTTAACATCTCATCATCATCTATGTATTATTTCTTTCCGGTCGTCGTTTCTGGTGGAAACCACGACACTTTTCTCATGTTCTCATCATACCGTTCGTCCTGGGCATTTGAATCGGAACCGAGGAACCATACCCGGACCGAACCAAAAATCAAGGTTCAGTTCGAACCAAAAACATGCATAAAACCCGAACGGTTCTTACTCAAATTTGATATGGTTCTCGGTTCGGTTCAGGTTAAACCCGAGAACCGAACGGTTACCCAAAACCCCGAATTTAATTAACACATTTTTACTAATTATAATTATATTATATATAATCATATATTGTAATCGTATAGTTTTGTTAATTAACCAAATGATTAGCAAATGATTTCAAACCTTATAAACATTTCAGTTTTATTTCATTCACAATTGAATCCCCTTTGTAAATACCAATTTTGAAACCTGAAAAACCTATATCAAACCCGACGGCTCTCTCGGCGTCGAGAAATCATCACTCTCAGGTAATCTCCTCGTCTCTTTCTCCTTTCTTTCTCATTTTCTTCTCGACTTCTCCTTTCCTTCTCCACTTCTCCTTTCCTTCTCGGCTTCTCGACAATTTTTTTTTGATTTTGGCTGATTAGGGATTTGATTATGGCTAAATAGGGATTTTGTGGTTTTTGATTCTGATTAGGGATTTCTCCTCCTCTCTTTCTCCCTTCCTTCTCCTTTCCTTCTCGGCTTCTCCTTTCATTCCCCTTTCTCAACAATCTCTTGACAATCCATCACGATTAGGGATTCGATTCTGGCTAATTAGGGATTTCATGGTATTTATTTCTCCTAAGTTGTTGGATTAGTTTTCTTGTCTTAGATTATTGATTGCGTGTCTTAAATTTTTGTTTCATTGCAGATGGATTCTTCCTCAACCCACAAAAATGAGTTACAGAGAGAAACTGAAGATGAGATTGGGACTTATGGTCTTGCAAGCTAAAGGAAAGAAAATCCGACAAGTGCTGGTAGTTCGCCTCTATCTAAGCCGAAGAAATAACATACTTCAACAAGGTCGATGGTGTGGGATCAATTTACAAAATACGTGAATGATGAGAATAAATGCTCATGTAATTACTGTGGTAAGGTTATGTGATGTGCAGTCTTGTTTAGAACTTCAAGTTTGATTAAGCATAATGGTCTATGCAAGTCTTTCTCTTCTTGGAAGGATATTAAAGCTCAAGCTCAAGCAGTTCTAAATCCCGAAGGTGAAGAAGGTAACTTGGGTTTGTCAAGAGTTTCATCCGATGTTTTTAAGGAACCAACAAATGAGATGCTTGTTTTGGTTTAATTGTCGTTAGCATTTCATAGAGAGTTTACCTTGGAGACATTTTTGCAATATGGTTCATCTATATAAGCTACAGTTTAGGAGAACATCTACTAGAGAGATTGTGAAAATGTTTGTGATGAGGAAAGCTGCTATGAAAAAGGTGTTTGGTAAGAGTAAGAAAAGGGTCTCTCTTACAGAAGATATTTGGGTTGCTCCTCCTACAGGAGCTCGCTACATGGTTATCACGACACACTTCATTGATGCAACTTGGAAGTTGAGGAAGCTGATAATAGTTTTTAAGAACATCTCAGAAAATAAGGGAGCAACTATAGATTCGGTTTTGGTTGAGTGTCTTGCTGAATGGGGAATTAAGAAGATCTTCACCATCACGGTTTACAATGCAACTACAAACACATCAGCTCTGGCGAGTTTTAGGGAAACATTCGATGCAACACGTCCTGATGCATTGTTCGTAGAAGGTGAGTTTATGCATGTACGGTGTGCTGCTCATATTATTAACTTAGTTGTGAAAGATGTTTTGCATGATGCGGATAAGAGTGTCTCTGCTATCCGTAATGGTGTGACATACGTGAGAGCTTCTACTAACAGAATCAAGGCCTTCGACCTCAGAGTTGAATCAGCAAAGGTAACAAGTGGAAGGCAGGTTTTGAGAGAATGGTAGCAGAAGACATGTTGTATACTGATTATTTTCAAGAAAAGGTTGATGAAAAGAAACAGATTGGGCCTCCAACAACAGATGATTGGGAAGCAGTGGACATGTTAGTAAGGTTTTTCATCATATTTTACAACGCTACTTTAGTGGTTTCAACTACCAATTCAATAGGGTCTTACAAGTGCTACAATGAGATTGTGACAGTTGAAACAAATCTGATTTTATTGAGCAAGGATGCTGACTTAACATTGAGGAACAACGTGATGGCTATGAGAGATAATTTTGATAAGTATTGGGAAGGGTTGAAGAAAATCAATAGGCTTGTGATCATAGCTAGTGTCTTTGACCTGAGAAACAAAATGAAGTTTGCAACGTTTTGTTTTGAAAGTCTTTATGGGAAAGATAGTGCTGACATGAAAAAGGTTAAGGATTCAATCATTTCTGTTATGAAGAAGTTGTTTGATTTGTATAATAGCGATGCTACCAGAGATCCCACATCTTCTCAGTCCACAGTGACATCACAGAGTGCACAAGAGTCCCAAGATCCTGTTGAAGGTGAATTGGATTTAGATTTTTAGATAAGGAGCTTGGATATGAAAGAATGGATTGCGTTTACAAGGAGCTAGCAAAAAAAAAAGTATTACAAGATCCTGTTGAAGTTGAATTGGATTTAGATTTCAAGATGCAATTACTGAGCTCGAGTTATATTTGAAGGAGGAAGTGGAGAATCTAAGGACAATTCTGCTTGGTTCAGAGTATGACGTATTGAGATGGTGGAAGCTCATCAGCACAAAGTTACATGTGCTGTCCAAAGTAGCTAAGGATGTACTTGCAATGCAAGTGACTTCTGTTTCATTCGAGTTTGTATTTAACACTAGTGGTCGAGTCCTAGATCCATCTAGGAGTTGTTTATCTCATTACATGCTGGAGGTGTTAATGTGCACCGAACATTGGCTGAAATATTAAGTTCACTTGAATGAGAAATGTTTGGTTACGAAAGAACAACTGCTTGCTGACATTGAATTGCTAGATAAACTTCAGAGAGGTAATCTCTATTCTTTAAAGTCTCTTTTAAATTGTGTTTTCTGAGTTTTTGTTTTTAACATATTCGTTTGTTTCAAATTATTTTAGAGTTTGAAGGAGTTTAAAGTTTCTCGGATTCTCATAACTTCATAAGGTATTACTTCTTCATGCTTTTTCACTCTTCACTTTTTTTCATTGCTTTTGGTTATTTAGAACATAGTGTACTTGGTTTTGTTTCTATTTGTAGAAGGGAGACAAAGACGTTTTGATTTTTGAGAGTAAGAGTGAAGATTAAGAAGACATTAAGAGAATATGACTACTCATTTTTTTGTTCACTTTGTCTTCATTTCTTCCAAATTTTGTGTTTACTACTCTTTTGACAGTTTAAAGCTTTGAACTCTTTATATTTTGCAGACTTTCGATTTTAATTTCAGATATTTGGTGAGTTTTGGTGTATGATTTTTTACAGTTTTTTTGGCTTTTTCAGGAACCGAATTTTTTTACGCTTCTTCACCGGTTCTTGTTTCAAAACCGAGAACAGACCCGGACCCGATAAGATCCGACCCGATCCGAACCGAAAAACTGCGGTTCCTAATTGGGTCCAAACCATCCGGTGAGAACCGACCCGACCCAATCCGCATACCCGAAAGCCCAAGGCGAATACCCGTAGAGATTTTTCACATACATACAAAATGAACTAAAGCTAAATGTCTCTTCACATATCGTACCCACTATATGTGCCTCTCCACCATGATATAAACCATCTGCCGACCAGTAACCACCAACACACAAGAACAGACCGAAGCTGCATAAATTCAAATTGAGATTATTGCCCGAATGAAAAATCGATTAATAAAATTTTGACAGAGATATCCGTTCAAATCTATTCAAGAATGAGATATTTACCTCGTCACTGTCGACATACTTCTCCAATTCGAGCCGTTCTAACATTTCCAATCGAACAATCTTGCAGTCAAACCCTTTAGAACTAAGTAAATCCTGAATCGAAGATATGTGAACAACAAAATCATGTCGAACACAAATACGTGAATCGATAAAACCTCACCAACTCAATACCTAATTCGATCTAACCTCACGAAGCCTTCATCACGAAATCTCTCATCCTCACGAAATTTTTTCAGAAATCGTAACTTCTGATTTTTTTTAAATTTTTTTACCCAAATCGATTTAGGATTTCTTAAATAAAACCAGCCCTTTTTGGGTTCAAAATGACAGATAGTTGCAAACTTCTTGTTGTTTTCTCTCTTTTGAAACGTTGCGTTTCACAATCTGTCTAATTTCCAGATGAAATCCATTCTTACCAGGTCATCGATACAGTTGATGGTTATATAGCAGTTCCACCGACACTTGGAGGGTTGACCTGCATTTTCAGATAGGTGAGGGTAGAGTTGCAAAAACAAAAACCCCGTGGAAGGTTGATTTGCAGAAAACCCAAATATCAATGAAAAATAAACTATTTTTTTTTTTAGTAGAAAGTATGAAAATATTCAAGTATATTAAATATTAGATTAGGATCCGCATAAACGTGAAATTATAATAAAATATTCTAAAATCTACAATTTGTTTTTCTTAAATAGAAAATAAAAACCGATCAACTCTGGAAAAATTAAATAAAATTAAGAACATCAAAAAGAAATTACCAAAAAGGGAGATTGCTAAAAATAACATAAAACTTGGTTTTTTCAAGAAGTGTAGACCCCATATTGTATGTTTGGCAAGGTAATCCAGAGAGGTAGTGAAATTACAACCCCCTCCCTTATGACCAAACAAAAAACGTGCGCCATAGTGATAGTTTTATCCCGGAGACGTCTTCTTACAAAGTGTACTTGTTGTAGACTTCTATTTCTTAATTTTTATTTATAAAAATTATTAAAAAATAGTTTGATATACAATTTGTATACATAACCAAAGCATATACATTTGGCATCTATGAAAAAAAAAATTTCATACAAATATATCAATTTAAATCAACAAAGACAAATTATGTTAGAAACCAACACAACCCTTAGAAGTCTTCTAAAGAAGTTTAATAAATAACTAAATCTTAAATTTTAATTATAAAAATTATAAAAAATATTTTGATAAAAAAATAATATAAATAACTAAAACATAGACAATTGTCATTTATGTAAAATAAAATTTCATGAAAATGAGTCAACTTATAAGTTTCATGAGTATACGGTTCAAAAGGGTTAGGGTTTGAGGTTTAAAGTTTAGGACATAAGGGTGTAATTGTCAAGATAAACACAAATTCTTTGTTATTTTAAATGTAAATTGTGAATATGCTAACAAAATTAATGTTTTATATAATTTTTAATCTAAAATATTCGATTTAAGATTTAGGGTTAAGAAGACTTCATTGGAAGTCTTCATTTGTAGACTTCAAAAGAAGTCTGAAATTCAAATTAAACATAGCGGCAATTCAATTTTTTTTTCTAAATGGGCGGGAACCAGAATTTACCGGACCAAATTTGTTAGTTATTGAACAATTTAACCGGCTATGAAGATTTTTTTGAAGACTTTGTTTGTAGACTTTAAAAGAAGTCTGAAATTCAAATTAAACCTAGCGGGAATTCGAATTTTTTTAACTAAATGGGCGTGAACCGGAATTTACCAGATCAAATTTGTTGGTAAATTGCACAATTTAACCGCATACAAAGACTTCTTCTATAGACTTCGTGTGTAGACTTCATTTAAACTCTGCTTAACCAATTTTTTTAACTAATCCAGAAATTTTTCCCTCATTTATAAGGAGAGTTTAACCTAATTGTGTTAAAAAGAAAATCTCTCTCTCTCTCTAAAATAACGCCATCCTCTCCTCTCCCTCCTCTCTCGCCGTGAATCTCCTCTTCTTCCTCTCTCGCCGTCAATCTCATCTCCCTCCTCTCTCCCTTGCTGTCCACCTCCTCTCTTCTGCTGGTTCTGGTAGTGGTTACCCGTCCGTCGTTGTACTTCTTCTTCTCCTTCTTTATCTCGTCTTTTTCTTTCTCCATCTAATTTTTTGTTTGCTTTTGTGTTCATATTTTTCCGTCCGTGGATCTACTTTTCTTTCTCCGTTTTCATATTGTCTTCCTTTCTCGAGTTTTATAATATCCAGATATGAGTTTTAACATTTCCCTTTTCTTATTGTTGCATCTTTGTGTCCATATTCGTAGTTAATCTCAGATGTGTAATAGGTTTTGAAAGAAAATAACCTTTGCAATGATTTATTGTTTAATTGTACACAGAAATGGGGCGAGTCAGCTATAGTCAACCTTCAAGTAATTCTAGAAGGTTGTGGAGTAACGGAGAACCATAAGTGAGCTCTACTCCAATGCGTCGATCTATAAATTTTGAAATTCCTAACAGATGCTACCGCGGTATTCTTACGGTGATGAAACCAATGGACATTACAGATGAATATAAGGTAACGAGACTGTTTTGGTGTTTTTTTTTGCGATTTGTTTATTTGAATACAAAAAACTAAATGTAAGTTTTCTATTATTCTTGTATAATATGGTTTTCTATTGTTCTTGTATAGTATGGCTGTCTCTTATACACATCTAGATGTGTATAAGAGACAGCTATTCAATGGTGGGATGAGGCTATGATGGAGGAATTTCAAGAGCTAAGATGTTCTCTGGACAACCAAGGAGACTGCATTCGTGTCCTCGAAAATGGTGATGGGCAGGAAGCACATAATCGGATTCAGTCAGAGCTAGCTCAACTAAAGGAACTAATTCTGGAGTAGAAGCGTTTTAGATGCCTCGAGCTGAGGAATGTGATTGTGCTTGGTGTAGTCCTTGTAGGTTTGATCATCTATACTTGTGCTAGTTTTAGTGGATCTTAGTTTATGATTGATTTCCTATGCTAATTTTAAGACTTATAATCGGTGACCCTTAAAGTTTTGTTTGTTTAAAGGGTCTACTTTATATGTAATGCTAGATTGCGTTGATTGTGTTGTACCATGTTCCTAAATTATGTGTATTTCTGTATTCTGAAAAATATAGAGACTTCGTTGTCAAACTTCGTATGCAGACTTCTAAAGAATTCTGAAATTCATATTAAATAGATTATGCTAACACTTTCTGTAAACAGAGCTCCAACGTACTTAGGTGTACAACGTCTACGGTGAGCTGATCGGTCTGACACAGAAAAAATATGAACCTTCAGATATTTTATCACCCATAATGTGTTTCCTTCGTTCTTCACACCCGCTCTAAGATTCCATGCGCATCCCTTGACATAACATATTGCGACATACAAAGTCTTCGTAGAATTATATACTTTAAATGCAAATCTACTTTACCACCACAACACACATTTGTTGAAGCATCAGAGTTGGTAATGGATATGATAACTCCACAAACTTTGTTTCCTTTTCCAGCATATAATCCTCTTGTGCCATTTTAAGATGCTCACCATGTGTGTAACTATCTCTCAAGAAGAACATTCGCCCTCCTTTGCGTTTATCCACCTCGAAATGCCACAACAATTCTTTTCTCACCCATTCTCCATAAACAGCGGAT
Source organism: Alliaria petiolata (assembly GCA_020283515.1). NCBI lineage: Eukaryota > Viridiplantae > Streptophyta > Magnoliopsida > Brassicales > Brassicaceae > Alliaria > Alliaria petiolata. The sequence goes on from JAHZTW010000001.1 coordinate 428,815,435, forward strand.
ATGTGAACCATTCTCTGTACGAAAATCAAATTAAACCACATTAGAAATCAATGTTGAATAAGTAGACTTCACTTAAAGTTTGCTACTAATAAGGTAAATACCTAATAACACAAATAAATTAATTAAATCTTAGTCTTGTTCGTTTGGCAGACGCAGGTCGATGCGGCTGCGGCTGCGGCATGTCATCGTGTTCGTTTGGCAGACGCACCTCTTGCGGCCAACCGCAGCGACCAGACGCTGCGTCCCGCGTTTGATTTTTTTGGCCGTGGAAGAAATTCAGCGGTGCGTCTGGAAATGCTGCGATTAACCTGTAAAAAGACAAAAAACCCCTTATTAATATTTGTTAATTACAAACAATTGCCATTTACCCTACTTCTCTTCTCTTCACCTCGTCTCTTCACTTTGCCTCTTCCTTAGCTTCTTCTCTTCACCGATAGCCAAAGCTCGTTTCTTCAGGTTTGGGCGAAATCAAACGCTTCTCTTCTCTTCGCTTCGTCTCTTCTCTTCACCGATACTACTCTTCTCTTCGCATGCCATCAAACCCTGCTCTTTTCCTCTTCGTCGCATTTCCTCTTCGTCGCCTTAGATCTATTTTCTTCTCCGAGCTCTTTTCATCTTCAATCTTCTCCGAGCTCTTTCACGGGTTTGTTCATTTCGATTTATGGTTTTATGGGTTTAGTTTCTATTTCACGATTCTTCTTCGATCTTCTCCGAGCTCGATCTTCTCCGAGCTCTTTTCATCTTCTCCGAGTTTCAGCTCTCTTATCCGGCAGCTCTCTCTCTTCAGGTACTCTATCTCTCTCGCGTCTCATTGTGCCTCTCTTGGTCTCCTTCTGCGATTGTATAACTTCTCCTTTTTAATTATTAAATCAGCGGTTTTTCTTCTGGCAGCTCTCTCTCTTCAGGTACTCTCTCTCTCTCTATCTCTCTCGCGTTTCATTTCATTGCGCCTCTCTTTGTCTCCTTCTGCAATTGTTTTGTTTTGGGTATCTTATATAATCAATGGCATGTAACACCATTGCAAAAGAATGTGTCTTTGTATTATACAGAATTGCAAAATGAGGATTGGTTTAGTCCTGAGTTATGTCCTCTAGCTATGTCCTTAAAACCTTATTTGGTTTAGTCCTGAGTTATTTTTTCGTGAACATCTTGCAGTTTAGAGAGTTGATTTCATCTATTGTTTCCCTGTTAGCTAAATGCATTTGGTGTTAATGGTTTTGTTTCACAGCTTTTGTTTAGCTTATATAGGAAATTATGTGTTTGGCTTTTGTGAGATTAGCTTATGTATGAGATTGCGTATTTGGTATTTCTGAGATTAGCTTAATGTATGAGCTTAATTTATGATATGATGAACTTATGTTTATGCAGCTTGGTGTTGAGACCGTCTCTGTACTTGTTGGCCCACTCTCTTACTTGTTGCTTTCTAAGGCTGCAAAAGGTAAGAAACCACTTTGTTTTTTTTCCTGTACTTGAGATTATTAGCTTAGCTTATGTATGCGAGTCTAGTTGAGACCGTCACTGTACTTGAGATTAGCTTATATATGAGTCTAGTTTATGTATTCATTAGTTGCTTCTTACTTTTGTTTTCCATCTCGCTCCTCCTTGATATTCCTAGGGACTACTTCACTTGCTTCTTACTTTTGTTTTTGCCTAATTACTGTTAATTTATATGAGTCCCTGTACTTGAGAACTAGATATTAGCTAAGTCTTGATGTTTCACTTATAGTTGTTTTCTTCACTCTGCTTTATCAGGAATTTGAATTGCTGATTGTTTTGATTTTTTTCTTCTAGGTGAGACTCACGGTTACCCCCAGTGAAGAAGGTATCCTGAAAGAAGATGGCTAAAGATGTAAGTGTTTTGGTTTTGATCTTAGAGTTTTGTTAGTGTTTTGGCTTTGATCTCAGAGTTTTTTATGGATCGGTTTTAGAATTGGACCGATGAGGAAACTAGATACTTTTTTCAACTTTATGCGGATGAGAAAAGCAAAGGAAATAAGACTAGTACATGAATGAATCAAACCGGGAAAGATTGTATCATGAAGAAGTTTGAAGCAAGATTTAAGAGAGGATATAAGAAATGGAACCATTTCAAGAACAAGTATGACTCGTATAAAAAAAAATACACTAGCTATAGGATGTTAACTCACAATAGGACAAGGATTGGGTATGATGATATGGGAAAGCTGGACATGTCAGATTATTGGTGGGAGGAACGCATAAAGGTAATAATCTCTTTCAATATTTTCACATATGTTTGCTTGTGTTTTGGTTTTGAATACTTCACAACAGTTTGCTTGTGCTTTATTCTCTGATTTTGATTAGTTGATTACTCTATTGGTCTATCATATGCTATATTGTGTTTATGTGATATTTTGATGTATCTCACTGCAATCATACATACTGTCTTCTGCCAAGATTATTAACGTGGATTGTATGTGATATTTTGATGCTGATGCTCTCATATAACAGAAACATTTGATCAGTTTTTGTGAACTTGTTTATTGTGGTTCTCATAGTGTTATGGTCCTTTGATTTGTGTGTAACTGATAAGTATTTTTTTGCTATATAGGAATGGCCTGAAGCTAGAAAACTGAAAGGCAAATCGGTTGCTAATATGGATGTGTTTGAAGCTGAATTCCGTGCTGTAGTAGTAACTGGAGCTGAAGGATGGAGTGCTCAAACTGGAGAAGCTAGTTTAAGTTCTAGAGTGGATGGAGATGAAGGCGATGAAGCTGATTCTGTTGACAATGTCGAGACACAAACCCAGCCACAGACTCAGACACAAATCCAGCCACAGATTCAGACACAGACCGGATGTTCAAGAGCCAAAAGAAGGCGTAAAGAGAAAGACGTGGCTGTAGAAGCTGTTGTGAAACAGACTGATGTTCTTGATAAGAAGAACAGAATAGCAGAAAAAATGTTGGATCGTTAGCATGCTTGGAGTGTTGAGAATGTTCTACATATGCTTAATGAATTACCTGGCGTGACAATGTGGTCTCCATTTCATGAAGCAGCAATTGCCCATCTTCTAGATAATGAAGGAAACCGGAGAGGGTTTATAGCTTTTCCTAAGGCTGAAGATAAGATCAGGTTTTTGGAGTTTAGGACTGGAACAAAAGTTGATGATTTTTAGGAAGCTTAGGACTGGATCTTAGGGAAGCTTAGGATTTTTGATGTTTTTTCCAGGAAGCTTAAGTTTTGATGTAGTATGTCTTGTGTTATTTTGAACTTATGTAAGAGTTCTCTTAAACATGATATTTATGTGATATTTTTGTGATATTACTCTGCTTCACACTTCTACACTGCCTTTTATCTCATTTTCTTAAACTGAGGTTTTGAAGCTTACTTAAACTGAGGTTTTGAAGCTTACTTACATTGTTCTCTTGGATATTACTTGGATTTGCAATGTAGATATATATTTGTTTATGATTGATGAATTGATGTTTATGTGATCTCCAAAGTTCCACGTTTATATGTCTTTGTGTTTGAACCCGAAAATAATGATAAATATTTTGTGTTTGTAGATGGTTAGAAGATGGATTTTGGGTGATGATGATGATGATGATGATGATGAACTTGATTTGCTAGATTCACTTGCTACTGAGAGATTGAGTCATAGAACAGATCGAGGAGCAGGTTAGTGGTTTTGATGAACTAAAGTTTGTAAACATTAGTGGTAAATTTATTGAATCGTGACTTTGGTATTTTTTAATCTCTGTTTTTTTTTGGTCGTATAGGTTGGCGTCATGTTCAACAACTTATGCATGGATCAGATCAGCAGTGTTATGACATTCTTCGAAGGAGCCAAAAAACATTTGGAGCTTTATGTAAGATGCTAACTAGGCGATATGGATTAGAAGAGTCAGAAAATGTCTATGTTGAGGAATCTGTTGCAATGTTTCTTGAGGTGGTTGGTCAGGACAAGACTATGCGGGATATAGCTGACAGGTATCAACGGTCATTGGATATAGTAAAAAGGAAGCTTAATGAAATTTTGAGTGTTCTCCTCAAGTTTGCAGCGGATACACTAAAACCACAAGAAGGTGAGTTTACAAGAGTAAACCCTACTTTGAGGAATGATGATAGATATATGCCTTTTTTTAAAGACTGCATTGGAGCACTTGATAGAACTCATATCCCAGTTCGCCCTCCAAGTCAAACCGCAGAAGCATATAAAGGTAGAAAGCATGAACCCACAATGAATGTCCTTGCTATATGTAACTTCGATATGAAGTTCATATATGCATATGTCGGTGTTCCTGGTTGAGCACATGATACCAAAGTCTTGACTCATTGTGGGAGGAATGAGCCCTCTTTCCCACATCCGCCTTGTGGAAAGTACTACCTAGTTGACTCTGGATATCCAACTAGGACAGGGTATCTTGGTCCGCATCGTAGGATGCGATATCATGTTGTTCCATTTGCTAGAGGAGGACCACCGGTAAATGCACGAGAGTTGTTCAACCGAATTCATTCAGGTTTGCGATCAGTGATTGAGAGGACATTTGGAGTATGGAAAGCAAAATGTAGGATTTTAGATCGCAAGCATCCAAAGTATGGTCTGACCAAGTGGATTAAGCTTTTAACAGCGACAATGGCACTACACAATTTCATACGTGATTCACATCAGGAAGACCGGGATTTTGTAGAATGAGAAGGAGAAGGAGAAGGCGAAGAAGAAGAAGAAGAAGAAAAAGAAGAAGAAGAAGAAGAAAAAGAAGAAGGAGAAGGAGAAGAAGGAGAAGAAGAAGGAGAAGGAGAAGCTCATAGTGATGGAGATCATGGTGGACATATTGCATATGAGCCGACAGGTGATAGAGCGACGGAAATTTTGCGTGATAAGATTACAAATGAATATGGTAGAGGTCGTTTACCTTATTAAGTTTTTGCTTATGACTTTCTTTATGACTTTGTTTATGACTTTGTTTATGACTTTGTTGATGACTTTGTTTATGACTTTTTTTATAATTTAGTGTAGTACTTTTATTTTATTTCACTTAAATGTCATTGGATTATTACTTTTATTTTAGTTTACCATATGACTTATCACAAAATATGTTGTTATAATTATATATTTAACTTAAAAATTATTACTAACAAAATATGATATTTCTTATGGATGTAAATATATTTAAATCATATTTTATTGATTAAAAATCTAACTATACAAATTTACAAAAATAAAATATGAATTATTTGAAAAATTGTCGCAAAGTCTGCAAAACGAACAATATTCTGCGACCTGCGGCTGCGACCTACGGCTGGACCTGCGGTTGCGGCTGCGTCTCGTAAACGAACACAAATATATTTACTGCGGCGGCGGCAGCGTCTGCGAAACGAACATCAAGCTGCGGCAATGTTACCGCTGCCGCCACCGCTGCTCTGCCGCTGCCGCTGCCGCCGCCGCCTGCGTCTGCTAAACGAACAAGACTCTTAACTATAACAAATAAACATGACAAACTCATGCATAAGTAAGACCAATAAATAACATAAACTCAAGAGTCAAAGAATCAATTTTATTTGTTACAAATTTCTGATAAATGAATTTTATAAAAACAAATTGAATATGCAGACTGACAACGAAGTCTACTAAGTATACTTCTCAGGAAGTCTGCGACTAATAAGCTGAGTGTCTAATAAAACAAGAAAACTGATTCCACCATTCCTATAAAATATAAACATGTAAAACTGATACAGAAGCAAGTACACTTACTAACACAAGCGCAAGAAAATCTTAAAAATTCGTTATAAATTTGATAAAAATGCGTTTTTATAAAATCTTTAGTAGACTAACAATGAAGTCAACACATGTAGACATCATATGAAATCAACACAAGTAGACTTTATATGAGGTCTGTATTTTAGGTTACTTTTCCAATTGTTAAAAGACGAGTAGACTTCTGGTAAAGTCTGTTCACTCTGAGAAGTCTTCACCTGAAGTCTGCTTAAAAAAATATGTTAGTTTTGCAATTGACCAAGTTTTGACTTTTTTCGAAGTAGACATCGTCAAGCTCAGTAGACTTCTTTTGAAGTCTACTCGTAAAAGTAGACTTAAGATGAGAAATCTACTCTAAAAGTATACTACAACGAGGTCAGTTTTGCAATTGACCAAGTTTGACTTTTTCGAGCAAATTTCGCATGGAGTCTACTTGTTGAGCAGAATTCAAACGAAGTCTACTCGTTGAGCAGAATACAAACGAAATCGACAGTGGGTTAGTTTTGGGGTTGACCAAACATTGAATTAATTAAATAGTAGACTTCGTACGAAGTCTGCTAAACGAGTAGACTTCATACGAAGTCTGCTATTTAATTGAAATTTTTGTCATCCCAAAGGTTCTTCTCTAGATGCGAAAGAAGTGTGCAAAAAAATTAAACATTGGTCAACTGCAAAACTGACTTCTCTTTTCTGCAGACTCCAAGCACATACTTCGTTGAAAAAGTCTTCGTTTAGGTCAAATGCAAAACTAACCTGCATATCACAGAGTCTTTTTTTTTAAGTCTACGCCATTTTTTTGTTCTTAAAGGAAATGGCGTAGACTTCAACCGAAGGTTACTCTAAGAAATCGGTAAACACGGTAAATTACAAAACTAACATGTGCGTCGACCAGCAGACTTTTTTAGAAGTCTACGACCGTAAGTAGACTTTAGAAGAAGTCTGCGTTCGCGGCACATATCAAAAAATTCACGAAAATCGACTGAAAAAATTATCTAGCAGTGGTCTTTACCTCCTTCGACCGCCAGAACTTCTATTCTAGCCACCACCAAAGAAGCCCAATCGATATGCACGACTAAATCACCTGATATGGTAATATCTTAGAACTTTAAGTTTTGAAAAGGTAAATTAGAGAGTTTTTGGGATGAAAATGGAGAGAAAATGGAAGAATAAAAGATTATGAGAGGAGATAATGACCTTAGAGTGCTCAAAAATGTGTTTTTGAAGCTTTAAAAGCTTTAAAAGCTTCAAATTGGTTGAAAATGGTGGTTGAATGAATTAATGATGATGGCATTTTCGTGAATAATCGAGAAGGATGAGGATTGTTTGGTCATTTGGATTTTCGAAAAAAAAACCGATGGCAATTTTGTGAATATATGAAACTGAGAATGGTGGATTTGAAAGAAAGTGGTTAGTTTTGAGAGAGGTAAAAAAGTGGGTTATATTTGCAATTGACCTCACTCTTAGGTCATTTTTGCAAGTATCTCCCAAAAGCAAAGCCTAACATTTTATTTATTTATTTTGATTCTTATTTGTTTCTAACTAAATTTTATGTAGTCGTAAAATAAAATTAGATAACTTGTAAATATAAAAAATATGATTAAAAATGCTGACGCAAAACCACTCATAAAAAGAACTTATTTGATTCTCTTATTTTTCAAATTTTATTAGATTTTTAATTAAAATTTGTCACTTATTTAAAAATATTTAACTTTCTTTTTTCTAGTAAAATTAGATATTATCTTTTTATTATTAAGTTACTCATATATATGTTTTTTTCAAAATTTTGACCAATTAGTTCTTATACAATTTTTATATCTCAATTAAATTTATTCTTGTCTTGACAAAAAATAGATTTATTATTTTATTATCATATTTAACTATCTTTTTTTCTTTTAAATCCACATATCATCTTTTCTTATGAAAAATAAATTAATTAGTTTATAATTTTCTATAATTTTTAAAACGTAACATGAGAAACTTTGAAAATAAAATTACTTTTAAACATCAATTTTGCAAACTTTTTCGCATCAACATAATGGTAAACCTAAGAAAATCATGCTTGATCTTCACTAGCTTTTTAGTTAAGATGCAAGCGAAGCAAAGTTGGCGCGTAAGTTGAGCTAGCTTCCTATGTTGGCATGAAAAATCTCGCTGAAGAGCTACGAATGCGGGATCGCTCGAGGTAGAGGGTGCAATAGGGGTGGATGCACATGTGGGAGGAGCAGGGCAGCAAGCTCGCTGCGCAGCTGCGTTTCTCCTAGCTCTAGTGACTACAAACTGACAAATGATTAGCAGAAGACGCGACACTGAAAGTTGATACTCACTCTCCAATGGAATCCACTGCAGGACACCATTGCTAAGTGGAAGAATGGTGGTCGAAGGCAGAAGTACTACACGCATGTTTGACTCATCGACATAGTACATGTAACCAATCTGTTCGGATCGATCATAGCTATAACGAGAACTCTATCGGTCTGAAACTGAACAAGTTCGAACCATCCATCTTCAATGGGTTCTTCATCACCCAAATAAACCCATGCATCTTGTAGAATCACAGTGATGATACCTCCATAAGTAGTAGAAAATCATATAACTAAATCATGCTTGATATTCACTAGCTTTTTAGCTAAGATGCAAGCGAAGCAGATTGGGTGCGGTTCTTCGATGAGTGGCATCTCAAGTATCATAAACTCGAGCTTGAAGATGCAAGTCTCAACATATCTCGAGTAGAGTACATTGATGAGCAAACGATGCACAAACCGCACAGATGGATGGGTCAAAAGAGCATACTTGGATCGCCCCTTGTCATACTTATCTTGACTCATAATCTCCCAAAGATCTTCATCCGGTGTAGGATTCGTGTGGATCTCATCGTGTTACTTCAATCCTAAGGATTCACAAAGATGTGAAATGGTCAAATAGTAGGATCGACAATCGATGGTAAAAGAGAGTACCGTCTCATGCTAGAGGATATCTGCATCGAGTGTAGTTGAGCTGAATGGATGCTACGAACTCGCGGGATAGTCGCTTATAAGCCGGCTTGTCAAGCACCATGAAAGTGCAAAGCATCAATGCAATTAAGTATTAAACCACATCATCCATGATACCCAAAGTATCAAGTGTTGAGTAATCAATACGAAGTGTTTTCTTGATTGCAAGTCTCTCCAAGTGGGCGAAGTACTTAACGTTAGGATCCATATCCTTCCCGACGAAGTGGACAGCTGGTCTTGCAGGAGGAGGATGAGTCGGCTTTTGTGGTGGAGGAGTTGATGCACGAGGTACACGAGGCTTGCGACGAATGCCTTGCGTGTGCCTATGGTGCTACATGAACTCGCCTAGATTCTCAATCTCATCGAGGACTTCTTCGGGTGATTGATTGTTTTTCTCTTGCTTTCGCAAAGAGTGTCTTGATGGAGCTCTTTTTAAGATCACCGTTTTTGATGATAATGTGAACAAAGTTAAGTCGTCGTTTGTTGTTGAGCTTATTTCAAGGGATGATGACATAATCGATAAGTACCGTGACGAGGTGAACTCGCAGGTAATTTTCATTGTGTGTACTAAATATTACTATGTTAATTTGTATATTTGTTATTGTAATACTTGTGTGTTCTTTTGTAGCCACCTATTGTCGTGGGGGAAAATGGTGTAAACACCGAACCTGAGCAAACCGCACATGGAGTTCCCACGGTCATAGAGGGCAGGATGACTCGATCGAAGACCAAGTCCCTACGCCAGAAGTTCAATCTAGATGTGGAGGAGATCATATGTGCTTCTCAACCGGAGGCCACTGACCCACCTGACTATACCACACAAGAGAGCCGCAAACGACCCGCGAGAGAGAATCGGAAGGAATTATCCCAGCAAGATAACATCCAAGCCTTTTCTCAGCAAGACCAAGGTATGACCTCGTTCTTAACTAAGGATATAATGTAATGCAACAGAAAGCATGTGGAGACCACGACCGAGCTTCAAGATACCGCGATCACAAGTCTAGAAGCCGAGAAAGAGCGTTTGGCGTTTCCAGACGAATTGGAAGACAATAATGACCGTTCCAGTGAAGACTTCAACAGCGGGACATCAAGTACACTCCAGACTGTCAAGACAAAGAAAAGCCTCACCAAAGCCACGCCAAGAACCGTCAAAACCACGCCACAACATCCATGGCCGCTTCTAAGTGAGAACAAGGTAATTTTCATTTCAATAATGCTTGCAGGTACAAGATCTATCACCGGAGTTCAAGACTGAGCTAGAGACAACACTAGGCCAAGAAAACACAAAGGATAAGTTATTTGTTTCGGTTTAAGTTGTTTCCTTTTTTGGATTAAAAACTCTAGTTATTTCTATTTTCTTGTAATAGGCGTTTTTCCTTCTCTTTTGTTTTCTTTTTGTATTTTTCTCTTTTAATTTCCATCTTGGGAGACCCTAGAAGGTCACGCCGTCGAGCTGTTTATAAAGCTCCACTTCGGCTTTGTAGTCCGCAACCTTTTACCCCCATATCAATAAAATAACGCAGTTCTCTTATCAAGCGCCGCCTTGCCGAGAAAATTTGATCTTGTTCTTGTGTGTTGATTCACATAAGGTCGAGTGACTTTTCTGTATCAGAGATCATCCCATCCTTTCTGTGGTGCCATTGTTCCATCATCAACTCCATTAACCGATCCAACGTGAGAGAGGCTTTAGGCCATCACGTTCGATTCCATCCTCTAAGGTTCGGCCAGTCCGAGTCTTATACCATCTGGTATCAGAGCCAAAAGGTTCCTAGCATCAGGTGATATCTATCCCTATACCTTTCGGCTTGTTTTAGCTTGCTTTTGTTTCTGTTCCTTTAAGAAAAGCCCATAAAAATTGTCTTTACTTCCGTTTGTTCTAGTCTAGCTTGTCCTTATTAGTTCCGCTTAAACCCTAAAAGAAAAAGTTGCTGTTTAGATAGATCCGGTTAAGTTGCTGCAGTCAAGTGGTTTCCTTTGATTGTGCGAGTTGATTTGATTATCTGTTTGCTAGTTTTGTTTCATTAAAACCAGAAAACCCTAAAAAGAAAGTTGTTTTATTTCCGTGTTATCTAGTTTGTTTATTGCAGTTCTTTGGTTACTTTGAATTGTTAGAGTTGCCGGCTTGATTTGTTTTTCTGCCTAAGTTGTTTTGTCGGTTTTGTTTTCATCTATTGTGGTGCTTTGATAGTTTATTGTTTTTGTTGGATTATAGGAACCATACAAGCGTGTTAAGGACAACATGGGTGAAGAAGTTCCACAAGACGCCGTGATGCAGATGATGGCTGCCTTAAGGGAATAGATGCGAGCCATGCGACAAGAGTTTGGTGAACGCATGGTGCGCATGGAACAGCCGCCGCCACCTCCTGCACCAGCTGCTGCTCCTCCATCGAGAGCCCCAATGAGAAATCTGGTGGAACCTGAGGAGGAGATGCCAGAGCTTGAGGATGACATTCCCCCTGACCCGTTACAACAACAACACCAACGAGCACAAGACCCTCTTAGGAGACCGAGGGCGCGAGAAGAAGAGCATAGGGACGGGAACATGGATGTAAGCTAACTCCACCTACCTTTGCTGGAAAATCAAATCCAGACGTGTACCTGGATTGGGAAAGGAGGCTTGAATACATATTCGAGTGCTATGGATATGTTGACTGCAAGAGAGTTGCCTTAGCTGCTTCACAGCTCACTGACAATGCCATTGCTTGGTGGGACAGAAACGTGGCCGAGAGAAGGAGAAACCGCTTTGCACCAGTCACCATGTGGCGAGACATGAAGTTTCTCTTGAGGTCCAGATACATTCCTGATCATTACCACATGGATTGATAAGCGGTTTCTTGGTGAGACTTAACAATTACTCAAACCCACTCATGTCATTGTAGGTACTTGAGGATCAATCCATATGGATATAGTTAAGACACTAGGATTTCATACANACTTAACAATTACTCAAACCCACTCATGTCATTGTAGGTACTTGAGGATCAATCCAAATGGATATAATTAAGACACTAGGAATTCATACAACTTCTTAATCCAAGCTAGAAATAAAGGTTTGAGGTTTAACTAACAACCTAATTGATCAAACAAACCAAATCAAGCTAATTGACTACTAATCAAGATTATCAAAAGACTAAAACGAATCCAAGGATGGGGTTATCAATCTAAGGTGTTCCAAGATTCAATCTTTGATGCCAAACAATCACAATATAAACTAATCCCTAGGCTTAGAACTCAATAGCTAGACTAATCCACTTTCATGGCACTAATCCCTTCATTAATCATCCTAATCAAGAACTAACTTTTATTAGTGAAAAGGAAGCTAACAAGCATTATAAAGCAGTTCTAAATTACCAATAAACACCCTAGATAATCACTTCCTTGAGCTAGGAATGTAAATCCCTTGTTTAGTTAGTTGGAGAATTTCGTCAAACACCTTGTGGGTGTGAAATTCTCTAAGGCCTAGTTTTAGCATGATCAAGGCTAAACTAGCATTTAGAACACTAAACAAGGAGGGAAATGGAAGAATCTAATCCTAGGCATCAAGACTAACCCTTAAAACACCCTAGATCTAACCCATCCTTAGATTCTAATGAAACTACTCACTAATCATGGTTAATCCCTTAAATCCTATGAAAGAGATAGAGATAAACATGATTAGAGAGATAGAAGATGAAAGATTAAAAGAGGTAAATACTAGATTTGCATAAAGTTAAAGAAATGTCTTACAAAATCCCTTAGAAACCAAAAGGGAAAGTTTTCTAAGCAAGAACAAGAGATTAAAAGATACTTAGAAAAAATTAGGTAATTTCCTATTTATAGTGAACAGTGGACAAACCAGGTCAACCCGAAACAAACCGGGTATTGACCCGGTTTAAGGCTGAAAATCGGGCAGCGTATCGAGCTTGGTAGTTTGACATGAAGCTCGATACGCTGCTAAAAAGTTTCTCCAAAGTACCTAATTAGGACTCAATATGCACAATATGCAACAACCTAAGCTAAAACTTACTAAACTCTAATATAGATGCAATTTGGACTAAATATAACAAAATGAATGCATAAATGAATGAAAAGCTATCTAAAATGGGAGCTAAAACATGCTAATTTTTGAGTATATCAACTCCCCCAAACTTTCCTTTTACTTGCCCTCAAGCAAACAAACATGACAAATCCGAGAGAGAGGTTTGAAGGTGGGAGCTCATTATCCAAAAATGCCAACAAATACAATCAACTCAATGTCCTAGTTCTTAATTCTAAGGTGCATTTGAATTCATCCTACTCCAAAAGAGTTAGCCATGCCCATATCAACAATCAAATGCACTAAAATTTCGATCTAGATAAGCCTCCCTATCAAACCAACTCTTTAACATTCATTAAGTGCAAACCGTGGATCATGACAATGCAATGTAAGGAATTCATTTAGCTAAGGGACTAGATTTTGAGATAAAAATGATCTCAATTCACAAGTCTTCAAATTCGTATAAGGGTTTCTCTCTAAAAGGATTGAACTTTATGCATAATGCTAAAGGTAAAAGACAAGTGATGCAAACAAGACTAGACTCTCAACTACCCATAATGCTATCAATGGTCATATACCCCTCTCATTCATCTTCTTTAAAGCTCACTCAACCCTCTAAAACTACCCTTTTCCCAAGGCCTTTTGTGCCTTGCTAAACCTATGAATCTCATTTACCACTTCTTCTTCTTATAGCACTTAAGGGGAAACTTCTTCAACCTTTAACTCATAGCGAATGGTGTGATCTTTCAACGCCCTAGCTCTTCTTTCTTTACTTAGGTAGCCCTTTTTCTTCTTTCTTTGGCTTATTAGCCTCTTTTGATATCTCTTTTTCTTTCACTAAGGCTACCCAATTCCTTTTACACTTAGAGCTACACTTTTTCTTTTAAAACACAAGATCCACCATTTCAAACTATCCTTCCCTTATTCTCCTTCCAAGCCTCTTTCATCCCCTTCCTCTCTACTCCCTTCCACAACTCATCATGCTAAAATGCAGCATACAATCTATTCCACAACACCAAGAAATACCGCAACCCAAACCCCAATTTCCTAAGCCTAAAACTAGCCTCGGTATGTGAGAGCTAGAATCTACATGAGAGCCTAAAGTTGTCGTCTCAAACCTAACACTTTATGCTAAGTTTAATCAAAATAAGGCCTCACAAACATTATCACTAGAACATTTGGCTTTTAAGGAGGTAAGGTAAGGTGGGGGTACTACTTGAGCTAGCAAGAGAGTGGTAGAGTGAGTAAGAAAGCTCAAGTATGTCTAATATCCATGAATTCACTTTCAATGCAAGGCATGATATTTAATTGTCAATTTTAGGTTCAAGTGAGTAGAGTTGGCTATCAATTTCAAGGCCCTATCTCGACCAAAATCTAGTGGCTAGTGAAGTGGTCCAAGCATGGTTCTTTCTTACTTTCAAGATTAGCTCAAATGCAACAAAGAACTACTAACTAGGGCATTGAATTGATTACATGAGTTGACATTCTACAAGGATTAGCTCATCATTGCTCCCAATGCATATGAATGCAATTCTTACATGCAATGCAACTAGACTCAATCCTAAAATGCAAATGCAACATCTAAATGACTTTCTTTTTGGAAAATTTTCAAAATTTTCAAATTTTTTTGCTTTTTCTATGCCTTAAATGAATGCATGAGACTCAAAAATGCATAAAAGGGAAATAAGACTCACAAAACACAATGTCAAATCTCTCAACCTTTCCCCCAAACTTAAATTACACAGTCCCTTGTGTAATAAAAGTCTAGAGGAGACCTCAATCAACATGACATAAAACACAAAATGAGAAACTAAGAGAAATATTTACAAGGGAGGTGGAGGTACCTCAGAACTGTGAAGAGGAGGATGATCCTAAGGAGAGCGATTGGTTGCTCGAGGAGGGAGATCGGCTTGGCTTTCTCTTTCTTGGCCCTGCTTCGTAGGAGGAAGAGCGAGGTGGGTCTTCTTGGACCGGTTTCCTTGGGCGCATCTCGAATGAATGGCACCTATCAAGGTCTGTTTCACTCTCTTCTTCATCCGCTTCCTCACCCGCATTGCTTATGCCCTCTTGTCTACCCCTTGTGGAGGACTTTCCCTTGATGATGGTTTTTAGCCCTTTGACCGTCTTCTTCAAGTCCTTTACTGTCTTACCGAGCTTCTTGATAGCCCGGTCTTGATACTTACTCCACCTCTTGAGAAGACCAATGTGTGCATGGGCTTCTCTCAATGCCGGGCTTGGCATTGGGTCTATACAAGAGGCGAAGTAATACCTCTCGCTACCGTAAACTGGGCTCAGAGCTTGATCCTTGACCTCCATGTCTTCTTCTTCTTCAAGAGCTTGGCTTGGATCAAAGTCAAATGTCCCTCTCTTGGCAATGGAGTGGAGAAGGGGACTAATGGCCGGATTGTAGAGGTCCTCGTATGGGGGAGTGAAATCGATGTGGGCGATGTCTTGGAAGGAGGTGGCTTGCAAGTTCGGGAGACAAATCTTTGCTTCGGTTTTCATGTTCACGGTGAACATGTAGGCGAACCGGTTACCCAATCTTCCCGAGAGAAACACGGTCCTCCCAATGTAGAAGATGTCCATCCACTCGGCTCTAGACCATCCGTCCCTAGCCGTTGCCCACAAGCTTCAAGAATCGGGGTGACGATCCCTCCAATGCTGAGCTCGGGGTCCTTGTCCTTCATAGTGACAACCCAATCTTGGTAAGAGAGCAACTGCCTAACCAATAGGCTAACCATGCCGGCTCCCGTTCTATCCCCTCGGACTCTCGTGCCTCCTCTTGTGTGAAACCCGATGAACTTTGCAAGACCCATATCTAACAGTTCGAGCTCCTCCTTGGTCACTTTTCCGGCCTCCTTCCTTGCATATAAGGTGTGATCAAGAGCTTTGTGTGCATATGATAACTAGCTTTTCCTCAGAGATTATCAAACCTAAAGCATAGTCAAGTCATTGTAATACTTCAGGATGTCAATCCAACCTTGGGGTGAAAGATACTAGGNCATTAAAAGTCCGTTTTAACTATTTTCGGGTATAAACATTTTTTCGGATCTTCATTTGACCCTTTTACACTTGTATTCCCCATTTGAACTTACTGATAAGTAAAGTTTTTATTTCCTCACCGAAATGACTAAATAGTAATAGTCACTTCTCTTTCTACTTTTAAGAGCCCCAAACGACTAATTCTAGTGTAGTTACTCTATTATGTTTCTATGACTCAATAAAAGTCTATTTTAACCGTTTTTCGCGTATAAACATCTGTTTCGGATCTTCATATGACCCTTTTACACTTGTCTTCCCCATATGGACATACTGTTGAGTAGAGTTTTGATTTCCTCAATGGAATGAGTAACAACTAATAGATGCTTTTCGTTCTACAATTAAGAGCCTCAAATGACTATTTCTAGTCAACTTACTCTATTTTGTTTCTATGGCTCATTAAAAATATGTTTTAAACATTTTTGATTATAAACATCTGTTTCGTATCTTCATATGAGCCTTTTATACTTGTATTCCCCATTTGGACTTACTCATGAGTAGAGTTTTGATTTTCTCAACGGAATGAGTAACAAGTAATAGTAGCTTCTCGTTCTACTATTAAGAGCTCCAAATTACTATTCCTAGCCTAGTTACTACATTTTTTTTCTATGACATATTAAAAGTCCATTTAAATATTTTCGGTTATAAACATCTGTTTCGGATCTTCATTTGACCCTTTTACACTTGTATTCCCCATTTGAACATACTGATGAGTAGAATTTTGATTTCCTCATCGGAATGAATAACTAGTAATAGTCACTTCTCGTTCTACTTTTAAGAGCCCCAAATGACTATTTCTAGTCTAGTTACTCCATTTTGTTTCTATGACTCATTAAAAGTCCGGTTTAAGCATTTTCGGGTGTTAACATCTATTTTGGATCTTCATATGACCCTTTTACCCATGTATTTCCCATTTGGACTTACGGATGAGTAGAGTTTTGATTTTCTTAACGAAATGAGTAACAAGTAGTAGATGTTTCTCGTTCTACTATGAAGTCCGGTTTAAGCATTTTCGGGTATAAACATCAGTCTTAGATCTTTATATGACCCTTTTACATTTGTATTCCCCATTTGGACTTACTGATGAGTAGAGTTTTGATTTCCTCAATGGAATGATTAACATCTAATAGATGCTTTTAATTCTACAATTAAGAGCCCCAAAAGACTATTTCTAGTCAACTTACTCCATTTTGTTTCTATGACTCATTAAAAATATGTTTTAAATATTTTTGGTTATAAACATTTGTTTTGTATCTTCATATGACCCTTTTATACTTGTATTCTCCATTTGGACTTACTCATGAGTAGAGTTTTGATTTTCTCAACGGAATAAGTAACAAGTAATAGTAGCTTCTCGTTCTACTATTAAGAGCTCCAAATTACTATTCCTAATCTAGTTACTCCATTTTTTTCTATAACCCATTAAAAGTCCGTTTTAACTATTTTCGGGTATAAACATTTGTTTCGGATCTTCATTTTACCCTTTTACACTTGTATTGCCCATTTGAACTTACTTATGAGTAGAGTTTTGATTACATCATCGGAATGAATAACTAGTAATAGTCACTTCTCGCTCTACTTTTAAGAGCCCCAAATGACTAATTCTAGTTTAGTTACTCTATTTTGTTTCAATGACTCATTAAAAGTTCATTTTAACCATTTTTGGGTATACACATCTGTTTCGGATCTTCATATAACCCTTTTATACTTGTTTTCCCCATATGGACTTCCTGATTAATAGAGTTTTGATTTCTTCAACATATTGAGAAACAAGTAATAGTCGCTTCTCATTCTACAATTTAGAGCCCCAAATTACTATTCCTCGTCTAGTTACTGCGATTTATTTCCATGACTCATTAAAAGTCTGTTTTAAGCATTTTCGAAAATAAACATCGGTTTCGGATCTTCATATGACCCTTTTACACTTGTATTCCCCATTTGCACTTTTTGATGAGTAGAGTTTTGAATACGTCAATGGAATGAGTAACAAGTAATAGATGCTTCTCGTTCTACTTTTAAGAGCACCAATTTACTATTTCGTTTTCAGCATTTTCGGGTATAACCATCAGTCTCAGATCTTCATATGACCCTTTTACATTTGTATTCCCCATTTGAACTTACTGATGAGTAGAGTTTTATTTCCTCAATGGAATGAGTAACATCTAATTGATGCTTTTTGTTCTACAATTTAGAGCCCAAAATGACTATTTCTAGTCAACTTACTCCATTTTGTTTCTATGACTCATTAAAAATATGTTTTAAACATTTTTGGTTATAAACATCTGTTTTGTATCTTCATATGACCCTTTTATACTTGTATTCCCCATTTGGACTTACTCATGAGTTGAATTTTAATTTTCTCAACGGAATGAGTAACAAGTAATAGTAGCTTCTCGTTCTACAATTAAGAGCTTCAAATTACTATTCCTAGTCTAGTTACTCCATTTTTTTCTATGACCCATTAAAAGTCCGTTTTAACT
>JAHZTW010000001.1:428891359-429025686 GCA_020283515.1 Alliaria petiolata
ATTTGAACTTACTGATGAGTAGAGTTTTGATTACCTCATCAGAATGAATAACTAGGAATAGTCACTTCTCGCTCTACTTTTAAGAGCCCCAAAAGACTAATTCTAGTCTGGTTACTCTATTTTGTTTTAATGACTCATTAAAAGTCCGTTTTAACCATTTTTGGGTATACACATCTGTTTCGGATCTTCATATAACCCTTTTACACTTGTTTTTCCCAGATGGACTTACTCATGAATAGAGTTTTGATTTCCTTAACGGAATGAGTAACAAGTAATAGTCGCTTCTCGTTCTACAATTTAGAGCCCCAAATTACTATTCCTAGTCTAGTTACAGCGTTTTGTTTCTATGACTCATTAAAAGTCTGTTTTAAACATTTTTGGATATAAACATCGGTTTCGGATCTTTATATGACCCTTTTACACTTGTATTCCCCATTTGGACTTTTTGATGAGTAGAGTTTTGAATACCTCAACGGAATGAGTAACAAGTAATAGTTGCTTCTCGTTATACTATTAAGGGCCTAAAATGACTATTCCTAGTCTAGTTACTTCGTTTGGTTTCTATGGCTCATTAAAAGTCTGTTTTAAACATTTTCGGGTATAAACATCTGTTTCGGATCTTCATATGACCATTTTACACTTATATTCCCCATTTGGACTTAGTGATGAGTAGAGTTTTAATTTCCTCAATGGAATGAGTAACAAGTACTCGTTCTACTTTTAAGAGCAACAAATGACTATTTCTCGTCTAGTTACTCCATTTTGTTTCTGTGACTCACCGATTTTAAGCATTTTTGTGTATAAACATCTATTTCGGATCTTCATATGACGCTTTTACACTTCATATAACTAGTCTAGTTACTCTATTTTGTTTCTATGACACATTAAAAGTCCGGTTTAAGCATTTTCGGGTGTTAACATCTATTTCGGATCTTCATATGACCCTTTTACCCATGTATTCCCCATTGGGACTTACTGATGAGTAGAGTTTTGATTAACTTAACGAAATGAGTAACAAGTAGTAGATGCTTCTCGTTCTACTATGAAGAGCTCTAAATGTCTATTTTTAGTCTAGTTACTTCATTTTGTATCTATGACTCATTAGAATTTTGTTTTAAGCATTTTCGGGTATAAACATCAGTTTCAGATCTTCATATGACCCTTTTACATTTGTATTCCCCATTTGGACTTACTGATGAGTAGAGTTTTGATTTCCTCAATGGAATGAGTAACAACTAATAGAATCTTTTCGTTCTACAATTAAGAGCTCCAAATTACTATTCCTAGTCTAGTTACTCCATTTTGTTTCTATGACTCATTAAAAGTCCGTTTTAACTATTTTCGGGTATAAACATTTTTTCGGATCTTCATTTGACCCTTTTACACTTGTATTCCCCATTTGAACTTACTGATAAGTAAAGTTTTTATTTCCTCACCGAAATGACTAAATAGTAATAGTCACTTCTCTTTCTACTTTTAAGAGCCCCAAACGACTAATTCTAGTGTAGTTACTCTATTATGTTTCTATGACTCAATAAAAGTCTATTTTAACCGTTTTTCGCGTATAAACATCTGTTTCGGATCTTCATATGACCCTTTTACACTTGTCTTCCCCATATGGACATACTGTTGAGTAGAGTTTTGATTTCCTCAATGGAATGAGTAACAACTAATAGATGCTTTTCGTTCTACAATTAAGAGCCTCAAATGACTATTTCTAGTCAACTTACTCTATTTTGTTTCTATGGNGCTTCTCATTCTACAATTTAGAGCCCCAAATTACTATTCCTCGTCTAGTTACTGCGATTTATTTCCATGACTCATTAAAAGTCTGTTTTAAGCATTTTCGAAAATAAACATCGGTTTCGGATCTTCATATGACCCTTTTACACTTGTATTCCCCATTTGCACTTTTTGATGAGTAGAGTTTTGAATACCTCAATGGAATGAGTAACAAGTAATAGATGCTTCTCGTTCTACTTTTAAGAGCACCAATTTACTATTTCTCGTCTAGTTACTCCATTTTGTTTCTATGACTCATTAAAAATCGGTTTTAAGCATTTTTGTGTATAAACATCTATTTCGGATCTTCATATGACCCTTTTACACTTGTATTCCCCTTTTCGACTTACTCAAGATTAGAGTTTTGATTTACTCAATGGAATGAGTAACAAGTAATAAACGCATCTCGTTTGACTATTAAGAGTCCCCAAATTACTATTCCTAGTTTAATTACTCCATTTTATTTCTATAACTCATTAAAAGTCTGTTTTAACAATTTTCGGGTATAAACATCTGTTTCAGATCTTCATATGACCCTTTTACACTTGTATTCTCCATTTGAACTTACAGATGAGTAGAGTTTTGATTTCTCAACGCAATTAATAACTAGTAATAGGCACTTCTCGTTCTACTTTTAAGAGCCCCAAATGACTAATTCTAGTATAGTTACTCTATTTTGTTTCTATAACTTATTAAAAGTCCGTTTTAACCAATTTTGGGTGTAAACATCTGTTTCGGATCTTTATATGACCCTTTTACACTTGTATTCCCCATTTGGATTTACTGATGACTAGAGTTTTGATTTCCTCAACGAAATGAGTAACTAGTACTTGTCACTTCTCGTTCTACTATTAAGAGCCCCGAATGACTATTTCTAGTCTAGTTACTCCATTTTGTTTCTATGACGAATTAAAAGTTCGGTTTAAGCATCTATTTCGGATCTTCATAAAACCCTTTTACCCATGTATTCCCCATTAGGACTTACTGATGAGTAGAGTTTTGATTTCCTTAACGAAATGAGTAACAAGTAGTATATGCTTCTCGTTCTACTATGAAGACCTCTAAATGTCTATTTTTAGTCTAGTTACTTCATTTTGTAACTATGACTCATTAGAATTTCGTTTTAAGCATTTTCGGGTATAAACATCAATTTCAGATATTCATATGACCCTTTTACATTTGTATTCCCCATTTGGAATTACTCATGAGTAGAGTTTTGATTTCCCCAATAAAATGAGTAACAACTAATAAAGTCTTTTCGTTCTACAATTAAGAGCCACAAATGACAATTTCTAGTCAACTTACTCCATTTTATTTCTATGACTCATTAAAAATATGTTTTAAACATTTTTGGTTATAAACATCTGTTTCGTATCTTCATATGACCCTTTTATACTTTTCCCCATTTGGTCTTACTCATGAGTAGAGTTTTAAATTTTCTCAACGGAATGAGTAACAAGTAATAGTAGCTTCTCGTTCTACTAATAAGAGCTCCAAATTACTATTCCTAATCTAGTTACTCCATTTTGTTTCTATGACCCTTTAAAAGTCTGTTTTAACTATTTTCGGGTATAAACATCTGTTTCGGATCTTCATTTGACCCTTTTACACTTGTATTCCCCATTTGAACTTACCGATGAGTAGAGTTTTGATTTCCTCAACGAAATGAATAAATAGTAATAGTCACTTCTCTTTCTACTTTTAAGAGCACCAAATGACTAATTCTAGTGTAGTTACTCTATTTTGTTTCTATGACTCAATAAAAGTCTGTTTTAACCATTTTTCGCGTAAAAACATCTGTTTCAAATCTTCATATGACCCTTTTACACTTGTATTCCCCATATGGACATACTGATGAGTAGAGTTTTGATTTCCTCCAAGGAATGAGTAATAACAAATAGATGCTTTTCGTTCTACAATTAAGAGCCCCAAATGACTATTTCTATTCAACTTACTCCATTTTGTTTCTATGACTCATTAAAAATATGTTTTAAACATTTTTGGTTATAAACATCTGTTTAGTATCTTCATATGACCCTTTTATACTTGTATTCCCCATTTGGACTTACTCATGAGTAGAGTTTTGATTTTCTCAACGAAATGAGTAACAAGTAATAGTAGCTTCTCGTTCTACTATTAAGAGCTCCAAATTACTATTCCTAGCCTAGTTACTCCATTTTATTTTCATGGCTCATTAAAAGTCCGTTTTTACTATTTTCGGGTATAAACATCTGTTTCGGATCTTCATTTGACCCTTTTACACTTGTAGTCCCCATTTGAACTTACTGATGAGTAGAGTTTTGATTTCCTCAACGAAATGAATAAATAGCGATAGTCACTTCTCTTTCTACTTTTAAGAGCCCCAAATGACTAATTCTAGTCTAGTTACTCTATTTTGTTTCTATGACTCAATAAAAGTCTGTTTTAACTATTTTTCCCGTATAAACATCTATTTTGGATCTTCATATGACCCTTTTACACTTATATTCCCCATATGGACATACAGATGAGTAGAGTTTTGATTTCCTAAACGGAACGAGTAACAAGTAATAGTCACTTCTCGTTCTACTATTAAGAGCCCCAAATTACGATTCCTAGTCTAGTTACTCCGTTTTGTTTCTATGACTCATTAAAAGTCTGTTTTAAGCATTTTCGGATATAAACATCTGTTTTGGACTTTTTTTGAGTAAAATTTTGAATACCTCAATGGAATGAGTAACGAGTAATAGTTGCTTCTTGTAATATTATTAAGGGCCCAAAATGACTATTCCTAGTCTAGTTACTCTGTTTTGTTTCTATGGCTCATTAAAAGTCTGTTTTAAGCATTTCCAGATATCATTTGGTGATTCTCTTAATCCACCCCTTAACCCAGGGAATTCACTTTCATCAATGTGGCAATCGGCAAACCATGCCGTGAATATATCACCAGTTGTCGGTTCAAGATACCTAATTATACTTGGTGACGAATACCCGATATATATATTCACAATCTCCTTTGTGATCACATTTTTGTTCTTTGGGGTGGCGCTATAGGGACATAGACCGCACAACCAAACACTTGAAGATGGGATACATCTGGCTTATGGCCAAACGCTAACTGTACGGAGGACTCATTATATGCACTTGGTCTTACCTGGACCAATGCCCCATCATGCAATATAGCATGTCCCCATACAATGATTGGAAGCTTTGTTTGCAAGATTAACGGTCTTGCAATCAACTGCAACAGTTTAATCAAAGACTCAGCCATGCCATTTTGTGTATGTATGTGTGGAACCGGATGCTCAACCTCGATTCCCAAAGACATACAATAGTCATTAAAGACCGCTGAAGTGAATTCACCAGCATTATCAAGCCTGGCTTTTTTTATGGCACAGTCAGAGAAATGCGCTCTCAACCTGATTATTTGGGCAATATATCTTGCGAAAGCCATATTTCTTGTGGTCAAAAGACACACATGTGACCATCTGCTAGATGCGTCAATCAATACCATGAAATATCTAAATGGCATGCACAGTTGTTGAATCGGCCCACATATATCACCATGTATTCTCTCTAGAAATATTATGTTCAGCTACAAGGAGGATTTGCATCAACTCCGAGTATATGGTGAATTCTCTTGCCCGGTATTGCTGCTGCATGATTACATTTCCAGGATGAAAAGTGGAGAGAGTTTTCTCTAACATATCATATTCACTGATATATTCTCCACACAACGTCATCCTAGAGGTGATTCCGAACAAGGCGGATTATATTCACTCACACTTTTGTAATCCTAGAACCGGGGATTCAACCACTCATGCCTCGCTTTCGCGACGATCACATACCTCTGGTGATCAAACCGACTCTTAAGCGATAGCCAAAGATCTGTCTGATCTTCTTTCGTGATGTATTCATCTTTTAAACAATCATGGATATGGTGGCGTAAAAAGATCTTGGCTTTGTCTTAGCCTCATCCGATGTCTCTATCGACTTATCGATAGTGCTCAAGAGACCATTTTCCTTTGAATGCAACTTTGCACCTACCGCCCAAGACAGATAATTCTTTCCACACAAGTCAAGGGCAGCAACCTCAAGCTTTGACAAATTTGACATTATAAATGAATAACAAAACTTAACCCATTTAATTTTATGAAAATTTATTTATAAAAATTTGGGTATAATAACGGCATAATAAAAGATAATAATTTAAAAAAATATGAGGAGAGAGAGCGTACCATTCAATTGCTTGCGGATGAGTTTTTAAAACTACCACTCCATAATAGATAAACAAGGATGAGGGTTTTATTTTCCCACTCCATAAATAAATTAATTGCATAGACATAAATTAAATAAGGGGGAGGTGTTATCATTCCACTCCGTAAATATGATCTGAGGAGACATATTCTACCATGTGATCATTTTGATCGTGAAGGCAGCGCCTATCATAACGATCGGCTCAGAGAAGGCAGAGTCTATCATCCCGGCATAACAAATAAACGAGGAAGGATGAGTCAATCTTCCTGTAAATAATGAAATTTAAAATAAACTAAACACAAATAAATCTTACTTTTCTGGTTTATAGACAGATTTGGTATACAGACGGATCGAGAGACATTCGTGCTGATAACGTGTTATAAATTAATTATCACAAATATTAGATATTATATAATATTATTTGGTTATTAAGAAAGAGAGAGGAGAGAGCAACGTGAGTAAATAAGAGAGAGATTTATGATTTCACTTCTTCTTCTATTGTCTTTGTCTCAATGCTTTACACGCGTTTATATAGGAAAACAAATCCCTTATTAAGCTAACATGTATATGATGTAAGAACAAGGGGGTATGTTCTTACAGAATGGTGAATCAATGGAATCAAACAGTTGGCTGTGCAACTCTCTCTGTTTGTTCAAAGAATGGATCGATGTGAATAGATGTATGGGATCCGATCTGCTGGTTGTGTAACTCTCTCAGATTGGATCAAGTAATGGAATGAAATAGATGGGGGGGGGGAGTCTTTGAAACTGTTAATTTAAAATAAACTATGCTAAGAATGAAATAAAAATGGCCAACATATGCCTTACTACTAAGAAATGTAAATAAACTCAAAACAGAAACAAAACAAAGTTTTATTAGCCAAAATCATATGAAAATGAATATAAATGGACTTAGGCTTTAGATGGTAGGCGTGTTTAGCATAATGCTAAATAAGGCAATCCCTTTCTGCTCTTAAATAATAGGCCATTCCTTGATATAATCCATAGTTTTTATGTGTGAACCATTTCCTTTGAGTTCTTCTTGTTTTTCCAGCATGTCTTGAGATGCAGATGCAGAAATAGCAAATTTGTTGAGCTTACTAGACCTGGTTCTCGGTGGCAGCCTCATTGTGAGAATCTGGTCTAGTGGATTGAGGTCTTCATCATTCCCTTCATCATTCCCTCCCTCTTGCCGAGGTTCTGACCACCTCTCCCTCTCCAACCATATACTCTCTCTCACTTACCAACATCAATTCATATATATATTAAAATAATATATAAACACAACATTTATATCATCTTATAATTAGTTTATAAGATAAACCGATTTCATAACCTTACTTTATAGTTGAACCTTACTTTAACCAAACGTACTTTGACAAATTTAAAGAAATGAATATCAACTAGACATAAGATTGTAAATTTTTAGAAATGATGATGGCATATAAGAAAAGATAGAAAAATTCTTAAAAGAAAAAGTATAAGAAAAAGCTAGAAGAGACTTAAGACAATGGAAGTAGTCGCAGTGATTTACTCTTCGTCATCCTCATCATCATCATCACCACCTGCTGCTCCGTTCAATGCTTTGACTCTCTCAATCAACTTGTTCTTCCTCTCTTCATAGGTCAACTTCTTCAAGTTGTACCTGTTCATCAATCAAAGAACACAATGAGACACCAACGCAACATCAAAGCCAATACTATTAAGAAAGACAGAGATGCTTCTTGTTAAATACCTCTTGTGTTCCTTAGGAGCAGCTTTCACGGTCTTCTTTGGGTTAGGGTCTGCACGAATAGCAGCATGAACCTTCTTGTAGAGCTCTTCGATGTTCTCAGCATCAACTCCTTTATTTACGTACTGACTGAAGTGTGTCTGAAACTTCTCTGGCTCATCTTCTGTCAACAGCTTCATGTAGTTTGAGACATGGCCTCCATAGATGTAGTTCCTGTGGATCTCAGCATCAAGTTGCTTGTTCTCCTTGTTGAATCCAGCAAATCTCTTGTCACTATGAGGGATATCAAGTCCTCCGTCCAAAGCACCCTATGAAAGACACGAGTACCAAAAACACCGCAACATATCATTTTTCCCATGAAAAAACACAATAGAACAATGCCAAGACATAAGAACAGAGAACAGTTTTATACCTTGAGTGCACCAAAAACACGGTTTCCTGTTGTGGTCCTGATAAGTCCGACATCAAGAAGAGCACGGAAAGGTCTCCTTGACTCAGTTGGTTCAACAGAGAAGTCTTCTCCAGTGGCCTGATCATGAATTTAAGATTTGAGATTAAACCAGAGATAAAACTTAAAGTCTGAGATATGACACCAAGCACACAACAAACCCCTAGGTTGCCTTCGTACTCGGCATCCATTTCCAACATCTTGAGAACACGGCGAGCCAAAAGAAGGCCAGTACAGTAAGCTGGTTTAACAAAAACATAGCTCTTTAGCAAAACCATAAACACAGAATCAACCATATAAAATAAGAAGAACATAGAATAAGACTGATTCAATACCTGCAGCATAGTTTGTAAGACCAACGGTGAGTCCATAATGAGGAAGCTCATGAGCATAAGCAGAGGCCTTGACAATGTCACCGGCTATGCTTGCAGACACGATTTGTGCGACAATGTCTTTGTTGGTAAACCTGACAACGAAACGGTACTTTGGTGTGTTGTAATTGTTCTTGTCTTGGTTGATCAAACGGATTCTTGCTCTGTAATCAGTCTTTCCATCTGCAAGAATAATGAACATAACTTTCAGAACGAGTTGAAACAAAGAGAGCAGAGACAATATCAACAACAAACGAAATTTTAGAATCAATACCTCTCCTTCTCCTGAACTTGACTTGGTACCTCTTGAAGTAAGCATTCGACTTGGAAGGCTTCACAAACACCTAAAAATAGAAATCGTCCGATTTCATTAGTCTATCATGAAAAAAAACCTAATAAAATCCTAAGATCTAATGATAGTGACTGTTCTTCCGAAGGTAACAAAGATCTAGCAGAAACATTAATTTAAAAGCATCAGTCACTTTTTATGCAACAAAATGATAAAGCAACAAAGCTGAAACCAAATCCGAAATGAAAAATGAGATAATTCTAAAACCCATTAAGAATACAATCATAAGCTCATGAATTCTCGTTACCAAAGCTCAGCAAAATATGAGAAAAATAAGGAAACGCTGGAGAAATTCGATGATTTAAGGAGAGAGACGAGAGAAAATGAAGAAGAAACTACGGCGGAAAACGAAGAAGAGAGAGGGAGAGAAGCTAGGGCTTACCATTGTTTGATTCTGTAGCTAAGCGTAAGCAAAGCTTTGGTGTGAGAGGTGAGTGACGAGAAGACAAGAGGCGGAATGACCTAAATGCGAGAACTTATAAGAAAAACCCTAGAAGAAGACTGCCTATTGGGCTCTTTAATCAACTACCACGATTTATCTGGGTGAAACAGATTTTAACAAAATCTGGATTGGTCCATTTTAAAAAAGGGCCCATGGGCTTTATATTTGGACCTTTTATCGTCCCACTTACTTCATCCTAAACCCGTTCTTAGAGATGGAAGGAAGTTGAACGAACGACTTGAATTTCTGTTTTTGTAAAGTTTTAGATTTAGTAGAAATAAATTTACATAAACAAAAAAAAATAACAAGGGGTTGATTGGCAAATTGATGGAGCGGAAGCTAATACGGATAGAATTAGATCCGTTGATTCTGAGAATATTCGGAAACTATGGTTTGTGAATACTCTTCATAGTGGTTTATCAAAACCTCTTTTAGTAAATCTTCTTTTTATTAATTAATCAAAGTATGAATACAATATGAGGTCTAAACGGCTTATTTATAATAGATCTTAAAAATCCTAAAATATTCTAAAAAACTCTAAAAGATAAACATTAAAATAGAAATATACTACAAATAGAACTAGATCCGTTTGAGAATATTCGGAAACTAGGGTTTGTGAATACTTTTCACCCTTGTTCTAAAACTCGGCCGCCTAGCCGATTCCGCGGCCGAGTAATCTTTCAACGGTGAGGATCCGTGGCGAATAAGGGGTATTCGGACATATTATGCGGTGGTCCGATTTTTCTCCGCCTTGATCATGGAATAAGAAAAATCGCCGTGGAAATACACTAAATCGCATAACACAAATTTGGATTTTTTTATCCAATTAAACCTAATGCTTAAGATTCCATGAAAGTCAAGCTGATGAAACAGTTGTAATGGTCTATCGTTGGAACAAAAAAAAATTGGGCTTCGCAGAAATGTTAACAGAGAAGAGAGGCAGTGAAACACGATGAAGACAGAGTTTTTTTCGTGCTCCCTTTAGCAAATTACCATTTTACCCTTAATATAAAATTGAAAAAATGGTCAATGATTGAAAAAGCATTAACCGAAACTCGAACTCACGATCTGATAACAATGATGAACTACTTTTAACCACTGAACCACGGTATTCTGTTATAAAAATCCTACAAATTTAATATATATTCAATATATATTATAAAAATACAAAATATTACTCCCCGAATACTCCCCGATTTATTTCCGATTTTTGAAAAAATAGCTAGGCCCGATTAACGCATAACGAGTTTCCGAACAAGGCTCTTCACAGTGGTTTATCAAAACCTCTTTTAGGAAATCTCTTTTTTATTAATTAATCAAAGTATAAATACAATATGAGGCCTAAACGACTTATTTATAATAGATCATAAAAACCCTAAAATATTCTACAAAATTCTAAAAAATAAACATTAAAATAGAAATATAAATAAATATGTAAACTATCTAAATATACAAATATACAATAATAAAGATATTAAAGATATTCTCGCTGCATCAAAAATGGATTATAAGCTGTATATAGCCAAAACAATTCTAAAACTTTGTAATGGATTCCATCAAACTTTAATTTTTCTTTTTTTATTTATAACCAAAATATTTCATTTTCTCTTTTTTTGGGATGTAGAGAGCATTTTTTTTTTCTAAAGTAGACAATTTTATATTTTTCAAAATTTTACAATTCTAGAGCCAAAATCCTACAACCATAAAATATACAACCACAGCAAAGAAGCTTACAACAATATTTCTATAACAAACACGTATAGTTACAGCTGTTACCATTTAGGCCTTAAGTTAGCTCACCAAGTCGATTCAGTAGGCTAAAATCAATATGAAAAGTATGGAGATCAATGAAATTCAACAAAATGAATATATATATATATATATATATATATATATATATATATATGGGTATTTGACATTGTCGGATCTACAAATCAATTGAAAAGACAAAAACAATATGAAATATGAGGAAGAGAGAAAAAAAAAGAAAAAAAATATGAGTAAAATATAATAGGATTACAAATATCAAATACAGTAAAAATTTTATAAATTAATATTCGATAAATTAATAAATTTCTCCGGTCCTGAGTTGGGTCGGTTCAAATATAAAATAAATTGATAAGATAAAAGGATAATAAGAATGTAAATTTTTAACAAACTTATGTAAATATACATTCCCATTAATATCATAAATTAATAATTATTATACAAAAATCTTATACAAAGATACAACTATGATAATCTACTAGAATAATGTTGTTGTTTTTTAATTAAAATTAAAATATTTTTAGAACTCATCTATAATTTAAGAAAATATAATAAATTATAAAGAAAATATTATTTTAAAATAAATATTAATAAATATTTTATTTTATTCAAATCCTATAAATTAATAATTTTATTAATTAATAAAATATCAAAATCTCAACATTATTAATTTATAGAGTTTCCACTATATTGTATTGAATAGCGATTTATCATTTAGGTAATTATGTTATTTATTGTTGTTATCAGCTGTAAATTTTTTCTTTTAAAATCAAACCATGATGCTTTACGAATTGTTGGATTTTCTAATATATAGGATGATATAAAAACAAATTTGAAGAAAAATATTTAAAATAGGATGTTATAAAAATATTATAAAAAATAAATAGGATGATATACAAGTATTTAAATTTTTAAACAAAATTGGAATAAAATATAGAGAAATTCCATGAAATAACATGAAAATATGGTTTCATTCCAAAAATATCACACACGCTCAAATTTTGATGTCTCTAAAATTTTTCATTAATCCACTAACTTTATTACCCTCAATTAAATAAGAAATTTTTGAAAGAAAAAAAAAACTTATACTTCTACTTCACGATCGTTGATCATTTTGAAATCACCGATCTCACAGTCCGATCGCCGATCTGACACTCCGATTGCCGATCAAGTCTCCGTTGGCCGATCATGTCTTTGATCCGTATCAATTTCGACCAAATCACCGTTCATCACCACCATAGACAAAAATTTGTTTGGGCACCAAACCAAAACCTACGCTGCTTTGAATTTTCTCAAGGAATGTCGAACGAAAACGAATCCAGTAGCGATTAAAGGAATTTCGAGAAGTTTTATATCACTCTTTTTGATGTCAAAACGCGATTTCTCTTTCTCTCACCTTTTTTTTTTTGGGCGTTCTCGGGATTTCTGAGCGTGCGCGTGTTTTAGGAATTTGTGAGAAGTGATTCTCGTGCTTCACTTGTTCTCGGGATCTCCTTCTGATTTTGATTAATCTTGGTTCGTTTAGTTTTATAATGTGATACATTTTTCTCGTTTCTAGGAAAATCCCGTTATTCCTTTTGTGTTTTATTGTAATGGATCGGTGAGAAAGCTTGGATTCTCTTGTGGAATTTAGCCTACCCATTTTGGGGATTTCTCCTTTTGGTGCAGTTTGCTTCTATTGATGTTGAAACATAGCTCTTGGTATTAGTGGCTGCTTTGGTTGATTTCAACATTTACGACTACTATTGTTTAATCAAAGGTGATTCAGCCATTCTATAGATTAGAAGGTTTTAAACAAATTGATATGATGACAACTTTTGATAGAATCTGCACGCTTTTCTGTTCACTATGACACATCTGAATCATATATGTGATCATATGGGTTTCTGATTAGGTAACTTTTTAAAGAAAGAAGGTGAAGATGTGGTAAGAAAATCTTAGTATTGAAGAAAATTGATTATGGGTTTGCTCGATGCAGCTCAGATACACGTTTTACAAGGATCAGCTCAGATATCAAGACGTTTTAGGAAGCTTTTCATATGTTTTAAGAATGCTTTCATGATTAACTTGAGCGGTTTCCTTCTCTCTCATGAGATTGCGAAGGCGATTTGACATAACATAGTTGAGATGATTAAATCAAAGAGGGATTTTCAAATTTTAATTCAAATTCTGGTGAATCCAGCTATATCATCTCTCTTTCATTGTTAACGCATTTCAAGAGTGAAGAAAAAAGAGGCTTTGCAAATCAGATATGCAAAGTATGGTATCTTTTCTCTCCTTCGTCTTTTTGGGCTGTAATCATGTTGTGTTCATCCGGTTTTGGATTGGATTCACCAGAAAATCAATCTATAAACTGCGGTGATCATAACATCTATGCAAACAAGAGTAAAAACCCATATATATGGTCCTATAGGATGTATCGGTTCTTTTACCGAAGTACAATTTATGACAGTTATGTCGAGTTCTTTCCAGCATTTTTCGCTGCTTATATGTCCATTCTAGCATTTACTGTTAGTTTTGGGGTAGTTTCCGGTGGTCATCATGATTTTTTGGTGGCTTTCCGATGGTTGAAACAAATCTTAATAGATTTGTTGTGGAAACAACGACCACCAAGGAAACCACCATGGAATCAATGTTTTGAGGAAGGCGTGAGGAGCAAAGGAAGTTTGATTTCAACGATGAAGGAAGAATTTCTTAGAGTTTATATTCCGATACAGTATATTTGGTATCCGAATATAGAAACATCAGAGCCATCATCACTGAAGACAGTATCTTGGATTATGCGTGGTGTTTTTTGGAGTTTCATCAGAAAGGTGATAGCCAAGCTGTAACGACCTGGGCCCGGCCATTTGAATAAGTTCAAAGTATTACACAAGCACATGAGTTGCATCCATTTGGAATTGATTACGAAGAAAGAAAATAACAGATTTTATCTGTTAGCGAGTAAGGCTTACCTCTGGATAGCATCGTCAATATTCATTGCTTTTGTTAAATCATTTCATGTAATTATAGCTTATGCAAGGATTTGCATTATGGTTCTGTATAATATTCTTGTAAACTCAAGTTGAAATCAATATATTAATGTTAAAAAAAAAAAAGAATGCTTTCCTGATTTTTTATTTGGACATTCTGAACACGATATTCTCTTATTTTTGTGGTTTGATCGTGTTTACGAGTCTATTTGAATTATATATTGGATAATATTCTGTTTATTTTGCGATCCACTAAAAAATATACTAATTTTGTTACATGTAAAAGTTTAGGAAACAATCATATATATTTAGAAAGGCCTTCCTGAAACCGACACAAACGTGTTTAAAACTTTCACAAACAAGTCCTAAGTCTGAAATGAACTTGTGGTCTTCAAGTATTTCTTATGAATATGAATCGGTGCAGTCACAAAAAGTTACAAACAAGTCCTAAGTCATATACATTTTGACTGACGAAAACAAGCTTGTGGATGATTAGGAAGGTCATGCTAAACATGATTATTTTTGGTTTTCATTGTGGTTCTTGATTTTAAGTATAGATTAGATAAAAATTTGGTTATTGTGAGTTGCACCAACAAACAATACACTAGTTCAATCGAGAATGCAATGAATGCTTATTTATTTCTCGATTTGTAGTTGATAAATTGAAATATTTTGTTTTTAGTACATTTTGGTTAGGGTTTTGGTTGGGTATGGAAGAATGTTAATGAGCTTATGTAAGTGATTGAATGTTTAAGTATGTTCGTGTTAGAAAATCCTTCCTAAATGTGTATAACAACTTCCTAAATTTGAGTTGTTGTTTAAATGGTACACAAAAGTTTGCATTTTATACGTGTTAGGAAAGTCTTCCTAAATGTGTATTACAACTTCCTAAATTTGAGTTGTTGTTTAAATGGTACACAAAAATTTAAATTTTATATGTGTTAGGAAAGCCTTCCAAAATCATATGTTAATAACTATTTGCTCAAATAAAAATTTGAAAGTCTTTGTATACGTTTAAGAAAATCTTCCTAAATTTTTGGAAAGCCATCTTGAATGATATATGAATACTTTTTAAGAGTTAGGAATCATGTGAAATATTTTAAGAGAATTAAAAAGTTAGTTTAATATTTTAGGAAGTTATTTAAAATATTTTGGAATGCCTTCCTAAATAGCAGGAAAGTCTTACTAAAACAAATTATGTGTCAAACAGTTTACAAATGTTTGCTAACTGTTTAGAAAATTCCATTAAATATATGAGGTTTACTAGTTTTATTAATGTTTTAGAAAGCTTTTCTAATGTTTTTAAAAAGCGTTCATAAACATTTAGGATGTCTTTGTAAACTTTTAGGAATGCATTCATAAGAATTTGGAAAGCTTTCCTGAAATTTTTTTTTATGTTTAAAGATCTTTCAGTTTTTGTTTACTTAAATATTTAATAACTTTTTAAATGGCCAAACGGAGGGAGCAAACTAAATATATGATATCCAAATGCAAGACATTAAAAAAAATTATTTTGATTGAAAAGGAGAATCGTCGTCAAAGAGGACAAACAACTTGAATCATTAAAGAGAATAAGGATGATATATCTATAAAGTGTTTAGCCATTTAGGGACCTCAATGTATAATGAGAACTTAAACTTATGAAACCCTTCTACATATTTAGGAAATATTTTGGTAAAATATATAAAACGTATAATTGAGAACTTTTGTACTTATTTATACAATAATATTTATAAAGTCGTTCTACACATTTATGAAAGTATTCCTAAAACGTATAAGGGATAACATTTGTGCATATATTTATACAAAATCTCAAAGTGAGGAAGTCATCCTACACACTAAGGAAGACTTTCTTAAAATGTATAAATGATATTCTGGTTATTTTTTGATCCACTAATCAAAAATATACTAATTTTATTACATATAAAATTTTAAGAAATAGTCATCCACATTTAGGAAAGGCTTCCTGAATTCAGACAACTATATTTTATATAAACATTGATATTAGCTCCTTGTGCTGGCTCATTTCTGATTTTGTATAGCAATGAAGACAGTGAGATCTTCAAGGGAAATGGATCATCCATATATGTATCTACATGAAGAAAAAAACCCGTTGGACAGATTTTTAACGATTTAGGAAAGGCTTCCTAAACTATAAGGAAGCATTCCTTAACTTTGAGAGAAGCTTCATGAATTGTCAAAAACAGTTCAGTTTTAAGTTTAAACCAATTATTATCATTATTAAAGCCAATATAAACTTCATTTGATCCCTCAAACAACAAAATCTCAAGAATGATTAACAAGAAAAAAAGTTGAAATTTTTTTTTTAAATTCAGGAAGGGCTTCATAAAATATTAAAAGTCATTCCAGAAAATTGTGAAAGTCTTTCCGAATCAAAAATCCAGGAATGTTTCTTGATTTCTTACACTTGCTCTCAAGTGAGACACTCAAATCAATGGCTAACGCATGGTGGAGAAATTTAAAATAAGAATAGAGACAAAATTGATTTTATTTTAAAATTAAGGTCTCTTACTTTCGGTGGAAACAGGGAGGAAGGTTGGATTGTACGTGTCATCATTGCTTCATCGAAAAGTATGGAATCAACTTCATCAATTACACAATAATTGAAATCCCTCAAGACGAGCTCCTCCACACTGTGTACATTAGTAACTAACTCAGCAAAGACTTTCAAAAGAAAATTCATATAATCAAGAATTACTTTCCGTGGCGATATTGTCTCTCATATAATCGAATCCAAGCTTACTGTTGGTGACACAAGTGATGTCACATAATTAGTTTTCTTTTCTTTGTTCAGGTGTCATATTCTCTGCCAAAGTAACAAAGTATGTGAATGATGATTACATAGACCAATCTGGAAGTCAGTGTTTGCCAATTAAGTTCAAGAGAAGTTCAGAGAAAGAGACATACATTGAATCAGACCAACCTTCAATCCAAGGAACCGAGGAACTTAACTAACCCATTCACAATCTCTTCGAGCCAAATAATCATTGACTGTAAACCACATGAACACCTTTCCCACTTAACGCATTCAGATAAGCTGGTAAAATGGCTACAAGCATTTTTCCTTCACCAGTTCTCATTTCTGCTATTTCTCCTTTATGATGGACCATACCACCTGCAATTAAACCAAATAGAAAATTGACTCTACAATCTTAAGATTCTTAACAATGATAGTCCATAGAGAATTGTGTTAATTTCACATAAAGGTCGGAGTCCAACAACTGTCCTGGAAGCTTCTCTCACAACAGCAAATGCCTCCTGCAATCAGAAAATTCCACAGTTGAAGCAAAAAATTTGGTGTCAATCCACAAAAAAACTGAAACAAAGGATTGAAAAAGATGAACTTTTCAGTTAGCGCCATTGAAAAAACGTTAAAAGAAGCATGATCACCGCCGTTGGAACATTCAATTTCCGGAGAAGTGGATGCACTCCCGACTGCGATTCTTCCGGCGAAAACATAATCAAACGACCACCGATGTTGATCGTGCTTCGAGAACGCGACCACCGATGTTGATCGTGCTTCGAGAACGGCCTCATTGATGAACTAAAGAAAAAAATTGTCGGGAGAGGAGAAGATTTAGGAAATTTCTGTTTTGCGGAATAAGGAGTAGAATAGTCAATCAGTTAATGAAAAATGTTAAAGTGAAAATAATTGTGCATCCATGTCATTTTTGGACCAAAAACTTATTTTTATGGTAAATATGAGAATTGCCCAAATAAGGATGATATACAAGTATAACTAACTTGTAAGACAATTAATCATTATTATCGATTCATCTCTAATTTAACTTGTTTGATTTTAGCTGGAGGGTTTTTTCTTGAAGAAAGGCATTCAATATTCCTTCGGGCCTTCTTCC
Organism: Alliaria petiolata; assembly: GCA_020283515.1. Taxonomy (NCBI): domain Eukaryota; kingdom Viridiplantae; phylum Streptophyta; class Magnoliopsida; order Brassicales; family Brassicaceae; genus Alliaria; species Alliaria petiolata. The sequence goes on from JAHZTW010000001.1 coordinate 428,909,336, forward strand.
CCACTGGAAACCTAATAGGTAACCGATTACTCTAGCTCAGTACTATAATCATAATCATACGGAATCGTAATAGATTTTGATTTCGATTTTATTTAATATTTCCTAAAATCAAAAAGTCTAAAAATTAGAAAATGGACTAGAGGCGAGAAGGCTTGTCAACCTCACGTGGCCATATATTTTTCTCACCTAACGTTAATTTTAATATTTGGTATTTTGGAATGATTTTTTACGTCCCCATGTATAGTACTTTGATTGCCCCGAACATTAGGTGACCGTACGCGCACACTCCCGTATTTGTACATGATAACACTCATATTTTACTCATAAAATTTATTATTTCAAGATCGTTTACAAGTGTTTTAACCCGGTTTTTAACGTTTGTAAAGTGATTTCCACGTTTCCTAGTCTTAAGAGTCATTTCAGGGAAATTGGACAAAAAACACATTTTGGAGCAAAACGGGAACTTCAAGGACATGTGCTCGGAGCCATAAGTTCAGCATCAGATGACGACCTTCTCACCACAAGATCAAACTCATATTTGGAGACGAGATAGCCCTTTCAGCAGTCTTTCATGCAGAGGTGGTTTGAGTTCAATCCCACGGTTGGATCTCAAAGTAAGAAGGAAGCAAGAAGGTCCGTCAGACACATCCCCAAAAGAAGGACGGCCGCGCCACAGATCCTCAGAAGACCAGTGGCCACGCCACGCCTGGTCGCTCGTGCCGCCAGACCATTCCGGCCCATCCCGAGCCCGTTTGCATTTATCCGATATTTCCCGAGGTTAAAACGCGAAGCCCACTTTCTGAAGACAGGAGAGCCTATATAAAGGGACCTTAGGGTTTCAGAAGAGGTGTGACATGACACACAGCTTTTCAGAAACACTTTCACGCCGCACAGAGAGAGAGAGAGAGAGAGAAAGAGAGTTCGACGGCCCCGGAGTTGAAGACCTCGAGAGAGAATTCTTCTGCAGCCGCCCACTCCTTCTTCCTCTCCTTTTCACCTTTTGTTCTTAGTTCTTTGTTTTTCAATACTTTAAGAAGATCTCTTCAATCGATTTCATTTGAAGAAGTTTTCTCACTTTGTTTCTTATTCAATACAATTCGCACCTTTCATATCTCAAGGATGTCTCTCGTTCCCATGAACGAGTAGTCATCTAGTTGGGTTTTTAAGGGGGTTTTCGAAGGGGTTTAATCATGGATTGATTTCTCTAGGTTGATAGAGATAGAGTTCCTTTTAGGTATCTTCGTTTATGTCTTGTTCTTATTGCCTGTTTGCTTCTCTGATCAATTAGCAACTGATTCCAGGACGACTAGATACACGAACGTGTGGTCTATCGTCTGGATCTAGAAGTTAACGAGCGGATCGCACCGTAGGATGCTTAGGCATATCGACGAACCGGACCGCGAGTGTTTACAAATAGGTGAATGATACGTATGCGCGTCTGTCTTGCATCGTGGGATGAGAAGTCATATCCGCCGTGTAAGACAAACGTAGGTGGCTAGATTCGCGAAAGCGGGTAGTCATAGTTGACCGTTTCAGCTTAAGAACCTAACCCAATGAATTATTTAGAACTTATCCTATTGTTTGTTAGATCCGATCCATGAACCCCGGAGAACACCCCTGAACCCAAAGCCTTTTATTCATTGATTTACAACCGTTTAATTCTCTTCCGCTGCTTGATATTACTATTGCAAACCGTGACAAACTACACCCCCAAGTTCCCTTTTAGTTTAAAGAAGTTAGAAATCCTAGGACTTTCGCAAACAACAATCTCTGTGGATTCGATCCCTTAATATACTACTGGGATTGCTGTGCACTTGCAGCTATCTTAGGGGTAAAACTTGAAGTAACAAAACCCACCACATCAAGTTTTTGGCGCCGTTGCCGGGGATTGTTTGCTTTTGCGAATTTTCAGTTTCTAATTTTTCTTTTAGACCACGTTGAAATTTCAAACTTTTCCGTTCATTGCTCACGATTTTCTTGTGTTTATTTCTCATGTTTCTGGTGTATGACCAGTAGGAGGAACGCTTCCAACGTCTTGCCCTGCCACATCGAGATCGACAGACACGAAAAAGAAATCCGAAGGTTAAGAAGACAAATCAGCATGGCCGAGAACGAGGCTGCTCTTGGAGTTCAACAAAACCGCGAAAAAGTTCTTCGCAACACTGGTCGGGCACCTAACGATCTACAAGATGGGGAGCCACAGCTCGACAACAATGGAAACCCTATCAACCACATCCCCAAGGCTGACTCGGACGGAGATGAACGCGATCTTGCCTTGCAGCAAGGAGGACACAATCCGATCATCGGAAATGGCGCGAACCAAGCAAATCTTATCGTCCAACCGGATGACCGAGACGCCAACCGACCTGTTTTACCCGCCAACCAACCCAGGCGAGTTAGGAACCGCACCATTGTCGATCACGTTACTCCTGATCAGCACTTCCAGAATCGAGCCGCGATTCAAGTTAACGTTCCTCATGAGGACGAGTTGGAGATCAAACCGCAGATCATCTCCTTGGTGAAGCAAAATCAGTTTCACGGCTTATCAAACGAACACCCGATGTACCACATCGAGTTATTTGAAGAAATTTGCAGCACCACAAAGACGAACAGAATCCCTCCCGACTATCTGAAGTGCAAGCTATTCCAATTCTCTTTGAGCGACAAGGCTCATAGATGGCTGAAGACTTTACCTCCAGGATCGATCACTAACTGGGTGAAATGCAAATCTTAGATTTCCTCAATCATTTCTACACTAAATCTCGATCCAACCTGCTGAGAAACAAGATCCAAGGTTTTCAACAATGACCGGTCGAGTCGTTCTTTAAAGCATGGGAGCGATTCAAGGACTATAAACGCGACTGTCCCCACCATGGTTTCTTCGAAGCCAGCTTGCTAAACACGTTCTACCGCGGACTGCAGGTTAGATATCAACTCTCACTCGACACGGCCAGCAATGGAGACTTTACAACAAAGACGGAGCGATAAGGGCGCGCACTCATCGAGAACCTCGCTGTAAGCAACAACAACAACTGTCCAGATTATGATAGAAATCCGCGAACCGGAAACTCTGATTCTAAGCAGATAGCCGAGCTGAAGAATATGATGAGCCAGCTGCTCAAAGGACAACAGCTCTGTATCAATGCGTGTGAGACCGCGGGGAAAAGAGAAGAATCTAACCCGGGAGACGATGGAGACGAATCCTACACGCGAGAAGAAGAAGTTAAGTTCATAGGAGGACAAAATTCATATCCGAACCGAAACTTTAACAATGGATTCAACAACAACTTCAGGAACAACAACAACCTCTCATACCGAAACCCTAATGTGGAGAACCCGCGAGATCAAGTGTATCCACCTCAAGGAAGACCCTTTCAGAACAAGTTCCTGAACGTGAACTACGGAAGCAACAGAGGCTACCAGCCGAAACAACCCTACAACTCTCAGCTCACGCCCTACATCAACCAGCAAGGAGCGCCACAAGCTGCATCAAACGCACCGTACCCATCGCGAGAGGACAAACTAGAAGGATTGATGCAACAGCTGCTGTTGTCTCAACAAAAATCAGTCAAGGATCTCAACATCAAGGTAGATTGCATGTACAATGACCTGAATGGCAAGTTCGAAACCCTCTCTTCACATGTGAAGAAATTAGACATGCAAGTCTCTCAAACTGCTGAAACCATCAAGAGACAAGCATGGATTTTTCCCGGGAAGGTAGAAGATAACCCGAAAGGATTCTGTAACGCGATCTCAGCAATCGCCGACGAAGCTAAGGAGCCAGAGCTAACTATGAGAGAAAAGTGCAGGTTCGTCCCACTTTTCCCAACGATAAAGAAAGGAACTGCCAATCCACCTTTTGACACTCCGGAGAACCGCGGGTTCGATAGGCTGAAGAAAGAAGAAGATCCAGGCGCATTTACCTTCCCATGCTCGATCACAGGAATCAACTTCAAAGATTGTCTATGCGACACATGATCCAACGTTAATGTCATGTCGACTGCAATCGCTGAAAAGTTAGGAATAACAACCTATTTCCCCTCACCCACGCATCTAGTATTCGGAGATTCGTCTAGGAAGAAATCGAATGGCATAGTCTACAACGTCCAACTTCTTGTCGGATATAAGATAGTACCTACTGACTTCCTTGTGTTCGACATGGGGGAGGACAAGGACAAGCCATTGATACTTGGAAGACCCTTCTTGGCCACGGTAGGAGCAAGGATCGACCACGCAAGTAACTTCGTAGTCTTCCTACATAAAAGCCAGAAAAGATACTACCCGAAGGAGCTAAATACTTCGCCACTGGAAACGAAGAGCCACACGACTAAAAAGAAGAAAAAGGGTATGATATTAAGAGCAGGCCAGCTCCACTCGAGACCTTTCTCCAGAATTGAAATCCTGATCCCTCCCGAGCTAGAAGAGCTGGGTGAAGAGGAATTGTCAAAGTCAGTTGAGAAGACAAAGCATGTGATCTTAGAAGCTAAAGTTCTAAGGAATGGAAACAGAAGAGGCACACTGCTGATACGGAAGCAAGGAGAAGTCTTAGGGGAGACAACTCCCGAAGCTCATTCCTCAACCGCCTGAGCTTCAAACAAAGTCGAGCTAATCGACTTAAGAAAAAGCGCTTGGTGGGAGGCAATCCATCGGGTACGTGTTTTTAATTTTCCTTTCTTTCATTTCTAACAGCTAGTTTTTGCAAGTTTTCTATACTTAAGCATAAATTTTTTTAAAAAAATATAAAACCAAGAAAAACCCAAAAATATGAAGAGGAGCCTCGGAAGGAGGCTGACCGCACGAGCGCCGGCCCGTGCCACGGCGAGACGGACTGTGCCCGCGCGACGGACCAAGACCGCGCGGAGAGAAGAGGCCTGGCCGCGGCCGCGACATGTCGTGGCGCGGCCAGCGGCCGTCTGACCGACCAACCCGGAAAAACCTACGTTTTTCCTCCCGAACCGAACTTCCCGCGTTTTGGTACAATCTCGCACCAAAAGTTATTCACGTTGATGTAAGATAACGGATTTTATTGATTCGTGGTCCACACGCAAGGTAAGTTCTCTCGTTTTAAAATTTTTGAAAATAAAAGGTTTTTGGTGATAAAAACACCTTTTTAAAAGCAAAAGAAAAAATTTTAGAATCAAACTCTCTTTTCTTCTTCTCTTCCAAGAGACTTGTAGATTTTTGGGAGATTCTAAATTTTTCAAATCCGAACCGTTTTCAAAAATTCTTTGGCATAAGCTCATCTATTTTCAAAGAAGATTCAATTTTTAAAGTTCATTCATCTTCATCTACAAGGTATGGCCTCTAATTTTACAAATCCCTAGAGAACTCAATTTTGAGATCTCCCTTGCTTAACTAGAAAATTGTCTAGGATGCTTGGATAATGGTAGAAAACCTTGGATTGATGATTTAGGTTGTCTAGATTTCGATTTTTGCATCCCAATTTCGAAAAAGTTGAAATCTTAAAAAAAAAAAAAAAATAGAGAATGCTCTAGAAAATGAATTTTGGTGATAATATTGGACAATTTGCTTAGTTTGGACGTGATTCATGCTAGGTATTACTTAAGAACCAAAGTTTGATGAGAATAAGTTGACAAAATCGATTTTTTGGAAAGTTTTTGGTTTGGAAATCCAAAATTTCGAAAATAGAGCATGAGTACCAAATTGATCTTGAATATTAGTGCATAAACTCGATTTTTACTAGTCTTGGAAACTCTTGATATATGTCTTGTGCATCATTGCACTTGAGAATCCATATGACACATCAAATTCACATGTTTGGTCGAGTTTTTGTTTTTGTTTTGCAAGGTACAATGAGCTACGACCGATACTTCGAGATACGTTCGAAGAATAGAGAGCAACTAAGCTCTTCAAGGAGTTCTTCGCACCAGCAAGAACACATGACACCGCTAGGAAACCCGAGTCTAAATACCACTCTAGGGAGATATGTGGAGGAACAAAGGAGAAATTTCCGCGAATCGCAAAAAGCATGCACAAGCCATGACGATCCTCCACCCCAAGAGCCAACAAGAAAGCTGAACCCTTCTCCTCCTAAGCGCAAGGTCCGAAATTTTGGAGCACCAATGGACCCGAAGATTGATTATTTAAAGGAGATGAAGAAGATGGAGATAAGAACAACCTTGAAGATCGATTACTCCGCTTTAGACGCTTTGGGCATCACCGAGGATGTCACATGGTACTTGGACGAGCTAAGGCTCAGGACCTTTATGGAGATTGATCGACCCACTTACAAGGAGCTCGCCCAAGAGTTCTTAACTTCAGTTCAGCTAACATACCGGAGAGGAAGGAAATCACATCCGAAAGACGGTATTCTCTACTTCACCATTGGCTCTCGGGATCATGAGCTGAGCATCCCTCGACTCTGCGAGATATTTGGTTTGACTTGAGGAGCGAGACAAGCATTGAAGAAGAATGGAGTGCTGACCTTTGGGGACTCATGGGCCGAGGCATTTAAAACAAGGGAAGGCATCCGTCTGCTTTTCTTTCACACCCAGCCGTGCGTTTTGTGCACCGCCTCATAGCACACCGACTTTACTCTCGCAGAAACCAATCATGCATTCTCATTCCAAAGCTCGTTCTACTTCAGTCCGCCTCTAGAGACGAGCCACTTTCAGTATGCTTTGGATGCATCCTAGCAGAGAGACTCGTGCGAGTTAAGCACGACGTCACCACACCTAGATGCGAGACTGCCTTCACGACTTATGGAGGCATCATCACAGCGATCATGGAGGCTGCAGGAGTAGAAACCAGCATTGAGACGCCCTTAGATGAGGCTTGGTTTGACTTGTCCCAGTTTCAGACGGAGAGGAACTTGACAGGCGCATCCATGGATCCAGACAGGTTCGGATACCGTTACAGACTAGGGAAGGGAGACAACCGCACGGTGATAAGAGAACTTTTTCATGGTTTTCTAATCAAATCCTAAAGTCTCTTTTGTCGTTGTAATACTTCAGGAGTCAATCCAAATCGGGGTGGTGAAAGGTACCTAGAATACAAGAGTTCAAGTAAAGCTAAGCAGAATTCGGATTAATTGGGGAACAATCCTATGAAAATTGCTTGCAGTGATTATACTTCCACGAAAACTATTTTAAAATCCCTACTGAAGGGTTATAAAACTTCTAGATGACTTCTAAACGATTAAAAAACCGATCTACTAATTTTATAAAATTAAAATCTAAAACCTGATAAACTAGACAATTTTTAGGTAAGTGACAAGATTTTCGAAAACTATTTCTAAAAATCTAACGACTACTAACTCAATACCAGACAGTAAAATAAGACTCTAGGAAATTTCTAAAATACTAAAAACAGCAAAAACACAATTTTACAAATTTAGAAGACTCTATTGCATCATTAAGCTATCTAGGATAATTTTAGGGAAAATAATTAAACTTTAAACAAGAGGAAAATGGTTTTTAGTTTTTAAAGATTAAAAACAGATTCAAGGTTGCGATTCATTCTTAGGGAAGTTGAAGATTCGAACTTGGGGTTTTAAAAACATAGTTTTACACATTTTAGTGCTATCTCTAAGCCTTAAGAAATCATGACTAGATTTACCCATGATGTGTGGTATAAATCCTTTCTTGACCCTTTCCTCCTAACCCATGATGTGTGGTGGAAAGATGGGGTGAAGAACATGAAGCTTAGATCTTAAAAGATGGCTTAACTAGCTCCCTAAGCATCCATGGCGTTTGGGAAAGGATGAGCTAGTCTCTTGGATTTTGTTTTAAGGGATTTCCTAAGTCTTGTTAGGATAAGGAAATCCCTAAGATTAAAGAGATCTCCCTTGAGAATCTCTAGACTTTAAAACCCCCAAATCCAAGAATAGAATTGGATGAAGAACAAGAAAAGACCCAAGATTTTAGCCTTCAACCTCCTTAATCATCCCAACCTCAAACCTTAGTGAATTACTCAGAAATCATGTTCTTACCTCTCTTAAACATTAGTTTAGAGTTGTTGAACAAGGTCGGTTTTTGCAAGAAGAAAGATTAGAGTTAAGGGAAACGAAAATACTTGATTCAAAATGAAGATTAAGGTTTTTCACTCAAGAACACACAAGAACAAGAAAGAACACACAAGAACAAGGAAGAGCTTACAAAAAAAAACTCACTACTTTTCTCTCTCTCACGCTAGAATATGTATGCCAAAGTGATTGTGTACAAAAGTCATCATAAGTGGATGCACAAAAGTCTTCCTCTCTTTTGTCATAAGGAGAATTATGAAATTGTCCCCTCCCTAAAACAAGGACTCGTGTCTTCTAGGAGACTTTGAAACCAAAGTGGTCCCCTCACTAGAAGACAACAAGTAGCCTTTAGGAAATAGTTGGCACGCCTGGTTCGGGAAATCGAGTTGGATTGGTCGATCTTCTACTCGATCTTGGCTTGGTTCGGGTTGGCCGGTCGATCGTCGGGTAGTACTTTAGGTGAAACGGCCTGAGAGGTCGATCTTGGAGTCGATCTCTGCTCCTTCTCTTTTGTCCAAGTTTTCCATTGATTCCCGTCAACTCTTAGGCTCTTCTTTCATCTTCTTGTCAATGCTCTGCATCCATCACAGCTCCAATTACACCAAATAACCTGAAAATGATGCAAATATGCAAGAAATATGCAAATGCTAATGCAAAGTGTTCTAGGACTTAAGATGAGATAAATGATGCAAACTAGCCTATTATGAATGATGTATGCATGAAAACTTATTCTAAATGCATGCTAAATATGCGAATATATGAGTTTATCAACTCCCCCAAACTTGTCTTTTGCTTGCTCTCAAGCAAAAAAAATTCAAGTTAGGGAGAGAGGATTAAAAACGGGGGCTCAAATCCAAAAGCGTTTTTCAAATGTATCAATTCAACGGTCCTAGTTCTCAATTCTAGGATGCAGTACACAAGCATTTACTCAAAAGGACTTAGCCATAATCATCACATATCGAATTTCAAAACATGACTTGTTTATTCCATGCAATCCAAGAATCCCAACCTTTAACATTCATTTAGAGCTCAAACCGTGAATCACACTTGTACTTTTAAAACCGAATACATTTGGCAAGGGACAAGGTTATGAGATAAAAATGATCTCATTCAAGTGGGTACTCCAAGCATTGGTTTCTCTCAAAAAGGTTTGAACTTATGCATAATGGTAAAGGTAAAAGGCAATGTATGCATACATGACCAGACTCACATCTACCCAAATATACTAACAATGATCCTAATCCCTCTCTCATTCATTTTTTTTCTTTTCCAAGCTCACTCACCTCTAGAGACTACCCAAATCAACAAGGCAAGACGCGCCAAGTAATAACCCACAAGAACTCCATCAATCGCAATCACTTTTAGGGAAATTTCTTCAACCTTGCTTATGGCTTGCGGTATGGTCACACAAATATTAGCTCTTTTCTTTCTTTAGATAGCCCTCTTCTAAATTTTGTTTTCTTTTATGCATTTGGCTTCTAGGGCTCTCTTTTTTCTTTTAACTTGAGCTTTTTCATAAAGCAATTCAAGACCAACCACTTAGAACTATGTATCCCTTTTTCATTCAATTCTTTAACACCTTCTCATTTTCAAACTCATGAACTCCCAATCCCAAATCAAGCCTAAAACTAGCTTCAATATGCAAAGCTAGCATCATTATCAGAGCCTAAACATATCGCCCTAAACCTAACACTTTATGCCAAGTTCAAACAGAAAATAAGGCCTCACAATTTGCAATCACACAAGAATTTTGGCTTGAAATAAGGCAAGGGTCAAGGTGTGGTATTCTATATAGGCTTACAAGAGAGTGGTGAAGTGAATAAGAAAGCCTAAATATTCTTTTTTGTAATCCATGTATTCTTTCCCAAATGCACAAGTATGATAATTAGATGTTCATGTTAAGGATCCGATTTATAGATAAAGGTTCAATTCATGCTTGTTTCAACTTTAAGCCAAGAAAATAAAATCAAATGATCCATGTATGGAAAGAACTTAATTTCATAGTTTGTGCAAGTGATATATCATGGTTTTACCCATTTTTGGACCATGATATAAGTGTTTTTATTGAGTCTTATTACTATTTTCGAGTCTATATAGAGTCTTTACAGGTTCAGGTACAATTGGAGATAAATTGGAGATTTGGATACATTCTGGTGCTTAGTGGAATGAAGTCGGATTGAAGAAACACCATCAGGATTTCCTATTTCCAGTAGCAAGAAGTTTCCAGTTTTTGAAGAAAATGAAATCTTCAAGACTTTTCCTAATCTTTCAAGGAATTGAAGATGCGAACCTAGGCCTATAAATATAGTTTTTCAGCCATTGTTTAGGCTACATACAATCAACACACACACATTATTTTAGAGAGTGATTTTTAGAGAGATTTTAGAGAGAAGAATTTGTCTCCTTAAGAGCAAATTTGGAACTCCTTTGTTTCTATTGATTTCTTTAATGCAAACTATTTTATTTATGATGTTTTCTTTATTCACCATGCCTGAGTAGTTTGCTAGTTAGGTTTAGGGTTTTCAAAGGTGATCAATGAATTGTTAGGTCGAATTAAATTGTTAGGATAAAATCATTAGAGTTCTTCATCTGGATTTGTGTTTAATGCTTATTCTAGCTTCGCGACCTAAAATCTGATCTTAGGTTAATTAATAGATGCGAGAGTATTATTGATTGCCTGAACTAATGTTAGATGAGCAAAATACCTATTCGCAAAGAGATTTGGTTTAGGGTTTTGTGAACAATTGAACCTGAACTTTAATGCTTGTTTGAATTGATAGGATTTGCAAAGAGATTTGGAATTCTAGGGTTTAGACATAGATAATCTTCGCAGCGAGAGTTGGTTGATTTTACATTAGTGTTTCGAGTTCTAGAACAGTTCTTCATAATTCCTAACATTCTGTCTAGACCTGCAATTTAGATCACCTGAGAATTTCCCTGAACCTAGCGTTTCGTCTCCTGAATTTACTAAGTTTTAAATTGCTTTCTGTTTCTAGTTTTACATTCTCACTTAGCCTAATTCGAAATTAGAAATTCGCTGTGTGACTATCCCTTCTCTGTGGATTCGATCCCTAAGTACTACAACTGATCTCTTAATTTGAGAGAGTTGCTTAGGGTAAATTTGACCCATATCAAATTTTGGCGCCGTTGCCGGGGAAGGAGATTAGTTGCCTACAGATTTCTAGTATTAGAATTTTGTCTAGGTTTTTATTTTTGTTTTTGTTACTGATTTAGTTTCTCATCTTTGGTTTCAGGTGCATGCCCAGTACCAGAAGCAACAAGGAAGAGGAACTAGTCCCATTGAACCAGGAGCTCGGTCATCTCGAACGCACAAACCGAGCATCTGCTCGAGCGTCGATCGACACAGAGAGCATCGATCGACACCATACCTTAGTGTCGACTGACACCGCTTGTATCGATCGACACCAGACGCAGACTGAGATGGCAGAACCACTGATCCTAATGCGCAACGAGGCTGGCGACTTTGTCGACCTACAGGGCAACAGAAGGAACGCCCAAGGACATAGACTTGATGAGGCTGGCGCCGTCATAGTCGAACCGGCGATACAAATCGCCGGTGCAGAAGCTGGACGTGGAAGAACACTTGGCGAGTACAACCGCCCAGACCAGTTCTATGCTAATAGAGCTGCGATCCGTCCTCCTGCATTTCAGAGGAATGACTTCGAGCTGAAGCCTGCTTACTACACTTTAGTGGCTCAGCATCCCTTCCATGGTCTTCCTAATGAACACCCTATGGACCACGTTGAGAGATTCGAGGACTTAGCCTCAAGCATCAAGGCTAATGGAGTTACATATGATTATCTCTTCTGCAAGCTTTTCCCTTACTCGCTTGCTGGAGATGCATCATATTGGCTGAAGCAGTTGGATCCAGGCTCACTAACCACTTGGGAAGAGACAAAGAATGCATTCTTATGCAACTTCTTTGATGATGCGAGATCCGAAGAGCTGAGGACAAAGATCACCACGTTTTCTCAAGGACCCACTGAAGCATTCAAGGCTTACCAGAGGGACTGCCCACACCACGGTTTCAGCGAGCCGCAGCTTATCGGTATCTTTTACCGAGGGATCGATTGGAGGTACCAGATGGCTTTAGACGCAGCGAGCAATGGTAACTTCAACACCAGATACCCAGCAGACGTGGTGGTGCTTATAGAGAATTTGGCCTCTTGCAACAGCACCAAAAATGCAGTCTTTGAGAGGAAACAACAAGCTGGTGCAAATGGATGAAGCCAAATAGCTGAGGTTAACAGGAAGCTGGATCTTTTGATGGGGAAGAAGCAAGTTCACTTTCCTAATGAGGTGGAGACCTTTGAGCCAGAGCAAGAAGAGGTTAACTACATTAATGGAGCTGGATTTCAAGGTCAAAGGTTTGGCAATCAGCAGGGCTATGGTTCTTCTTACCAGAAGCCTTTTCAGAACAACAACTTCCAGAGAAACTATGGTTCTTCTTCTTATCAGAAGCCTCCTGCACAAGACAATAAGATAGAGTCTATGATAGAGCAGATTCTGGAAGGACAGCAGAAGATGACTGTGGACTTCAATGGGAAGATTGATGCCTTGTACACGGATCTTAATGGGAAAATTGAGTCTCTAGGTACTCATATGAAGCAATTAGATGTTCAAGTTGCTCAAACTGCTGGAGCTTTGAAGAGACAAGAGGGATTTCTTCCTGGAAAGACGGACACGAACCTGAGGCATCATGTGAATGCCATCACAATCCAGAGTGAAAGAAGCTTTCAACAAGTGCTGAAAAGGGATATAAATGTTGAGGAAATCGTGGAGTTTCAGGCTGAAGAGCAAGTGTCGATTGATACCACTGAGTGTCGATCGACACCACTAGGAAAATTCGAGACATCAAGCTATGATGGACCGAAATCGAGCAGTGTCGATCGACACCAGCTGAGTGTCGATCGACACCCTTCCCAGATTTGGACAGACACGCCTAAAGCTTCACAAATTGCAGAGGAAATGGTGTACAAGTCCAAGGTTCCATATCCTCCTATTCCCAAACATCTAAGGCCGCCCATTAGTGCAAAAGAGCTGGCTGGTTTCAACAAGAAGGTGAGAAGGATCTCCAATGCTCTCTCATTTGCTGAAGCATGGGAGGATTATCCTTTGTGGGTTTTCTTTAAGGATTGCAGAGAGAGTCTTGAAGAAATTGAAGAACTCTTCAACAAAGTGAGGGGTACACCACCAATGAAGCAGCTGCTGAAGATTGAGGATCCAGGAATGTTTGTAGTTTCATGCTCCATTGGAGGAGTTGAGTTTCAAAAATCTATCTGTGATTCTGGTGCTAGTGTTAACCTCATGTCAAAGGACATTGCAGAGAGGTTAGGAATTGCTGACATTCAACCTCCAAACATGACCCTCGAGTTTGCCAACTCTTCCACCACAGTCCTATATGGTACAATTCCAGACTTGCTTGTCAAAGTGGGGAATTGTCTAGTACCTACTGATTTTCAGGTGGTGGAAGTGGGCAAAAATTCTATCATGCCATTCATAAGAACATTCATGGCCACAGTGGGAGCAGTTGTAGACATGCCGAATACGAGAATATCCTTCTCTAATGTTGACAAAGGAGTCTTCTACAAAGCTATCCCTACTGCTGGAACATCCAAACACATCTCTTGCATTGCTGCAATCGCTGGAGAAGAGCTGGATTCCAAAGAGAAAGTGAACAAAGAGGCTGTTCCAGAGGCATTGGATGGAAATTATGAGAGAGCTGTGGAGCTTGAAGATTGGAGTGGAAATAATCATCTTTTCAGGACTATGCGCGAGGATGAAGGTCTAAACAATGCCAACTTGATGAAGGAAGACGTGTTCATCATGGAAGCAAGGATTGCGGAGCTGAATTGGAGAAAAAGTGCAGAGATGCGAGCTGCAGGGTTGGTGTCGTTCGACACACTTCGCGGATCATACCAGAAGTTGTTTCCAATGATACAAGTCCATCATATATGGTCAAACAGATGCCTCCACGTCCTATTGATCAGAAACCTCAAAGGTACACACTCCCTGGAATCAATTCCAAACCCCCTGATCTTATAATTAAGAAAACCAAAGGTTCAAAAGCTATTTCACACTTATGCAAGCAACGAGATTCTCGTAGAAGGCTTGGTGTTTCTTTTGATTATTCTGCAGGAAAACAAAGTGTCCCACCCGAAATCAAGTCCCACCCTGCTGTTGTTCCTCATTTCCTTGGTCAATCTCATGGACATAATGCCTATACACCGCCATGGATGAGAAGACATTCGTCTGGGAAGCATTCAATGCCACCCTCTGATCCACCAGACGTCTGAACCCCGACACAGTCAAGCTAATGACTGAAAACGAGCGCTGAGTGAGAGGCAACCCACTGTTAGGTACGTTTTTCTTTATATTTCGTTTTGTTTTTACTAAGTCGTAGTTTCAGTCAGTTGAAAAAAGGCGACATCGGATTCAACACAGGCCAGTGTCGATCGACACCCTATAGTGTCGATCGACACCACGCGCATACGAAGGTAAGTCTTCTATCTGGTCTTTTCGGTTGTTTCTAATCTATCTTTTAGCCAACTTCAGGCTTGATAACACTGGGGACATTGTTGTTTAAGTCTGGGGGAGGTGATTACTGACTTTGTGTTTTGTTTTGAGAGTCTGTCTTGAGTCAAAAGTTTTCAAAAAAAAAAAATTTGTTTTATTGAGTCAAAATCAGTTGGAACTTTCTGTTTTTCTAGGGATTAACTAATATGATTCTCCTAGAATCGCCCAGCTTGAAGTTAAATGTATTTTGGATTGAAAGGGGGATGAAACGTGAAAGAGGGGTAAAGGATGATGGATCGAGGGGCTTTACTAAAAGCTGCGAATGACTTGAAGTAAACCAAAGGATTACTCTTGATATTACACATAAGAATTCAAGTTGTCTTCTGGATATTACACACCAAGAGACGGCGATTTAAGTTCAAAAAGAATTGATAATAAGAAAATAGATAAGTTCTGCAAACTAGGGTTCAAAAGAAATATAAAGGAAAAAAACTAGAAACCCTAAAAAGTAGTAATGGGGACGCCAAATTCTACTTCTTTTGGGCCTGACTTTCTGATTTAACAAATGGGCCTTTGTAAAGTGTTGGGAATACCTCATTAAAAACCTTGTCAAGAAAACCCAGTGGGACAAAACTTGACAAAGGAAAAAGAGTATAAACCCAACACTTACCCCTTGTTGAAATCATATAGCTTGAATCAAAACAGAAACGTTTTGACAAGCTTTCTTGAGGTCTTGCTCTTCTGGCTTGTTGGTTTGGTTGAGAAGACTTCCAATAGCTTGGTTGAATAGGTTAGTCTTCGATCTAGTCATTGGACCAGTAGGCACGATCAAAGCTTCTTCTCCTCCTAGCTCAGGTTCAAGCTGCTCCTCAGGTTCTGGTTCCGCTTCAGGTTGTTCCATAGACTCTTCTCCATGCTCCAAGCTCCCAGATGCGTCCATTATCATATCATCCTCTACCACTTGAAAAGGATTTGACCTCAAATCCGCTCCATCTGCAAGATAAGGAACAAGATCAGAAACATTAAAACTAGAGCTTACATTATACTTACCTTGGAGATCCAGCTGATAAGCATTGTCGCTTATTCTCCTTGTGACTGTGAAAGGACCGTCAATCCTTGGCATTAGCTTAGACTTCCTCTCAGCAGGAAACCGTTCCTTCCTCAAATGAACCCATACTTGATCGCCAACTTCAAAGATCATACCACGCCTTCCTTTGTTAGCTCGTTTGACATACTGTTTTGTCTTATCTTCTATGTTCTTCTTGGCTTTCTAATGAATCTGTTTTACCAAGTCAGCTTTCTTTTTCCCATCTATGCTAGTTCTTTCACTCAAAGGTAAAGGCATTAGATCCAAAGGTGATAGTGGGTTAAAGCCATAAACAATCTGAAATGGAGAAAACTTAGAAGCAGAATGCATAGCATGATTATAAGCAAATTCAATGTGAGGCAAGCAATCTTCCCAAATTTTCAAGTTCTTTTTAATCAAAGCACGCAATAGAGTTCCCAAAGTTCTATTAACAACTTCTGTTTGCCCATCAGTTTGGGGATGACAAGTGGTTGAAAACAACAGCTTAGTTCCTAGCTTAGACCACAATGTTTTCCAGAAATAACTAAGAAACTTGGTATCCCTATCAGAAACAATAATACTAGGCATGCCATGTAAACGAATGATTTCTTTAAAAAACAAGTCTACTACAAGAGATGCATCATCTGTTTTATGACAAGCAATGAAGTGTGACATCTTAGAAAACCTATCAACTACCACGAAAATAGAGTCTTTCCCAATCCTAGTTCTAGGCAATCAAAGCACAAAGTCCATTGATATATCAGTCAAAGGATGAGAAGGAATGGGCAAAGGAGTATACAAACCATAAGGTTGAACCTTAGACTTAGCTTGTTTGCATGTTGCGCACCTGCCACAAATTCTTTCAACATCTCTTTTCATGTGAGGCCAATGGAAATGATCCTGCATCACTTTCAGAGTTTTAGCAACACCAAAGTGCCCCATCAGGCCTCCACCGTGGGCTTCCCTTATAAACAAGTCTCGAACAGAGCAGTTAGGAACACATAAACGATTATCAAAGAAAAGAAATCCATCTTGTCTGAAGTAATGCCCTGAAGCAAACTTTTCACAAGACTTGTAAATCTCTTGAAAATCAGAATCAGTTTCATATAAGTGTTTAAGATGTTAGAAACCTAGGAGTTTAGCATCAAGAGTAGAAAGTAGAACATAACTGCGAGACAATGCATCCGCAACTACATTGTCCTTACCTTGTTTGTACTTGATGACATAAGGAAAGGTTTCTATGAATTCAACCCACCTGGCGTGCCTCTTGTTGAGTTTTTGCTGGCCTTTGAGATGTTTAAGAGATTCATGATCAGTGTGTATAACGAACTCCTTTGGCCAGAGATAGTGCTGCCACGTTTGTAATGCTCTCACCAAAGCATACAGCTCCTTATCATAAGTGGGATAGTTCAGCATTGCTCCTCCAAGCTTCTCACTGAAAAATGCTATGGGCTGCCTATTCTGCATCAAAACAGCACCAATGCCTATACCAGAAGCATCACATTCTATCTCAAAAGTTTTAAGAAAATCTGGTAAAGTTAAAACAGGGGCATGAGTAAGCTTCTCTTTAAGGGTCTGGAATGCATCCTCTTGTGCTTGTCCCCATCTAAAGCCCACGTCCTTCTTTATAACTTCAGTGAGGGCGGCTGCCAGCGTGCTAAAGTCTTTCACAAACCTCCTGTAAAACCCAGCAAGGCCATGAAAACTTCTCACCTCGCCTACTGTCTTTGGACTTGGCCATTCGCTGATTGCTTTAACTTTTTCTTCATCCACTTTAACTCCTTCTGCACTTACAAGAAAGCCTAGAAACACAAGGTTATCTGTGCAGAATGTGCATTTCTTAAGATTAGCATAAAGCTTTTCCTTTCTAAGCACGCTTAAAACAGAATGCAAATGCTCAACATGTTCATTTAGGCTCTTACTGTAAAATAAGATGTCATCAAAGTAAACATCAACAAACTCGCCTATGAAGGATCTAAGCACATGATTCATTAGCCTCATGAAAGTACTAGGTGCATTTGTCAGCCCAAATGGCATAACTAACCATTCATACAGCCCATGCTTAGTTTTAAAGGCTGTTTTCCATTCATCACCTTCTTTCATCCTAATCTGGTGATATCCACTTTTTAAATCAATCTTAGAAAAGATGCAGGAACCATGCAATTCATCAAGCATATCATCTAATCTAGGTATAGGATGTCGATACTTCACCGTGATATTATTGATTTCTCTGCAATCAACGCACATGCGCCAGCTGCCATCCTTCTTTGGTACGAGCAGAACAGGTACAGCGCAGGGACTCATGCTTTCTCTGATATGTCCCTTCTCCATTAGTTCCTCTACTTGTTTATGCAGCTCCTTTGTTTCCATAGGATTTGTTCTGTATGCTGGACGGTTTGGAAGAGTTGCTCCAAGGACAAAGTCGATATGATGTTCAATGCCTCTTATAGGTGGTAATCCCTCTTGATTATCTTCAGGGAACACGTCCTCGTATTCCTTCAAAAGGGAGATCATCTCACTCGGCAGCACCGGTGCAAGGTTAGTTAAGCTCATAAGAGCTTCCTTATACACGAATAACAATATTGGTTTCCTTGCAAATAGAGCTTTCTTAACAACATTTGATTTAACAAAGCAATTAGAATGTTTTGATACCTGCTCCTCCTTGCGTTTCAGGTGTATCTGATCTGCATAGACCTCATTTGGCGTCATTGGAAGCAATATAGTCTTCCTGCTGTGAAACTCAAAGGAATGACGATTAGTGTAACCATCATGAATCACCTTACGATCAGATTGCCAAGGTCTTCCAAGTAAAATGTGTCCTCCCTCCATAGGCAAAACATCACATAGAACTTCATCCTCATACTTGCCAATGGCTATGGGAACCATCACTTGACTGGTTACTTTCATTTCCCCACTGTCATTGAGCCACTGAAGCTTGTATGGCTTAGGATGCTTCCTGATCTTTAACCCTAACTTCTTAACCATCACGTCACTAGCTACATTGGTGCAGCTGCCTCCATCTATGATCAAACTACAGACTTTTCCTTGAACTATGCAACGTGTATGAAACAGATTTTCCCTCTGTTCTTGCTCCTCTTGACCAGATTGCAAGCTTAAAGATCTTCTGGCTACAAGTAATTCCCCTTTGACTGGTTCCTCTTTATATTCATCAGAAAACAATTCAGCTTCTGATTTCTCATCTTCTGACTCAAACTCCCCATTGTCAAGAAGAATCATAACCTTCATGTTAATGCTTTCATTTGCATAATGCCCTCTGCCTTGACACTTGAAACACTTCACATCACGGGTTCTAGAGGCATCAGCTACAGCTTTGCCTTTGATATCTTGTACTGCAGGATAGGGCTTGTTTTCAACTCTGAAATTCGCAGGCTGCTTGTTATCTCTTGAATAGCTGGGTCTCTCTTCTCTGTGAAAGTTAGATCTTGCAGGAACAGTTCCATACGTTGGCCTTGAAGATCCTCTTCTCTTGAGCTGCTGTTCCACCAGAATAGCTTTATAAAGTAATTCTTCTAACTCCAAGTAATGTTGCATCTCTAATCTGTCTTGAATATCTCTATTCAGACCTCCCATGAATCTAGACATGGTTGCTTCTCTGTCCTCAGATATATCAGCACACAACATTAGTGTTTCTGTAGCATCCGTAACCCGGAAATCTGATTACGATCGAGTGGGTCATGGGATGGCCGATGGAAAGGCGTTCTGGGTCGAAGGATGTCGACCGTGTCCATGAGTTATGGACTGTACTGTGACTGTAGTCGATTGTAAATGGCTAAGTCCGGATGGAGTTAAGAACTATGGATGGCTTGATCCCTAGAAAGGGTACGTAGGCAGCCTATGTGAAGGCACAACTATCAAGGACTGTCAAACGGTGGCAGTGAGTGTTCCGTGAGATTAGTCGGGATACACAGTCTGGTGAGAGAGCTTACCGAGACTATCACATACTGGGCTGTCTGACGATCGAGAATGATCGTGACGGGATGGTCTGTTGGACCATGCTTGGCGGTCTGTTGGACCGTGGTTGGCGGTCTGTTGGACCGCGGTTGGCGGTCAGTCGGACCGTGGTTGGCGGTCTGTGGGACCGTGGTTGGCGGTCTGTTGGATCGTGGTTGGCAGTCTGTTGGATCGCGGTTGGAGATCAGTTGGATCGTGGTTGGGCGGTCAGTGTGGATCGTGCCAGGCGTGCAAGGATCGGGGATCTGAGCCGCCCCTCTTCTGTACTTGGTCATGCGGGGATGGTTGGTTGAGTGACTAAGTTTGGGGGGGGGTGTGTTTCGTAGGTTGGCCAGTACAGTGGTTGAGCCAACAAGAGTGTGGAATGAAGTTGTTAAGGCGGTCTGGACGGTATGGGACGTTCATGGATCTTGCGGAGCAAGGTTTTGTTTAGCTGGCACTGGATTAGGTGCGTAGCTAGTTAAGCCGCGAATGGGCTCATGCCATGGGTTGGACTGTGTTAGGTTGTTTGCTTTTAAAGAAAAAGGCGAAAAATTCCTAAGGTACGGTCATGGTATGATAAGTACGGTAGGAGGCACGGCCGCGGTATAGTTAGCCGGGTCGGGGTGTAACAAGTGGTATCAGAGCGTGGTCGATTCTAGGACAGAGTGTTGGCGTGAATTAGGCTTGTCTAGAATGACGTAAACGCGGTGGAATGTCAGGATGATGAACTTGCATTCTGGAGAAAATAGGCGGACGAGCTATCCGGTTAGTGAGACCGGGAGTTCCGCGGGAATAGTGTAGTCTCATTGAGAGAATGAGTAAAAGGCAAGTAGATTGCCGAATAGCAAAGTAAGATGGCTCCTAGAAGGTGTTCGAGAAGCACGCGGGCTGCGGAAGCAGTTGAGAGTTTAATTGACTCTGGCTAGAGAGGTAGCCGGGATCAGATAGAGCATGTCAAGGTGCAAGTAGCGGCTGTTGCTGCTGCGAACGTGGCTGATGAGAGTGTGGCTGCGGGTGTGTATGACGTGGCTGGGAATGCTGCGGGATATGCGTTCTGGACAGACTGGAAGCTGTGCTAGGTTCGCGTATATAAGTCAAGTGGTCCGTGAGTGTCTGACTGGGACGAGAATTAGCCGAGGGCAGCTGACTGAGTGAGGTGTTATCCGTGAGTTAGTTGAGGCGAGTCGACTGGATTCGAGGGATGCGTGATTGTCCCTGGAATATCTGTTTCAGTCTAATTTTGCCGACTAACAACCGAACAAATCCGTTCATGGATTGACTAAGTGGATCCCAAGGTGTCTAACTAGCTGTGTGGATGTCCGGATCGTGTTGCTAGCTCAAGGGGAGGTGATTCTCGCTTGGAGTAGAACCGATAGCCGTGAGAAATTCACAATTGGCAGAGATGATCATGGAACCATGAGATTACATGATATCTAACTAGCTCGTGATCGAGGCAGGATCATTCCGTTTGCCTAGGTGATGGGTTATTCATGCTAGTGCAGAATCGAGTACGTAAGACTTGATGGTCAGAGTTAGGGTGGATGATCATTCTGTTTACGTGAGTGTGCATGGTGTCTAACTATCTCGTGATCAAGGCTGGATCGTTCCGTTTTCCTAGGTGATGTGTGATTCACGCTAGTACGGAACCGAGTCCATAAGACTAGATGATCAGAGTTAGGGTAGACGATCATGCCTATTTATGTAATTGTTGTTTCGGTTGTGGTAACCGTGAGAATACATGGTGTCTAACTATCTCGTGATCAAGGTAGGATCGTGTCTCTTGCCTAGGTGATGTGTGATTCACGCTAGTGCGGAACCGAGTCCATAAGACCAGATGATTAGAGTTAGGGTAGATGATCATTCTGTATTGTTCTGCTGGTTAAGCAGAGACATGCTGGTTAAGCGTAGTTAGGCTGGGAGCCGAGATAAGGGTCTAGCTGACCGGGGCCATTGTGTGCTGAAAGCCTTGTGTGCCGTGAGATGGGTGGTAAGTCATTTATGTGTAATAAGGCTGAGAGCCGAGATAAGGGTCAGTGTGACCGGGGCTATGGCGCACCGATAAAAGTATGTGTTACTTGTAAGGAAATGTAAGCCGTGTACTGACTGGCGTCCTTGGGAACCTTCGGGTTGGCCAAGGCGTGACAATCCTGTGTTACGACTTTGGGAACGGGTATGTTCGACAAGGTGTGATTGTGCTATGTTACGACTTTGGGAACGGGTATGTTCGCCAAGGTGTGACTGTTATGTGTTACGACTGTGGGAACGGGTATGTTCGCCAAGGCGTGACTGTCTGTGTTCTGACTTTGGAACCTGGTTGGGTTGCCAAAGCATGACTGGTGGTGAGAAGCGTCAGTGGAAACCAAGTGGGTTGTCCAGACATGACAAGTGGTGAGATGCGTCCGTGGAAACCAAGTGGATTGTCCAGACGTGACTGTTTCTGAGAATTGTGATTGGAAACCAAGTTGGTTGCCAATACTTCTGGGATTCATTCTTGGAACCGAGAGGGTTGGCCAAGATGGATGTCACATGACTGTATTTGAGAGGCGGCCATGGAAACTAGTTTGTTGCCAGGCGCGAGTAAGGTACATCCATGGGAGTCAGTGGATTCGTCAATGAAGGATGTGACAGTGAAATTGCAACGGATACGTTGTGATGACTGTGACGGTGGGGACTAAGGAAGTTCGCCATCGTAGGATTAGTAATGTGGGATAACGATACTACTGGATTGGCTAGTGTGCCGGGTGCTTGCCGGTTAAGGCATGGTACTGACTGAAAATACAAGTGAGGACTTGTAATGGCTATAGGAGCCGAGGCTTTGTGAGCCGACTGATGGCCTGGTGTGCCGAGTACGGGCTGAGTCAATAATCCCTTTCGAGAGTCTGGATGGGACATGACTGTGGCATGCTGGTTGCAAGAGGACTGTTGAGTAACCTATGTTGGTTGCAAGATAACTGTTGAGTAACCTAGGACTGCGTGAGTGAGAACTGAGGAGTTCGTCACCGCATGACTGGAATCGTGAGTTAAGAACATGCGGGTTACCTAAGCGATTAGATGTGAACGTCTGTGGGAATCTGCGGATTAGCCAAGGCGTGACCGTGAGATTGTTCTTGTGAACAAGAGAAGTTTCCCAAGGTAATGATATTTGTAAGGATCAATGTGTGATCCGAGGATCAAAGGGTGATCCGGGAAAATGAGGCCACGTAGGTGGGTCGAGATAGTCGCTGACTATAATGTGGATATAGCCTATCATTTGGGTAGGGCTATTCTGGTTGTAGATGCATTGAGCCGGTGGAGGGCTAGTGCATCATCTGAAAGGAACATTGCAGTTAAATGTCCTGACTGAAGAGAAGGAACCGTTGGGTTCGGGAGCCGCGGATCAGGCTGATTTGTTATCAATGATCTGACCGGCTTAAAAGGAGGAACTTATGAGAGTTTTGGAAACTCTAATAAGGAATCAAGAGTGATTCGTTAGTTGTGTTAATAAAGATCAGGGTATCTTGATTAACAGTATGATGGTGGTTAACGGTAGTTGAGGCGACGATGAGACAAACGCTTAGGAACTCGGAAGTTCGCTAAGGCAAGTCGATGGGCCAAGATGGACTGACCGTAAGCTTGACCTATCATCATGGATGACTGAGCTTTTGGAGAAAGTCCAACGTTAACGGATTATGCTAAACATTCTGATTAAAAGGAAGTTGAGGTGGAGCGAATGTACGCACACCAAGAGACTGTCCAGAGAATGGAAGGGTCTTGAGTTGACTAGTGTTCGGCCAGATGTGGCGTACACGAATTCGGATTAGTGGTGGAAATCCGGACCAAGGCTGGGATGGTCTAAGGTGAAGTGTCTGAATCGAGTCTTGAGAAGGCTGCGATTGGGAAACAAAGTTTAGTACAGCTAAATTAAGAGCGGGAGTGCTCGAATAAGGTGGTAACGGGGAGAGTTATCTGCCTTTGGCTGGGTTGTATAGAGCACCATTATGACAAACCCCAATGGGGGAGTGTAGTATGACATGGCTACGTGAGTAGCTGGATGTCTGACTTGCCAGTGGTTAAGGCAGAGAATCAATATCCGAGTGGATATGGGACATGATCACAATGGATTTTTGTGATGGGACGGTCGAGATCACGGAAGAAAGGTGATGTAATTAGGGTCGTTGGGGAAAAATCGACCAAGTCTGCTCATTTTTGGTAATGAGGAAAGCCGTGGAGTGGCTAACTAGTGGGTTCGTATGTGGATACGACCGTGAGGTGGCAAAAGTTCTGGAAAAGGATCAAGATGATCCGAGTTGTTCTGGAAAAAGGGCCAGAGATGAGTACGAGTTCCCGAATTGGTTTGAGAAACTTCAAGAGGAAGCACCGGATTCGAGGACGAATCCAAACCAAGTGGGGGAGAATTGTAGCATCCGTAACCCGGAAATCTGATTACGGTCGAGTGGGTCATGGGATGGCCGATGGAAAGGCGTTCTGGGTCGAAGGATGTCGACCGTGTCCATGAGTTATGGACTGTACTGTGACTGTAGTCGATTGTAAATGGCTAAGTCCGGATGGAGTTAAGAACTACGGATGGCTTGATCCCTAGAAAGGGTACGTAGGCAGCCTATGTGAAGGCACAGCTATCAAGGACTGTCAAACGGTGGCAGTGAGTGTTCCGTGAGATTAGTCGGGATACACAGTCTGGTGAGAGAGCTTACCGAGACTATCACATACTGGGTTGTCTGACGATCGAGAATGATCGTGACGGGATGGTCTGTTGGACCATGCTTGGCGGTCTGTTGGACCGTGGTTGGCGGTCTGTTGGACCGCGGTTGGCGGTCAGTCGGACCGTGGTTGGCGGTCTGTGGGACCGTGGTTGGCGGTCTGTTGGATCGTGGTTGGCAGTCTGTTGGATCGCGGTTGGAGATCAGTTGGATCGTGGTTGGGCGGTCAGTGTGGATCGTGCCAGGCGTGCAAGGATCGGGGATCTGAGCCGCCCCTCTTCTGTACTTGGTCATGCGGGGATGGTTGGTTGAGTGACTAAGTATGGGGGGGGGTGTGTTTCGTAGGTTGGCCAGTACAGTGGTTGAGCCAACAAGAGTGTGGAATGAAGTTGTTAAGGCGGTCTGGACGGTATGGGACGTTCATGGATCTTGCGGAGCAAGGTTTTGTTTAGCTGGCACTGGATTAGGTGCGTAGCTAGTTAAGCCGCGAATGGGCTCATGCCATGGGTTGGACTGTGTTAGGTTGTTTGCTTTTAAAGAAAAAGGCGAAAAATTTCTAAGGTACGGTCATGGTATGATAAATACGGTTGGAGGCACGGCCGCGGTATAGTTAGCCGGGTCGGGGTGTAACAGTTTCCATCTCCTGGAAATAGTCTTCTACACTTCTGCTTCCTTGAACAAGTTGTCTCAGCTTCTGATGCAATTCTCTATGGTAATGACTTGGGACAAAATGTTTTCTCATTATAGTCTTCATCTCTGTCCAAGTCTTTACTGGATACTCTTGATTTCGCTTTCTTGAGGTGACTAACTGATCCCACCATCTGAGAGCATAGTCATAAAAGTCAGTAGCAGCTACCTTGACTCTATTAGCTTATGTGTAGTGTTGACAGTTAAACACCAACTCAATCTTCTTCTCCCACTCCAAGTAAGCATCTGGATCATTTTTCCCATGGAATGGTGGTATCCTAAGCTTAAGACCACCAAAATTGTCTTGTTGATGACCTCTGTCTTCTCTAAACCTTCTCTGTCTCCTCTGGCTGTGATGAGAAGAACCACTGTGATGACTATAGTATTCATCTGTTGCTTCATCTCTAGGCTGCCTGCGTGGGTCTCTTTCTCTTTCTGGAGACCTCTCTTGTCTTCTTCTAGGCTCATCACGCCTCTGCTCCTGATTTGTATTAAATCAAAATTCTTCTCTAAGAGTTTCCATTCCAGCATTCATCATCTTTCTTACTTCAGCAGTAAGTGCCTCAAGAAGTAGTTTATTGTTCTGAGGATTGCTAGTTCCTTCATCCTCTCCTGTTCCAGCCATGCTTCCTGTAACAGAAACACCAAAACCGCCAGTAAAGAGTTCTACAAAAGCAAATCCTTAATATCAAAACCAACTAGGGTAAGCAGATGCAACAGGAATGATTTTCTGCAACCTAACACAGTTCAGGCCCAGAAAAACGCAAAACACTAATTTAGACAACTTAGGGTTCGAGTTTAACAGACCTATAGGACTAATATTAAAGAAAAAAAATCCTTAGTACACAGATCTATAGTTCCTGGTTCCAAAACAAGCCGATCTGCTCATATAAAGATGAACAGAAATGAAAATTTTAAAGAAAGAAAACTTAACTTGCTGCCTGGGTTGCTCTGATACCACTTAATATGATTCTCCTAGAATCGCCCAGCTTGAAGTTAAATGTATTTTGGATTGAAAGGGGGATGAAACGTGAAAGAGGGGTAAAGGATGATGGATTGAGGGGCTTTACTAAAAGCTGCGAATGACTTGAAGTAAACCAAAGGAGAACTCTTGATATTACACACAATAATTCAAGTTGTCTTCTGGATATTACACACCAAGAGACGGCGATCTAAGTTCAAAGAGAATTGATAATAAGAAAATAGATAAGTTCTGCAAACTAGGGTTCAAAAGAAATATAAAGGAAAAAAACTAGAAACCCTAAAAAGTAGTAATGGGGACGCAAAATTCTACTTCTTTTGAGCCTGACTTTCTAATTTAAAAAATGGGCCTTTGTAAAGTGTTGGGAATACCTCATTAAAAACCTTGTCAAGAAAACCCAGTAGGACAAAACTTGACAAAGGAAAAAGAGTATAAACCCAACACTTACCCATTGTTGAAATCATATAGCTTGAATCAAAACAGAAACGTTTTGACAAGCTTTCTTGAGGTCTTGCTCTTCTGGCTTGTTGGTTTGGTTGAGAAGACTTCCAATAGCTTGGTTGAATAGCTTAGTCTTCGATCTAGTCATTGGACCAGTAGGCACGATCAAAGCTTCTTCTCCTCCTAGCTCAGGTTCAAGCTGCTCCTCAGGTTCTGGTTCCGCTTCAAGCTGTTCCATAGACTCTTCTCCATGCTCCAAGCTCCCAGATACGTCCATTATCATATCACTAACCACAGAATGTTAACACTTGAAGAACCATTGCTATAGTAGCTGATTGCAGGTCTTATTAAGTAGAAAGCTGCAAGTGGAGTCAGTCTAACAGGGCGAGTTCAGATTCCCTTATAAGAACTAGGTATGCACAGAACTTGATTCCTCTTTCAGTCTGAACAGATAGAACATTGCAGTCTCTCCTTGATCTTCCCTTTAGAAAAGATAGAAAAAAAGTTTAAGTCTGGGAATAGTGCCTTTGTCATGAGTCTGTCTCCTCACAAGGAACAATATTATTGATGCTCTTGAACACGTCTCCTCACAAGGAACACAAGTAGAGAGTAGCACTATTTCCAGAGATTTCATAAGAAAAAGAAGAGCCAATGAAAAGATCTTAGAACACCCTGAAAATGGGCAGAAGTTTGCTAAGGGAAGAGAAAATAGGAGAGTTGTATGAAGAATATCTTGTTTAGGCACTAAGGAAGGGCAAAGAATCTGTAAAGTTCTGTGGCAATACCACTGTTAGAGTTCGAAATTTTACCAAGAAAAGGATCTGGATTCAAACTGAGAGATCGCTAAGCTTGTGGTGAGTACACTGAAACATTACCTAAGGTTGGCTCTACTGCATGTGGATTCAAGAGTGTTAACGAGTTGTGGCGTTCTGAAGGTTAGCTGGATATTTCGATTTTCAAACTTCGACTCTATATTTAGTTTCTGTTTTACTTGAGGGCAAGCAAAGGCTAAGTCTGGGGGAGTTGATATATCATGGTTTTTACCCATTTTTGGACCATGATATAAGTGTTTTTATTGAGTCTTATTACTATTTTCGAGTCTATATAGAGTCTTTACAGGTTCAGGTACAATTGGAGATAAATTGGAGATTTGGATACATTCTGGTGCTTAGTGGAATGAAGTCGGATTGAAGAAACACCATTGGTGTCGATCGACACCAGGATTTTCAATTTCGAGAAGCAAGAAGTTTCCAGTTTTTGAAGAAAAGGAAATCTCCAAGACTTTTCCTAATCTTTCAAGGAATTGAATATGCGAACCTAGGCCTATAAATATAGTTTTTCAGCCATTGTTTAGGCTACACACAATCAACACACACACATTATTTTAGAGAGAGATTTTTAGAGAGATTTTAGAGAGAAGAATTTGTCTCCTTCAGAGCAAATTTGGAACTCCTTTGTTTCTATTGATTTCTTTAATGCAAACTATTTTATGTATGATGTTTTCTTTATTCACCATGTCTGAGTAGTTTGCTAGTTAGGTTTAGGGTTTTCAAAGGTGATCAATGAATTTTTAGGTCGAATTAAATTGTTAGGATAAAATCATTAGAGTTCTTCATCTGGATTTGTGTTTAATGCTTATTCTAGCTTCGCGACCTAGAATCTGATCTTAGGTTAATTAATAGATGCGAGAGTATTATTGATTGCCTGAACTAATGTTTGATGAGCAAAATACCTATTAGCAAAGAGATTTGGTTTAGGGATTTTGTGAACAATTGAACCTGAAATTTAATGCTTGTTTGAATTGTTAGAATTTGCAAAGAGATTTGGAATTCTAGGGTTTAGACATAGATAATCTTCGCAGCGAGAGTTGGTTGATTTTACATTAGTGATTCGAATTCGAGAACATATCTTAATAATTCGTAACATTCTGTCTAAATCTGCAATTTAGATCACTTGAGAATTTCCCTGAACCTAGCGTTTTGTCTCCTGAATCTAAATCGTTTAATTGCTTTCTGTCTTTTAATTCCATATTATTTCTTAGCTTAATTCGAAATTATAAAACTGCTGTGTGACTATCCCTTCTCTGTGGATTCGATCCCTAAGTACTACAATTAATCTCTTAATTTGAGAGAGTTGCTTTAGGGTAAATTTGACACATATCAGCAAGCATCAAAGAACTACTAACTAGGACATTGAAACAATACATGTGGTTAAAACACTTTTCAAGGAAATATTTTATATCATTGCCCCCTATGCATATGAATGTGCAACCTATATGATAGAAAATCTAGACTCAATCCTACAATATTTGACAATGCAAATGCAAGCTATATGAATTTGTGAAATTTGTAAGAATTTTTCTGTTTTTTTTGTATTTTTTCTATGCAATGTTTTTTATGTATGCATGAAGACTCAAATATGCAAAAGAGAAAAATAAGAGCACAAAACACAAAATTAAATCTCTCAACCTCTCCCCCAAACTTAAATTACACAGTCTCTTGTGTAATAAAAATTCAAGGGACCATCAATCAAAAATAGAAATCAAAATCCAAAAATGCATAATATTTACAAGGTTTTGGAATGGTATACCTTGGAGTTTGTTGTGCTTAGGCCTTGTAGGCTCGATTCTTGGGTCTCCATTTCCCTTGTTCCTGCTCACACTCACTCAAAAGGATAATCTAGAACGAAAATAAAAAGCATATACACAAGGATAAACATGGGATTGCCTCCCAAGTGCGCTTTGTTTAAAGTCTCTTAGCTTGACTATACTTGGTTAGGCTAGTGGGGGGTCTTGGAGAGGTAACGTGGTGCTCTCCTTGCTGCAGTCACTCGCCATGTAGGGCTTGACTCTATGCCCATTCACTGTGAAATTTTCTCCACTCTTCCCAACCAAAGTTACAGCCCCATATGGTAGTACTTCCCTTATCTCATACGGCCCGGACCACCTAGATTTGAGCTTCACGGGGAACAGCCTCAATCTTGAGTTATAGAGTAGAACCATGCTTCCCTCTTTGAGATCCTTGTGCACCAGCCTCTTGTCATGAAAGGCCTTGGTCCTTTCTTTGTAAATTTTGGCGCTCTCATAAGCACCCATCCTTATCTCATCAAGCTCTTGAAGTTGCACTAACCTTTTCTCTTGGGCCGTCTCGAGATTGTAGTTAAGTTGCTTCACAGCCCAAAGAGCTTTGTGCTCTAACTCCACAGGAAGGTGACAAGACTTGCCATAGAGGAGGTTGAAAGGCATGGTTCCAATGGGAGTTTTGTAGGCTGTCCTATACGCGCAAAGAGCATCACCAAGCTTGCTAGACCAATCCTTTCTAGTGACTCCCACGGTCCTCTCTAGTATAGTCTTGATTTGTCTATTTGAAACCTCCACTTGGCCACTTGTTTGAGGGTAATAGGGCGTGACCACCTTGTGCTTAACACCATGTTTCCTCAAGAGACTTTCAAAAATCTTGTTGATGAAGTGGCTACCTCCTTCACTAACCACCACCTTTGAATCGTTTGTTGGTGAGGTTATAGCTTCCACCCACTTAGGGCTTGATTGGTTCTTCCGCTAGCACCCGCAAACGCAGCTTTTGCGGGTGGTAGCGGTTGTTGGCGTTTCGCAACAATCACACAAAACGCTTTCTACCGCTTTGAACTGCTCTGTGTCGCTCAAAATCAAAAGCTCATTCGAGCTAGCGTTTGCGGTTGCGGGCGATTGCGGGTGGATAATTAAAAAACAATAAAAATAAAAAAACACAGAAATTTTATTTAAAATTAAGATATATATATAAGAAACTTTAAAAAATAAGATTTGAATATTATAATTACAAATAAATAAATAAATTTGACATTTTTAACTAATATTCATTAACAATCTTTCATAATTTTATATGTATAAGATTTATAAACTCTAATTATTTTGATATAGTTTCTCTTCATCACTAATGTATATATAACTACTAAAATTCTTTTCATATAACATCTTCATACAAAAAAAAAACAATTTCTCTATTAAAATCATAACTTTCATCCAAACTAAAAAATTGAGAAATAAAAATAATAAATTTTATAATTAATTACGTTTAATTAATAATTTTATAGTTTTTTTATAATAATATGGTTTTTTATATTTTTTACACTTATAAAATTTGTTTATATTGTTAATTTATTGTTTAACCGCTACTACACCCGCAAGTTAACCAGTCGTAAATATCCCGGAAACGCACCCGTTTCTAACCGCTGTGCCGTTCGTACAATCCGCATAATAACGTTGTTAACCGCAATCGCCCGCTTTCGCAAACTCCCGCAACCGCAACAGCCGCGGTTAAACCAGTCAGGCTATTAGACACATAGTCTACTGCCACAAGAATGTACTTGTTGTCATATGATGATGGAAATGGGCCCATAAAATCAATTCCCCAAACTTCAAAGACCTCCACTTCAAAGATAGGTACTTGCGGCATCTCATTTCTCTTGGTTATGTTCCCAGCCCTTTGGTATGCTTCACTTGACTTGATGAACTCATGTGCATCTTTGAAGAGTGTAGGCCACCAAAACCCAGCTTGGAGAACCTTTGTAGCAGTCTTGAAACTCGCAAAATGACCCCCATATGTCATACCGTGGCAATGTAGAAGTATGTCTCTCGCCTCTTCTCTTGTGACACACCTTCGGCTAGAAGATTTCCCCAAATACTTTTAGCTTGATCTTTTCTTTGTTTTCAATGCTTGTTACCGTTTTATTTCTTTGTTTCTGAGCCTATATAAGCTCATTTCCTTTGTACTTTTTGATTCACCAAATTATTAATCAAGAAAGTTTTATTTTGTTTCAAAGAAAGATCATCTTTGTTTACAACTTGTTCCTGCGTTTTTATTAAGTTTCTTTGAGGGATTCAGAGAGCTTGTGAGGCGTGTATAGTCTAGTTATTCTCGTGAGGATTAACCCTTGAATACTAGAATCTAAATCCTTTTGTGTTTAGGATTCAAAACACAGATCGGTTTATCAAATCATCAAACCATTCATCCATCATCTCGGCTTAAACAACGATTTCAGAGGCAATCTGATTTGGATCATTTCCAGTCTTGTGTCACAAGGAGAACTCGCGGATGTGTACGTGCGAAGAGTGATTGGAAATCGTGGATCTCAACAGTTCCACCTTCTCCTGTTGTTTTGCATAATATCTCGCACCTTCCGGAGACTTATACGGTAACTCGAAACACTCTAAACCTCACCAATAAAGGCCTTTATACACCTAACCTCGTTAAGTCTAGCTTAATATCCCTTGACAAGGATCACGCCAATCTTAATACTACTTAGAGAGCTAGTTGACTGAAACCTGGAGTTTAGATAGTGAAAGCTTCGTAAAGGACTAGTGTTGAAGGAACTATAGTGAGAATTTTCTAGGCTGAGCCTGGATAGACTTGTTCGATGACTTATGGTTTAGAAAGACGGTCGCTGAGTTTTTGCTAGTTCCTATATTTTCAAACCTCTTTCCGAGACTTTATCTGCGTTTTGTTTGAGGACAAACAAAGGTTTAAGTCTGTGGGAGTTGATAACACTCATATTTTACTCCTAAAACCTATTATTTCAAGATCGTTTACAAGTTTTTTAACCCGGTTTTCAACAATTTTAAAGTGATTTCCACGTTTCCTAGTCTTAAGAGTCATTTCAGGGAAATTGGGCAAAAAGAACACATTTTGGAGCAAAACGGGAACTTCAAAGACATGTGCTCGGAGCCATAAGTTCAGCATCAGGTGACGACCTTCCCACCACAAGATCAAGCTCATATTTGGAGATGAGATAACCCACGTTTCCTAGTCTTTCATGCCGAGGTGTTTTGAGTTCAATCCCACGGTTGGATCTCAAAGTAAGAAGGAAGCAAGAAGGTCCGTTAGACAGATCCCCAGAAGAAGGACGACCGCGCCACAGATCCTCAGAAGACCAGTGGCCGCGCCACGTCTGGTCGCTCGTGCGGCAAGACCATTCCTGCCCATCCCGAGCCCGTTTGCACTTATCCGATATTCCCCGAGGTTAAAACGCGAAGCCCAATTTTTGAAGATTGGAGAGCCTATATAAAGGGACCTTAGGGTTTCAGAAGAGGCGTGACCTGACACACAGCTTTTCAGAAACACTTTCACGCCGCAGAGAGAGAGAAAGAGAGAGAAAGAGAGTTCGACGGCCCCGGAGTTGAAGACCTCGAGAGAGAATTCTTCTGCAGCCGCCCACTCCTTCTTCCTCTCCTTTTTATCTTTTGTTCTTAGTTCTTTGTTTTTCAATACTTTGAGAAGATCTCTTCAATCGATTTCCTTTGAAGAAGTTTTCTCACTTTGTTTCTTATTCAATACAATTCGCACCTTTCATATCTCAAGGATGTCTCTTGTTCCCATGAATGAGTAGTCATCTAGTTGGGTTTTTAAGGGGGTTTTCGAAGGGGTTTAATCATGGATTGATTTCTCTAGGTTGATAGAGATAAAGTTCCTTCTAGGTATCTTCGTTTATGTCTTGTTCTTATTGCATGTTTATTTCTCTGATGAATTAGCAACTGATTCCAGGACGACTAGATACACGAACGTGTGGTCTATCGTCTGGATCTAGAAGTTAACGAGCGGGTCGCACCGTAGGATGCTTAGGCATACCGACGGACCGGACCGCGAGTATTTACAAATAGGTAAATGACACGTATGCGCATCTGTCTTGCATCGTGGGACGAGAAGTGATATCTGCAGTGTAAGACAAACGTAGGTGGCTAGATTCGCGAAAGCGGGATAGTCATAGTCGACCGTTTCAGCTTAAGAACCTAACCCATTGAATCATTTAGAACTTATCCTATTGCTTGTTAGATCCAATTCATGAACCCCGAAGAACACCCCTGAACCCAACGCCTTTTATTCATTGATTTATAACCATTTAATTCTCTTCCGTTGCTTGATATTACTATTGCAAACCGTGACAAACTACACTCCCAAGTTCCCTTTTGGTTTAAAGAAGTTAAAAATCCTAGTACTTTCGCAAACAACAATCTCTGTGGATTCGATCTCTTAATATACTACTGTGATTGCTGTGCACTTGCAGCTATATTAGGGGTAAAACTTGAAGTAACAAACCCCACCGCATCAGTACACAAGTATGTTTAGGTTGATTTTTTCTAGATTTTTTAGTGAGCTTTTTTCATTTTGAAATATAAGACAGGGAATACAATACTATTAAAGGCTTTTTAGTTTTGAGCTTAAAAAGGTGTTAACGTGTTTAGGGGTAGCTTTATTTCTTTCACCAGATGCGAATTATTTCGCAAAACAGTAAAAGAGAATGGACTTGTCGATATCTACAGTTTCTAACCACTTTCATTGCGCATATCTTCTCCCAAATTTAGAATTTTCGGAGAATCTATGTAAAAAGTATATCTATCATCTTTGTTTTTTTTGCTAAACAATCTATCATCTTTGTTGATTCATGACTTCATGAGATTTATAAGTGTAATGAGATTCTTTTAAATGTAAACCGTTTTTTCCTCTCGTTTATTTTTGTTTTTTTCGGAAGGGGAAACGGTTTTTAAGATTTAGAATCTCATTGACACTAAATTGCACACTAAATTGCACCTTGTTGATGTATCTCAATGTAACGCGAACTCCGGATCCCACTAATACCAAACCAAAATGTATTTTCAAGTCCAGTGAATGGAAAACTGTGTCATTCCTTTCTCTCCGACATTTTTGTACATAACTCCATTTTAAAATATAAAAATCAATAGTGTAAGGAGTTTGAAAAAAGGTAAAAATGAATTGGCCATTAATGATCATCATAGAGTGAAAAAATTA
This sequence comes from Alliaria petiolata, assembly GCA_020283515.1. NCBI lineage: Eukaryota > Viridiplantae > Streptophyta > Magnoliopsida > Brassicales > Brassicaceae > Alliaria > Alliaria petiolata. Next base: position 428,943,483 of record JAHZTW010000001.1, read on the forward strand.
TTAAGAAGTCCTGAATGTATGATTCATTTTCAAAATTCAGACATTTCTAGTAAGAAAAGATTTAACAACCGATTATAGTCTAGAAGTTAGAAAAGATTTAACAATCCGGTTAAAATCTAATAGTTCAGAGCTAACATATTCTCTCCTAGGGAATCACTGTAAACCAAAATCATCGGGGGACTTCGAGTCACAGGATTTCAAGATATTAAATGCACTAAGCAAATCATGAAAAAGTTGTCACTAGCAAGAAGAATCATAGCACATATGGGTAAAAAACTCATCATATGATTTTGTCCTAAATTTTGACTCAATAAAACGATTTTGACTCGACAAAAAGTTTTTGTGAAAAAAAAATAAAAGTAGTTTCTTAAAAAAAATCAACCAATCACGAATAAATGCGTCCTAATTTCCGACTAAGTTTTGACTCGATAAAAACTTTTTAAGAAAGAAAAATACAAAATTGATTTTTTTTTTAAAAAAATCAACAAATCACGAATAAATGCATCATTTAACAATGAATCTCCCTAGACTTAAATCACACTGTCCCGATGTGAGAATAAATTGGAAAGTGTTAATCAAATGGGAAAAAACCTTAAAAATACATGAAGTTAATTTCGTTTGCTTATAAAATACCCGAACTATTTTGAAACCCAAAAAAATACCCAACGTATTTTTGAGTTCCAGATTAACATCCAAACATTCAAAATTTAAAAGTTTGACAATGTGATATAAACGTCGTTAGTTCATTAAACCATAACAGTAAACGGTGTTAACGTTTTTTTTAACAGCAATGGCTTTTATTAATCCGAAAATTGCACAAAACCCCCAAAAATCGATTTGTCCTTTTTCCCCAAATCCATTAAACCCTAATTCATTTTTTTTCCCAAATCACTTCTCTTCCCCGTGGTTTCTCTTCTTCTCTCCCAGTTCTCAACCCCTCTCGGTTCTCTCTCTCTCTCTCTCTCGGTTCTCTCTCTCTCTCTCTCTCTCGGTTCTCTCTCTCTCTCTCTCTCTCTCTCTCTCTCTCTCTCTCTCTCTCTCTCTATTTTCCCTTTCATGTTTGAATGAGTCGACGCCATGTTTGATAATGGGCATATTGGTTGAATTCGAGTTTGATTGTGGGCATAGTAGTCGATTTGGTGTTATGGGCAGATGATCGATGTCGTGTTTGCTTAGTAAATAGTTTGGCAATCGAGTGGTTTTAGTTTGCATTTTTTATTGTGCAGTGATACTATAAAAATCAATTTGCATTATGGAGGAGTAATGGAGCAGGAGGAGAAAATTTTCAACATTTACACATAATGCTCAAAGCCAATCAACAGAGATTTGTCAAAGCCAATCAACACAGACTGCTCAAAACTAAAAGCAGAAGAACCGAGAGGGATTGAGAAACGGGAGAGAAGAGAAGAAGAGAAGAAGAGAAGCCACGGGAAGAGAAGTGATTTGGGGAAAAAAATTGAATTAGGGTTTAATCGATTTGGGGAAAAAGGACAAATCGATTTTTGGGGTTTTTGTGCAATTTTCGAATTAATAAAAGCCATTGCTGTTAAAAAACGTTAACACCGTTTACTGTTCTGGTTTAATGAACTAACGACGTTTAAATCACATTGTCAAACTTACAAATTTTGAATGTTTGGGTATTAATCCGGAACTCAAAAATACGTTGGGTATTTTTCTGGGTTCCAAAATAGTTCGGGTATTTTTTTAGCAAACGAAATTAACTTTATGTATTTTTAAGGGTTTTTCCCTAATCAAATTAAAAGATGTAACATTGAAGATCAGAATTTGCTACCTTGTGGATCTTTAGCAATTATTTGGATAATTGGGGTCCAATAAAAATAAATAGATAGGGATTTTTATTTTATTTTATTTGAAGTGTTCATAAAATTTTACCTCGAATTGATTTGTTCAATCAACCGGTTGGTTAATTGACAAATCTATTGAATATTTCCAGAGGTTGATGTCCATGTCCAATCGATCGATCCATTCTCGGTTAGTCGATCGGTTGGACTCACAATCAATTGATTCGTTCGCTGATCCATCGGTTAGTTTTTCAATCGACCTGTCCAATCGACCTGCATCTGGCCGATTGGATCTTCGAGAAATCTGACTTTTTGCACTTTTGACTAAAAACTTCAATTAATTTTATTAAAAGTCAAAGTACTGAATGTAAAAAAAAAAAAAACTTATTAGTGGGTTGTCTTACACTCAGAGCTTGTTTTTAAAATCGTTAAGCTCGAATTGTTTCCTTTCTTTAGGCTTTGAAGGTGACATCTAAGTAGACTTTTAACTCCTTTGTCTTCTCTGTGGCATGCTCGACTTGCAGCCTGATCATGCTTCCTTTCCCAAACACCTCGACATCAATAAGGTATTGCTTAGTGGACCGGACCATTTCTTTGATTTGATCTTTACTCATTTCCTTCGTCCTGGGTGGTATAATGATTTTTATCCTACTATACACATTCCCTTTGATGAGTTTTTCCTCTTTATCATACACCTTCTTTTTCTCTTTCTCCTTCTCCTGCTCTTTCTTAGGAGTGTTAGTAGGTTTCTTCCTGCAATAGGAGTTTCACAAGGTTTCTTCCTACTAAGGTTTTAATGCATAAACTCCAGAATTCGAGTATTTGTATGTCCAATACTCTTTTCCGGAAAATTTAGCGAAAAAGATGCAAAATAGAGCAAAAAGAACATTTTTGGAATATGTGGAAGATGACAAAAGTTTAGCATCAGATGGAGATCTTTCCACCACGAGATAAAGCTGAATTTTGGTGACAAGATAGGCTGATCTATTACCTTTCATGCCGAAGTGGTTTAAAGTCAATCCCACGGTTGCATCTCATGTTACAATGAATGCAAGAACGCCCGTCAAGACACCAAAGGAAGATTACATTTGCATTGGTTGCGCCACTGCCTCTCGCTCACCCGGCCACTTCACTCGAAGTTCCAGAGCCCATTTGTAGCCCAAACTCATTCTCGGAGCAGTCAAACACAAGTTTAACCTAAGTGACGCCTAAGAAGATTTCAAGACCTATAAATACTCATGTCTAGACTCTTATTTTGAGCAGTCTCCAATAAGTTTTTGTGTGCTCCATACTTGTAGCCACGAACTTCTTATATCGTTTTTGTTCTTTGTTCTTCGAGGGAGATAGATTCTTCTTGAACCCTCTTTACTTTTTATTGACAAATCATAGTATTCATTCATATTTAATGTCCATGCTTTGATCTATCATGTGTGAGTAGTTCATTTTCGTTGAGTGATTTCCAAAGGGTTTTTAAAGGTAATTTTATTAACTGTTTTTATGCATTTATTCGTTTAGCTGTATTCTAGGGATTTCTTTCGCCTAAGTTTGTTTTTAATGCATGGATCAAGATTCATGAACTAGAGACTGATCCAAGGATTGATTAGAGCCGCTAGCGTGTTAAAAATGATCACCGGAACCAACTTATCCGAGCATTGCATCGTAGAGTGATAATTGCTCACCTACGAAGCGTTCGTGAACGTTAGAACGAGCTGGATCTGTTAGCATGCTTGATTGCATCGTGGTATACGACGGCATACCTACGGAGTGATTAAAGCATTGACGATCTACTTATGAAAGTATTTAGGTAAAGCGTGATTCAAGTTTAGAGAAATCCACCTAGTCTCGTTTGATTTCGATAGCTTGTTTGCTTTCTAGTTAGAACCCCGTAATAATTCTTGGAAGATCCCAACGTTTTTCTCTTATCGGTTTACCGCACTTACACTCTTCAATATCGCTTTCCAATTACGCACTTTCAATATCATACTTTCAATACCGTATTTCAATATCGTACTTTCAATACCCATCGATTTCCTTTTCGTTGTTACTTTTGTTTGAATTTTCTATTTTGCTTAAGTCGAATTTTCTTTTTCCCGTTAGTTATAGGCTTAGGCGAGAGCCAAGCCTATATAAACATTGCTTCGCTTTCAATATTCTCAATACTTGCAACCCCCAAACCGTGATAAACAAACTCTCAAATCCTCTTGCGTCTTTTGTTTGCTCTAACATCTCTTTCGTTTCACAGTAGGTCTTCCCCGGGGATGGACACCCTAAGTACTACACCTGCGCTGTTCACTTGCAGCTTAGGGTCTTCTACAAATTTAAAACTCGAGATGTCTCTAAGAAGCAGCAGTATTTTGGATAGCAACTTTAGACCCCATCATCTACCTTCATGATTGGGTGCTAGTTGGCTAACAATTTTTTTGATGCTTCTTAGGAACCTCTCGAGTTTTAAATTTATAAAATCCTAAGCTGCAATTGCACAGTGTGCGTTGAGTACTTAGGGGTCGATCCACGGGGAAGACCTACTGCAAAACAAAAGAGCGTTAGAGCAACCAAAGACGCAAAGAAAAAGAGGGTTTTGTGTGTCATGGTTTGGGGGTTTGGGATTTATGAAAATATTGAAAGCGGATCCACGATTATATTGAATTGGCTCTCGCCTAAGCCTATAACAAATGGGATAAAGAAAAATTGACTTTTAAGCAAAATAGAAATTCAAAGTAACGACGAAAAGGAAATCAATTGAAAGTGCGATATTGGAAATGCGGTATTGAAAATGCGGTATTATAATTGCGATATTGAAAGTGCGTAATTGAAAAGCGATATTGAAGGTGCTTAATTGAAAAACAATATTGAAATGGTAATTGAAAAGCGATATTGAAGTGCGTAAAGTGCGGTAAATCGATGGGGAAAAAACGTTGGGATCATCCGAGAATTCTTAGGGGGTTCTAACAAGAGATTAAACAACCTATCGAAAGCAAACGAGACTAAATGATTTCTCTAAACTTGAATCACTGTATTTTGATCCAAATACTTTCGTAAGAGGATCAACTAAGCTTTCACTACTTCTTAGGTATGCATGCGCATCCCATGACGCAATCAAGCAAGCATTAATGAATCGAGTTTGTTTTAACGCGCACAAACACTCCGTAGGTGTGCAATTCGCACCCTACGACGCGACGCTCGGCTTAGTTGGTTTTGGTGATAGGATTCAACGCGTCAGCGGCTCTAATCAATCTTTGAATCAATATATAGTTAATGAATCTAGATCCATGCATTAAAAACTAACTTAGTCGAAAGAAATCTTTAGAATACGGCTTAAACGAATAGAAATATAAAAACAGTTAATGAAATTCCCCCTAAAAATCTTTGGGAATCAACCCAACAAAAATAAACTACTTACGCATGATAGATCGAAGCATGGACATTATATATGAATGAATACTTCGATTTATTGTGAGAAATGAAAAAGGTTCAAGAGGGATCTATCTCCCTCACGAACAAAGAACAAAAACGATAGAAATGCTAAAGTAATGAAAATTATATTAAGAACAATGAAACAAAATGTAAGTCTGTATCACTCTATCAAAATGAGAGGCTAGACACGAGTATGTATAGGTCTTGAAGGCTCATTATGCGTCACTTAGGGTTTTCTTGTATTTGACGGCTGCGCGATTAAGTTGGGCTTGGCGGGATTGCAAACGGGCTCGGGAACGCCGACCTGAAGTAGCTGCGCGAGCGTGCGCTCGTGGCTCGGCTAAGTGAGGGTTCGCCGTGGCTTGGACATCTAATGGCGCGGGGAGTAGTGACTTGGCCGTGTGGTCGAGGCTTGGTGGCGAGGCGACACCAAGTTTGATCAAACCGCCATTTCTTCTTTTGTTACTCCCGCGAGACTGCATGATATATCTTTAGTAAAAGGGTCATAACTTCAGATCTAATCGTTAGTTTTCTTTCATTCCATTTGGGTATAAAAGCTACCATTCCCCTCTATTTGGTGCCCAAATTTTAGGAGGATCGTGTGGTGGAAAGGTCTTGATCAGAGGTTAAGCTTCTGGCAGTCCGAAATCGTCCATGATGTCATTTTGCTCTGTTTTGCTCCGTTTTGCATCATTTTTGTTAAGTTTACCTAAAAGATTCTTGGACATACAAATGCTCAAAATCTAGTGTTTTTGACCTTAGTGAAACGCTTATTAAAGCATTCACTTATAATAGTAAAAATGGGACAAAAACGAGTGTTATCACTTCACTCATCGCTCATTGTAGAACAGTCACCCTTGTTCCTACATCAGATGAGTAGAGTTATGATTTTTTTCTACAAAATGAGAAACAAATAATAGCTGCTTCTCGTTTTACCATTATAAACCACAAATGACTATTTAATGTTTAGCTACTCCATTTTGTTAATATAACTAATTAAAAGTTCGTTTTAAGCATTTCAGTTATAAACATCTGTTTTGGATTATCAAAACCTTTTAACCTTGATTTCTCGGATTGATCTTACTGATGAGTAGATGTTTGATTTCTTCAACGGAATATGAAACAATTAATAGATTCTTCTCATTCTAATATTAAGAGCCCCAAATGAGTAATTCTAGTGTAGTTACTCCATTTTATTTCTTGACACACTAAAAAATCCGTTTTAAACATTTTCGGTTATAAACATTCGGTTTTGATCATCATCGTAACATTTTAAGCTTGTATTCCCCATTTGATATTACTAATGAGTAGAGTTATGATTTCTTCAACAGAATAAGCTCTATTAGCAGTTCAAAGTACCAACGAGTATATGACGAGAGGGATTAAATATTGATCGAATATAAAGTGAATTACAAGTTTTCTCTGAAAGAGATGAAGCGAAATGAGCTCTAGGAGCGATTATAGAGTCCTAAAAGTGAAGTATGGCTCCTTAAATCGAGCTTTAACCTCCACCGCGTATCTCAGACAAGTGCAAGAACCGATCTCTTGAATCTCAGACTTGCTCGGACTCTGCAGAATATCCTCTTGACTTGTTCAGCTCGTCCCGGTTGACTTGGTCTTGGTCGAACTTGTCGCTATGGATGCTTAGAGTGATGATTCTATGGGCTTGGACGGTGAAGGATGATGTGCTCGAGACCTACTTGTTGGGCCTGGCCGATTTGCTATCGTTTTAGGATGAAGGTAATGGGTGTCTCGTGGGCCGGATTTCATGTGTGAAATCCAGCTCCAACACTTATGTAATAGACGTTGTTTAAATTTGATATGTTTGTGAATTAAAATCAATAAAATACCTAATTTGAATCTAATTTAATGATGATTTGATGATATATAGTTATATACTATTGAATCGAGTTTCAATATATGACATAAATTTAAAATGAATTATAATTCAAAAGTAAATAAATATGTTTTGTGAATGAACAACATGAAAAATTATTTTGTATACTAAAATAGATAAATAACTTAAGTGATATTATACATGTTTTTTTGTGTGGTGAGTAAACAATTTTTTTTTTTTATAAATGGTTAAACTCCGATAATTTTTTAAGAAAATAAAAAGATATAGGATAACTAATATAAAAATAGAATGTGTAGTTTCCGTTTAATAAATTAATTTATATTTTACTATACTTTGTATTTAAAGTCTTGTTATTTTCCAAAAAATATAAAAATATAATATAATTGTGTTCAGAGCATTTTGTGGGATGAAAATGGGGGTGGGGGAGTGTATGTTTTTTAGGACGGTTTAACTATACGTGTCCCGGATTCGTCCTCTGGCGCTGAGTCGGATCGCCGGGCTCTGAAACCACTAGAAGATAGGTTAGACAACCTTAAGGAGGAACAAAATTGGGTTTCTCTCTCGAAGGTTGTACGACGCTCAAGTCAGACGTCTACCACTGGGAACAAGTACTCGGAAGCATGAGTTTGAGCGGTTTAGGGGTGAAGCATCACGTCTGGAGATCATGATACTTATCTGTCTATTTGGTGGTAGGGCATATAGGCCTATATTCGGCGTGAGAGTGGAGAGGAAGTGTCCTCACGACGATTAAGGGGAAAAAGAACTACTTATCTCTCGGGGCGACCTTCTTTGATTTCTCCTCTCCTCGATCTCCTCCCCTCCTTGAGTCATACTACTCTTTATTTATACTCTTGCGGACTCCCCTTCTATTGCACACCTAACTTCTGCGATGCCTGATTGTGGTCCCGAAAGATATCGCAAAAAGATGGAAAGAGAGTGGTTTATTTATGACTTTTTCTGAGAGTCGCAAATGAGTCATATACGTTTTCACTATAAAACACCCGTCGCACTCACTCCATTTGCATTCAACTTAAAGTATTTGTGTCTAAAGATATAGAAAAACCGAAATGCGAGCAAAAGAAAAAAGATGTGGAATTCATCACGAAAGTAGATGTATAATAGAATTGATCCACACTTTTATAATATCCCTAGCGAATATTGGCGGGGTGGATCAGTTCATGAATTTTGCAAGTAACTAGTCAATAGCGTAACGTAGTGCATGAGAGTTTTATTGCACTTGTATAAAATGTCAAAATTTCAATTTTTTACAAGAAAGTACAATTTCTAAAAATTTTCATAGTAGAAGATTTATGCCGAATATTATGTATGGTTTGGACATGGTGAAGATTATGATGTGGTTGGGGGAGGAACGCGTAGTCCTTATGCTAATGCAGATTATACTAGTAATAGTCAACAATCAGAATATGATGGGGAAGAATGTATATGTTGGGATGGTGAATGATGCATTTCATGGTTCAATGCCATTTAATCATCATGAGTATCAGGAACGTGAAAATGGATATCATCATGTTCTTGCAGACCCTACCCATTAGGCAAAACGGTTTTACAACATGTTAGATGCTGCAAATACTGCACTTTATGATAATTGTCATGTGGGTCATTTGAAGTTAAGTCAGATAAAAAAAACTATGAATTATGGAGTATGTGTCCGATAACAAAATTACTGAGAAGCATCTGACGAGGATGATTTTTATGGGACCATGAAAAATATCATAGAGCTCGAATATCCAGGATTTGTGAATTTAAAGATCACTTTTTTTTTACTATGAATGGTTTGACCCTACGATTGGAAAAGGCACTCGAAAGCGAGATGAATGCATTGTTGACGTGCTCTCATCAAGAAGATATCAAAATTACGAACCATTTACTTTAGGTATTTTATGTTTTAATTAAGTATGTATATGTGTGTTGTATATTTTTACTTCTAATTTTAAATTTTAATTAATGTGCAGGTTCTCAAACTGATCAAGTTTGTTATCTTTCATACCCATACACTAAACGATCTCGGAAACTGTGGCTCACCGTTGTTAAAGTAAATTTAAGACATGTTGTCAAAGGAAATTTTAACAAAAAGAGTTGGTTATAGTACAGCAAACAATTGATGATGGAATGACAGATACGACAAAAGAAATCATAACTGATAGTTTAGTAGACGGAAATCATCCTGCTGAACAAATTGATTATGAAATCGAAGACGTTAAAGAAGAAGATGAAATTTGTTGTAACTTATCATCTTCACATGATGAATATGATGAATTTTAATAGTAATTATGGGACTTTAAGTTTTATAATAGAATTATCATGTTTGTAAATAAACATATTTATATTTGTTTTTAATATAATTATCGTGTTTGTAACAAATAAATATTATAATATTGGAGAGCATATTCTATATATATAACAGTTTAAGTTACAAAGTACCGATTGATCATAATGGCTCTTTGGTTAAGCACCTCTCATGTTTCTACACATATTTGAACTACTACATAAACTGAATTTTTATAACAGAGAAAAAACCTTTTAAATTCCAATATTTTTAAACTTATGTTTCTATCTTGCATAAGACGTGTTAAGGAAAGTTAAACCCGGGTTTTTATCCAGTAGATACCCGAAACTCAGTAAAATTTTTAAGCCCAATACTCGACCCTTTTTAGTTTTTACTGAAAAAGGTTTAAAACGGGCGGGTTGTTTTAATATCCGGGTTGAGATGGATTTACCCAATCGGGTTTCGGATACCCACAAAGTTTATTTTTTAAATCAATATTTTTTTAAGATTATTGTAATTTTTACAAGCGAGAAACATTCATAATACAAAGGATATGAATTTGTAGAAATTATAGCAAACAACAATCATGATTTACAACAAGAAGAAAAAATGTAGATTTTGTGAAAAACAAGGAAATCAATGTGCATTGTGTGTTTTCAAAGAAAAAAAAAATATATGCATTAATTAAGGAAAAGATTGTTGTAAATCATTTTCCTTGGGTTTGTTTGGTAAGTGTGAGTGACTTGAGATGCAAAAGGTCACTAGTATGTATAATTATTAAGTATAATTTTGTATAATTATTAAGCATAAATTCAAAAAACCAAAAAAATGAATTATACTTCGGATATCCACGGATAAACTCTGTTTTTGTCGAGTTCTTTTCGAGTTACACTTGTATGTACTAAACCCACTGGGTTTTTTCTGAATTCGGGTTTGCGTTGGGCGGGCTCATTACGGGTCCGAATAGGGTCGAGTTAAAAAAAACCCACCGTAACATCCTTAGATGTGTTAAGTGTTATGTATGTTTACATCTCATATTTGTAAATAATTACTTTGTTCCTAAAATTTATTTATCATATTTTAGTTTGTTGTTTAAGCAAAGATTTATACTTTCAAATCAGACTAAAAATTATTGTAAAGTCATATGTAAACAATTTTGGCTCTTAATGTTTAAGGTTTAGGGAATGGGTTTGTGACTACTATTTTGCTACTATCATCGTTATGTTGTGCCGAATTTTCTACTATTTCAGAGTGCGACGATTTTGCGACTTTATCTAATTATACGATAATTTTTGAAGTTTTCCGATATATTAAGCGGCAATTTGTCCTCGCTTTTTTCATTTGCCACCAATTGGAGAACTAATGTGTGAGTGCCATCGTTATTTACTAGCCAAAACGTTTCACTTTCCCTTTATCTCTCTACATAGTTGTTGTTGATACTTAATCGAACTTTCTTCTCTGAACATCGCTATTCTCTCTCAATTTTCTTCTCATCCCTCTCAATTTTCTTCTCATCTCTCTCAATTTCTCTCTCAATTTTCTTCACTTGTCTCTCTGTGTTCTGTTCTTAGCTTCATGAAATGGTTGGAAAGGGAAAATCAACTAGAGGTCGAGGTGGTAGATCTGGCGGTGGTGTCCGATTAAATGGCGATGGAAGACCTCCTCCTCCTCTTCCTCAGCCACAACCACAACATCATTAGATTCTCCAGCAACAACCACCGATTCACCCTCCTCCTCCTAATGAGATTACATGATAAACTTTCTAAATTTTCTAAATTCACTTAACATTTTCTGGTTTGCGTTGGATCTTTTACTCGAGTCTCTTTGTTTAATTTTTGTATAGTCATGATTTTCATCATTCTGATACAAAGAAAAAATGTAGAGATGCCTGATATGATATAGATTTTCGTTTATGTTATTAACCTCTTTTGATATTCATGTAAGGTTTAACCGGGGCAAAAGGAAAATTGTCTTGAGTCATTGCTGAAATATTTCAGAGAAAGTTTGATGGTCCATGCTTTAGGTGGAAGGTTACGCTTATAGACATTCAAGAAAGATATTACAGAACTTTTGCTTTAATATTTGATTTAGTTGTTTTTGTTTTTTAGCAACATAATAATGAATTAGTATGATTTATACTTAACAATATTCTATTGTGTAGAGAAAGTATAATTAGAATTCCGAAATTACCGAGCTTGTGAGAGAAGGATTCTTCAAGATCGCCAAAAAAGAATGAAAAGAATCGTTAGTCAAGCTAAGACAAAGGGTGAAAGACTACCTTGGATTGGCGCAACCCTATGGGATCAAAAATGGGTTCATTGGAACACTCAAGATGCAATGGAGAGGAGCACTAATGCATAGCAGTCTTGTAACTCTGACCATGGTGGTCTTGGAGTCCACAAACACATATCATATCAAAAATCATACTTGCAAGTTCAACAAGAAATGGTTAAAAAAAAATCATTTATTTTAGATTTGCACTGCACATGATTAATATGTTTTTGCATTATTATAGGACGATGAATTGGGGCATCCGGTATCGCTTGGAGATGTGTTTATGAAAACACATACAAGGGCAGATGTAACTTTTGTTGATCAAAAAGCCAAGCAAGTAGCTGAGGCTTATGAAGAGATAATGGCTTAAATGGATGTTGACGGTCCCGAAGGTTCAGAGAATTCGTCCGAACAATCAACTCATCGAACCCTCACCATTGAAGAAAAGAATGAGTTTTTCGTATGTTAATTTTGTTTTTGTCTTCCTCTTCTTAGCATAGGATTGTCTTTGTTTTGCTAAGCTGATATATAAGTCTTTTGTTTTTTTTAGAGTCCTATTAGAGTCTTTGCAGGTTAGACTACGTTTGGAACAAAGTTGGAGATTCTGGAACCTTTTGGAGCATTCTGGAAGAAGCTCCGAAGTGATGAAGTTGGGAGAGTGGATTTACACGCTAGGTGTCAATCGACACCAATGAAGACCGACACGTTGTTCAGATTTCCATTACAAAAAGGAATAACAAGAAGTTTCAAGTATTTACAAGTTTGCCCCTGACGCGAGTTTGCCTATAAATATAGATTTTCAAGGCATTGTTTAGCCACCAACTATTATTCTTATTTTCTGTTTTGAGACTTAGAGAGAGATTTTTAGAGAGATTTTGGAGAGAAGAATTAGGCTCCTTGAGAGCAAATTTGGAACTCCTTATCTTCTTTATTCATGATGTTTTCTTCATTCACCATGTCTGAGTAGTTTGCTAGTTAGGTTTAGGGTTTTCAAAGGTGATTGATGAATTGTTAGGTCGAATTAAATTGTTAGGATAAAATCATTAGAGTTCTTCATCTGGATTTGTGTTTAATGCTGATTTTACCTTCGCGACCTAGAATCTGATCTTAGGTTAATTGGTAGACACGAGAGTGTTATTGATTGCCTGAACTAATGTTAGATGAGCAAAATACCTATTCGCAAAGAGATTTGGTTTAGGGATTTTGTGAACAATCGAACCTGAGCTTTAATGCTTGTCTAAATTGATAGGATTCGCAAAGAGATTTGGAATTCTAGGGTTTAGACATAGAAAGTCTCCGCAGCGAGAGTTGGTTGATTTTATTGTTGTGTTTCGAGTTCAAGAACAGATCTTAATAATTTCTTAACATTCTGTCTAGACCTGCAATTTAGATCACCTGAGAATTTCCCTGAACCTAGCGTCTTAGTCTCCTGATTTTAAGAACCCTAATTCGTGATTGCTCGTTTATTTCTTGCTTTGTTTTACTTTCATTCAATTCGACCTAGCAAAATCTGAATTTGGAAACCTTAGTGTAGCATCTATTTCCCTTGGGATTTCGATACCCCTTATACTACGATTGCATTTGTTGTGCACTTGCAGTAGTTTTATTAGGGTAAAATCTGAGCCCTATCAAGTTTTTGGCACCGTTGCCGGGGAAGTAATAGCTGCCTACGGAATCTATTACTAGGATTTTGACTAGGTTTTGTTTTTATATTGGTTACTAATTTAGTTTCTTATCTTTGATTTCAGGTGCATGCCCAGTACCAGAAGCAACAAAGAGAAGGAATTTGTCGCACTGAACCAGGAGCTTGGCCGTTTGGAACGTACGAACCGTCGATCTGCACGAGCGTCGATCAACACAAATAGCATCGATCGACACCCAGCGCAGACGACAATGGCTGAAGCTGTGGTTGTGGTACACGACGCAGATGGCAACTTATTTGACCTACAAGGCAATAGAAGGAACGCACAAGGACAGAGACTTTACGAGGTTGGCGCCGTCATCGTTGATCCAGCTATACAAATCGCCCCTGCAGAAGCTGGACGTGGAAGAACATTAGGCGAATACAACCGCCCAGACCAGTTCTACGCTAATAGAACTGTGATCCGTCCTCCAGCATTTTCGAGGAATGACTTCGAGCTGAAGCCTGCTTACTACACACTGGTTGGGCATCATCCTTTCCATGGTCTTCCTAGTGAGCATCCAATAGACCACATTGAGAGATTTGAGGACCTCACATCAAGCATCAAGGCTAATGGAGTGTCCTATGATTATCTCTTCTGCAAGCTGTTCCCTTACTCGCTTGCTGGAGATGCATCATATTGGCTGAAGCAGCTGGATCCAGGATCCTTAACTACTTGGGAAGAAACAAAGAATGCATTCTTATGCAATTTCTTTGATGACGCGAGATCTGAAGAGCTAAGGACAAAGATCACTGCATTTTCTCAAGGATCCACTGAAGCATTCAAAGTTTCTTGGGTAAGATTCAGATCATACCAGAGGGACTGCCCACATCACGGTTTTAGCGAACCGCAGCTTCTCGGAATCTTTTACCGAGGGATCGATTGGAGATACCAAATGGCTTCGGATGCTGCGAGCAATGGTAACTTCAACACAAGATATCCAGACGATGCGATGGTGCTTATAGAGAATTTGGCCTCTTGTAACAGCACCAAGAATGCAGACTTTGAAAGGAGACAACACGCTGGAGTGAATGGAGGAAGCCAAATAGCTGAGGTTAACAGGAAATTGGACAACGTACACAATCTCTTGGTGGGGAAGAAGCAAGTTAAGTTTGCTGCAAAAGTAGAGACCTTTGAGCCAGATCAAGAAGAGGTTAACTACATTAATGGAGCTGGTTTTCAAGGTCAAAGGTTTGGCAATCAGTAAGGCTATGGTTCCTCTTACCAAAAGCCTTTTCAGAACAACAACTTCCAGAGAAGCTATGGTTCTTCTTCTTACCAGAAGCCTTTTCAGAACAACAACTTCCAGAGAAGCTATGGTTCTTCTTCTTACCAGAAGCCTCCTGCACAAGACAATAAGATGGAGTCTATGTTAGAGCTTCTTCTGGAAGGACAGCAGATGATGACAGTGGATTTCAATGGGAAGATTGATGCTTTGTGCACGAATCTTAATGGGAAAATTGAGTCTCTAGGTACTCATATGAAGCAATTGGATGTTCAAGTTGCACAAACTGCTGGAGCTTTGAAGAGACAAGAGGGATTTCTTCCTGGAAAGACGGACACGAATCTGAGGCATCATGTGAATGCCATCACGATCCAGAGTGAAAGTAGCTTTCAACCAATGCTGAAAAGGGGTCTAAATGCTGAGGAAATCGTGGAGTTTCAGGCTGAAGAGGAGGAAACTCGAGTTGCAGAGCAGGTGTCGATCGACACCACTGTGTGTCGATCGACACCACTAGGAAAACTCGAGACATCAAGCTCTGACAGACCAAAATCGAGCAGGATCGACACTGGAACGTCGACACAAAATGCTAGTGTCGATCGAGACCAACTGAGTGTCGATCGACACCCTTCCCAGACTTGGACAGACACGCCTAAAGCTTCACAAGTTGCAGAGGAAAGGGTATACAGACCTAAGGTTCCATATCCTTCTATACTCAAACACCTAAGGCCACCCATTAGTACAAAATAGCTGACAGGTTTCAACAAGAAGGTGAGAATGATCTTCAATGCGCTCTCATTTGCTGAAGCTTGGGAGGATTATCCTTTGAGTGTTTTCTTTAAGAATTGCAGAGAGAGTCTTGAAGAAATTGAAGAACTCTTCAACCAAGCAAGGGGTACACCACCGCCAATGAAGCATCTGCTGAAGATTGAAGATCCTGTGATGTTTGTAGTTCCATGCTCCATTGGAGGAGTTGCGTTTCAACAATCTATCTGCGATTCTGGTGTGTTAACCTCATGTCAAAGGACATTGCAGAGAGGTCAGGAATTACTGACATTCAATCTCCTAACATGACCCTCGAGTTTTCCAACTCTTCCACCACAATCCCATATGGTACAATTCCATACTTGCTTGTCAAAGTGGGGAATTGTATAGTAGCTACTGATTTTCAGGTGGTAGAAGTGGGCAAGAATTCTGTCATGCCTTTTATTCTTGGAAGACCATTCATGGCCACAGTGGGAGCAGTTGTAGACATGCCAAATAAGAGAATATCCTTCTCTAATGTTGACAAAGGAGTCTTCTACAAAGCTATCCCTACTACTGGAACATCCAAACATATCTCTTGCATTGTTGTGATCGCTGGAGAGGAGATGGATTTTAAAGAGCAAGTGGTTGTTCAAGAGGCAGTGGTTGAGAATTCTGAGGAAGTTATTGAACTAGAAGATTGGAGTGGAAACAATCATCTCTTCAGGACTATGGGCGAGGATGAAGGTCTAAACAATGCCAAATTGATGGAGGAAGACGTGTTAATCATGGAGACAAAGATTGCGGAGCTGAATTGCAAAAGGAGTGCAGAAATTCGAGCTGCAAAGTTGGTGTCGATCGAAACCACTGCTTGTGTCGATCGAAACCCTACGCGAAGCACTCCAGAAGTTGGTTCCAATGCTGCAAATCCATCATCTTTGGTCAAACAAATGCCTCCACATCCTATAGATCAGAAACCTCGAAGGAAGCAAAGGTACGCATTCCCTGGAATCAATTCCAAACCTCCTGATCTTGTCAATAAGAACATTAAAGGTTCAAAAGGTGCTTCACGCTTAGGAAAGCCACGAGATTTTCGTAGAGGGCTTGGTATTTCTTTTGATGTTGCTGCAGAAAAACGAAGTGTCCCACCCGAACTCAAGTCCCACCCTGCTGTTGTTCCTCACTTCCTTGGTCGCTCTCATGCACCTACTGCGTACACACCGCCATGGATGAGAAGATATTCGTTTGGGAAGCATTCGATGCCACCCTCTGATCCACCAGACGTCTGATCCCCGACATAGTCAAGCTAATGACTGAAAACGAGCGCTGAGTGGGAGGCAACCCACTGTTTTATATTTTGTTTTGGTTTTATTAAGTCCTAGTCTCAGTCAGTTGAAAAAGGCGACATTGGACTCGACTCAGACCAGTCTCGATCGACACCACTATAGTGTCGATCGACACCACGCGCAGACGAAGGTAAGTCTTTTATCAGGTCTTTTAAGTTGTTTCTAATCTTTCTATTAGCCAACTTCGGGCTTGATAACACTGGGGAAATGTGTTGTTTAAGTCTGGAGGAGGTGATTACTGACTTTGTGTTTTGTTTTGAGAGTCATTTGAGTCAGTAAAAAAACTTGGTTTTTTCGAGTCAAAATCAGTGAAATTTTCAATTTTCTTGGAACTAATTACAGAATGTTGACACTTGAAGGACCATTGCTTTAGTAGTTAATTACAGGTCTTACTAAGTAGAAAGCTGCAAGTGGAATCAATCTAACATGGCGAGTTCAGATCCCCTTATAAGAACTAGGTATGCGCAGAACTTGATTCCTCTTTCAGTCTGAACAGATAAGCAATTGCAGTCTCTCCTTGATCTTCCCTTGAGAAAAGAAAAAAAAAAGAGTTAAAGTCTGGGAATAGTGCAAAGAACCTCATGAGCCTGTTTCCTCACAAGGAACAATATTAGTGAGTGCTCTTGAACCTGTCTCCTCACAAAGAACACAAGTAGAGAGTAGCACTATTTCCCAAGATTTCAAAAAAAAAAGCGTCAATGAAAAGATCTTAGAACACCCTGAAAATGGGTAGCAGTTGACTAAGGGAAGAGAAAATAGGAGAGCTGTATGAAGAGTATCTTGTTCAGGCACTAAGGAAGGGAAACGAATCTGTAAAGGTCTGTGGTAATACCACTGTTAGAGTTCAAAATCTTACCAAGGGAAGGATCTGGATTCAAACTGGGAGATTGCTAAGCTTGTGGTAAGTACACTGAACTTTCCAAAGGTTGGCTCTATATCATGTGGATTCAAGAAGTGTTAACGAGTTGTGGCGTTCTAAAGGATAGCTGGAAGTTTCTGTTTTCAAACCTCTACTTCATTCTAAGTTTCTGTTTTGCTTGAGGGCAAACAAAAGCTAGGTCTGGGGGAGTTGATATATCATGGTTTTTACCGGTTTTTGGACCATGATATAAGTCTTTTGGTATTTTTAGAGTCCTATTAGAGTCTTTGCAGGTTAGACTACGTTTGGAATAAAGTTGGAGATTCTGGAACCTTTTGGAGCATTTTGGAAGAAGCTCCGAAGTGATGAAGTTGGGAGAGTGGATTTACACGCTAGGTGTCGATCGACACCCTCTGTGTCGATCGACACCAATGAAGATCGACGCATTATTCGGATTTTCATTACAAAAAGGAAATCACAAGAAGTTTCAAGTATTTACAAGTTTGCCCATGACGCGAGTTTGCCTATAAATATAGATTTTCAAGGCATTGTTTAGCCACCAACTATTATTCTTATTTTCTGTTTTGAGACTTAGAGAGAGATTTTTAGAGTGATTTTGGAGAGAAGATTTAGGCTCCTTGAGAGCAGATTTAGAACTCCTTTGTTTCTATTGATTTCTTTTATGCAATCTTCTTTATTCATGATGTTTTCTTCATACACCATGTCTGAGTAGTTTGCTAGTTAGGTTTAGAGTTTTCAAAGGTGATTGATGAACTGTTAGGTCGAATTAAATTGTTAGGATAAAATCATTAGAGTTCTTCATTTGGATTTGTGTTTAATGCTGATTTTAGCTTCGCGACCTAGAATCTGATCTTAGGTTAATTGGTAGACACGAGAGTGTTATTGATTGCCTGAACTAATATTAGATGAGCAAAATACCTATTCGCAAAGAGATTTGGTTTAGGGATTTTGTGAACAATCGAACCTGAACTTTAATGCTTGTCTGAATTGATAGGATTCACAAGGAGATTTGGAATTCTAGGGTTTAGCATGAGTAACTTATGTTGATTGTTTTGTTTTGAGTTTTGGAACGGGGCCTTTGGTTTTGAGTTGTTAATTGTCTTGCTGATCATGAGTACTTGATGTTGATTGTCTGGTTTTAAGTTTTGAATTGGGGCATCTATATTTCGTTTGTGTTCCATCATCTGTTCTCTTGTTTTGGTTAGATTATTCAATTTCTCTTCTTGTTTTTTAAGCGCATTAATAATACTTGTAGTTTGGTTAAGAACGAAATTTTAGCATAAGTTTCATACTTGATACAGATTGAGTGATTCAAAGGTTATGCACTTTAAATAGATCAATTACTTCTGTTTGATTTTGTTTACTCCTTATGTTGAAATGATTGATAAGTGGCAGTTCTTATATGTTGGAAGAGAACTTTGATGTTTGGATTTTGATTTTGTTTTTGCTCCATTTCGTCTTCTTTATTTCTGGAATTTCCCAACTGTCAATCAAGTTTAATTCCACAGATTAAGCCACAAAACCTTGATGTTTAGCTTCTTGTGAATCTATTTGGGTGTCATGCGAATCAGATTTTGTTCATTCTATATTTTTGTTTTTGTTTTAGTGTACTGAAACAGATGACAAGGGAAATCATTTTGGACTTGGAAGACTTGGAGAGGCGCTCAACAAAGAGAAACGAAAAACAACATATTTTTTATTATACAATTATAAAAAAATGAAGACTAAGTTTCTTATGCAGTCTCTGAGGTGGAGGAGAGGGGGAGGGCATGTAGATAGACACATTGTTGGACATATCCCATGCTGACGTGTTGCTTCCAGATTGGTTCCGATAATATCGGTCATAACAAACTGATACAAAATTTGAAAGTGTAGTTTTGGTTTAATATATTCATTTATATTTTATTAGAATGAATATATATGTATAGTTATAAAAATAAAATTACAAATAACATGACAATGACATATGCTGTAATTTTTGTAGTATTAAAAGTTTTTTTCATATGTTTATCGAAAAAGTATTTGATGACAATACATTATCATGACACAAATATAACAAGAATAATTTTTACAAATATTTCTTAATTAATACGCACAGATAAACATTTTTAAAAATTGGCCTTGTTACATTTGTGTCATCTCTACAATAATATTTTAGAAGTTGTTATAAATCATAGAGGTTCGATCTCCATAACCGGCCCATCAAGACATTGGCGTGAAGGCCCAATACCTTAGACGGTCTATTAGATGTTTTCCTTATTCATGTAGGAAAAGGATGTTTCCTTTTCTACCCTTATGTAATCCTTATATAAAGAGACCTCTTGGTCATAATAATATAACACAATTTACATTACTTTTACAACACGTTATCAGCACGAGCTTGCTCTAAACCCTAGCCACCGAAAAATCCCTAAACCCTAGCCACCGAGAAAAACCGCAGCCGCTCGATCTCCCTAGCCGCGCGTTTCCCTTACCCGGAGAAACCCTAGCCGCGAGTCCTTCACCCGGCGTTTCCCGAGTAGTCGCGCGTCCTTCACCCGACGATCCCGAGTAGCCGCGTGATCCTCATACGGCAGCAGCTCGACGACGAGTAGCCGATCCAGCCGCGCGAACCCTAGCAGCCGCGAGTTCCGTGTAGCTGACCCGACGAGTAGCCGCGAGCAATCCGAGCAAAGTTTTACCGTGGTCTGTAGCTCCCGGTTCATACCATTCAACCCCAAAAGAAGATCAAGGTAAAACCCTAAGTCTAAGAACAAAATAAAATCGAATTCAACCTTAATAAACATAAACCCTAAAAACCGATTATCTTATAAACTTGCTTGATCTTTTGAGAACTTGAATTGCATTGAATCTAAGCTAAAGATAAGACATAAAATTCGGTTTGATTGTTTAAACTTGTTTGATCTCTTTAGAACCTTAAAACCGAAACCTACTTGAACATATATCAAACCCTAAAATACGGTTTACTTGATTAACTTGTTTGCGTGTTTTAAACATATTGTTTAGCTTGTTTATTTGATGTTTAGAAACCGCATGATAGAATCATTCACCATAATCGAATTGAACATTAATCTTACTCAAACCCTAAAACCGATTCATGTAAAGGATTGTTTACTTGCTTAGTTAAAACCGCATAAGTAAAGAAAATTAAAATCAGGTTTTAGCTTTGCGTTTTAGGAGTGTTAGATTGATTGTTCTAGTTGCATGAAACCGAAACCCTAAGAGAATAGGAAAGATTAAAATCGGATTTCATAAAAACCCTAATCCTAATCAAAATAGGAAAGTTTAAGAATTTCCTTTTTGCATGATTATCCTTTAGTGTTTAATTATAATTGTTTTAGGATTAATCTTACATATAGAATAAGTTAATTAAAATCTGATATAAGTATAGAATAAAATCGGATTATATGATTGCTTGCTTGAATTTGCTTGCATGATTAATTACTTGAAGTCTAAAATCGGATGTATATAAATCGGCCATCATTCTAAGGCCTTGATTTTATTAAATGCCCTAAGAGAAAATTGGTGCATATTTTCAGATGTCTAGAGTCGCCAAC
Source organism: Alliaria petiolata (assembly GCA_020283515.1). Classification (NCBI taxonomy): domain Eukaryota; kingdom Viridiplantae; phylum Streptophyta; class Magnoliopsida; order Brassicales; family Brassicaceae; genus Alliaria; species Alliaria petiolata. The sequence continues at coordinate 428,964,549 of JAHZTW010000001.1, forward strand.
CTAGACTATGCAGCCCTCGATCTCTCTGGAGACAACTACTTAAAGTGGGCACTTGACACAAAGATCATGCTCAACTCAAAAGGGATTGGTGAATGTATCGTCGACGGAAACAATGAATCCGTGAGATACAGATACAAGGCGATCCTCATTATACGCCACCACCTTGCTGAAAGTCTCAAGGATCAGTATCTTACAATTGAAGATCCATTGGATCTGTGGAAGGAATTGAATAAGAGGTACGCCCATCAGAGGACGGTTGTATTGCCGAAAGCCAGATTCGATTGGCTGAACCTAAGGTTCATGGATTTTAAATCCGTAGAGGAATACAACTCGACTTTGTTCAAGATAGTTTCAAAGCTGAAACTATGTGGCGAGACCATTACTGAGAAGGATATGTTGGAAAAGACCTTCTCCACCTTCCATTCGAGTAATGTGTTGCTACAGCAACAATATCGCGAGAGAGGCTTCGCGACTTACTCAGATCTGATCGCATGCCTGTTGCTTGCAGAACAAAACAATAGCCTTGTTCTGGCCAACAGCGAGATGAGACCAGCTGGAACCGCCCCACTACCTGAAGCCAACGTGGCCGCAGAAACAAAGAAAGAAACCGAGGCAAACCACGTCCATAGATACCAAAAGGATTATGGTCATGGACGTGGGAAGAGACAAGGGCGTGGTCGCCACCAGCCTTATGGTCGTGGGAACGGCCGCGGATCTAATTCTAACCGCGGTCGGGGTCGTGGCCGAGGTCGTGGCTACGGTAACCCAACCGGACATCAGCCCAACCCGACCAAGTCTATTTGCTATCGTTGTGGGATGGATAACCATTGGGCCAAGACATGCCGGACTCCCAAACACCTCGTCGAACTCTATAAAGAGAGTGTGAAAGGGAAGAATCCCGAGGCCAATATGATCCAGCATGAGCATGATGATGAAGGCGATTTTGATCATGAAAGGAATGATCATTTTGACGCCAATAAAGATGATCTCATTGAACATGAGACTTCCGATTGTTTGAAATAGTTTAGACTTTGAGTTCTATTTGCTTTGTTGCTTTTATGTTTGCTGTGCTTTGGATTTATGTCTTTGGATTTTATTATTTGATTTTATTGAATGATTTCAGTTTTTATTTTAAGACATAATTATTGTTTTATGAAGTATGGATGAGTTCGTGGTGGATAGTGGGTCAAGCCACACGATTCTAAAGGATAAAAGATACTTCATAAACCTTATACTTAAAAGGGCAAACATAAGTACTATAGCAGGACCAGCCAGCCTAATAGAAGGCCACGGCCAGGCCAATATTTTAATGCCTAAAGGCACGCATCTAGAAATCTCAGATGCATTGTTTTCACCTAGCTCAAATCGAAATTTATTGAGTTTTAAGGACATTCGTCTGAATGGTTATCATGTGGAAACAATGGGCGGAGGAAACAGAGAATTTCTTCAGATAGTTAAAAACGCCCAAGGCCAAAAGAAAGAAGTCTTAGAGACTATACCTGCTATAGCCACTGGCATTTACTGTACTAAGGTCAGTATGATAGAAGCCAATGCCGCCGTAAATAAAGCCTTTACGGATATGTATACTTTATGGCACGACCGTCTGGGACATCCCGGGTCAAGTATGATGCGGAAATTGATTGCCAATACTAATGGGCACGCCTTGAAAGAAAGGAGAGTAATCCCCAAGAATATAATGTGTACCTCGTGTTCACAAGGGAAATTGATTGTAAGGCCATCACCAGTAAAAGTGACTAAGGAAACAATAAACTTTCTGGAAAGAATTCAAGGAGATATATGCGGACCAATACACCCACCTTGTGGGACATTCCGATATTTTATGGTCCTCATTGACGCATCTACAAGATGGTCACATGTATGCTTATTGTCATCACGGAATATGGCATTTGCAAGACTCCTTGCTCAGATAATACGCCTAAGGGCTCACTTTCCAGACTTTCCTTTAAAGACCATAAGAATGGATAATGCTGGTGAATTTACTTCCCAAGCGTTTAATGACTATTGTATGTCCATGGGGGTAAGTGTTGAATACTCCGTGGCACATGTACATACACAGAACGGCTTAGCCGAGTCATTTATAAAACGCATACAGCTGATAGCTAGACCATTACTCATGAGGTCAAAGCTCCCTGTATCCGCTTGGGGTCATGCTGTCTTACACGCTGCTGAACTAATCCGTATCAGGCCATCTAGTGATCATAAGTATTCCCCATCCCAATTAATAACGGGAAAAGAGCCAGACATCTCCCATCTAAAGACATTTGGATGTTCAGTCTATGTGCCTATTGCACCACCACAGAGAACTAAGATGGGACCTCAAAGGAGGATGGGGATATATGTTGGATATGATTCACCCACGATCATAAAGTATCTTGAGCCAACCACCGGAGATTTATTTAAGGCCAGATACGCGGACTGTCATTTTGACGAATCCGTTTTTCCAACATTAGGTGGAGAAAACCGGCTGATGAAAGAAATTGCATGGAATCAAACATCCTTAAATTGGCAAGATCCTCGAACTAAAGAGAGTGACTTAGAAGTCCAAAAGATAATACATTTGCAAAAGTTAGCTATACAATTGCCAGATTCCTTTGCAGACCCAAAGAGGGTAACTAAATCGTATATACCAGCCGTGAATGCACCTATACGAATTGATGTCCAGGATGGACCGCAAGTGGCTACAGAGTCTAGGCCACGTTTGAAACGTGGAAGACCTATTGGTTCCAAAGATAAGACTCCTCGGAAATTAAAGAAAGGTGCTGAGATTCAGACCGAGGAGATAGTGGATATTCCAGACATAAATGAACCTAAGGTGCCAGAAAATGTTGCTTGGGACGCCAAGCAGCAAGGGCCTGAAGTTCCTGATAATACAGAGATCGCGATCAATTATGTCTCGTCTGGAATCCAATGGAACAGAAAAGATGTCGACATTGATAATGTATTTGCATGCAATGTAGCACTTGAAGTAATGAACGAGGATCTAGAACCCACGTCAATATATGAGTGCACTCAGCGACCAGATTGGATTAACTGGAAAGACGCTATAAACGTGGAGTTAAACTCTTTAAAGAAGAGAGAGGTTTTTGGTCCCATAATTCGGACACCTCATGACATTAAACCAGTTGGACATAAATGGGTCTTTGTGAGGAAGAGAAACGAATTAGGCGAAATCGTTAGGCACAAAGCACGGCTTGTTGCACAAGGATTCTCACAAAGACCAGGAATCGATTATGAGGAGACATACTCCCCTGTGGTGGATGCAACGACATTCCGATTCCTGATAAGCCTGGCTATAAGAGAAAAATTGGATTTACGGTTAATGGATGTTGTAACCGCGTATTTATATGGTCCACTGGATAATGAAATTTATATGAGATTGCCAGAGGGTATTGAGCTCAAAGATAAGAAAAGTTCTCGAGAAGAACACTGCATTAGGCTGAACAAATCCTTATACGGACTAAAGCAAAGTGGGCGTATGTGGTACAACCGGTTAAGTGAATACTTAGTAAAGTCCGGGTACAAGAATGATCCCATTAGTCCGTGTATCTTTATAAAGAAGTTTGCAAACAAAGGATTTGTGATTATAGCAGTATACGTGGATGATTTGAACATCCTCGGAACCTCTGGAGAAATCGCCCAAACAGTTGAATATTTAAAGGCCGAGTTTGAAATGAAAGACTTAGGAAAGACTAAGTTCTGTTTGGGAATACAGCTTGAGTATATTAATGATGGAATCCTTGTGCATCAAATGGCATATACAGAAAAGATACTCAAGAGATTTAATATGGACCAGGCCCACCCATTGACCAGCCCAATGGTGGTGAGAAGCCTCGGATTGGACAGTGATCCATTTGGTCCAAAGAAGGACGATGAAGAAGTCCTTGGTCCCGAAATGCCATATCTAAGTGCCATAGGAGCGTTGTTATACTTGGCTAGTCATACTAGACCAGATATTTGTTTTGCCGTGAACCTCCTATCAAGATTTAGTTCTTGTCCGACCCAAAGGCACTGGAACGGGATTAAACATATACTTCGTTACCTACAAGGAACGAAAGATATGGGTCTATTTTTCACTAACCTTAACAATGAAGGTTTGGTTGGTTTTGCTGATGCAGGTTACTTATCGGATCCACACAATGGACGATCTCAGACAGGATATGTGTTCACTCATGGAGGAACAGCAATTTCATGGAGATCCATGAAGCAGACACTCACGGCCACTTCATCAAACCACGCAGAGATTTTGGCGATTCATGAAGCTAGCCGCGAATGTGTTTGGTTGAGATCGATGACTCAGCACATAAGGCGAGACTGTGGAATGACCGATGAGAAGGAAGAGCCAACCGTACTCTACGAGGACAATGCCGCATGCATTGCTCAACTGAAGGATGGATACATCAAAGGAGACAGGACGAAGCACATCTTACCGAAGTTTTTCTTTACTCACGATCTACAGAAGACCGGAGAAATCAAAGTGCTTCAAGTACGTTCCTGTGACAACTCAGCCGACCTATTCACCAAGTCGCTTCCAACCTCCACGCTCAAGAAGCTCATGTATCAGATCGGCATGCGCCGACTAAGAGACCTTCAGTGATGCCTAAAACAAGGGGGAGTAATACGTGCTGTACTCTTTTTCCTTCACTAAGGTTTTGTCCCACTGGGTTTTCCTTGGTAAGGTTTTAATGAGGCAGCATCCCCAAGCGTATTACTATGATCCATTCATCACGATCCGGTTATGTCAATCAAGGGGGAGTGTTATAAATCATAGAGGTTCGATCTCCATAACCGACCCATCAAGACATTGGCGTGAAGGCCCAATACCTTAGACGGTCTATTAGATGTTTTCCTTATTCATGTAGGAAAAGGATGTTTCATTTTCTACCCTTATGTAATCCTTATATAAAGAGACCTCTTGGTCATAATAATATAACACAATTTACATTACTTTTACAACAGAAGTACATTTCTAGATATGATCGAAAAAAATCTTTTATTTACGTAAAATGCCATTGAGTTAATGAGAAAAATTTGTTTGGCAACAAATATAACTAGGGATAAAATCGGACGAGTTAACTGTGTCAACTGTCAACTCAGTTGGTGAAAAAATCCGACCCAAAATCTATTTCAAAAGGACGCGGATCCAAAAATGACTTTAATTAATCCGATTTGCTAATCGGTTTGCAACTTACGCCTTAATCGGTTTCCAACAAAATTTAAATCACGAACCTTTTCAAAATCTGTTTCAATCACGAACAAAATTTGATTAAATCAAACAGATATTAAAAGTAATTAAATAAGGAATACTATTAAATACTATTCTTTAAAAAACTTACTGTCGCAAATTTCGGGGAAAGTTTTGAAATCTACTTTGAATTGAAAACTTAATTAACCAACAATATATTCATATCAAAACTGTATTTAAGTTCAAAACTCTACTCATATGAAAAGGTAATATGACGATCCGAAATTGATATTTATAGGCGAAAATGTTTAAAACAGACTTTAATTGAGTTATTCAAACAAAATAGAGTAACTTGACTAGACATACTCTTTTGGGGCTCTTAATAGTAGAACGAGAAGGATCTATTACTTGTTTCTCATTTCATTAAAGAAATCAAAACTCTACTCATTAGTAAGTCCAAACGGGGAATACAAGTTTAAAAGGGTCATATGAAGATCCGAAACTGATGTTTATAGCCGAAAATATTTAAAACGGACTTTTAATGAGTCATAAAAACAAAATGGAGTAATTATACTATAAATAGTCATTTGGGGCTCCTAATAGTAGACCGAATAGCATCTATTAGTTGTTTCTCATTTCGTTGTGGAAATCAAAACTCTACACATCCGTAAGTCGAAACTGGGAATACATGTTTAAAAATATCATATGAAAATCCGAAATAGATGTTTATAGCCAAATTTAACAAAAAAGATAATATTGTGTTTATCAAAAAGATAACTAGTAATATTGTGTTTATAAAAAAAGATGAATAATTCTCTTATTTTTGGTGTAAATTACCGGATTAAAAATAATGAAAATATTCCAAAACCAAAAGATTCTTGTTTCATGGAAAGGAACCTAAGTGAGCTTTCATCCCTTAGCCAATGGATGTTGTTATAAGGAGTTAAATGAACATATTGAACCTGAGCATATTGCATTTTTGTCTCCTTGATTATCAATGATAATTAAATAGTTGAGTAGTTATTAAGAGGCATTCATCAACATATAAAAATATGGTTGATTCCATCTTTGCGATCTGAGCTCAGAATCACATTTGGTTTATTTTAGCATTCTAACATCTGAATAACTCAATTCTTGAACCCCTAAACAACTTCTGTGAAACCCAACACTATTTTAATCTGATTTTTTATTATTGCATTTGTCCTTCATACCACAGCCAATCCCCTTATTTTGTCTTAGTTTAATCCTTGATTTCACAAAACTGAAGTGTGCATTCTAGATGTTACTTTAGAAACAGCAAGATAAAGCTTATCATGAGAAAAGACGTGGTCTGGGCAAATATAACCCAACTTTTTCCAATGTTTTACCTTGATCTTATTTACGATCATTGCAAAAACACGTGGTAATGGAAATTTCATGCGCCACATCTTGAAAAAAAATATTGCGTCAATTGGAGTTACGAACATCCTAGTATTAAGACCGATACAGTCAATCAATTTATCCGTTATCATCCTAGCCTCGATAAAAGAAAAACCTAAAATCCTAATGATGTTCAAAAACTCCTAAATGTAAACGATATCACCTGCATCACTTATGTCAGAAGGCTCGATACTATCGACACTCAAAATAAACTTTCTCGTCACCTATACATTAAACAAACACATGTATAAATAGACTATTAAACATAAATACTACTACACCCATGTTTCAGCAAATATATATGTTACCTGTAAACTGCGAGAACATATAATCGTTAACCGTATCCATACACAAAATTGTCGGGGCCATTATAGCTCACTCTCTAAAGATCTTGGGACCCTTGTTTGTGGCAAAACACTCACTGTATATTTTCCTAACTATTGTTCGTACAGGATCACCACAATCATTTATCAACAACTTTTCAGGAATATCCATTTTGGTCTCACTAGTATTAGGCTCATTGATCTTCCTATCGCAAATTCCAAAATCCAGTTTAAATAAGATCTAACATTCTCTATATCACGATCACTAAGCCCTACGTGAAGCCTCATGTTCTTTGTAAGTCTTATAACTTTACAACTTATCCAAAGCAATGATGAATTCAGTGCATCCAAAACCATTTTAACACTACCATCATCCAGGATCACCAGCAGCACCTGACAAAATCACCACCAAAAAAATAAACTTTACCCCCCAAAATAATTTTCACATTTTAGTTTATTATATCACGCATCCTCCTATCCAAGGTTCAATGGACTCAAAACTAAAAAAACTAAGATACATGATTTAAGACCCATTCACTTTATCACAAATAAAATGTTATTGTAACAACTCAACCGTACTTCGTACAACCAATGTCTATTGTGTTCTTGTGTTTCCAGCAAAAGTGTTAAGTGCTCGGCAACTTGAAACTTTCCCGAAGTCAGAAAGATCACATCTTTAAATCTTCAACATTGATTTGTGTTTAAGTTTTATGAGTCCAAGTAGCTACTAACATTTTTTACCCTACAAAAACAGAGAAATTTATTAGCTTGCAAACTAAAAAGCTTTTTCTATACGACTTTTACAATATATCGTTCATATAATATATTAGCCAAATAGGCGGAAGGACATGCATTTTTGGAACGTCTGTACATTACAATACATGGACAATACTTAAAAGAGGTTCATGGTCTTTTAATTAACAAAATATTTTGGTAATCCATGTTTAATTTTAATTCTCAAAGCAAGCTCGGTAACAAATCTGGACATTGAAAGAAAGATTTGATGTTCCTATAAAATTATATTCTTTGACAAACAAAACATGGATGTATAATTTACCACACAGTGTTCTTGTGAAATTTTATGTTTACATTCATAATCTTTAATAGTATTTAAATCACCATAAAATTATAGAAAACGTTTTGAATGTTTTATTACAAGTAATACATGTAATGTCTTTATTTTCTACCAATTAGGATTTATCCACTTACGCAATAGTTAATGTTTGTTTAAGTGCTCTTAGGTAACAAATAAAAACTGAGTAAAGTGGGTATAATCTATTTATAAAGCAAAATGAGTATATACAATTTATAAGAAAATGGGGAAAATACTTAAATAAATAAGAAATACACAATCCAAAGGCATAGCCATTTTATGGGATATCATCAATGAAACCGAACGAAGTTGATTTTTTTTTTTGGTGAGTACTTGTTCTGAAACAAATTTTATTTGATAATATTATTGTTTGTGACATAGTAAGACAGCGAGACATTGAAAGTAAAATAAGATATGAAGAATGAAGACGCTAACATCGTAATTCGTAACATATTATGAAACACCTTAAACAATTACCATTAAATATAGTTTTATGTTTCCATCATCATCACCATCAATCTCTCTGCGTATGGCTTTTATGTTCATTCTCTGGTTCCAAGTTCTTAAGTACGGTTGAACTAAGGGTGATCTAAATCAAGAACTTAACAGATATTCCATTGGTGTTACAAGAATCTCATATCTGGATCACGAAGGTGAAAAAATTCATCTTGATTGAGCCTTATATCCAAATACATACTTTTCGGAGCTCGCAAATCATAACTAACACTTGAAAATCTACTGAAACAGTAAAACAATGAATGAATTAATGCGTTCATATATCTAAATGGAACACCGGTTTGCCACAAGCAAATCTCATGTTTCCAAAGGAACTTGGGTGTTCGCATGCACCCTTGCTTGAGGAAGCTTCTGCAAACATAATTGGTTTGAATTGAAAGTAAACATAAAAGAACAATACCTAAAAATGTCAAAGTCCAAGAAATACTTGGAAGTGCCACAGTTTCTTGTTTCGAGTTCTAAATGTATACTAAATTTAGTATTCCACTTCCCAGTCCCAGGCTTACGTACTCCAGTCAGCTTTAAGGGCTGCTTCTTTTTCCAGAGTCCAATTTTTCTTTGGGGCAGCCGTCCATAGTTATCAAAAGAGACCTAAGGTTTCTAGTAAGCTGGAATTCTTTTATTTTTTGTCTACCAATAGATGAAAACACTACAAAACCTTAAAAACTGTGAAATGGTTTCTAAACAAAACGATTACAATCTGGTTGATGCGATCAGCTTTGAAATGTGAAATGGTTTTCTTTTCGAAGTTATATCTCTCTGTTCTCAGGCACGCTAGCAGTTGACACGATCAGCTTTGGTCGCGTAAATGAACTTGAGGTCTAAAGGCAACTACAATCTGGTTGAAGCTCATGACAACATTCATAGGTTAAGTGAGAAGGGGTTCTCATTTGAGAACCTCTCATCAATTGTTGAGAACTTCATATCACACTTGTTCCTTTTTTATTGGTTCAAATTTTTTTTTAACTTTAAATTTAAATTTAAATTCAAAGTACATTAAAATAATGATTTTTTTTAGAGCTTCTTAAGGGTTCTCACCAATGCAGATGCTCTAAGTGGGCGGGAGATTTTCACAAAGATCAACCATGTTGAAGCTAAAGATGTTTTCAGCAAGCCGGTTGAAGAGGTTTTGTTGATTGAGAAACTGTATGTGGAGAAAAAAGATCAAGCTGAGGAGTTTACAAAGGAATGCATTGCAACATTTGATGAGCTTAAGATCTTGACAAAGCACAACAATTCAGGGAACTTCTTAATTGTGTGCGAGCTAAGCGATAAAGAGATTCAAGATGCTATGTGTGATCCGGGTTCTACCATAAACGTTATAGCACATGACATGGCTAAGAGGTTTGGAGTAAGGAGTATGGATTGGCATCCTACTAAGATCACTTTTGGAGATGGGTAGACTAAGAAACCTCTCGGTTGTATAAAGGACTATCCGGTTAAGGTTGAAAATGGTTTAGTACCAACAGATTTTGTGGTCATGGATATTGACAAAGCCAAGAACCTCCCTATGCCTCTTTGTTACACCATTCCTAAACACTGTGGGTGCAGCTATGGACTTAGCTAAGAAGGAAGTCGTCCTAAAGAATGTGGGCAATTCGATTTCATACCCCCATCACGTCTCCTTTAGCAAGGTTTTGTGGAATGATGGAAACCGACGAAGATGCCTTTGATCAAGAAGAATGAGTCTTGAAGAAGCAAATGGAGTAAGCTGAGCGTAAAAGGCACTTGGAAGCCCTAACCTTGAGAAGCAAGCAACAAGAAGAAAGCTCACAAGACAAGCCCACAGGAAAAGCTAATGTTGGTGGTTTCTCGGTTACAAAGGTGGATAGGACTGAGCCTAATATCAAGACCATTGCTGAGGAAGAACCTGATGGAGAGTCAGTGCTAAGGATGTTCGGTTATAAAGGAAGATCAATTACCAAGAAGAAACCATCGAGAAAGAAATGCAAGGTTAAGGGACCGTTGGTAAGTTCACCCAAGAAGGCTAAGGATGGGTCTAGTAATGGGAATACTGTGCTGAGGGCTACTTTTAGTAAACATCCGTTGGAACTCAAGGGTAGCTCCATTGAGTACAAAGTCAATGGCAAAGGAGGCCCAAAACCATTCTCAAAAGCAAGGGTCATTCTTCCACTAGGTCTAGAAAAGGATGAAGCAAGGGTACAAGAGATGATGTATACAGTCTACACTGTCCATATGCACTGAGATCACGTTCAGAAACGCCTCCCGCTACTCACTTCACCATCAAGCCGCCTAATAAGAGAGTAAGGAAAGTCAAGCTACATGACGTTAAACAAAACGCACTTGGAAGGCAATCCCATGGCTATCCATGTACATAAAAATTTGAATTTTGCTTTTTAATTCTGTGTGTTGGGTGTTTGTAAGTATTAGGGAACATTTAAAAGAGGAGGAGCCACAGAAAATGGGTTTAATTCAGTATCGAGTGCATCACCCGACGAAATGACGGGAGGAATGTTGCTCGGGTAAGCATTAAAAAGAAATTCTTTAAAATGCGCTTAACCCGAGCAACTCACGCGACCAATTTGCTCGCGTCACTTTCCCACCCTTGTAAGATTTTTAAATTTTGAACGTGTTGCCTTCTCTTGACCGGTCACGCGTGCAATCTTTTCTTGAAATCAATTCTACACATTTTCTGCATATAGGTCATTAGGTTTTTGTCCCCTCTCTCTCTTGCATATAGACACGCCGTTCCCTCTTGTACCTCTCATCTCTCTCATTAGCAAAAAATCGCAAATTTTTCCATCTCCAAACCGATTTTCTTTGAGCTCTTTGAATTTCGCCGAGTGATTTCTCATTTCCGACCGTTCAAGACACAAGATAATCTCTTGAACCTAACCGTTAAAGACACAAGATAATCTCTTGAACCTATCTCTTTCTTGGTCGCTACTTGAAAGGAAGGAACTCTTTAGGTTGAAACTTTTGTTTTTGAAACTCGCGTCGCCTAAGGCACTATTTGCACTAGTGACTCGGTTGAACTTTGAGGGAAATTTTTAGATGTATAATGAACAAATCTGGATCCGCTTATTTAAATTCTCATCTAAATGAATTTTGCTAATTTTAAAATTTATTTTAAATTATTTCAAGCAAGAAGATCTTGATCTGTTGGCTTTTTGGACTTTATGATAAAATCGCTCCTATGTGTTGATTTTGTAGGTACCAAATGATAAGAGGAAGTGTGAGACACGAGGCTGAGCTGAAAAAGCAACACGATCGTGAAAAGAAGCAGCAAGAGAGTGAAGAGAAAGCACGTGCACGGGCCGAGAATGCCCAAGGAAAGAAAGTGATGGGAGAAACTAGCGGCCAAAAAAGAGAAGAGGCTGAAGAAGAAGGAGACTTGCCAAGCATGGCTCCCTTAACTCGAGCCTCAACGCGTCCACCAGCTAGAAAGCCGAAGTATTCCAGCAAGGATGTGTACAAGGCGTTGATGGCGCTGCTATTCAAGGTCACTAGATTCCCGGAAAAAGATGTGTTGGAAGAGCTCGAGCTATACCGTGATGTCAAGACCATCTTCGAAGAAATGGGTCTTCAAGGGCTTCTCAACATAGCCTCCCCAGCCTATCAAGAGCTCACTTGTCGTTTCTTGTCAACCTTGCAAGTGACATTCCATGAGGAGTGGGACGAAGCCAATGAGGACGAAGGCCACAGTTTCATTGAGTTCAGACTCCGTGGTGAACAATACAAGGTCACCTTCAAGGAACTATGCAACTTCTACGAGATAAGAGAAGGGACTTCAAGGGAGCATAAGCTGAGATTTCCGAAAGATGAGATTGCCAAACTTTGGCAAAACATGGCGGATTGTCCTTTTAGACCCGGTTACATACGTAGCGTTAGCATCCGTCACCCGGTCATCCGATACGTTCACAAGATTCTGGCCAACACCATCTTTGCAAGAAAAGAAACGGCGAACGCAAATGAGGAGGAACTAGAGCTGATGGACATTGGGCTCAAGCCACTGTTGCATCATTTTGACCTTGGAGGGGAAGTACAAGGAGACATCTCGGGTATGGGGCCTATTTCTCTGTTTTTGAAGTATTTACTCAAGCTAAGAAAGATAGGCACCACAGAGAAGGGTGGCAAGAACATGCATCTCTGCATTAGGGGAATGCTTACTCCCATCTTCGAAGTTTGCGACGTTGAGTTACGTGAACCCACGGTTATGGCCGATTGGATAGACACAAAGTATCTTGTCAAGTCCAAGTTCTTGAAGAAGGATAACGGAGGTCTTGTCTACACCTATGGAGGAGGCATTGAGCTTCCCCTACCCAATCCTCAACTCACTGTCCTAATAAGGAGAGAGTTGGTGATTTTTAACCAAATCGCTGCGGCACCATACGACCAAAATGATCCTCACGGCATAAAGGAAGAAGAAGAGCGAGAAGATGAGACGAGTCGAGTGTATGGTGAAGCTCACTACCACTTTGAGGTTAACCAAGACACTTCTCCAGTAAGGATCGCCAAGGCAAACCGTGACACATCAAGATCCTCCAAAGATGGAGCAAATGGCAAGGAAGAGCTATCAAGAAGCTTTTCAACACAGTGAAATCCCTCACGTCTCAACTCTAAGGGAAAAGAAGCAAAGACGCTGGACCCTCAACATAACAAGGTCCAGAAGAAGAAATGGAGGATGCAGAAGTGGAGGACAGTGAGGATCCCGAGGACAGGCGCCACTCATTCCATGTAGCACGATGGCTACCCGAGGAAATGACGCCGGCAGGAAACTCGCGTCAAGAACCGCCGAGGTCATCCTCATATGAGCCAAGGCAATGTCAAAGGAAAAGGAAGATGCGCAAGTCTCTTTCCCCAGGGTCCAGCAACCCCTCCTACTCCATCAACTCCACGGACTACACGTCCAACTCCTCCACTCAATTCTAAGGTACCAAATCACCTACCATTGTATATTTCGTTGCATTTTTAGATTTTTCTTTTAGATTTTTGTGGCTTTGGTCTCCTCTTAAACTTTTATTATACAAGGGACTGTGTAATCTAAGTTTGGGGGAGAATTTGTGTGATATAATATATTTTCTGTTTTCTTATTTTCATTTCACATCTTTGAGTCTCATGCATACATTTTACATTCACTTATGTGCATAGAAAAACCGTAAAATTTTGAAAATATTCGAAAAAATTCAAAAAGATTTCATTTAGTTTGCATTTACATTTTAGGATTGAGTCTAGTATTTTCTGCCATGTAGGACTGCATACATTTGCATGAGAGGCTAGTTCAAATCCTAAATAGAGTTGTAGCATTATAGGTTGATTGCGAGTTCTCATTCTTAGTTCTTGGTGCATCAAAAAGACTTTGAAATTAAGGAAAAACCATGCTTCGATCATATCATTTGTCATTTAGGTCTCGGTTGAAACATTGTCTTGAATTTGATAACCAACTCTACTCACTTGAACTGAATCTTGACATCTAATTATCATGCCTTGCATTAAAAGTAAACTCGTGGATCATACATATTTGAGCTTTCTTACTCCTTCTATCACTCTCTTGCTAGCTCAAGTGGATGCCCCACCATTAACCTTACCTCCTTTGAAGCCAAATGTTCTTGTGAATATACTTGTGAGGCCTTATTTCGATTGAACTTATCATAAAGTGTTAGGTTTGAGACGACAAGTTTAGGTTCTCATGTAGATTCTAGCTCTCACATGTTAGAGCTAGCCGTAGGCTTATGATTGGGATTTGGGTTTGGTGGTATTTGATATTCAAAAGATTAGAAGCTTGCCATTAAGCATGATGAGTTTGTGGAAGAAAGTAGAAAGAAAGGGATGTTTTGTGACGTTGTGAAAAAGGGAAAACATAGTTTGAAATGGTTGATTCTATGGTTTTGAAAAATAATAAGAGCTAAGTTGATAGAACCATACAATTCGCTAAGTAAAGGTTGAAGAAGTTCCCCTTAAAGCTTAAAAGAAGAAGTGATTGTTGAGATATTTGCGGGCTAACCAAGGGACAAAGAGCCTTGAGGGAAAAGGGTAGCTTTAGAGGCTTGAGTGAGCTTAAAAAGAATTAAAGAGAGGGGTTTTAGATCAGTTATAGCATCTAGGTAGTTGAGAGTCTAGTCTTGTATGCATAACTTGTCTTTTACCTTTAGTATTATGCATAAGTTCAATCCCTTTTGAGTGAAACCCACGCTTGGAGTTAAAACCGCATGAATGGGGATCATTTTTATCTCAAAAGCCCAGTCCCTTAGCCAAATGAGTTTGCTTGCTTTACATTGTCATGATTCACGGTTTTGAGCCTAATGAATGTTAAAGAGTTGGTTTTATAGGGAGACTTGTGTAGGTTGAGGCTTAGATGCATTTGATTGTTGTGACGAGCATGGCTAAATCTTTTGGAGTAGACAGAATGAAAGTGCATCATTAACTAGGACTTAGAACTTTTGGTCGATCTCTTTTGTGAACTCTTGGATTTGAACAGCCCCCTTTAAACCTCTTCTCACAGTTTGTCATGTTGTTTGCTTGAGGGCAAGCAGAAGGCAAGTTTGGGGGAGTTGATGTGTACATATTTTACACTGCGTTAGCATCCATTTAGCATAGGTTTTTCATCCTTTCTCATTATCATTTGATAGTTTTGCATTAGTTTCACTCACTTTAGGTATTACATGCATCTAGGATAGACTTTTGCATATTTTGTCCCATTTTGCATTCTATTAGGTGAATTGGAGATTAAAAGGGAGAATGGAGTATGGAGACCATTCTAAACGAAAGATTGAGAAAACTGAGGGTCACAACAAGGGAATTCATGCAAGCAAAGGAGCTGAATGGAGGTTTAAAGGGGTTCACTCGACCAAGTAACGCGGTCAAGATTACCCGCGTTGAAGCATACCAGATGACGTCTGTCATAAAAGGACAAAGGACGTACGGACAAAGCTTACGGATAAGGATAAGGACGAGTGATGTATCACGAACCACGCGACCAAGAGGCACGATCCAGATTTTCTCGCGTCAAACCTCCTTCCTTTCATTTTTTGTCTTTTTCCTCTTTACTATAAATACTTTTGGGGCCACATGTTGTGGTCACACTTTTTCTTTCTTCTACCAGCCATTTTATTTTCGGTTTTAGTACTTTTTGTCATCTTCCTTTCTTACAGATTCAAGCCACCATTTTTGGTGTTCTTGAAGCTTTAGGATCGAACCTTTTTTTCCTTATTATTGCAATTTAAAATCTCATCTTAATTTTCTTGCACTTTAATATTCTGTCTTTATATTATTTCATTTTTGATTCATAGCTTTTACATCCTCAACACTTTAACCACGTTTTCTCATCTCTTTCTTATGGATTTGATGGGATCGAACATAGTTAGCGAGTAGTTACCTTGTGGGTTTGAGGATGGGTTAGATTAGGATGTTTTCAAGTGTTAATTTTGACATTCAAGAACAAAGCTTGAAACTTTCTTTCCCCCTTAGCGATTTAATGCTAGAATAGCATACACCATGCGTTCAATTATGCAAAGAAACTCACCATCCCTTGGATGTTCTTGATGCTTCTCGTTAAGGGTAAAGATTTAATCGTTAACTCTTCTTTGGCGAAGTAAACGCTTGAGCGTATACACCATGCGTTCATGGACCTTAGGAAATCCTCCATCCCTTAGATGTTCTTGGATTCCTTGAAACCCCAAAGATAAAGACTTTCCTTCCCCTTTGGCGTATTAAATGCTTGTATCATATACACCATGCGAACCATGATCTTAAGGGATTCTCCAGTACACCAATGTTCTGGAATCCCTTCAAAGTGCTAAAGGAGGAGACTTTTCAGCAAGCCGAACACTTAGTCGCGGACCTATGGGGCTTGTTAGGTCATGGTTAAGGCTGTATTTATTTTCTTAGAAAGCTTCTTGTCACTTACGAGAGTTAGGTTGGATTTGAGGTGATTCAAAGGGGTCTTCACTACGAGAGTGGGCTGATCTATTTTCGAGCCTTAGACTTAGGATTGTATAGACTTCATTCATATAGAATATCAAAGATTGATGCTTGATTCGTCCCAAATCAATAGACCCATCATTTATATCATAGGTTCAAACCATCTATTGTTCACTCTTGTTAAAGTTTGATAATTTCATAATGCTTAGTAACTAGTTCACTGTATCATAGTTTATTTCTTGCATTTTATATTTATAATTTCGGCATTTACGCTTATGAATCCAAGATTGCATCTTTATGCTCTTTTGGGTTTAAAGGTTAGACATTTATTACAAAATATTCGATTCCACCTAGTTTAACACAAGTTTCCTGCAATCCTATTGCTACTAAACACCCCTAGATTGGATTGATCCTTAAGTATTGCAATCACATGAGCAATCTTGAGTAATTGCTTACAAGAAATGTAAAAACGCTTGTATCATCGGGCCACCGAGAAAAAATAATGCACTGACCGTCAGACGAGGGCGGGGCCCACATCCCGGGAGGAGGTGTGGGTCTTCGCTGGTAGGAGCGGTCTGTATATTACAATTGGTATCAGAGCCAAGGGAAGTCAAACTGGTTCTGGCCCAGGAGACTGTCTTGGGGTTTGGGGGCTAGGGCTCACAACGGCGGGATCAGAATTCGGAGACGAAATCCCGTTTAGTGGAGGAGAATTATAACGACCCGAACCCGGCCAATTTGAATAAGTTTAAATGAATTGATTTGGCTACCTATGTCATCAAAGTGCACTTACCTTTTTCTGTCACTTACCTTGAGAGAATTCCAGAGTTAAGCGTGTTTATGCTGGAGTAGGACTAGGATGAGTGACCTTCCGGGAAATCTTTTGCGGAACCGTATGAGTGAGGCCAAAACACAGGGAAAGGTCACATGGAGATTGCAGTACAAATCAACTTTTCCTCTCCAGCAAAGCTTCTGCTTTCAATGACATGACATTTCATTAGATCCTGATAAAACCCTAACTTCGAATCTTACTACGGGGTTTTCAAAGAAAAACTTAGAGATCTAACGGGGGGTTAAAGAGAGAGACATGCGACCGCCAATTTATATTGTTAGTAGAACTCTGCTCTAATATATATAATGTTTAAGGCATGACTTAATGTTTTACTTGCGGTCGCCCAAGTCAATTAGGTTTAGCCGATTTTTAACATTATTAAACGCGATAATATTCAAAATCGGAATTTAAAAAAAAAATTAAGAAATTTTATTAAAGGTAGAAAAATAATACTTAGTGAGATTGAATGAGAGAACTTCATTCACCAAAATCACTTCTCAAAATAGATATAGATTCCAAAATTTCGAATTTATTATTTTTAGTTAAATAATATATTGAAGTTTTTTGAGCAGTGACGGCGGTTCTGACAGAAACGCAATACACACCACAAGCCGCCACAGTCAGAACCTGTGCAACCTTTTGTTACACTATCAGTTGTCATCATAGACGCATTCGTCTTCGTCGTGCTTCTCCAGCTCGCCGGGTAACTCCCAAATGTTCCCAAGCTATTCATTTTCGTTCGTTTCTTATTCACATGACTAATACTTTCCTTGATTTTATGGGATATACAAAATATTACATATAGAAATTTGATCGCTTTTCATGATCTTCATAATCAATTTTTACAAATATCATTACGATATGTTAATCAATTTTGTAAGCTACATTTCTGCATGAATCTTTGTATGAAGGTCACGTGTTCGATCACGCTCATCGCACCATTTGATAAGTTTGAAGATCGGATCTCTCACAAACTCAACATGAAACTCTGTAACTCTTTTTATTGATATAAGAAAAACGATTACAAAACCACACTCAAGAGATATTAGAACTTATCCCCTGAAAATTCCGATCATCCCTCACTAACGATCAGAGATCACCTCAAGACCTAAGTCTCTCATCACTCACCAATCAAAGCTTGAAAAAGAAACTAAAACTACAACTTCACGTTTTATACTTATTTCTTTATAAGCAAAGACTCTAAAGCTTAATTAAGACACAAAAACTTATCATACTTTTTAGTTTTAGCATTTCTCTTTAACATTTCTCATTAAAGATGATTTTTTAGTTATTGCTCTCTTGTGTGAAACATAAATATGTGACTTTAACATGTAACTTTACCGACCGTAGAAAACACAAAAACAAACTCGACCCTCTCGTTCATGTTTACATCGATGGGACCGCATGGTGGTGTGGAGATGGGTCAAGGATTGTATATGGAGGTTGCTCAAGTTGCTGCATCCGCCTTTAACATTTCGCTTAGTTTAGTTTTCTTGTCAGAGACAAGCATCGACAAGGTACAGTTATATCACTTGGAATTTAAGGATGAACTCTATTACAAGTAGAGTAATTTAGGCTAGGACATAATCAGACAAACTGTTCTTGGTCTCTTAACGTTTTATGGTATGTACGTACTAACTTGTGTATATGGTTTTGTTGCAAGAGAGAGAGAGAGCTTAATTGTGTTATGATCTCACGTGTAGGTTAATATAGTAAGTTAATACGTTGGGGTTTACAATAATTCATCAAGAAACAATTTGTACATTTTTAAATGAGTACCTCACCCTGCGAGGTCAAATAGTCCCATTAAGATATTTTCTCATATGTTTAAATACCTGGTATAGCAAATTTCATCGTTTGTTTCCATATGCATCTATTGTTTTATTTATTTAGTAAGAAGTAACAAGACATGTGGATTTACAGGACTTCGAGGCCCTATAGTTTTTGATCTTGCTATGCAGTTGATTTATGCTCAAACTACCTTTACAGTAGCTACATCCGTTGTTGTTCTAACGGTAAGCCATCATTCATTAGGAACTAACAAATTGCTTAAAACCGAGCGCCTCGATAAATGAGTTTTTATTGCTAAGCCATTTTTTGCATTTTATGTGATCTTGATTTCAGGTGTTGCTTGGAGGATCCACATGTACAATGCTTGAAGCCCTCGAAGTTGTAGGCGATAGCGGTGATACATCCCTTGGTGAAGTAAGTTAAGTGAGGACCTCCCACTTTTCTCCTTAATGTAAAGTTAAACTTGGTCTTTCAATGCAGGAAACGATATGGTTAATATGTTTAAAATCTCATTAGGCCTTCCTCTAAGATCCACTCACGTGCTCATGCAGGAGATTGAACGAGGCCAAGAAGAAGGGTCGTCACTCTGGATATGGTAAAAGGCCTAATGAAGTTTTCTGCATGAAAATATCTATCGTCTATCCGATTTTTTTATTTTTGATTTGGTGTTGATTGTCTTTTGTAAGCCTTTCAATGTTTCTTGATTTTCAAGTAAGAGGAAGCGTACAAGAGGGGCAAGACGATCAAGATTCTGTGGATGGGGAAAATTATGAGGGTGATTAGGCGTTTTCTCGCTAAGTGCCATGAGACAAACAAGATTGACAAACACATGTACCACGATATGTACATGAAAGTGAAGGGTAATGTATTCAAGAACAAGTGTGTGCTTATGGAGGGCATCCACAAATCCAATGCTGAGAAGGCGAGAGAAAAGACACTCGCTGATCAGTTTGAGACCAAGCATGTTAAGAACAAAGCTAGTAGGGAGAGAAAATTTTCCAGAAAGGAGGAGCGTTTAGCTCACGGACATGGTGGTGGAGAGACTACGGTTCAATCTTGAGTTTTACCTCTAAAAGAATTTTTTTTTTTATGAACTCATCAGTTTTTTTCTTCTCTCTCTTTCACATATTAATGAATCCATTGTGTTTGAAACTTGAAATAAGTTCGCCAATAATGAGAGAATCGAAGTCAAGAAACGAAATAAAAGTTGGTTTTTTTTTTCTCTGTCTTAATATTCTACAATATTGCAACTAAAATTGGAAGTCGTAGTAGATATATCAAAATATCAGCAGACATTTTATGAATTATTTTCCAATCGACTTTTCAGAATTCATGATTTAACCATATGTCAAAACACAAATGTAACTAATTTTTAAACACAAGTTTTGATCAAATTAATGGTAACTCCAAATCAAATTTACAAATAAAAATGATTTTATTGAACAAATATATAAAAGTAAAACCCCTAAACCATGACATTAGACATAACAAAGATCCAAGAAATAAACCTTTTCTTGAAACCAAAACAAGAGAAACAACGTCAATATTAGCGTTTTACCTTTGCGGGTGCGGCTGAGAAGTTGGCAACCTCAAACGAGTCATTATCTGTCCGAATAAATAATCTTCAGCTACAAATTCTCTGTTTTGTTATTTGTGGCATCTAAAAAATTATGATAATTCTTTGAAAAATTGTAACAACCCAAATGCACATGTTAATTATGTCCAATGCTCACCTAATTTTTTTTTCTCAACTACTTACCAACTAATCACATATTTCCCCTCTCCCATCTTCTCTATAAAAGGAAGGCTTCCCCCTCTCATTTTTTCACACCAAATCCAAATCTTCTCCTCTTCTTAAACAACTCAAATCGTCTTCTTTTCTCTTCAGCCTTGTGCGTTTAGAATCTTGCGACTCCGAGGCAACCATTAGATTCTAGACAACGAGACGAAGCCGCGACCACCAAAATCAGCCGAAGCCACCGCCTCACGCGCCTCTTGAAGTTGGCGCGTGCACTTCACGCGCCTCACGCGCCGCCGACCACCGTCCTCCACCGTCACGCGCCGCCGCCAGTCACCGCCGACCACCGTCCTTCGCCGTCATCGTCGCCGGTAAGCTGCCGCCTTCCCTCGCCGCCAACCACCATCGCCGGTGATCGTCGCCGGAGAACCGCTGTGATCTCCGGTGATCGGTTCGGTTTAGGCCGGTTTGGTTTGGTTCGGATCCGGTTCGGGTAATCGGGTCGGATCGGTTATCGGGTCGGTTATCGGGTCGGGTCGGTTATCGGGTCGGTTATCGGGTCGGATTATCGGGTCGGGTTATCGGGTCGTGATAGATTCCGTGGCAGAGCACCAAGCCAAACATCCAAAGATGGTTCGGATGATGACGAGCAGCATGTACCAGAGCAGGTTATGGATGGTACGAGTGAGGTTCATCGAGGAGAAACCAGCATTGGCCGCGATCGTGTTCAGTCCGGCACAGCCGTGTTCAGCTTTGATCCAACACTATCCGGAAATAATCTACAAAGGGAGCTCCGTTCTGATGCACGAGTCACTCGACCAACTCGTGTTCATTCTAGAAATCAGATTGTTCAAGCCAAGCAGCCGATCACCGAGCCAAGATCAAACGATAAGTGTTTTCTCGATCCATTCGACTTTTCTTCCGGTCAAAAGCTCTCTATCCGAGCTAAAGGATTGAAGGAAGAGATCGAACGTGAGATAACTCGGCTTGAACAAGCTGATTGCATTATGGCCGAGAATGCTTATGTTTGTTCCATTCGGCAGACTTCTGAATGTTCGGCAGACTTGTGAAATACACAGCAGACTTCTCAAATACACAGCAGACTTCTGGATGGGAAGCAAAAGCAGCCGAGGAGTCATTCCTAGCATTGGGCGTGAATTCAAGGTCTTTGACCAAGGAATTAATTCTAGTCTTTGTTTTCATTTTCTATGTTTAGGAAATCCACAAACTTAATTTCTCTTTTCTTTTTCTGTGTTAAGAATTCTATAAGTATTGTAAGAATTCATTCTAATAAAATATCCAAGTTTTTATCATCTTCTTCTTGAGAGAAATCTCTTTGTTCATCTTGAACATTTCGTTGAGTTTGGCAAGGGTTACTTCCAAACGCAGCAAACCTCCTAAGATCCGTGGTTAAGGGTTACTTCCTCGGTTCCGTGGAGTGGAGAATACCAAGAGACTTCCGCATCTCTTGACGGTCTCATTCGATCCATCATCTATTCAACTATCCGATCTATCCAACGCGCCAACAAAGAGCATAATCCATCCAAGGGTTCCATTACGTGGCATCAGAGCCACTCTTTGTTGGTAAAGCTGTTCATCTTCTTTTCTTCTTAATCAAAAAAAAAAAATATCTATATAATCTGTTCTCTTCTCCCTCTTTCCATTGAAAATCCGGGCCATCCTCTACCCTCTTAATTAAAAAAAAAAAAAAAAAAAAAAGAAAGAAAACCGAAAAGGTTTAAGACAAACTGAGGAGAAATCCAGTTTGTGAGGGTGGTGGAAGAGAAATCCTGCTGGCTGAGGAGAAATCCAGTCAAGAGGTGGCTAAACGGATTTCCCTTCGAAATTTCTGTATTTTCTTTTTCTTTTGTTGCGTGGGAGTATTTGCTAGATTTGGCTTGAAGTGTTTGATAAGAACATCGAGAAAATACCTCAGTGTGATCACCATAAAATCAGTGAGCAAAAAACGTGTGTGGGTGAGGCAATAAACACTTGAGAGAAAGAGAGTTTTTGCTAATTGTTTGTTAAGTGATTTCAGGAAAACAATGAGTGAAAGTGGAGAAGAAGGAAATAACAATCCTGGATCTGGATTGTCTGGTTTACAAATGAAAGCACTAACTGATTATTTGATGAGATCTATGAACACAGGTCTTGAAGAGATTCATGTTCGGCTTGACAAAATCCAGGAGGATCAACAAGGCCAGGCGCGGCCAGCCCAAAGGAGAAACCGGGAAAGGAGACATAGTCGTTCCTTTGACGGACATGAAGAAGATGACCAATTCAATGACAACCGTTCTAACATCAGGACGAGGAGAGGCCATAGAAACCGAGATGAAGAGAATCCATTCTCTAGAAGGTCAGATGCTGGACTTGGTGGCCTCAAACTCAAAATCCCTTCCTTTGCTGGTAAGAATGAACCTGATACATATTTGGAATGGGAAAGAAAAACTGAGTTGGTTTTTGATTGTCAAAATCTTTCGGAACTTAAGAAAGTTAGACTTGCTGCCTCTGAATTTAATGGATATGCCATTAGTTGGTATGATCAGGTCGTTTCTCTTAGGAGAAGAAAAGGCGAAAGACCAATAACTACTTGGCAAGAACTAACAGAACTAATGAGAAAGCGCTTTGTTCCAAGTCATTATAATAGGGATCTTCACCAAAGGTTGAGGCGATTGACTCAAGGCACAAAGAATGTGGAGGACTATTTCCAAGAGATGGAGATACTTATGCTTAAGGCGGATGTAGAGGAAAACATGGATGCAACCTTGGCTCGTTTTCTTGCAGGTTTGAACAGGGAAATTCAGGACCGGCTGGAGCTTCAAGAGTTTGAAAGTGTTGAGGACATGCTCCACAAAGCCATCTTGATAGAACAACAAGTCAAGAGGAGGGGTTTTTCAAAACCAGCTTATGCTCCAAAACCCACTTATCCACCTAAGCCTAGTTCTCAAGATAAAGGTAAATCTTTTACTTCTGAGTTTAAGACTAACCAACCTTCTCGTTTTGATAAAGGCAAAACCGTGGAATCCACGAGTAGAGCTAGAGATATCAGGTGCTTCAAGTGTCAAGGATTAAGACATTATGCAAACAAATGCCCTAACCAAAAGGTGATGATTCTACTTGAGAATGGAGAGATAGAGTCCGAAGCTGAAAAAGATGAAGCAGAGGATACCGGACCTATCTATGATGAAGAAGAGCCTTATGATTATCCGGCTCAAGAAAATCTTCTAGTGACCATGAGATCACTCAGCGTGCAACCCAAAACCAATGATACTGAACAAAGGGAGAACCTCTTTCATTCTCGTTGTTTCATAAATGATAAAGTTTGTTCTTTGATCATTGATGGTGGGAGTTGCACTAATGTTGATAGTGATGTGCTTGTCAGGAAACTCGGACTTGAAACCAGACCGCATCCGAGACCCTTCAAGCTTGAATGGCTGAATGAAGACGGTGTTCAGCACGTCAAAGAGCAAGTCACCGTCCCAATCACCATTGGCCGATACCAAGATGAGATCATTTGCAATGTTTTGCCTATGGATGCCAGTCATATACTTTTAGGACGGCCTTGGCAGTTCGACAAAAAGGCTGTACATGATGGCTACACCAATCGGCATATGTTCGATCATCAAGGCAAGAAGATCACTCTCATTCCTTTAACTCCATCCGAAGTTCACCAGGATCAGCTACAACTTAGAAAGAGCCGTGAGCTTGAGAAGCAACAAGAAGCAGCTAAGGCACCGGTCAAAAGGTCCAACTTCTACATTAAACCAAGTCAGGTAAAGAAAACTTTGTTTTCCAAACCTTCTCTCATTTTGCTTGTGTTTAAAGAATCACTAATGGCCACTAACCCTACACCGGAGCTGCCGAGTGAACTTAAGCCATTGATGAGCAGATTTCAGGATGTGTTCCCAGAAGAAACTCCGAGTGGATTGCCACCTATCCGTGGGATAGAACACCAAATCGATCTAGTACCCGGAGCGTCTCTTCCAAACCGTCCCGCTTACCGTACCAATCCTGTCGAAACCAAGGAGTTACAAAGACAAGTAGATGAGTTGATGGGAAAAGGCTACATCAGAGAAAGCCTTAGTCCTTGTGCCGTTCCCGTACTGCTTGTGCCTAAGAAGGACGGATCTTGGCGAATGTGCGTGGACTGCCGAGCCATCAACAACATCACGGTTAAGTACCGCCATCCCATTCCTCGTTTAGATGATATGTTGGATGAATTGCATGGTTCTAAGGTCTTTTCTAAGATAGATCTTAGGAGTGGATATCATCAAATTAGGATGAAGGAAGGGGATGAGTGGAAAACGGCTTTCAAAACTAAGCATGGACTTTATGAATGGCTTGTGATGCCATTTGGTTTGACTAATGCTCCTAGTACCTTTATGCGTTTGATGAATCATGTTCTTAGAGCTTACATAGGGGAATTTGTTGTCGTATACTTTGATGACATTCTAATCTATAGTAAGAGCATGAATGAGCATATTGAGCATTTGAGAAAAGTCTTAGAAGTGCTTAGGAAAGAGTGTTTATATGCTAATGAAAAGAAATGCATCTTTGGAGCGGATCACCTAGTTTTCTTGGGTTTTGTTGTAGGTGCTGAAGGCATTCGTGTGGATGAAGAAAAGGTTAAGGCAATCAAGGATTGGCCTAGTCCTAAGACCGTGAGTGAGGTCAGAAGTTTCCATGGATTGGCTGGCTTCTACCGGCGCTTTGTCCCGAACTTCAGTACCATTGCAGCCCCTCTCACGGAAGTGATCAAGAAAAACGTGGGGTTTAAGTGGGAGCAAGCCCAAGAAGATGCTTTCCAAGCCTTGAAAGGGAAGTTAACTCAAGCTCCATTACTTGTTCTTCCAGACTTTACAAAAACTTTTGAAATTGAATGTGATGCCTCAGGCGTGGGTATTGGTGCTGTTTTGATGCAGGAAGGGAAGCCCATTGCGTATTTCAGTGAAAAGTTAGGTGGTGCAACTGTTAACTACCCAACCTATGACAAGGAGTTGTACGCTTTGGTGAGGGCTCTTCAAACGTGGCAACATTATTTGTGGCCTAAAGAATTTGTCATACATACAGATCACCAATCCCTAAGGCATCTCAAGGGACAACAAAAGCTTAACAAGAGACACGCTAGGTGGGTTGAGTTCATCGAAACCTTTCCATACGTCATTAAGTACAAACAAGGTAAGGAGAACATAGTTGCTGATGCTCTCTCTCGAAGGTATGTACTTCTTTCTTCTCTTGGAACCAAGCTTTTGGGATTTGAATTTATAAAAGACTTGTATGAGGCTGATTCAGATTTTCGGGAGCCTTATTTGACATGTTCTAGACACGCACATGGAAAGTACTTCATCTCTGAAGGTTTCTTATTCTTTGATAATCGATTGTGTGTGCCTCACTGTTCTTTGAGAGAATTGTTCACCAGGGAAGCTCATGGAGGAGGATTAATGGGACACTTTGGCGTGGCAAAAACATTTAAAGTGCTCGAGGAACATTTTTATTGGCCAGGCATGAAAAAGGATGTTGAAAGGATCTGTAGCAGATGCGTGACATGCAAGGAGGCTAAGTCCAAAAACACGTCCCAAGGTTTGTATTCTCCTTTACCGATTCCATTTCATCCATGGACTGATCTTTCAATGGACTTTGTTTTGGGATTGCCTAAGTCTAGGACAGGTAGAGATTCCATCTTTGTGGTTGTAGATAGGTTTTCTAAAATGTCTCATTTCATTCCATGTTTGAAAACCAATGATGCATCTCACATAGCTGATCTGTTCTTTAAAGAAATCGTTAGACTTCATGGCATGCCTAAGACTATAGTTTCTGATCGTGATGCTAAGTTCTTAAGTTATTTCTGGAAAACTTTGTGGACTAAGCTAGGCACTAAACTGTTGTTCTCTACTACTTGTCATCCTCAGACTGATGGTCAAACGGAAGTAGTCAATAGAACGCTTTCTGCCTTGCTTAGAACATTGGTTAAAAAGAATCTTAGGACATGGGAAGAGAACCTACCGCATGTAGAGTTTGCTTATAACCATTCTGTGCATTCGGCTACAAAGTATTCTCCTTTTGAAATTGTTTATGGCTTTAATCCGTTGTCTCCTCTTGATCTAATCCCTTTGCCTTTGAGTGAAAGAATCAGTTTAGATGGCAAAAAGAAAGCCAAACTTGTCAAACAGATTCATGCGAAGGTCCGAGCCAACATTGAAGCCAAAACAAAACAATATGAGAAGTACGCTAACAAAGGAAGGCGTAAGGTGGTATTTCAACCAGGAGACCTCGTGTGGATTCATCTTAGAAAGGAACGGTTTCCTGAGGAAAGAAAGTCCAAGCTCATGCCCAGAAAAGATGGACCATTCACGGTGGTCAAGAAGATTCATGACAATGCTTATCAGCTAGATCTTCAAGGTAAGTATGACATTTCTCCAAGCTTTAATGTTTCTGATTTATCTCCTTTTGTTTCAGACGATCCAGATTTGAGGACAAATCCTTTTCAAGAGGAGGGGAATGATAGATTCCGTGGCAGAGCACCAGGCCAAACATCCACGGATGGTTCGGATGATGACGAGCAGCATGTACCAGAGCAGGTCATGGACGGTACGAGTGAGGTTCATCGAGGAGAAACCAGCATTGGCCGCGATCGTGTTCAGTCCGACACAGCCGTGTTCCGCTTTGATCCAACACTATCCGGGAATAATCTACAAAGGGAGCTCCGTTCTGATGCACGAGTCACTCGACCAACTCGTGTTCATTCTAGAAATCAGATTGTTCAAGCCAAGCAGCCGATCACCGAGCCAAGATCAAACGATAAGTGTTTTCTCGATCCATTCGACTTTTCTTCCGGTCAAAAGCTCTCTATCCGAGCTAAAGGATTGAAGGAAGAGATCGAACGTGAGATAACTCGGCTTGAACAAGCTGATTGAATTATGGCCGAGAATGCTTATGTTTGTTCCATTCGGCAGACTTCTGAATGTTCGGCAGACTTGTAAAATACACAGCAGACTTCTCAAATACACAGCAGACTTCTGGATGGGAAGCAAAAGCAGCCGAGGAGTCATTCCTAGCATTGGGCATGAATTCAAGGTCTTTGACCAAGGAATTAATTCTAGTCTTTGTTTTCATTTTCTATGTTTAGGAAATCAACAAACTTAATTTCTCTTTTCTTTTTCTGTGTTAAGAATTCTATAAGTATTGTAAGAATTCATTCTAATAAAATATCCAAGTTTTTATCATCTTCTTCTTGAGAGAAATCTCTTTGTTCATCTTAAACATTTCGTTGAGTTTGGCAAGGATTACTTCCAAACGCAGCAAACCTCCTAAGATCCGTGGTTAAGGGTTACTTCCTCGGTTCCGTGGAGTGGAGAATACCAAGAGACTTCCGCATCTCTTGACGGTCTCATTCGATCCATCATCTATCCAACTATCCGATCTATCCAACGCGCCAACAAAGAGCATAATCCATCCAAGGGTTCCATTAGGTCGGGTCCGGTTTGGTTCGGGTCTGGGTTAACCAGATCTAACCAGTTTAGACCGTTAACTTTGACTTTGACCATTGACTTTGACCGTTGACTTTAACCAGTTTAGATCTCACTCGATTTTTCGTGCTGATTTCAGATTTGACGACCGTTTAAGCGTTCGGAGTTCAGAACCATCAGATATCTGCTTTTTGCTAAGGTGAGGGGGGTTCCGATCAATTCCTCTTACACTGCGTATCATGGTAGAAGTGTCTAGGTAGTCATTCATACCTATGTGTATCTATAAGCATACATGTAGTTGTCGTGATCTATATACGTACGTAAACTATATCTATATATATATATATATATATATATATATATATATATATATATTCTATAGTGATGGTTGATGTGTGATACACCTAGAATTATGCTTAGGTTGCTGAGAATGAATATGGTTATATGATGTTTGCGGATTGTTGCGGGTGTGTGCATTTCGTGGGGATATGCCTTGTGCGGGTTGGGAAGTATGAGTTTTAGGATGAGGGTTGAGGCCTGTGTGTGTGGTCGGTGCAAGGCCTGTTGGGATGGCGATTTCCTAGCAGGGTTTCATCGTCTTTCTTGTTGGATCACGCGGGTACCGATTGAGGTGGCGTCGGATCCATGGCTGGAGGGGGCAAGCAGCGAGCCCAAGATAGTGGTGCGGACACTGATTTCCGTATAGGGGCGTGAACGCGTTGGGACACCATGAGGGTGGCGCGGGTCACGTGGTAGCGTGGTTGAGCCACGGTGTTTGTTGTTTGCTTATGCTTTACTGGATGTTCTATCTAGGTACTTTTGTTATGATATGTGTTGTTTGATGGTTGTTAATCGTAGTTTCTCTCACTGAGCATCAGTCGAGATGCTCACCCCTCATTCTTTTTCCTTTTCAGGTGAGCTTGAGGAAGTGCAAGAGTAAAGGTCTCGGTTTGGTGCTACGTTTTGGGTTTCGGGGTGACTTTTGGATTGTTTAAAAGAATTTATGTTTTAAATAATGATTGTATGTTTTTATTCGATATTTTGTTTGATAAACATGATTTGGAATGTGTGCGGATTTTATTAGATTAAATAATAAATGGAGTGTTTTATAATAATTTAAGTAACTTGAGTTATAAGTTAGGGTTCGTGGCACGCCGTTCTCGAGAGAGGATGAGACGGGTGTTACATTTTGGTATCAGAGCGGGTTTCCTCTCGGCTCTGACCCGAGAGGCGGTTCGTAGATAAAACAGTTAGAATTTTTCAAACGGTTTTCAAAGTTTCCGGATTTTTGATATATATATTTTTGCAATTTCAAATTATTTTCAGATTTCAAAAAAAAAAAAAAAAAAAAAAATTGGGAGCTTTCAAAATAGTAGAACTCTAAGGCACCAACGAGACTACTCCTTCACTTCTAAAGCTCTTTCGTTTCGAGTTTCTTTTCAGGAAAGATTTAATAGAAATTTTGTTTCAGATGCCGCCAAGGAGAGGAAGAGTTCCCAGGGGAAGAGGAAGAGGTGCAGCTGAACGTGTGATTCGAGAGGCTAGTCCGACAGATTCAGTGAGAAGTGTGAGTATAAACACTGAGTCAATGGGTACAAACCTAACCCAGAGGGGTCAGCAGGATGACCAAGCTGCAACATATGCAGCTATTTTTGCAGAGTTACAAGGATACCGTGAACGTTTTGGAGACCAGATGGGTCAAAATCCGGCAGCCGGAGCAGGGAACCACAGAGGTGCACACCCGGAAGGACAAAATGCGGGAGCACAATACCACCAGCCGCCTCCACCTCTACCTCCACCAGTTGTTCCCGCACATGTGCAGAGTCCGAGCTATTGGGAGGTGATGAGGTACATGAGAGATATGCAGACGGACCATTTCGGTGGGAAGGCCAGTGCCACAGCGGCCGATAATTGGAAAAGAAAGCTGGAGCAAAACTTTAATGCAGCCAGGTGCCCACCAGAGTACCGTAAGGACTTCGCCGTCCACTACCTGAAAGATGAAGCAATGATATGGTGGGAAGGTGTAGTGGAATTAACAAAGGGACGCTATGAGCCAACTTAGGAAGATTTTAAAGCCGAGTTCACCCGAGAGTATGTTCCTCCTGAGGCTACAGAAAGGATGGAGGGCGAATTCAACGATCTGCATCAAAGGAGCTTGTCAGTGAAGGAGTACAAGGAGGAATTTAACCGCCTGAGGAGATTCTGCCGCAGGCGCATGGAGGAATGGGAATTGATCAGTAAATTTTTAAAAGGACTAAGGGTGGACCTCAGGAACCGGTGTTCCATCGGGAAATTCGACAGTCTGGCTGAGCTGGTCGAGACTGCGGCTAATCAAGAGATAGGTTTGGATGAGGAGTACAAGATGGCAAGAAATGTCCAACCAAAGGCGGTGAAAAGAACTTTGGAAGTAGCCAATACGGCTCCGGTAGCAAAAGGAGCGAGAGGTGCCCTTTGTTATGGGTGCAACCAACCAGGGCACATTAGGAAGGATTGTCCGAACATTCGAAGACAGGAGGTTCGATGTTATCGTTGTGGAAAAGTAGGACATATATCGAGGGACTGTCATGTGGTATTGGGAGCACCGCATCAGGGGGCACAACAGCAGGGAGCTAGGCGCCAGGAGCAGTTACCTCCACCACCATAGAGACATGCAGTAGGAGGACGAGTCTTTATGATTGGAGGACATGATGGAGGAGAGCCGATCGCGGGTATGTGAATTCTGCTCATATTCGTCTAATTATTTACTTATAAGTCTTGTATAGTTAAAGTATAGTAGACTTAGTTGTATTATGGACCGTGTAGGATCTGTTTTGGTTGGGGGAATAAGAGCCCACACTCTGTTTGATACCGGGGCTACGCATAGTTTTGTGAGCCCGACATTAGCAAAGTGTTGGACCTTTGAGGGCTTACTGATTTCCATGACCAAAGAGATTGAGACAGCAGGAACAGAACTACTGAAGTCTACTGGAGTGTACCAGGAGGTTCCCGTCACCATCGAAGGTGTGGAATTCAAAGGAAATTTAGTGCAGATGGAACTAAACCACTACGAAGTGATCCTCGGAATGGATTGGTTATCTTGTCATGAAGCAGTTGTGGATTGCCCAAAGGCCCGAGTCTACTTTCCACGGGCGGAAGGGAGGCTGACTTATCAAGGGATAATGAGACGTACGGGAATTCATATCATCTCAATGTTGCAAGCTGAACAGATGTTGGAAAAAGGGGGTGAAGCTTATCTTGCCACAATTTCTATCGCGAGGAAGGAGGAGGAGCCTGACATAGACACTATTCCGGTTGTATCTGAGTACACAGATGTTTTTGAGCCCTTAACCGGACCACCGCCAACAAGAGGAGATGCCTTTACCATAAAGTTGGAGCCCGGAACTGCGCCAGTATCAAATGCACCCTATCGTTTGGCACCAGCAGAGATGGCTGAGTTGAAGAAACAATTGGAGGACCTGTTAGATAAAGGATTCATTAGACCAAGCATCTGAGAATTGTGAGTCTTCATCGACGACATCTTGATTTACTCTCGGAGCAGAGATAAGCATACAAAGCATCTGAGAATTGTGCTTGATAAACTCAGGGAGGAGAAATTATTTGCTAAACTAAGTAAGTGTAGCTTTTGGCAAAGGAAGATTGGTTTTCTCGGACATGTGGTTTCAGAAGCAGGAGTTGCCGTAGACCCGGAAAAGATCACAGCCATTACTGAATGGCCAACGCCTAAGAGCGCTACTGAGGTTCGCAGTTTCCTTGGTTTAGCCGGTTACTACAGGAAGTTTGTCAAAGGATTTGCCAGTATATCCAAGTGATAGGGGTCAGGTTTTACCCTAAATAATTAACTGCAAGTGCACAGCAAAGCAGTTGAAGTACAAGGGTATCGAAATCCCAAGAGAAGTAGTTACTACGCTATGGTTTCTAAGTTCAGATTATGCTAAGTCAAATAAGTATTAATGTAAATTAAACTATGCGAATAAGTAAATGTGATGTAAAACGATTTTAAGATTCAGAGACGAAAACGCTAGGCGAGGGTAAATTATCAGGATGAATCTAAGAATGCAGATAATATTTTTATTAGGGACTTATTAAGAACCGTCTAGAACTCGAATCACTAAGTTAAAACCAATCAACTCTCGTTGCAGAAGTTATCTATACTTAAATTCCAGAAAACCAAATCTCTTTGCGAAATCTAACAATCTAAGCAAGCATTAAAGTTCAGGTTCGATATGTTCACAAAATAACTAAACCAAATCTCTTTGCGAATAGTTATTTTGCTCACCTATGATTAGATCAAGTTACTAATAATGCTCTCGCATCTATTAAATAACCTAAGGTTTGATTCCTAAGTGATCAATTCAGAAATCAAGTTAAGTTCAAATCAAGGTGAAGATCTAAGTGATTTCCCTAACAAAGATAATAATTCTACAGACTTTTCATCAACCCTAAATCACCCTAACCTAACTAGCAAACTACTCAGACATAATCAATGAAACACAAATCATGACTGAAATAAATTGCATAAATAAATAGAAGAGAATGATACTAGGGTTCGAAATCTGGCTCTGATGAGTTAGACTTGTCTCCCTAAAAGCTCTGGAACAATCTCTCTCTAGGTCTCAAAATCTCTAAATTATGAAAGTGTAATTGGCTAAACAATGCCAGAAAACTATATATAGGAAGGGATTTTTCGTCCAGGGACAATCTTGTCATTCTTCAAAACTTGGCCTCTTTCCTTTTTCTGATTGGAAACCGTCACTTTTGGCCGACCTTCTTTGGTGTCGATCGACACTGAGTGTGTCGATCGACACTCAGCTCGAGAATTCACCCTTCTGACTTCATAACTTCAGCAGCTTCTCCAAAATACTCCAAAACGTTCCAGATTCTCCTATTTAGCTCCAAGTGTTCTCCATCCTGCAAAGACTCATATAGGACTCGAAATCTAACAAAAGACTCTATAAAAATACCTATATCATGGTCTAAAAATGGGTAAAAACCATGATATATCAACTCCCCCAGACTTAGCTTTTGCTTGCCCTCAAGCAAAACAGAAACTAAATATAGAGTCGAGGTTTGAAAACAGGAGCTTTCAAGTACTTTTTCAGAACGCCTCAGATGTTAACACTCTTGAATCCACATGCTATAGAACCAACATAAGGTAATGTTCAATGTACTAACCACAAGCTTAGCAATCTCCCAATTCAAATCCAGACCCTTTCCTTGGTAAAAAATCGAACTCTAACAGTGGAAATGCTACAAAACTTTTCTGATTCTTTCCCTTCCTTAGAGCCTAGACAAAAAATACTTTATAAAGCTCTCCTATTTTCTCTTCCCTTAGTCAACTGCTGCCCATTTTTTGGGTGTTCTACAGATCTTTTCATTGACTTTTTCTTATTCTTTTAAGTCTTGGAATAGTGCTGCTCCTACTTGTGTTCCTTGTGAGGAGACAGGTTCATGAGCTCTCACTAATATTGTTCCTTGTGAGGAGACAGGTTCATGAGCTCTCACTAATATTGTTCCTTGTGAGGAGACAAGCTCATGAGGTTCTTTGCACTATTCCTTCTCAGACTTTTTTTTTCTTTTTCTTTTTCAAGGGAAGATCAAGGAGAGACTGCAGATTTCTAATCTTATCAAAGCTGAAAGAAGAATCAAGTTCTGCGCATACCTAGTTCATGTAAGGGGGTCTGAATTCGCCCTATTAGACTGATCCACTTGCAGCTTTCTACTTAGTAAGACCCGAAATCAATTGCTATAGCAATGGTCCATCAAATGTCAACAATCTGTGGTTAGTTCCTAGAAAAACTGAAAGTTCCAACTAGTTTTGACTCAATAAAACAGATTTTTGATTCAAAAACAAACTCAAAAGAAAACACAATGTTAGCAATCACCTCCCCCAGACATGAACAACACTGTCCTCAGTGTTATTAAGAATGAGTTTGGCAAAACAAAAATAATAATCAACTGTTAGAAATTAAAGAGAAAAATCGGATTACCTGACTCCGCGTGTGGCGTCGATCGACACAAGGTGTGTCGATCGATGTTGTGTCTGAAGTTGGTGTCGATCGACACAGATGGTGTCGATCGACGCTCTGTCCGTAGACAGAGTTCTGCCACTCGAACATGAATGTTGGTAAGTCAGATTGTTGTTAGAAGTTTCCTAGCTGTTAGAAAAACTCAAACAAACAGTTAAAAGCACAAGATAATCCAATAGACTCAATAAGTTTAACAAGTTATTAAGCAAAATACTGAAACAAATGCAGACTCAAGATAAAAAGAAAAACTAACTCAAAACACTAAAAGGAATGGAAAATCACTCATCATCCTCATCATGTGGTGGAGAAGAACGTGGTGGAGTGGGTGGGCGAACGCAGCCACATGTAGACATGGTAGTAATGGCGCTCCAGATCGTCTGGAAACTCTGCACCACATATCTCTGGAAAACGTCTGGCTCCATAGGAATCTCATGAGCCACGGGAAGCTGAAAAGGAGGAGTAGTAGCCTGAGCTCTGCGTCTGGTACAAGAAGGGCGTGCGGTGTCTGCGGCTGGCCTAGATGATGCGCCTCTGGGTCTAGCAGCAGCAATAGTCCTAAGCTTGCTCGGACTAGGATGAAATGCGAGTCGCCCTATATTTGAAGTGATGTGAGTAAGCTCGCGGTCAGGTAGAAGAACTGCGTGCTGCACTCTCTGCTCGTCTGTGAAAACCCAAAGCCTCTCTGGCTTCACCCATTGTGTCCTCTTCAGGTACTCCATATCAACCAAAGATCGAGAAGTATCGATGGTACAGCTGGAAGTATCAATCCCGAAGTGCATGAAGATGGGAGTGAGGAAACTGCCAATAGTCTCGGGCTTCACCTGTGTACCAGAGAAAGGCTTCGTCTTCAGGGAAGCCAAGTGATGTGCAAACACAGCGCCTAAGTTGGCGCTAAGTGGGGCGTTTGAATCCTCATAGATCTCTGACCAAATGCTGCGGTAGAGTAGTACCAACTCAGCCACCCGCATCTTCCCTGGCTCAGACTTGCACTGAAGTGTAGTAGAGAAGAGGCGCACCAAGTATCGCAGAGTGGGATGGCGGATGTCTGTATGAGTGGACCTCTTGGAATCATAGATCCCATTCCCGAATAGAGACCAGAAGTCATGGTTGTTTGGCAGCTGTGTCTGAAGAGCAACTCCTGTCTCATGCTCTTCTTCGAACCCATAGAGCTGGCAAAGCTCTGAAAGTGAAATGCGGTAACGGATCCCGCGGATGAGAAAGGTGAGAGTCCCTTCCAGAGCATTGCGGACAATCTCATTCCTGTAGTAGACTCTGGCAGTGGCTATGACCTGGCGAACAAGGTCGGGATGGAGATCGAACTGCCTCGTCGCTATGGTGCCCATGCCAACTCTGCGCATCAACCCCATAATGTCGTCTTTGATCCCCAGTGCAGTCATCGTCTTCTCGCAAGCAAAGCGAGTAGGAGCGATCTTCACACCAATCCACGCATTGTAGAAGAGCGTGTCATAGTCATCCCAGGCTTCTGCAATGTCTCGCATAGTGCACTCATCTTTGGCAACCTCCTTCGCCGGTGTATCTTCCCATTGTCTCAAATTTCGGATCTTTGCACCCTCACGTTTTGGCCAAGGAGGAAGAGAGCTAATCACGTCATCATTAGCTGTCCCAGAAGCGGAAGCCTCAGTGTGGCGAGCTCTCTTAGTCACAGGAGGGGCCATCAGCAATGAAAAATAAAATCAAAATCAACATCCAAGTCTTTCAAATAAAACGCAATATTCATGTGCAGGTCTGGTGTCGATCGACACAAAGGGTGTCGATCGACACCCTGTGTGTAATCGCAATTCGAAAACAAATCGTGATCATAGGCTCAATGGTACATCAAATGGCTTTGCAAACAACCTCAATATCATATATCGACCAAGTCTAATCAATAAAACCCAAGAAAAACTCCAAAATTCGCAACATTCATCATGAATTCTCAAAAATTCGAAAATTTCAAATTTGTTCAAATTAGAGGATATAAAATGGTTGGGAAATGATTCTAATTATGAAAGACAACCTAAATGAGCGTCAATCAAGCAAGAAATCAAGCCAAATATGTCGAATTCGAAAATTTTCACCTTAGGGCCGAAAATAAAATTGGGAGATTTGAAGAACATACCTTGTAGATCGAATGAATGGATGATAGATTATGATAGAGAGCAAAAATCCGCACGGATTAGAGCAAAGAATCGCTCAATTTGGTTAAGAAACGAAAAAGTTGTGATTTGGGGAAGTTTTGTTCAAAGGCTCGGGTTTTGAAAATTTGAAGAACAAAAGAAAAGAATCGGGATTTTGAAGAACTTACCTGTGTCCACGAGTGGTGTCGGTGTCGATCGACACTGAATCTGGTCGATCCTTCTTTTCTTTTTATTTATTTTTTTTTTTATTTTTTTATTTATTTTTTTTTTACCCAAAATAGATAATAAGTAAAAACAAAATCAAAACGAAAAATAAAATAAAACGTACCTTAGTGGGTTGCCTCCCACTCAGCGCTCTTTTAACGTCAATAACTTGACTGAATATGTGACTTAGGCGTTGGGTGGATCAGAGAGTAGCATTGAATGCTTACCAGATGAATGTCTCCTCATCCATGGTGGTGTATACGCAGTAGGTTCATGAGATCTTCCAAGGAAATGAGGAAAAGAAGTAGGTGGAATATTTCGTTTTCCTGCAGCATAGTCAAAAGAAATACCAAGCCCTCTACGAGAATCTCGCGGCTTTGATAAGTGCACAACATCTTTTGAATTTTTAAAACTCTTATTGAGATGATCAGGAGGTTTGGAATTTATTCCAGGAAATACATACCTTTGCTTCTTTCGAGGTTTATGGCACGTATGATGTGGAGGCGTCTGTTAGACAACTTCTGGTGTGACCCGCGACCTGTGTCGATCGACACACGCATTCGTTGTCCAATTTAGCTCTGTTATTTTTGTCTCAATGACAAAAGCGTCGTCCTCCATCAACTTAGTACTGATCGGACTCTCATTTGCGCCCAAAATCCCGAAGGTATGACCGTTCCCATCCCAATCTTCAATCTCCACAACTTCTTTAGAACTCCCATCCAATGTTTCTTGAAGAAGCTTCTTGCTCACTTGTTCCTTAGATTCCAGCTCTTCTCCAGTGATCACAGCAATACATGAGATGGGCGTGGAAATTCCAGAAGTAGTAGGGATAGCTTTGTAGAACACTTCTTTGTCAACATTAGAGAAGGACATTCTCCTATTGGGCATGTCTACAATTGCTCCTACCGTCGCCATGAATGGTCTTCCAAGGATAAAAGACATGAAAGACGCTCTGCTTACTTCCACAACTTGGAAATCTGTTGGAACCAGACAATTCCCAACTTTTACGAGCAAGTTTGGAATTACACCATGTGAGACTGCGGTAGAAGAATTGGCAAACTCAAGAGTAATGCTGGAAGGGTGAATGGCAGTAATTCCTAGCTTCTCTGCAATGTCCTTCGTCATGAGGTTCACGCTGGCTCCTGAATCGCAGAGGGAATGCTCAAACTCAACTCCACCAATGGAGCATGGAACCATAAACATCCCAGGATCTTCAACCTTAAGCAGTTGCTTCATTGGCGGTGGTATTTCTCTCACCTTGTGAAAGAGTTCTTCCATCTCTTCAAATGTTTCTTTGTTATTCTGGAAAAAAGCACACAAAGGATACCTCTCATAAGCCTCATCAAAGGAGAGATCCTTAGGAATCATTGCCACTTTCTTGTTAAAAGCAGCTAGTTTCTCCTCACTAATGGGCGATCTCAGATGTCTGGGTAGGAGGGCGTTCAGAACATTGGTCTTGAAGAAATTTTCTGATGCAACCTGTGAAGTTGTAGACGTATCTGTGCAGCTTGGAGACGGGTGTCGATCGACACCCATCTGGTGTCGATCGACACAAGACGTTTGCGTCGATGATTCTGTCTCGATCGGGCTCGATTCGTCTGATTTTACTTCAGGTGTCGATCGATACTCAATAGTGTCGATCGACATAGACTCCGCAGCATGATTTTCATCTTCAAGTTCCTCAAAATATTCAGTATTAAATCCACTTATCTGCACATTCCGAAGCTCCTTTTCGTCCTGGACCGTGATGGCATGCACATGTTGTCTCGGATTCACATCTGTCTTTCCAGGAAGATATCCTTTTTGCCTCTTAACAGCTTCTGCGGTCTGAGCAACCTGAATATCTAGCTTCTTCATGTGAGAATGGATGTTGTCAATCTTCCCATTCAGGTCCTCATACAGTGCATCAATCTTGCCATTGAAGCTCGCTGTCATCTTCTGCTGTCCTTCCAATAACTGCTTAAGCATGGCCTCCATTTTGTTGTCTTGCGGAGGTGGTTTCTAGTAGGAGGATGAACCATAGTTACTTGTGTAGTTGCTGCTCTGGAATGGGGGCTTCTGGTTGTAACCAGAAGAGTTCTGATTTCCTGCGAAGGAGCTCTTCTGATAGTTTCCGCTGAAGTTCCTGTTTCCCTGCTGGCTCCCAAACCTTTGGCCTTGAAATCCTCCATTGTTGATGTAGTTGACATCCTCTCTCTCGCAATCTTCGTCTGGCTCGAATGACTCCACCTCATTGGCAAAATGGACCTGTTTCTTTCCCACCAAGAGATCGAGCTTCCTGTTGACTTCAGCAATCTGGCTTCTTCCATTGGTTCCTGCGCCTTGTCTCCTCTCAAAATCTGCGTTTTCGGTGCTGTTACTAGAGGCCAAATTCTCTATAAGCACCACGGTGTCTGCAGGAACTCTGGTGTTGAAATTTCCGTT
The DNA here is from genome assembly GCA_020283515.1 of Alliaria petiolata. Lineage (NCBI taxonomy): Eukaryota > Viridiplantae > Streptophyta > Magnoliopsida > Brassicales > Brassicaceae > Alliaria > Alliaria petiolata. Next base: position 429,003,603 of record JAHZTW010000001.1, read on the forward strand.
GCTTGTTGCGTCTAGGGCAATCTGGTATCTCCAGTCAATCCCTCGGTAGAAGATACCAAGCAACTGCGGCTCGCTGAAGCCATGATGTGGGCAGTCCCTCTGGTAGGCCTTGAATCTCACCCAAGAAGCCTTGAATGCTTCAGTATGTCCTTGCGAGAAAATAGTGATCTTAGTCCTCATCTCCTCGGATCTCGCATCGTCAAAGAAGTTGCATAGGAATGCATTCTTTGTCTCTTCCCAAGTAGTTAGCGAGCCAGGATCCAACTGCTTCAGCCAATATGATGCATCTCCTGCAAGCTAGTAAGGGAAAAACTTGCAGAAGAGATAATCATATGTAACTCCATTGGCCTTAATGCTGGATGCTAAGTCTTCGAATCTCTCGACATGATCCATAGGATGCTCGTTGGGAAGACCATGGAAGGGATTCTGAGCTACGAGCTGGAAGTAAGCAGGCTTTAGCTCGAAGTCATTCCTCTGAAACGCAGGAGGACGGATCGCAGCTCTATTGGCATAGAACTGATCTGGGCGGTTGTAGTCACCAAGTGTTCTTCCGCGTCCAGCTTCTGCGAGTTCACCAAGTTGTCTTGCCGGTTCGACTATGATGGCGCCAGCCTCATCAAGTCTCTGTCCGTCGGCGTTCCTGTACTAGAACCACGATGTCTGCCATCTTTATCTGCGCGCAGTGTCGATCGATGCCTAAGGTGTCGCTCGACGCTGGTTCCTAGTGTCGATCGACTCTGGATGTGTCGATCGATGCTCGTGCAGCCTTGCGGTTCGTACGTTCGAAACGGCCTAGCTCCTGGTTCAACGGTATTAGTTCCTGGTTCTTGTTGCTCCTGGTACTGCGGTAAAGTATGCACCTGAAAAACAAAGAATTTAGAAACTAAATCAGTAACCAAAAATTAAAAAGCAAAACCTAGTCAAAATCCTAATGCTAGATTACGTAGGTAGTTAATCTACTTCCCCGGCAACGGCGCCAAAAACTTGATAGGGGTCATGTTTTACCCTAAATAATTAACTGCAAGTGCACAGCAAAGCAGTTGAAGTACAAGGGTACGAAATCCCAAGAGAAGTAGTTACTACGCTATGGTTTCTAAGTTCAGATTATGCTAAGTCAAATAAGTATTAATGTAAATTAAACTATGCGAATAAGTAAATGTGATGTAAAACGATTTTAAGATTCAGAGACGAAAACGCTAGGCGAGGGTAAATTATCAGGATGAATCTAAGAATGCAGATAATATTTTTATTAGGGACTTATTAAGAACCGTCTAGAACTCGAATCACTAAGTTAAAACCAATCAACTCTCGTTGCAGAAGTTATCTATACTTAAATTCCAGAAAACCAAATCTCTTTGCGAAATCTAAAAATCTAAGCAAGCATTAAAGTTCAGGTTCGATATGTTCACAAAATAACTAAACCAAATCTCTTTGCGAATAGTTATTTTGCTCACATATGATTAGATCAAGTTACTAATAATGCTCTCGCATCTATTAAATAACCTAAGGTTTGATTCCTTAGTGATCAATTCAGAAATCAAGTTAAGTTCAAATCAAGGTGAAGATCTAAGTGATTTCCCTAACAAAGATAATAATTCTACAGACTTTTCATCAACCCTAAATCACCCTAACCTAACTAGCAAACTACTCAGACATAATCAATGAAACACAAATCATGACTGAAATAAATTGCATAAATAAATAGAAGAGAATGATACTAGGGTTCGAAATCTGGCTCTGATGAGTTAGACTTGTCTCCCTAAAAGCTCTGGAACAATCTCTCTCTAGGTCTCAAAATCTCTAAATTATGAAAGTGTCATTGGCTAAACAATCCCAGAAAACTATATATAGGAAGGGATTTTTCGTCCAGGGACAATCTTGTCATTCTTCAAAACTTGGCCTCTTTCCTTTTTCTGATTGGAAACCGTCACTTTTGGCCGACCTTCTTTGGTGTCGATCGACACTGAGTGTGTCGATCGACACTCAGCTCGAGAATTCACCCTTCTGACTTCATAACTTCAACAACTTCTCCAAAATACTCCAAAACGTTCCAGATTCTCCTATTTAGCTCCAAGTGTTCTCCATCCTGCAAAGACTCATATAGGACTCGAAATCTAACAAAAGACTCTATAAAAATATCTATATCATGGTCTAAAAATGGGTAAAAACCATGATATATCACCAAGCCATTGACACGATTGACAGGCAAGGATGTAAAGTATGATTGGACAGATGCGTGTTCTCAGAGTTTCACGGAGCTTAAGAAGCAATTAACGAAGACGCCAATATTGGTACTTCCACAGCCAGGAACACCATATGCAGTGTACACTGATGCATTTTATCTGGTTTGGGGTGTGTTTTGATGCAAAAAGAGCGAGTCATTGCATATGCATCACGCCAGTTGAGGCCTCACGAGGTCAACTATCCCACCCATGATTTAGAATTGGCAGTTGTTGTCTTCGCTCTAAAAATTTGGAGAGCTTACTTATATGGAGAGAAGGTCCCGATTTTTACCGATCACCAGAGCCTGAAGTACATATTTACCAAAACAGACCTTAACTTGAGACAACGCAGGTGGATTGAGTTGTTGGCAAATTATAATTTGGAGATCACTTACCATCCTGGTAAGGCCAACCAAGTAGCTGATGCTTTAAGCAGACGCCGAAGCGATGTTTCAGGAACTAAAGAAGTGCAAGAACTTACTGGGATGCTTGCTAGCCTCAGATTATGTGCAGTTACCGCGGAGAGAGATACGATTGGTCTTAAGGCGCTAGATCATGCAGATTTATTGTGAAGGGTACGACAAGCTCAAGGAAAAGATAAGGTTTTATGTGAACAACTAGAAAATGAAGTTTATGGATATCACACTGCTGCGAATGGGATGTTCTTATACAGAAACCGAGTATGTATTCCCGATGACAAACAGTTGAGAAAAGAAATTTTACAGCAAGCACATCACTCGCGTTTCTCCATTCACCTAGGAAATACCAAGATGTATCGGGATCTTAAACAGTATTACCATTGGACTGGTATGAAGAAGGATGTGGCTACCTTTGTATCTCATTGTCAGATGTGCTAGATGGTGAAAGCAGAACATCAGTTACCGAGTGGATTGTTGCAAGACTTGCCACTACCATAGTGGAAATGGGATATGGTAACTATGGATTTCTTTACGGGTTTACCTATCACAAGTGGCGGAAAGAATGCTATATGGGTCATTGTAGATCGACTCATGAAGTCAGCTCACTTTTTAGCAATAAGGAAAACTGACGGGGCGGATCAGTTGGCACAAAAGTATCTTGATGAAATCGTGAGGTTACATGGGATACTTGTTAGTATAGTATCAGATCGTGATACAAAGTTCATATCCGCATTTTGGCGAGCCTTTCAGAAGGCTTTGGGAACCAATGTTCATATGAGTACGGCTTATCACCCGCAGACAGATGGTCAGTCAGAGAGGACTATTCAAACTTTGGAGGATATGCTCCGAGCTTGTGTTTTAGACTGGGAAGGGAGTTGGGTCAAGTATTTACCGCTGGCAGAGTTCGCCTACAACAACAGTTATCATTCAAGCATCGAAATGGCACCTTACGCGGCTCTTTACGGAAGACCATGTCGTACCCCAATATGTTGGACAGAAGTGGGAAAGCACCGAGATTTAGAACCCGCAATGGTTCAACAGACAGTAGAGCAAGTGGAAATTCTTAAGAGGCGACTTAAGGAAGCTCATGACCGTCAGAAAAGTTATGCAGATAAGCGGAGAAGAAATTTGGAGTTTGAAGTAGGTGACCTTGTTTATCTAAAAATGAGGACATTCCAAGGAGGTTCGAAGACACGAAAGCCGAAGAAGCTTAAACCGAGGTATATGGGGCCGTATCCTATCATTGAGCGGATTGGGGCAGTAGCCTATCGTTTGAGATTATCGTCAGAATTGTCAGGCTTCCACGACGTAATTCATGTGTCAGTTTTGAGGAAGGTTGTTAGAGAATTAGAGCTTATTTTGCAGCAACCCCCAAGTGACCTCCGTAAGAATCTGACCGCACTTAGTCAACCAGTGGCGATCCTAGAATGTCAAGAAAAAGAAGTTCAAGGCAAAACGACTTCGATGCTCAGAGTTCGTTGGAAAAGAGATGGTATTCACGAAGAAACCTGGGAATCCGAAACTCAGATGAAAGAAGACTATCTAGGACTTTTCGAGAAGCAAATCGATACGTTACTCTAACTCTGAATTCGGGGACGAATTCAGAGTTAGTGGGGAAGAATTGTAACAACACAAATGCACATGTTAATTATGTCTAATGCTCACCTAATTTTTTTTTCTCAACTACTTACCAACTAATCACATGTTTCCCCTCTCCCATCTTCTCTATAAAGGGAAGGCTTCCCCCTCTCATTTCTTCACACCAAATCCAAATATTCTCCTCTTCTTAAACAACTAAAATCGTCTTCTTCTCTCTTCAGCCTTGTGCGTTTAGAATCTTGCGACTCCGAGGCAACCATTACATTCTAGACGACAAAACGAAGCCGCGATCACCAAAATCAGCCGAAGCCACCGCCTCACGCGCCCGCACGCGCCTCTTGAAGTTGGCGCGTGCACTTCACGCGCCTCACGCGCCGCCGCCGACCACTGTCCTCCGCCGTCACGCGCCGCCGCCAGTCACCGCCGACCACCGTCCTCCGCCGTCATCGTCGCCGGTAAGCTGCCGCCTTCCCTTGCCGCCGACCACCGTCGCCGGTGATCGTCGCCGGAGAACCGCCGTTATCTCCGGTGATCGGTTCGGTCCGGTTTGGTTCGGTTTAGGCCGGTTTGATTTGGTTCGGATCCTGTTCGGGTAATCGGGTCGGATCGGTTATCGGGTCGGTTATCGGGTCGGGTCGGTTATCGGGTCGGATTATCGGGTCGGGTTATCGGGTCGGGTTCGGTTTGGTTCGGGTCTGGGTTAACCAGATCTAACCAGTTTAGACCGTTGACTTTGACCGTTGACTTTGACCGTTGACTTTGACTAAACCGTTTTCCGTCGTTCGAATGCCGTTCTCACTCGATTTTTCGTGCTGATTTCAGATTTGACGACCGTTTAAGCGTTCGGAGTTCAGAACCATCAGATATCTGCTTTTTGCTAAGGTGAGGGGGGTTCCGATCAATTCCTCTTACACTGCGTATCATGGTAGAAGTGTCTAGGTAGTCATTCATACCTATGTGTATCTATAAGCATACATGTAGTTGTCGTGATCTATATACGTACGTAAACTATATATATATATATATATATATATATATATATATATATTCTATAGTGATGGTTGATGTGTGATACACCTAGAATTATGCTTAGGTTGCTGAGAACGAATATGGTTATATGATGTTTGCGGATTGTTGCGGGTGTGTGCATTTCATGGGGATTATGCCATGTGCTGGTTGGGAAGTATGAGTTTTAGGATGAGGCTTAAGTCCTGTGTGTGAGGTCAGTGTAAGGCCTGTTGGGATGGCGATTTCCTAGCAAGGTTACATCGTCTTTCTTGTTGGGTCACGCGGGTACCGATTGAGGTGGCGTGATCCATCGCTGGAGGGGGCAAGCAGCGAGCCCAAAGATAGTGGTGCGGACACTGATATCCGTATAGGGGTGTGAGCGCGTTGAGACACCATGAGGGTGGCGCGGATCACGTGTAGACCTTGTGGGGTATAGGGGCGTGAACGCGCGGTGACCGATTGAGGTGGCGCGGGTCACGTGGTAGCCACAGTCTTTGTTGATTGCTTATGCTTTACTGGATGTTCTAGCTAGGCACTTTTGTTATGATATGTGTTGTTTGATGGTGGTTAATCGTAGTTTCTCTCACTGAGCATCAGTCGCGATGCTCACCCCTCATTCTTTTTCCTTTTCAGGTGAGCCTGAGGAAGTGCAGGAGTAAAGGTCTCGGTTTGGTGCTACGTTTTGGGTTTCGGGGTGACTTTTGGATTGTTTAAAAGAATTTCTGTTTTAAATAATGATTGTATGTTTTTATTCGATATTTTGTTTGATAAACATGATTTGGAATGTGTGCGGATTTTATTGGATTAAATAATAAATGGAGTGTTTTATAATAATTTAAGTAACTTGAGTTATAAGTTAGGGTTCGTGGCACGCCGTTCTCGAGAGAGGATGAGACGGGTGTTACAAAAATCTTCTTTGAAATCACCTTAGGAAAATTATTGACTAGCTATGTTGATATGTGGAAACCTTTTTACAGAATTTGGAAGATTAGCCTTATGATATAGTTAATTAACTATATGTAGTATGTTGTAATATATTTCCTCTCTCATTTTATACCATGACAAGATATGAATTTCATTAGCTTAACACATAAATCGTGTTCTGTCTCATAGATAGTTACCATCACTCACTGCACTTAAGAGTTAAGAGTTTAATGCTTTGGCTACCCTAATAGTAATACAGCTTAATATGTATATGCTTGCAGTGCATTGGATTGATTGTGTAGGTTGTGAAAATTGCGACTTTGAGGAAACTTCAGGTTCAGGGTTTAGGGACAGCATTGAAAATACTCTTCTCTGTTAGAAATAAAGACAACGATGACCAAACATTAAGTTTCTTAACATGTATCTGCATGGTTTTCTATCTATTTTAACTGCAACTGCAACGGAATGAGGTGATTGCACTGGTTAATTTACTCAACGATTAAAATGGTTCATGATATGAGACCTGGCGTGGAGAGGCTAATAGGGCATCAGATAGCTAAAGTATTTGCTAAATATCATATTAAGAAGAATTTGGGATTTAGCTTTCTCCTTCTAATGATTTACTATCATTTACTATCATTTCCATCAAACACAACAAACTGTCCCACCTTAGGCATTCATACTTGATACATGCAAGCCTGGGACAGGACGGATAGTCATCGTTGTAACTATCAAGAATAAATCATTATAGAGAAACTCATATAAAAGATTTTTGGTTAATCAGACAAAGAAGTAAAGATTTATTTTCTTGCTAAATTTTAAATATCATTGAAAATGAAAATTTAGGTTTAAAAAATTGCTTAACAAAGTGATCAAACCTATTTAATTGGTTATATGGCAAAAAAGAATAAAAAAATGGAAGCAATAAACAATCGGTGCATCGAGTAGAGCTGTTAAACTCTCGGTTTGCATAAGAAGCGCATAGACACCTCTCCCCGTTCTGATTTAAATAGAAACCATGTCAATGTAAGTCTAACAAGTTACTTTATTAGTCACACAAAACTTCTGTAATCAGACTCATGATAAGATTAAAGTCAAATCGATGTCTCTATCTATTCCAGAGATTTATGCATATAACCAGAATAGACATCACAAACCGATTTATGTTATTTGGTCGTATCATTTTTTATGATTTTGTTATAACATGTAGTATAAAGTGTGGTAACAGATAATTATGTCTTCTTATTGTAATGCAATACAAGGGAAGATCTTCTAATTAAAGAGAAATTCAAGAGAATTCGAGGAAGAAAAATGGGAAGTGTCATATTGGAGCCAAAATCAGCAACAAATAAAAGATCTTTCAGGTTTCATTAATTGGTTTTAGAGTAAGGAACATTGAGCACGTGACTTATTTTACATTAGTTTTTTTGTTTTTCGTTAAAAAAATAAATAAATTGGAATGTTTATGTATCTTTGTTATTATATGCAAGGTTGTCGTCTGATGAGTTTGTTCTGATTCTAAAGACTCGGCTATTTCGTTATGCAAGGTTGTCGTCTGATGAGTTTGTTTTGATTTTAAAGGTGGTGATTGGTTCCCGGGAGGTGTAGTCTCTGGTCTTATATAGTTCTCCGGTTTTCATTTTTATGTTTTTTATTATATTTTAACATTTAATCGACTGGAGTGGCTGTTTTGACATGCATACTGGAAAGTGCATCATCATGGTCAAGAATGTTTATATTGGTAATAATGGCTGTTGGTATTACATAGCATGTAAATAGTGTAATAAGAAGGTTTATCCTTATCCCAATAAGGTGAATAATGACGGGTCACCTATGTGGACGTGTACTCTTTGTAAGAAGGATATCTCTTCGGTCGTTGCAAGCTGTTTATATTCTTTAATCTAACGTACTTTATTGTGATGAATATTTGTTACTTTATCAACTGAAGTGTATGTTTTGCAGTTATTTCATGTATCTCCATGTTTCGATTCCAACGGTGTTTTAGTTAGGGTTGTTTTCTTTGACCAACTTGCTGTGAGATTATTTCAAAAATCTGTTGAGGAGCTTCACGAGGAAGTGGATGAGGTATTTGGTGACTTGTGCTGATTTTACTCTTTTTTTCTGTGTGTATTTGTTCATTTTGTTTTCGTTGATAATTTTTGGTTTTTTATTTGTTTAGGGTGATGATGTGATAACATGCATATTTTACCCATTTTAACCATCATAAGTGAGTATTTTAAAAAGCATTTCACTAAGATTTTAATGCATATTTAGTAGTTTTCGAGTATTTGTATGTCCAAAACTCTTTTCAGGAATACTTATGAAAAATGGAGCAAAACGGAGCAAAACGAATATTTTCGGAACATAAGCTTTTTGACCGAAGTTTTGCACAAGACGGAGACCTTCCCACAACGGGATCGAGCTGAATTTTGGTGACAAGGTAGCCTGAACTACTACCTTTCACGTCGAAGTGGTTTCAGTCCAATCCCATGGTTGGATCTCAAGTTATGAAGGAAGCAAGAAGGCCTGTCAGACACATCCTCAGAAGAAGCCTGGCCGCGCCAGGAAAGCTCAGAAGACCAATGGCCGGCCCATGAGCCCACGGTGGCGCGGCCACAACACTTGACGAATCCCGAGCCCGTTTTCAAACCCAAATCAAGCCCGATAGCCCCCAAACTTGGTGGAACCCTAAGTGACGCCTAAGAAGACCTGAAGACCTATAAATACTCATCTCTACTCATTGTTTTCTGATGGCACATTCACGTCTGCACGTGTATCTTCTTCAAAGAGGAAACCATCTGACAATGGATGCGGTTTTAGTACCGACGGTGTATCTGCAACGAAGAGAATGGCTCCTAATTTCTGACTCGGTTATTTTGGAAAATTTTTATAGTTTATTAGTCAGATATTTTTTGGTTTTCTGGATGTTTTTTAGTTTTCTATTTTGATTTTTCTTTCGAATGGCGCGATCTTGGTTATCCAATTGTTTGGACTTCTTAGTAACTTATTATTATGGTGTTATATTTAGTTTATCGATTTTGCTATGAATTTTATCATTTGTAATAATATTGGAATTTTATTGTGTTGCGTAATCATATGCCTGAGTGTTTATTCCATCTTATTTTGTTTGTTCATTACCTCTAAGTCGAATCTATTCAGTTTGTGTACCCCAGATTATTGTGTAATTTAGTTTATCTCTGATTTTAATGCATTTGGTATTATTATTGATGTTCTGAGAATTAAGACAATTGTCCATCGGGATGTGATTATATTTTAATTTAAATGTTTAAAGATTATTATTTAGTGTTGTCAAGTATATAATATTAATAAGTTATGCAATATAGTTTAAAAAAAACTGTATCAATTGTTATAGATAAACGATGAGAGTTATGACCAAATTAATTTTGATTATATGTGATTATCTTAACTTAAGATATTGTGTGATAATATGATTATTTCATTGACAGTATATGCATATACCTTTTCTTAATTCTTACAACCATTGATAAATATGAGGTTTTTTTTTGTATATGCGTAGATGGGCTAAACGTTAGGAACTTATTATGTGTATTACTTAAAAAGGAGTACATAGTGTTCCAGAGAAAAAAAAGAGAATAAAACATGTGTGACATCGGCGAATAATATGTAAACCTTAATGCATGTTCATTTGTATAAATAAGTCTCTTAATTTATGGTATTATGGATGCGAATTACCGATCTAATTTAATCTAATTCTATATAGCTGGATCCTCTCTTTATCTCATACCGAATATTATGAGGACGTGTGAGTATATATATCCTATAGCGTTTATGCGTTGTTATGCTTCTTCCTCTTTGAATTGTTGCTCTTATGTTTTTTTTTGTCAACAGCTTCGGTTATTAGAACGGCAAGACGTGGGGACATAATTTACATAATCTAAACGATAAAGGTAGTCCTGAGCACCTCGTGCTAAATTCTATGCCTTTGTGTTTTGTGTGTGTGGGATATGCGAGGTTGAGAATTACGTAAACTCCTTCTTGCTTGTCTCATATTCCTCCAGATGTAGTGTGAAAGCCGGCCATTCTTCTGGTTTAAACGCCATCCGCACCGATTCAGAACAGTTTGTGAGGAAAGTCACCGTCAATCTTCTGGCATTGAGCATACACTACATGGCCCATATTAGCGCTTCCGATTCTGTATGGAGTGGCGAAATGCTTCGTCAAACATTTCGGGCCCCCAATAAGGTTTCATCCGTGCTAACTCCATGGCAATACCATTCCAATCCAGAGTTAACTGTTGTTTTTTTCCACGAGCAGTCTATCTGACAGCATAATCCAACCAGGAAACGTCGATGTACATACTGATTCAGTTGTTGTGGATTCTCCACTACCTCGTCAGTTTGTGCTAGATCCCACGCCATGCCTTCCGCTTTTGCAACCCGTAACACTTCTTGGGAGTCCCGATCTATATTTGAGAAAAAATTATCATTTCTTACTTTCCAAATATACCATAATAACCATGGATACATCAATAGTTCCTGGTCTTTGGGGGAGCTCCCAAAACAAGTGAGCTATATTAGAAAATAATCATCCGTTAGAAACCTTTGTGGTGGCGTAGGAATTGCCGATAATGCCCATACTTGGAAATTCTCTTCCTGCACCACATCTTCCACACTGAGGATCACAATTGATTCTTCTTCTGCTGAGACGGTCCGTAACCGCTATACATCCCGAAAGTATTTGCCACAAAAAGTGTTTCATTTTTAGTGGACATTTAACCTTCCAAATCGGTGAATCTCCATCTGAGGAAAATTCATGTTCTGTTGTGTAACCACACTTGACTGTATATCGACCCGTTTTTGTGTAGTGCCAACTTAGAAGATCTTGTCGATGTGCCTTAGTAGTAGGGATCCTAGTATTGAGTGGTATATCCTCTGGAACAATTAATTGTTCGATTAATGGTAACTTCCATGTTTCTGTTCCAAGGTCAATTTATTGATTTACTTTTAGCTCAGGGTACAAATTATACCCACGACATGTTGCTGATATCGGGCGAGATGCTGGAATCCATTGATCATTCCATACAGAGATAAAATGGCCTGAACCAACTCTTTTAATACCAGAGATCGAGGAGATATAATACTCTTCCATCCATAAGATGGAGAGTACGACCGAATACGATCCAAGTGGATTCCGTTTCTGAAATATCGCCCTTTGAACACCTTTGAGAATAGAGATTATGGATGATCTATAAGTCGCCAAAGCTGTTTGCCGAGGAGTGCCTTATTAAAATACTCGATGACCCGAAAGCCAAGTCCGCCCTCAGTCTTCTGTTTGCATAGGTTTTTCCAGGCTAACCAATGCATGCAATGTGATGTTCCGTTAGTACTCCACCAAAATTGTGCAATTGTGCTAGTTAGCTTCGTGGTGACCGTCTTTGGGAGCCGAAACATGACATAGTATATGTCGGCATTGCAGTCGCTACTGACTTGATAAATATTTATTTTCCTCCTTTAGACAATAATCGGGATGTCCAGTTGTTGAACCTTTTTTGTTCCCATTCCACCGACATTCATTATGCCCAAAGTTTTATGTATTTCCGCCTTAATGCCGTCATCCACTGTATGTCCAAATTACACCAAAGATTTGTCAAAATTTATTCCTTGACACCACCTCGTGTTAGCTTAAAATATTGAGCAATGTTTCCGTTTCATCTTTATTTTCCTTACATAAAAATAAACTATCATCCGCAAAAAGCATGTGAGATACCTGCGGACTCCCTCGCGCAATTTTCATTCCGGTAATTAATTTTTCTCGTTCCGCTTTCCGCATACTATTAAGACCTTTGTACATAGGATAAATATGTAGGGGGATAATGGATCTCCTTGTCTAAGCCCTCGTTGTGATTTAATATTTCCCCTTGGTTGACCTTTAATAAAACCTTGTATTGCACTGACTGTATGCACCACATCATCCATGTAATCCATTTTTCCGCAAACCCCATTTTCCTTAGTAGATGTTCTATAAAAGTCCACTCGACTCGGTCATATGCTTTACTCATATCCGTTCTCACTGCCATATACTCCCTTTTGCAAGATTTATTCGTTTGGAAACCATGAAATTAAACATCTCTTGGGCAATGAGAATGTTATCCGAAATAAGTCTCCCAGACACAAAGGCAGATTGAGTCTCCGAGATCAGCCGGGGTAACAGTCTTCGCAGTCTTTGACACAATACTTTTGAGATAATTTTGTAACCCACATTACATAAGCTAGTGGGTCGCAATTCCGTCATACGAGTGGGTCTATCTGTGTTAGGAATGAGACAGATATTTGTCTAATTTAACCGTTGATCAAAAGCTCCCGATGATAAGAAATCGTTTACCATTTGGGTTACAACCTCCTTTATTAAATGCCATGATTTCTGGAAAAACAGAGTGGTCATCCCATTCGGCCCTGGAGCCTTCTCTGGGTGCATCATGAAGAGTGCCACTCTAACCTCCTCCTATGTTGCCTCTTTCGTTAATAGTTCATTGTCGCTCTCCAATATTTCCGTATTTATTTCTCAAAGCACATCCTCAAAAGATGTTGGGGAAGTTGACGTAAATAGATCATCAAAATATTCCACCGCTACTCTTTCCACTTTACTTTCACTTGTCACGCATACCCCCTCTTTATTATGAAGACCCACAATCCTATTAATAGTCCTGCGTTGTTTTGTCGTCGCGTGATAAAATTTCGTATTGAGATCCCCGCTTCTATTCCATAGGTTCCGACTTTTATGTTGGCAGAATGTTTCCTCATCCTTATAAGCCTCCTGGAGCATCCTTGTTACATCGTTTAACTCCTCTTGAGTGCGAGAATCTTCATTCTGTATTTCATCTAATAGTCTTTGTAGCTCCGTAGTTTTATCTTTCCCGTATGTTTGATTTTCTTGTCTCCATTTAGATATTTCATGCCGACAATTACCGATTGTGTCCACCAATGTTTGAGTTTCGTTTCCCGGATGATATTGCCATCCTCGTGCAATCGATTCCATCAACCCGTCTTTTCCCATCCCTCTCTTATCGAACCTGAATTGTCGTCTTCTTTTGTGATCTTTGCCTCAATCATTGCTACTATTGGTCTATATTCAGATCCAATCAATCGGAGGTACTCGACATAAGATTGCAGGAACCTATCATGCCCTTCCTCCGAAGCCATAGCTCTATCTAATCGACATCTTACTATTTTGCCACTCCGTCTACATCGCCAAGACAAGGTATTACCACGAGAAGGAAAATCCAGGAATCCGGAATTAGTAATCATCGTGTTAAAATCTACAAACGTCAAAGCCTGTCTAAGTGTGTCTCCTTGTTTCTCATGGTTTCCGGTAATTTCATTAAAATCTTCAATTAGGAACCATGGTTCCAATCTGGTTGTCCCCGTGTGATTCTTTTCCAAACTTGATTCCTATATTTTTGAACTGGATCTTTGTAAACAAAACATAAATAATTTATTTGGCCGTCAATCGTTGCCTCAATATCAATTATTCGATTATTTGAGAATAACACTTTAACATCGTAAATATCAATAAATAATAAGGCAAGTCCTCTGCTTGCTCCAACCGTAAACAATTTATTGTATCCGAAATGAAACTGAAATTGCTATAAAAAATTAAAACACTTCTTGGCTTCTGAAAGAAATAAAAAGTATGGCTTAAATTTCCTCCAAACCTCCCGAAGATAGCTTATTAAGTAGGAATTTTCTAATCCCTGGCAGTTCCAACTCATAATCCTCATTTATCAATCTCATTAATCAATGATTTTACCTTTGTTCGGACCCTCCGATGGATCTCCAACATTCCCCTTCTCTGGTTTTGCCTTATCTCCGAGACGGTGCTCCTTTATTAGCTGCCTTTTGCGTGGAGTGATGAGTGTCTGAACCAATATTTTCTTAGTACCGCCTCCAACAATCACCGTGGGCCTTAAGAACTTCTTACGCCTCCTCCCTTCACGTCCCCCTGAATGAGATCCTTTTTTGTTTGCTTTTACTTCTTCGTCCAATTTTGGAGCCACTTCTTCAATGTTTTCTCCAACCTCTTTGAAATTGCCCTCCGCAAGTTCGGCATTCTCATCCTCATTGTTGGTTTCCTCCAGACCTAGTTCCTCCAACTCCTCATTCGTGTTTTCAGCAAACCCCTCCTGATTCTCATCCAAGACAATCTCAACATCCTCCATACCTTCCAGATCCATATTTGTTGCAAGCGTAAGCTTGCGTATTACCACTCAAGACATGGTGCTTGGCAATAGCAGTGACTGCATCATGGCCATTAATTTCCCCATCATCATATACATTCAACCTCACCACAGCTATTGCGTCCCCAAGATCATCCATTCCATTTAGTTCTTTGTCAAAAATGAGCTCCTTGCACACCGTTTTGGTTGAATGATAGCTCGGGCTTGACCGTTCTGCACTTGGGACAACACCTACTTTGTTTGGCTCCATTTGAGTTTCCTTGGCCGCATCTTGCTCCTATGTTGACCGATGGACCCCTCGCAAGCGACCCCTATCCCTCTGTCTCATTTCCCGTGGAGGTATATACCCTGAAGGGACTCTAAAAGAAGACCCTTCGCCACTCTGTTTGTATTTTCCGTGATTGTCACCTTGTTTGGGTTTCCTTTCCTTACGTCGGTCCCCTCTTTCTTCCACCATTTTGCCTTTGCCTTTATTCTGGTCTCCGTTTTTGTTGCCATGTGGAGCTCTCTCGCCATCCCTTACACCACTTTGATTAACCGCACCTTTGTAACTTAACATCCCTGACTCAGACCGCACATCCATCCTTGTACTGTCATCCCGGTGTACTCGTTGAGCAAGAATTGTGGGACACTTGTTCTGGTCATCACATAGACTAGAACAGATCCGACAAAACCCAAACAATCTTTCATAACGTAGAAGCACCAGCGTTTCCTCTCCATTATGAAACTCAACACTTGTTTCAAAAACCAGAGGTTTGTATCCATCTAGGCACACATGCACTCTCCCCTCGTTAATATCCACCTCTCTGACATCACCAAGTGCCTCCCCAATGCTTCGAAATGTTGTTTCTGCCTAGAAGTGTAGTGGAATTCCCATCATTCGGATCCAAACGTGATCGCAGATGGGTAATTGGGGTCTACCATTGGCTGCTAAAGAATCAAGGAGATCATCCAATAGTCGAAGTGAAAGGGCTCTGTCTTCAAAACATCCACAATGTCATCCTCTTCATCAAAATTGAACTGGAACCTTCCCATTCCTAGGTCTGCACCAGCAACCCTCTCTTTCACCTTCCATATGTGCGGTAATATGTAGAGAAGAGACTTCCTCCTGTGCTAATGGATTCATACATCTGCCTATCAAGGTATGAGAGTATCCCTTGATCAGTGCCGTGTTATCGAACCTTGGAACTGTGATCTTCATCCGTGGCATGAGTGTCTCCTTAGATTTGTTAGATCCACCCGATAGCAAAACTCCCGATTGAGACATATTCTCAAGCAAATCCAATATCACCGAAGGTTGTGAGTAAGCAATAGAGAAAAGAGCTTGTGTGTGATTTTCCTTGATCAGTGCCATGTTATCGAACCTTGGAACCGTGATCTTCATCTGTGGCACGAGTGTCTCCTTAGATTTGTTTGATCCACCCGATAGCAAAACTCCCTATTGAGACATATTCTCAAGCAAATCCAATATAACAGAAGGTTGTGAGTAAGCAAGAGAGAAAAGAGCTTGTGTGTGATTTTCTGTTCTTGTGCTTTTGGGTTCCTTTATACTAAAAAGAAGCCGTGATCGCCAAAACCGTATGCCCGAGTTGCAAAGAATATACGAATCCTTAACCAAATCCCCATGATTTTCCGCAATGTTCCATATTTTTCATTCTTGTACACAGGCCGATATACGTAAATCCATGAACTGAATCAATATCCCACCAAATCCGACTTTTTCCTTGATAAGAGAGAAGAGAAACCTAATCTGATGCAAAATCCGATCGAAATAATACCATATTCCCATAACCAGGGTCGATTCAAATTCGAATCTTAAAACTGACCCTTCGCATTATTTGCAAATCTCCGCCATGGTGATAATTAAAGAGATCTTAACGAATATTGATTTCCCCGAGATTCTGATATTGCCTTTCAAATCAAAATCCTAATAAGATCCGTTAATACCCAATCATATACTGAATGATATACCCCATCGAACCACAAATCTTCATTGCCAAAAATCTTCACTTAATTCTTTTATATCTTTATTTTTTCTAAAATAATAAGGTTTTTTTTTAAAATTGAGCTTTGAAATGCTGCCATGTGGCATGTGATGTGTCACCTACATTTAAAGGAAAAAAAAAAACATAAAAAATTGATATGTGTACTTCATAATTGTAACACTTAATTCTTTTATCTCTTTATTTTGTTGTTCTTAATTTAATGATAGGATTATATGGATGAATACAAAAAACTATAATTAATGTGATATTATATAACATATTATAAAGTTTTTTCATCAAGAACCATTAAAATTTTGGGACTGGTTTCCCATTCCCTCATGTACCGTACCGGATTTTCCGTCCCATTCTCTATCCCGTTTAAAACAATTACCCATTCGAAACCATTTATTTTATTAATATGTGTATGAGAAGGGAATGAGTATTAGATCGTGTACCCAAATTACCCGTTTAAAAATGAAAAACTTGAAAATTCTATATATATTTTTAACACTTGATTCTTTTATCTCTATATTTTGTTGTTTTTAATTTAATGATATGATTATATGGATGAATAACAAAAAAAAACTATAATTAACCACATAACTATAGAAAAAACAAATGTGATATTATATAACATATAATAAAGTTTTTCATCAAGAGCCCTGAAAATTTTGGGACGGGTTTTCCGTTCCCTCTTGTACCGTCCCGAATTTTCCCTCCCATTCCCTATGCGCTTTAAAACAGTTACCCATTCGAACCCATTTATTTTATTAATATGGGTATAGGAAGGGAATGAGTATTAGATCGTGTACCCGAATTATCATTTAAAAATGACAAACTTAAAAATTCTATATATGTTTTTTCAAATTATTCTGAAATTTTCCGGGACGTTATTATCATATTTCCTTTTGATAATTGTTTTTGAATTCACAAATTTTTTGTTTCCGTTCCATAGCCGTAGATTCCCGTCATGAGTCCCAAAATTTTCAGGGCTGGCATACCTTCATTCTACACATTTACATTTGAAGAAAAAACTTATCAACAAAATAGAACAGATGTGATATTATATAACATATAATAAAGTTTTTTCATCACGAGACCTGAAAATTTTGGGACGAGTTTCCCGTTCCCTCATGTACCGTCCCGAATTTTCCCTCCCATTCCCTATCCCGTTTAAAACAATTACCCATTCGAAACCATTTATTTTATTAATATGGGTATGGGAAGAGAATGAGTATTAGATCGTGTATTCGAATTATCGTTTTAAAATGAAAAACTTAAAAATTCTCTATATTTTTTTTTCAAATTACTGTATTCTGAAATTTCTCAGGACTTTCTTATCATATTTCCTTTTGAAAATTGTTTTCAAATTCACAAATTTTTTGTTTCCGTCCCATTGCCGTAGATTCCCATCATGAGTCACAAAATTTTCAGGGCTGACACACCTTCATTTTACACATTTACATTTGAAACAAAAACTTATCAACACAAGAGAATACAAAAATCCAACTACACTAAATAATTAAATACAATCTACATAAAAAAAAAACTGCAATAGAGATTCTACAACAATCTATAAATAGAAATAATAATACAACAATCTACAAACACAACTCACTTTTATTACCACACAAATTTCCAATAGAATATATATATATATATATATGCATTACACTATCATATAATTTCTTTCACACAATCAACTGGAACAAACTGCGTCTCAAAATCACACGTCCACTCCATCAAAAATAGAACATCAACTACACAATCTGGTTTAGCACCGATCAAATACTTCAAGCAAATAATACTACCTTCAAAAATATGATTAATTTCTACCTCACTTATCATGATATGGATGACACAACATCCTGTCTCTTATACACATCTAGATGTGTATAAGAGACAGCACTTATCATGATATGGATGACACAACATCAAGTACATTAACCGACAGTTTAATAAACTTTATTCGGACATCTATGCTATCAAGTCGACCACAAAACACACAATGCTTCGAAGTCTCTTTTGAAATTGAAGATTTCAATCCAAATGCATCAAGAATACTATATGTATATTTTGTAATTGGAGACTTAGAGAGAACACAAATCCAATCTACACAAGAAGAATATGAAAATTGTGATATATGTCTTGATCATTTACAAAGACCGAAAAATATCTTAATATTTTATTTTACATTCGCAAATTTCATCACAAATGTATTTTAGATTGGTTATATTACAAAACAAAATGTCTTTAATTATTGTCTAAAAGAAATAATTCGATATTTTATATGCTTACGATGAATAAAAGAAATTCTCAATTTCACTATAGATATTATTATTCCACCAATCTTTCAATACAAAATTATAAAACTACATGATATTCACAGATTAAAAATTAATATTTATCCACAAACTTTTACTAACAAATATTATAAAATAAATTTTAAAATTAAAACATTTAAATTATTACAAATCCGTGCAACGCGCAGACCTTCTCCTAGTATATATATATGTTATAGTGTTTTATTTTTGTGCTTTGATTTGAT
This sequence comes from Alliaria petiolata, assembly GCA_020283515.1. NCBI lineage: Eukaryota > Viridiplantae > Streptophyta > Magnoliopsida > Brassicales > Brassicaceae > Alliaria > Alliaria petiolata. The sequence continues at coordinate 429,022,523 of JAHZTW010000001.1, forward strand.
GTATCTTCATTGTTTGATTTGGTGATTTTACAAGAAACTGATGAAGATGATATCGATGTGGAAGATGAATCTGAGATCGAGTTGTTTGATGGTCATAGTGATGATATGGACTACGATTCGATTTTGACACATGATCCTATCGAGGATGTAGATCCTCTTATACAAGATACATAAATCGATATCCCTTTTATGGTTTCCGCTGGTAAAGAGTCTATCGTTATTCTTGCTAACCGAAAGACCCCTACAAAATTCGAGAAAAGTATCATTGTTAAAGATTTGCCGTCCGATGGGAATTCTGTTTCCTACAGTGTTTTTCATGGTAGTGCAGAACGTGTCCCTCACACGAGCTCAGAATTCAGGTGTCTCATATTACGTCATAGGCAGTTATGACAAGTGATCGAGTTCAGAGACGCCTTTGTGATTATGGAAAGAACTGTTTCGTTTGTAGTAAATTCGTATTGTTGACAAAAATTGGGTGTATTGGATTTTTTGGCTTCATTAAAAACGATCACTTGGTGTATTCTCTTTTATTATGTTTGTTTTTGTAATTCCTAATTTGCAATGTTTCATTGTAATAATTCAGTTTGATTTTCAAATCGAATCTTACAAGTGTGTCGTGTTGATTTGTTATAAATTTTTCTTAAGTTTAGTTATGTGTTATTCGGTACCCATCATTGATTTTTTAAAATATTTGTGTTGCATCTGGATGTAAATGCTCAAATGTTGTTCGTTTGAACATTTTAGAATTAGTATCCGGATGCTGCATCTAGATGTAAAATTTAAAAAATCTAGATATTTAAGATGGTAAAAAATGTAGAGTTTGAATGTAAATTTTGCATCTCAAAAACTTATGATAAAAACATAACTAAAGTTATATTTATTATCTTATTACATACTAATATTTTATATGTATTATTAAAATATTAATTTCTTGCAAAATTGTAATTTTTCATCAAAGTTAGAAAATCGCGTATTTCTGTCAAAACTGAAAAATCGCCTTTTCGGTCAAATCCGCAAAATTGTGTGTGTTTCTACCAAAACTCGCAAAATCATATTTTTCCGCCAAAAACCAGAAAATCATGTTTTCTCACTAAAACCGTAAAATCGCCTTTTTCCGCAAAAACCGTAAAATTGCGTTTTCTCCGCCAAAATCGAAAAATCACTTTTTTGTCAAACCTGCAAAATCGCGTTTTTCTGCCAAAACTGCAAAATCGTGTTTTCATGCCAAAAGTGCAAAATCGTGTTTTCATGCCAAAACCGTAAAATTACGTTTTCTCACCAAAACCGAAAAATTGTATTTCCCGCCAAAACTGCAGTATCATGTTTTCCGGTAAAACCACAAAATCGTGTTTTCCCGGCAAAACCTTAAAATCATGTTTTTCTATCAAAACCGTAAAATACGTTTTCTAGTCAAAACCGCAAAATCAAGTTTTTCTATCAAAATTGTAAAATTCCGTTTTTCCACCAAAAACATAAAACATTAGTGGTGATGGTGTCTCTCATTGTTACCAACATGCAGAGCCTTTGATCCAATCTCTATCTCCTCCTGTAGAAAAAGCACACCAAACGATATGAATCAGGTTCCTTCCTTATCAAAATTGACCTCCAAACAAAAACAAAAAAAAAATGAGAAGAAGGAGAGTAGTTTACGTCAAGGAAAGCAGCATCAAGGTATGAAACATTGATCTCCACTGAAACTCCTGTCTGTGAAACACCGGTTGTGTAAATTACAGTTGATCTAATCACATCCCACCAGAATCGCCGTTGCTCCGCCGTGAATTGCCTGCGTTCTTTTTACTCAACCAAAACGCCCATATTAATTTATTTTCTTTTCCGAAATCGAAATCAGGGGGAAACTGAAAAATTAGGGATTTTACCAAGAGATGAGGAGGGACTTTCATAGAGCAGACGATTCGACTAGGTTCGATGAGATCGACTTTTGTACCTTTCGTTACGAATCGGTCGATGAATCTGTGAGGTAAATTCGCCATTTTCGATTCCTTTTCTTTGCTGTCTTCATCTTTCTCGACTTGTTCTCCTTCAAGATACTGCTTAACCGATTCAAGGTTCATGCTTCTTCTTTTTTTTGTGGATTCCAAGGATAAAGGTATGAGTTTTACAAATTTTCCAAATAAGAAAACTTGAATCGAGCATCAAATTCGCATCAATCCGAGCGATCCGACGGCGAGACGAAGTTTCGACGACGAGACAACAGTTTTGACGACAAGACGGTCCGACGACCGGTAACAGACAACTTCAGATGATGATAATTTTTTTCTTTTTTTGTTTTGTTTTCCAAATCTTATCGAGGGTGTATGTTCATAAAAGATGGGTTTTTTGGTCAATAGTTTAATGAAAAATGTTAGCATTGGAAAATTTTGAGTGTGTGTGTTAGTTTTGTACCAAAAACTTGTTTTGATGGTAAATAAGAGAATTGCCCTATTTATAAATTCCTAAAATATAGATTAAAAAATTATTTAAATGTGTTAATTATTTAAGGCACTTACTGATATCGGTTTAGATTAAATAACAAAATCCCAACAAATTTTCTTATCTGATCCCAATTAGGGTCTGGATATAGGGAATATTATCCAAAGTAATTACATTTGCTCTTATCCAATACCACCATTATAGGAGTTTTAATCTCAAATGCCCTTAATGAAAACAATATAATCTCCTATATCCTTCATTAATCTACATACCCTCCACATAAGTGATCTGACCATTTTACCCTTACTGATTTTAATCAAAAACAAAATTAATTTAATAAAAATTTGTTAAAAACAAAAAAAAATGCGTTCTCTCTCTTCCTCGACCCGACTCCCCGACGCGGCTCCTCCTCCTCGCCGCGACACCGCTCCTCTCTCACTCACTCGACCGGAGACGAGACCTCCATTGACGCCGTCGAGACTTTCGCCGAACTCGTTCTTCCGCCGTCGCCGTCCAGGAGGTTTCACCGATCTCGTTATCAAGGTAAATTTAGATTTCAAAAGAATTGAAATCTCAAAATCAAATCTTCTTAATCTCAATGTACATTGTGTGTTTTACCATGATTTATGGGTTGATTAGGACTATAAATTGGTAATAAATAGATTGTATTGGTTGAATTGAGTTGAATCGTATTCGATTAGAATGAATTTGAACAATTCACACGGAATCCAATT
>JAHZTW010000001.1:429047735-429084300 GCA_020283515.1 Alliaria petiolata
CCATGAAGGTCCTTGAAAGCAACTGTGTTAGACTCAGGCCTGAACATTGTCACGAGCGAACTTGTTCATTTTGATTCTGATCTTCCCCATTACAAAACCAAAGATGGAGTTTACAGAGACCCCAATGTGAATGGCAGAATCGTGTCCCCCACTCTCATGTGGGTGGAGGCACTGGATCTCGTCCTTCAGAAGCTCTCCGAGGCGAATTTCGATTTCGGGAAAGTCATTGCGGTTTCAGGAAGCGGGCAGCAGCACGGTAGTGTCTACTGGCAAAAGGGTGGTTCTCAGATTTTGAGATCTTTGGATTCCAATAGATCTTTGAAAGATCAGCTGGAAAACGCTTTCTCGGTCAAGGAATCTCCTATATGGATGGATAGCAGCACCACGATGCAGTGCAAAGAGATAGAGAATGCTGTGGGAGGAGCCTTGGAGTTGTCAGAGATCACTGGCTCCCGTGCTTATGAGCGGTACACAGGCCCGCAGATACGGAAGCTCTTTACCTCAGAGGCTGATATGTATAACAGCACGGAGCGGATTTCTCTTGTTAGCTCCTTCATGGCGTCTTTGTTGATTGGAGATTATGCTTCCATCGATGAAACTGATGGAGCTGGGATGAATTTGATGGATATAAAGAAACGATGTTGGTCTAAAGCTGCGTTAGAGGTTTGTTGTGATTGATTTTGAGTCTATTGTTAGACACCTTAATGGGTGTTTCCTAATAGGCTTTTCATTTGCAGGCTACAGCTACCGGTCTGGAGGAAAAACTTGGAAAGTTAGCACCTGCTTATGCTACTGCTGGTTCCATTTCTCAGTATTTTGTTCAGAGGTTAGTATCTCGCTTGTGTCTTCTAAACCGGATATATAAACTGGTTAAAACAAGATGATGGTGATACCCACGGTGCCTGATAATACTAAGTAGTTTCCATATGCATTTGAAATCTATCTTTAAGCATCTTGCTGTTTTCATTGTCAGTTTGAGAAATATTTTTGGTTATGATGCAGGTTCGGTTTTGAAAAGAGCTGCGTGGTGGTGCAGTGGTCAGGAGATAATCCTAATAGCTTGGCAGGTACAGATTCAACAACACAAACTTCGGGAAAAGTTGCGCCATGTTGTTGCATCTGCAACAATTATGATGAAATGAAAGTGTATCTTAGGACTAGAATCCTATCTATGTTTCATTTGTGAAATACAAGGTGTTGATGAGGTAATACCATGTTCTGTATTGTTCTGCAGGTCTAACTCTTAGTACTCCTGGAGATCTGGCGATCAGTCTTGGCACCAGTGACACGGCAAGTTCTTGATTCTTGTCAAGCTTTCTAGTTAATCCAGAAACAGACTTGTATTCTTACCATTTCAGATTTCAAACATTGTAAACTCTGACAGGTATTTGGGATTACTAAAGAACATCAACCCAGTCTTGAGGGCCATGTGTTTCCTAACCCCGTGGACCCTGAGAGTTACATGGTAATGTTGGTTTACAAGAATGCTTCTCTCACCCGTGAAGGTGCAAACTCCTATCACATGTTATTAAGCTTGCTTTGTTTGATTCTCAGACACAAAATAGAATTTGTGAGTTTCTGTTTCAGAAATTCGTGACCGTTGCGCTGAGGGATCTTGGGATGTGTTTAACAAGTATTTGCAGCAAACACAGCCACTAAATGGTAAGTTGCTATTCCATATTCCTTCAGGTGTCTATCTATAATATATTCAGGTTCTTTGTTTTCTTAATACTCAACTGGATCCATTAGATGGGAAACTGGGCTTCTACTACACTGAAAATGAAATTCTCCCCCCACTTCCCGGTATATTCTTAAGTTATTCTCCTTTCCGTTCCATTGCTCTCGGCCACAGGCTATAAGCTTCCTTTACTAATATATTTCCCGATGCTTAGCCGGCTCTCATCGTTACATTCTTGAGAACTTCTCTGCTGCGTCTCTTGAGGGTGCAAAGGAACGAGAGGTCGATACATTCGACCCTCCCTCAGAGGTAATCAAAGCACACACACTCCTTCACTGTTATGTGCAGAGCCCGTGGGGCACTTACATAGTTTAATTTCATACAAATGTATTGTTTCCTGTCGTCAGGTTAGGGCATTGGTTGAAGGTCAGTTTCTTTCAAAGCGGGCTCATGCCGAGAGATTTGGTATGCCTTCCCCTCCGATCCGAATAATTGCAACCGGAGGTGCATCGGCTAACGAGAATATTCTGAGTCTGATCTCTGCAATCTTCGGATGTGATGTATATACTGTCCAAAGGCCTGGTAACACTTACACATACAAACAAGTTGCAGCCTCTTTGCTTACTAGCTGATCTCCTTATGGATTGAACAAATTGTATTTGTGTGCACAGATTCAGCATCACTTGGAGCTGCACTGAGAGCTGCTCATGGCTGGCTCTGCAACAAAAAAGGAAGCTTTGTGCCCATCTCATCTCTCTACGAGGGGAAATTGGAGAAGACATCTCTAAATTGCAAGCTCAAGGTAAAAGCGGGAGACGAGAATGTGGCTTCCACCTACGGTTTGCTAATGAAGAAAAGGATGGAAATAGAGAAGAAGCTTGTGGAGAAGTTGGGACACTTCTGAAAATAACTCTATTAAGGATTTATTAGCTTTTTAGAAGAATTGATAGCATAATAAGATCTACTAAAACACGCTTTGCGTGTCACTCAAAATAAATAAAAATTGCTTTTGAGTCCTAGCTCAATGCGTGACAATGGAGTCGACATGTGATGCGTGTAAAATTTCTTTGGATTCTTTGAGAAACGATGATTCTTTGATAATTGTGAAAGCCTAACATTTACCTTTTCTAATACTGTATGTGTCTATCAAATACTGCATCGCCATTTCATACTGAAATCATTGAGACTAATTTCATCAGGAAAATAAGGTCAGATGAATAGCGAACATAAAGAAAGTCAGTAAGAGGGCATAATTATATAGATCTCATGTTAGTCGCAGAAAAAATTAACATAAATACGAGAGCAGAAAAATGGGTTCATAAAGATTTCACATTTCGGGTATATAAATTCAAAGAAAAATGTAAAAGCTAGATCTTCTTCTTCTTCCTCTCTTTCAACAACAAACTTTTTACCCATTACCGACGACGAATCGTATCCATCTCCTTCTTCCCCATTCCAGAAAGAAAAAACCCCAAAAAAATCCAAATCCAGAAAATGCCAGAAAAAGGCTTTGAAATTAGTGTTTTTTTTGGTTGCTTTCAAACATATATTTATATTATTATATAGAAAATAGATTTGCCTGGCTCCAACCTGTCTGCCTTTTCTGTTGAAGTCTGTTGCGACATTTCAGGAATAAGAGACTTGTTCTCATTAGTCCTTTATTGAGTCAATCACATTAGTGAGTTAATAGCTTTTAGTTAAACTAGTTGGAGTCGTGTTTCCGGTTGTTTCGCTTTGTTTCAGTTAATTGCTTCAGTTCATATGTAGTTCTATAAAAGGCATTGCGAGTAATCTAATAAAATAGATCATTCTGATGCAAGGCACTAATCGAATGCTACAACTGCCACAACTTGGGACATTTCGCCTATGAATGTCCAAAAGGAAGAAGTGCAGCAAACTACGCAGAGTTGGAGGAAGAAGATGAAGTTTTGTTGATGGCTCTCGTGGAACTTCAAGGAACAAAGAGAAGCGATGCATGGTTCGTAGACTCAGGATGCTCAAACCACATGTGCGGAGATCAAGGAATGTTTTCAAGCTTGGACACGAAATTCACCCACAATGTCAAGCTTGGAAACAATCATAGACTAATGGTTGGTGGGAAAGGCGTGGTAAAGATCATGCTAAATGGAGTAAGCTATGTGGTGAATGATGTTTATTATGTTTCGGAGCTGAAGAACAACTTACTGAGTGTGGGACAATTTGAAGAGAAGGGTCTAGATGTGCTGTTCAAGGGAAGAGAACGAAAGACGTGCAGCATATTTCACCACTCAAAAGGGAAAATTGCAGAGTCGGTGATGACTGCAAACCGGATGTTTATATTTCTCAGTGAGTCACCTGAGAAGATCAAGGAAGAGAAGTGCTTTCAGGTGAACATCTCCGATCAAGCTGAACTATGGCATCATCGTTATGGACACCTTAGCTACAGTGGCCTCTCTACTCTCCACAACAAAGGAATGGTGGTGGGATTGCCGGAAATTCCAGAGAAGGCAGCTACATGTGAGGCGTGTATTAAAGGGAAACACCATCGAGTGCCATTTCCAAAGCAGAGCAAATGGAGAGCAACTGAGAAGCTTCAGCTCATTCACTCAGATCTGTGTGGACCGATCAGACCATCATCAAACAGTCAAAAGAGGTACCTGATTAGCTTCATTGATGATTTCTCAAGGAAAACATGGATTTGCTTTGTGTTAGAAAAATCAGAAGCTTTCCATCAATTCAAGACGTTTAAGGCACTTGTGGAGAAAGAAACAGGGTTGTTTATCAAGTGTCTTAGAACGGACAGAGGTGGGGAATACAATTCGAATGAGTTCAAAGAATTCTGCAGGGAACATGGGATCAAAAGGAAACTCACCACAGCTTTCACTCCACAACAAAATGGAATCACTGAAAGAAAAAATCGGACAGTAATGAACATGGTGAGAGCAGTGTTGGTGGAGAAGGAAGTTCCAAAATCTTTCTAGCCTGACGCAGTGCAGTGGGTGAATCATGTCATCAATCGATCTCCTACGCTAATTGTCAAAAACATGACCCCAGAGGAGGCTTGGAGTGGAAGAAAACCTTCAGTTGATCACTTTCAGATTTTTAGTTGCATTGGATATGCACATGTTCCGGACGTCAAGAGAACCAAGCTTGATGACAAAAGCATAAAGTGTGTCCTACTGGGTTTTAGCAGCGAGTCTAAGGCCTACAAGATGTTCGATCCAATGGAGAAAAAGGTTCATATCAGTCGAGACGTAATCTTCGAGGAGGATAAACAATGGAACTGGACGAAAGAAAATCACTATGAGGATGGTGATCGGAGCACAGAACTTGAGTGGGAAGATGACTTTGAGCAAATCGAAAACGAAGAAGAAGAAGCAGAAGCCGAAGCTGAAACTGCAGAAAGAGAAAATGCTGAAACTGCAGAAGGAGAAGATGCGACTCTGAATGAAGATCATGTGCCACAAGGAGACTATCATTCAGCAGCCGTTGCAGCACCAACAACAGGAAGAGTGAGAATCAAACCAGCTTGGGCGTCTGATTACGTTTCTGGAGATGAATTATCTGACACGGAAGAAGAAGCTAACATGGAAAGGGTTGAGGGTATTGCATTCATGGTCATCACAGATCCCACAACGTTCCAAGAAGCTTCAAAGCATCTGAAATGGAAGGAGGCAATGGACACAAAGATAAGTTCGATAGAAAGGAATCAAACATGGTCTCTCGTGGTGCTTCCAAACGGATCCAAGGCAATTGGTGTAAAGTGGATATACAAAACAAAGTTCAATGAGCTAGGAGAAGTCGATAAGCATAAGGCCAGGCTAGTAGTGAAAGGCTATGTTTAAGAGTATGGGGTAGATTATACTGAAGTATTTGCGCCTGTTGCTAGAATGGATACCGTGAGGATGATCATTGCGTTGGCTGCACAAAGAGGTTGGGCAATTCACCAGTTGGATGTAAAATCCGCTTTCTTACATGGTGAATTAAAGGAAGAAGTTTTTGTGGAGCAGCCACAAAATGTAACATTTTGATTATCAGTGTGTATGTTGATGATTTATTGTTCACGGGAGATGATGATGGAATGCTAAAAGAGTTCAAAGAGTCCATGAAGAGAGAGTTCGACATGACAGACTTGGGAAGAATGCGGTACTTTCTGAGAATATAAGTGATACAAAATGATGATGGTATCTTCATTTCCCAAAAGAAGTATGCAGCAGAGGTGATCGAGAGATTTGGAATGTAGAGTTTCAATTCTGTCTGCAATCCAGTAGTTCCCGGACAAAAAATTGGGCGAGATGAAGCTGGAGTGAAAGTCGATTCTACTCTCTACAAGCAAATGGTGGGGAGCTTGATGTATCTGACTGCAACACGTCTGGATTTGATGTTTGTGGTGAGCCTCATCAGTCGATTCATGGCAAATCCAACTCAAGTACATTTTGCAGCAGTGAAGAGAATCATGCGTTACTTGAAGGGGACCATAGAATACGGAATCTGGTACAAACGGGAAGAAAGGTGAGGTCTCTTGGGCTACACATATAGTGATTATGCAGGAGACGTAGATGATTGCAGAAGCACTCAGGGTTTGTTTTTCTGATGAGTGGAGGAGCTGTCGCATGGTCTTCAAGTAAGCAGCCTATCGTTACTTTATCAACTACTGAAGCAGAGTACGTTGCAGCAGCAACTTGTGCTTGTCAAGCCATCTGGATGAGCAGAGTATTGAAGGAGATCGGTTATGAGCAAGATGATGAAGTGGTGCTGCTTTGCGACAACACTTCCACCATAAAGTTTTCTAAGAATGCAGTCATGCATGGGAGATCCAAACACATAAGGGTTCGTTATCATTTTTTAAGAGAGTTGGCAAAAGAGGGAGCTGTGAAACTTGTCTACTGTAACACAGAGGACCAACTCGCGGACATCATGACAAAGTCGTTGAAGTTGGCTACATTTCAGAGGATCCGGGGAGATTTTGGTATGAGATTGATGAACTAAACTTTGGAGAAGGTTTAGTTCAAGGGAGGGTTTATTGAAGTCTGTTGCGACATTTTAGGAATAAGAGACTTGTTCTCATTAGTCCTTTATTGAGTCAATCATGTTAGCGAGTTAATAGCTTTTAGTTGAGCTAGTTGGAGTCGTGTTTCCGGTTGTTTCGCTTTGTTTCAGTTATTTGCTTCAGTTCATATGTAGTTCTATAAAAGTCATTGCGAGTAATCTAATAAAATAGATCATTCTGATGCAATTTGTCTTGTTATGAGTTTACTTTCACATTTTCTTCACACAGGAAAGACATTTTTCCCAATCTCTCTCGGTCGCTGTCTCTCATACATCAATGTAGAGAAAGGGCATCTTTATTGAGCAGTCCGGTTTTTGCACCGCTCGCCGCCGCCGATGATGAGTACGACGGTGACGGCGACCATGGCGAGAGGTTTTCTTGGTAGAATCGCGTCTCCTTTCTCAGTTTTTGGATACAATAGAAAGAGAAAATGGTAATGACTTACAGAAATGACGAACCGATTTGCTTAAAACGAGACCGCTAAAGAGAGAGAGAGAGAGAGAGAGAGAGAGAGTTGCAGGTGAGAAGCAATTTTCAAAGTTCCATCCTTTGGTGTTTGTTTTATTTTCTTTGCGCTTCTTCATTTGCCTACCAGTTCGAGACACCCTTTTGTCTACCGCGAGGAAAAAACGTAACAAATTTTAAATTTCTAGTCACTTATGGTAAGGAAAATAATTGAGTCTCATGCCACTAGAATATATATTTAATGCTACTTAAATTTATATGATTCAGTCTGAAATTTGAATGAACTCTCTAACCAATATAGATAGGTTTTCTGCAAATCAACTTTGGAAGTTTTTTTTTTTTTTTTTGCTACTCTACCCTCAACTATTAGTAAACGTAGTTCAATTCTGCAGATCTTGCTCAACCCGCTATTTAACTATCAATTTTAACGAACGTTATATCGGTAATGGATATAAAACGAGTCGTTTTGGACGGATTGTGATGATTGAAAATTCTATAACGTTTTTTTGTGTAGCACTTGTTGTACTTTACAGAATTAAAACCTTGGTTTCGTCGAGCAATTGGAGAAAAAAAATATAAATTATGGTTTTTCTCTCGTGAGCTTCTTCTCATGCCGAGCTATGATTAGCGATGAAATTGAAGCTTGTTAGTGTTGCATCTGCTTCTGAGGTTAGCTGGTTACGTTTCTTGTTGATGTTTATTGGTAGTTAGGTCGAAAGCTGTTGCTAATATAAGAAATTTTGGAATTTGGGAAGACGATTTGTGTATTCGAGGATTTGAAATCTGTTTATTAGTGAAGGAAAGCGAATTGTTTGTTACTAATTAGTTCTTGTGAGGCTCGAATTTGTGATTTTATTTGTTATCGATAGATAATGTGTTGTTGGTTGCTTGTTTTTGTAGAACAAAGATGGCCATTCACAGCAACAGTTAGCCTTCAAGTGGTAGCGTTATCAGTGGTAGGACGAGATTATCAGCAGATGTTGAAATAAAAGAATATGGAATTATGAAGGAGTGTTAATGTGGAGCTTGGGCAGAATTGATACTTTTCATTCCAAGATAGATCCGGGAATGAGGTTCTTCACTTGCCCAAACGCAGACGATGGAGATTGTCATATTTGGAAGTGGTGGGACGCAACAATCATGGAGGAGCTGACTATCCTTCACTGCTATTATGGAGAAGTAGTGGAGAAGATGGGGGTCTTCACCTACCTGGATGATTTTTATATGGCTAAACAAGAAATTGATCAGCGGAAACAGCTACAGGTTCAAACTGTGGAGAATATTGTCAACCTGGAGATGTTAGTGGCTGAGATGAAGAAGAGGAAAAGTGGCATAACAATCGGCTTTGAGATGCAAATTGTGGTTGATGCAATCGTTTTTCTCCTCTTACTCAGCATTATTATATGCTTTAAGTAAGACCTTCTGTATTATTAAAAGCTTCTCTGTTTAAGACCTTAACTTAGAGTTCTATGTTAGTTTGTAAACGGTTGTAGACCCTTAATTTTCAGGCCTTTTGTAGGGGTCTAATATGTAAAATATTGAGCTTAATCTAATGTATTGGAAGTTAGTGAAATGTTATTGTTGATCTTATTGTGTGACCAAAAGCCTAAATTAGTGTGGTCATTGTAATCAAGTCTTAGACACGAAAGATTCAAAATGATACAAAGCTTCATATGATGCAAACACAAAACACCTGAAAATTAAACAAAAGGATACAAAGATTCATACATAACCAAGTTTTAGACAATATCTGAAGCAATCAAGACAAAATGATACAAAGTTTGAGACAAGCAAAAGGAAATAGAGTTTGAGACAAGAAAAAGAAAACAAAGTTTGACACCATAAAAAGCTTAGACAAATCACTTCCCACTAGTACTCCCACGACTACGAGCAGCCATCTTCTTCCTTTCTGTTGATCGGTAGAGACTACTTGGTAGGATGGTGTTGTCACTTGTATCAGTCACACGTGAGCCAACAAAGATGTAGTCATCACCAGTGAAGAAGCTTGTAAAGAAACCAACTCCATCCTGCACAAACAATCAAAATATTACAATACAATAAGTCTAAGTGTTCACACAATCAGAGATCAACTGTTATGAAGAACTTACCCTCGGAAGATGTACTGGCCATGTATCATAAATAGATTCTTGCCGAGTAGTAGAGTTCGGTTGAGAGGATGACACACCATCAAACTGGCTTTTGCGAGGTCTTCCCCGACGCTTTGTTGGGAGAGCGGATGAAAGGCTTTGAAGATCTTCCATTGGTTGGCTTTGTGCAACAAGTTGAGAAGATACCACCGGTGCTTGATAAGATGAGTTGGATATAACCGGTGCTTGAGAAGATGATGCGGATGTATCCGTTCTTATCCTTGGCCTCTGATAACACTCATATTTGACCCGTTTTTACTATCATAAGTGAATGCTTTAATAAGTATTTCACTAAGGTTTTAATGCATAAACACTAGAATTCATATATTTGTATGGTCAAGACTCTTTTCAGGAAAACTTAGTAAAAGGGACGCAAAATGGAGCAAAACAGACATTTCCGGAACAAGTGAAATATGACAGAAATTTAGCATCAACCGGAGACCTTGCCACCATGAGATCAAGCTGAATTTTGGTTACAAGATAGGCTGGTCTACTACCTTTCATTCCGAAGTGGGTTGAGGACAATCCCATGGTCGGATCTCAAGTTACAAGGAAAAAAAGAATGCATGTCAAGACAAGCACATAAGCACATTAGTCGCGCCATTGGAGGACGCTCGCGCGGCCGACTCAATCGAGTATTCTCTCTTTGATCGTCCCTTATAACAAAAAAGAGGAAGAAAATAAAAGAAAAACTTTGTTTAGGAACGACAACTTGAGTTCCACAAACAACGATGAAAGCTCGCAGCTTCACGAAAACTTCTCCTCACAAGGAATGGAATATTGAGCGTTCTTGAAGTAAGAATAAAAGAAAAGAAAAGAGAAGAGAAAAATAAATTCAACAGAAAAAATAAAATGATACCCTAAAAAAGTAGAGAAAAATTGACAAAGGAAAAAGGAAATAGGGGAGTTGCATGCAAAACTGTCTTTGTTCAGGTGTTTGGAAGAGAAGAGTCTAAAGTCTCTTTGATTGATACTCTCTCGAATGAGACCACACGCCTAAATGAATAAAAAGTTAACAAGAGATAGCTCGAAATACTCTAAAGGACCATGAACCGTATTTGGGACAAACGAAAAGCTGAAGGTAATTAGATCGATATGTTTTGGATTTTGATTTCCGAGTTATGTGGCTCAAACGGTCGATTGGTTGACTGGACGAGTTTCCACGTTTTCAAACCTCTCTTTCTTGTTTAGATTTTTGTTTTGTTTGAGCAGAAACAATTGTTTAAGTATGGGGGAGTCGATAACATTCATATTTGACTCGTTTTTACGATCATAAGTAAATGTTTTAATAAGTATTTGACTAAGGTTTTAATGCATAAACTCTAGAATTCAAATATTTGTATGGTGAAGAGTCTTTTGAGGAAAACTTAGAAAAAGGAACGCAAAATAGAACAAAATGGACATTTCTGAAACAAGTGCAATATGACAGAAGTTTAGAAGACAAGCAAAGCAAGAAGGCACGTTAAGACAAGCACAAAAGCACATTAGCCACGCCACATGAGGACACTCGCGCGGCCGATTCACTCGATGTTCACGAGCCCAACTTATTCTCGCAACCGTCAAACACAAGTCTAACCTAATTGTCGCATAAGAAGACTTCAAGACCTCTAAATACTTAGTTCTAGACTCTTATTTTTGTGGTGCTCAACACATCTCTCAATACTTTGTGGCCGCGATTCGTTTTAGAGTTTTTATCATTTTTGTTCTTTGTTCTTCGAGGGAGATATATTCTTCTTGAACCCTCTTTACTTTTATTTAGATACATCGAAGTTTGCATTCATCAATAATGTTTTGGCTTCGATCTATCATGCGTGAGTAGTTTACTTTCGTTGAGTGATTTCCAAAGGGTTCTTAAAGAGAATTTCATTAACTGTTTTTATGCATCTATTCATTTAGCCGTATTCTAGGGATTTGTTTTGCCTAAGTTTATTTTTAATGCATGAATCTAGCATCATGAACTAGAGATCAAAGAATTGATTAGAGCCGTCAACGTGTTGAATCCGATCATCAGAACCAACTTAGCCGAGCATCGCATCATGAGGTGCGAATTGCACACTCACGAAACATATGTGAATGTTAGAACGAACTTGATCTGTTATTGCGTGTTTGATTGCATTGTGGGATGCAACTGCATACCTACAGAGTAGTTAACACATAGACGGTTTACTTATGAAAGTATTTAGGTTATAACACCATGATTCAAGTTTAGAGAAACCCGCCTAGTCTCGTTTGCCTTCGATAGTTTGTTTGATTTCTAGTTAGAATCCCCTAAAAATTCTCGGAAGGAACCCAACATTTTCTCTTATTGATTTACCGCACTTACCAAACTTCAATATTGCTTTTCAATTACACACTTCTATATCGCAATTTCATTACGCTCTTTCATTACACACTTCATCCCCATCGATTGCTTGCTTAATTTTCTTTTCATCTTTAGATTCGTGTAAGTTGAATTCCTATTTTGCTTAAATCAAATTTCCTTTTCCCGTTTGTTATAGGCTTAGGCGAGAGCTAAGATCTATATAAACTTTGTTTGGTATTTCTTTTATTTCAATATTTGCAACCCAAGCCGTGACAAACAAACCTCCAAACCTTCTTGCCTCTTTGGGTTCTCTAACGTCTCTTTCACCTTGCAGTAGGTCTTCCCCGTGGATTGACATCTTAAGTACTACAACGTGCACTGTTCATTTACAGATTAGGGTATTCTACAAATTTAAAACTCGAGAAGTCTCTAACTAGCATTCATATTGTGACACACCTTTTAGACCCCATTAGCCTCCCACGTGGGTTCTTTGGCGGCTTAGGCACATGTAGATTCTTACAATATAGCATGTTGTATCCTTCTTGTCCACAGAGGCCGCGATGCTGGCTCAAGAGTACAACAAATGTTAGTGTTTTGAAAGATAAATTAGTTTATTGAAAGATCATAAGACTTACAATTTTAGTTCCTCTCTTAGGAATCATTCCTGGTCTTGCTTCACCGACTTCTCTCTTTCTTTTCTTTCCTGGAGGTCTCCCAGGAGTCTGCTTATATGGAGGTGGATTTATCCGCACATCAGTAGTCCTATCCCACATGTTCATGTCTCCAACCAGCCTCAACGGAGTAGCGTAGCAGCTCCTTAATTAGCTTCTCTACGGTGAACTAATGAGAAACAAGAATCTTTGGGTCTTGATTAGCTTGTCTCTCCATACACATGACATAAATGATATGACAACAAGAGATACCACTGAATTTATATATTATGCAGGCGCAACTGATATCACCTCTCATTTCACTACAAACATGTCATTAAGGTAAGCAACCTCATAATCTCCCGAACCACAACTTAAAGGAATGCAATCCTTTGTTTTGTGGATCTGTTGGTGCAACAAAGCCTTTGATTTAGGAGTGTAATCCCCTTTTACTTTCTCTGCCTCATACCATTTCTTGTTATTATAAGTCATCGCATTTCTCCTAATGCTTTCAAACATCTCAACCACGGGATTTGTCCTTGCGATCCGAATAGGTGTATTGAGTGACTCTGCTAGATTGTTTTCAACGGCATTATACTTAGAATACTCACTGAAATATATTCTATAAATATAAGATATAAAATTATATTATAAAATGAAAATAAGAAATACGAATTACGAATGCATAAGTTATTTACATACATACCTTGGCCATAGATAATAAACAGATATCTTCAAGTAATCATAAGCAGCCTGAGAAAGGTGCTTCAATTCATCCATCTTCCTCTTAAAGGCGACATGGTAATAAGAATATACAGCTTCCTAGAATAAATCTTCATAATCTGCTTTAGAATGGTTTTTTTCTAATTCGCATGAACATGTCTTGCACATAACCTATGTACTGCATATGATAACATATCTTTAACCGCTGAAATCAACCCTTTACACTGGTCACTAGCAAGAGTCAACCCATTCCCAGATTTCAGGCCCAAGTCTTAGACAAATGTTCAAAAAACCACTCACAATTCGGCTTATTCTCAACAACTACAATGCCCCAAGCTATGGGAAACATCTGATCATTAGGGTCTCTTCCACAAGCCACAAAAAACTGTTCAGTCATCCTCCATTTCAAAAATATCCCATCAATATGAATTATCTTCCTACATGATGACTTTCGTTCCTCTTTGAGACCATTAAAAAAGACATAGAACCTATAAAATTTTGATTCCCTTACATATTCAACCGTCGATCCAGGATTGGTTTTCTTCAAATCAACAACATAACCGTGGAGTCTTGCAAATGACTCTGCTTGCTCGTCATCAAATGTTTGCAAGCACCTTAATAGTGTCCTTTCACATTTCTGCAACATTTATGTTGCATTTCATGAGTTTTTTCTGCAGTTGCGTTGATGAGATATGTGGATTGATCCTAAATTCTTCTATGTAAATGTCAACGATGCGAGCATTGGTAAGAAGTGAGACCTTGCCTCGCCAAGTGCAGTCATGCTCATCATTGAAAGATCTAACAACCACTCTAATACTGATGTTGTTGATAGATGCTGAAGTCCTCCATGGACACTTCTTGTTTGAGGAAATTGCCCCTACTCGTTTACTATCTGACTTCTCATACTTGAAGTCTCTCCTCTTCCTCAACGCATATCGAGTAATAGCAATTTTGAAAGATTCAATTTACTTGTATTTTTGCCCCAACCTAAAATCTTGATACTTACTCTCATCTACTTGTGCTACAGCATCGACCAAATCACTTTCACCACTACTAGCATTCTGCTCTTCTTCTTCTTCTTGCTTGAAAATTTCATCCTCACCCTTTGAATCTGAAATACTACTATCACCATCATCAATCTCATCTGATAAGCGCACAATATTGATACATAAATGGCTACCAATATATGGATCATTTCCCCCGACCACATATAATGCCATAGCTCATGAACCCAAAGTATAAAGCAACACTTTTCTTCTTAACATCTCATCATCATCTATGTATTATTTCTTTCCGGTCGTCGTTTCTGGTGGAAACCACGACACTTTTCTCATGTTCTCATCATACCGTTCGTCCTGGGCATTTGAATCGGAACCGAGGAACCATACCCGGACCGAACCAAAAATCAAGGTTCAGTTCGAACCAAAAACATGCATAAAACCCGAACGGTTCTTACTCAAATTTGATATGGTTCTCGGTTCGGTTCAGGTTAAACCCGAGAACCGAACGGTTACCCAAAACTCCGAATTTAATTAACATTTTTTTACTAATTTTAATTATATTATATATAATCCTATATTGTAATCGTATAGTTTTGTTAATTAACCAAATAATTAGCAAATTATTTCAAACCTTATAAACATTCCAGTTTTATTTCATTCACAATTAAATCCCATTTGTAAATACCAATTTTGAAACCTGGAAAACCTAAATAAAACCCGACGGCTCTCTCGTCGTCACTCACCTTCGCCTGAATCGCCTCCATCTTGTTCATCGGCGTCGAGAAATCATCACTCTCAGGTAACCTCCTCCTCTTTTTCTCCTTTCCTTCTCATTTCCTTCTCGACGTCTCCTTTCCTTCTCCACTTTTTTCCTTCTCGGCTTCTCGACAATTTTTTTTTGATTTTGGCTGATTAGGGATTTGATTATGGCTAAATAGGGATTTTGTGGTTTTTGATTCTGATTAGGGATTTCTCCTCCTCTCTTTCTCCCTTCCTTCTCCTTTCCTTCTCGGCTTCTCCTTTCATTCCCCTTTCTCAACAATCTCTTGACAATCCATCACGATTAGGGATTCGATTCTGGCTAATTAGGGATTTCATAGTATTTATTTCTCCTAAGTTGTTGGATTAGTTTTCTTCTCTTAGATTATTGATTGCGTGTCTTAAATTTTCGTTTCATTGCAGATGGATTCTTCCTCAACCCACAAAAATGAGTTACAGAGAGAAACTGAAGATGAGATTGGGACTTATGGTCTTGCAAGCAAAAGGAAAGAAAATCCGACAAGTGCTGGTAGTTCGCCTCTATCTAAGCCGAAGAAGTAACATACTTCAACAAGGTCGATGGTGTGGGATCAATTTACAAAATACGTGAATGATGATAATAAACGATCATGTAATTACTGTGGCAAGGTTATGTGATGTGCAGAGTCTTGTTTAGAACTTCAAGTTTGATTAAGCATAATGGTCTATGCAAGTCTCTCTCTTCTTGGAAGGATATTAAAGCTCAAGCTCAAGCCGTTCTAAATCCCGAAGGTGAAGAAGGTAACTTGGGTTTGTCTAGAGTTTCATCCGATGTTTTTAAGAAACCAACAAATGAGATGCTTGTTTTGGTTGAATTGTCGTTAGCATTTCATAGAGAGTTTGGCTTAGAGACATTTTTGCTATATGGTTCATCTATATAAGCCACAGTTTAGGAGAACATCTACTAGAGAGATTGTGGAAATGTTTGTGATGAGGAAAGCTGCTATGAAAAAGGTGTTTGGTAAGAGTAAGAAAAGGGTCTCTCTTACAGAAGATATTTGGGTTGCTCCTCCTACAGGAGCTCGCTACATGGTTATCACGACACACTTCATTGATGCAACTTGGAAGTTGAGGAAGCTGATAATAGTTTTTAAGAACATCTCAGAAAATAAGGGAGCAACTATAGATTCGGTTTTGGTTGAGTGTCTTGCTGAATGGGGAATTAAGAAGATCTTCACCATCACGATTGACAATGCAACTACAAACACATCAGCTCTGGCGAGTTTTAGGGAAACATTCGGTGCAACACGTCATGATGCATTGTTCTTACAAGGTGAGTTTATGCATGTACGGTGTGCGGCTCATATTATTAACTTAGTTGTGAAAGATGTTTTGCATATGTGGATAATAGTGTCTTTGCTATCCGTAATGGTGTGACATACGTGAGAGCTTCTACTAACAGAATCAAGGCCTTCGACCTTAAAGTTGAATCAGCAAAGATAACAAGTGGAAGTTTACCTTTGGATTGCAAAACCATATGGAATTCTATATATCTTATGCTAGTAAGAGCTATTAGATTTAAGGCAGGTTTTAAGAGAATGGTAGCAGAAGACAGGTTGTATACTGATTATTTTCAAGAAAAGGTTGATGGAAAGAAACGGATTGGGCCTCCAACAACAAATGATTGGGAAGCAGTGGACATGTTTGTAAGGTTTCTCATCATATTTTACAACGCTAATTTAGTGGTTTCAGCTACCAATTAAGTAGGTTCTTACATGTGTTACAATGAGATTGTGACAGTTGAAAGAAATCTGATTTCCTTGAGCAAGGATGCTGACTTAACATTGAGGAACAACGTGATGGCTATGAGAGATAATTTTGATAAGTATTGGGAAGGGTTGAAGGAAATCAATAGGCTTGTGATCATAGCTAGTGACTTTGACCCGAGAAACAAAATGAAGTTTGCAACGTTTTGTTTTGAAAGTCTTTATGGGAAAGATAGTGCTGACATGAAAAAGGTTAAGGATTCAATCATTTCTGTTATGAAGAAGTTGTTTGATTTGTATAATAGCGATGCTACCAGAGATCCCACATCTTCTCAGTCCACAGTGACATCACAGAGTGCACAAGAGTCCCAAGATCCTGTTGAAGGTGAATTGGATTTAGATTTTTAGATAAGGAGCTTGGATATGAAAGAATGGATTGCGTTTACAAGGAGCTAGCAAAAAAAAAAGTATTACAAGATCCTGTTGAAGTTGAATTGGATTTAGATTTCAAGATGCAATTACTGAGCTCGAGTTATATTTGAAGGAGGAAGTGGAGAATCTAAGGACAATTCTGCTTGGTTCAGAGTATGACGTATTGAGATGGTGGAAGCTCATCAGCACAAAGTTACATGTGCTGTCCAAAGTAGCTAAGGATGTACTTGCAATGCAAGTGACTTCTGTTTCATTCGAGTTTGTATTTAACACTAGTGGTCGAGTCCTAGATCCATCTAGGAGTTGTTTATCTCATTACATGCTGGAGGTGTTAATGTGCACCGAACATTTGCATTGGCTGAAATATTAAGGTCACTTGAATGAGAAATGTTTGGTTACGAAAGAACAACTGCTTGCTGACATTGAATTGCTAGATAAACTTCAGAGAGGAAATCTCTATTCTTTAAAGTCTCTTTTAAATTGTGTTTCTGAGTTTTTGTTTTTAACATATTCGTTTGTTTCAAATTATTTTAGAGTTTGAAGGAGTTTAAAGTTTCTCGGATTCTCATAACTTCATAAGGTATTACTTCTTCACGCTTTTTCACTCTTCACTTTTTTTCATTGCTTTTGGTTATTTGGAACATAGTGTACTAGAAGTCTTTGTATTAGTGTGTGAACTGTGAAGTGCGACTTTGTTTGATTGAAGTTGAACCATAGAACTAAAAGGCTTTGTATTAGGGAAAGAAAAGAACCCGTAACTAGAAAGTTTGATTGTTTGATTGATACTTGGTTTTGTTTCTATTTGTAGAAGGGAGACAAAGACGTTTTGACCTTTGAGAGTAAGAGTGAAGATTAAGAAAACATTAAGAGAATATGACTATGTGTTTGGAACTCATTTTTTTGTTCACTTTGTCTTCATCTCTTCCAAATTTTGTGTTTACTACTCTTTTGACAGTTTAAAGCTTTGAACTCTTTATATTTTGCAGACTTTCGATTTTTATTTCAGATATTTGGTGAGTTTTGGTGTATGATATTTTACAGTTTTTTTGGTTTTTCAGGAACCGAATTTTTTTACGGTTCTTTACCGGTTCTTGTTTCAAAACCGAGAACAGACCCGGACCCGATAAGATCCGACCCGATCCGAACCGAAAAACTACAGGTCCTAATTGGGTCCAAACCATCCGGAACCAAAAAACCCGGAACCGGCGAGAACCGACCCGACCCAAACCGCAAACCCGAAAGCCCAAGGCGAATACCCGTAGAGATTTTTCACATACATACAAAATGAACTTAAGCTAAATGTCTCTTCACATATCTTACCCACCATATGTGCCTCTCAACCATGATATAAACCATCTACCGACCAGTAACCACCAACACACAAGAACAGACCGAAGCTGCAAAAATTCAAATCGAGATTATTGCCCGAATGAAAAATCGATTAATAAAATTATGACAGAGATATCCGTTCAAATCTATTCAAGAATGAGATATTTGGCTTTGATTGGTGACATGTGGTATCTTTGATTTAGTTTGAGTTATGGGCATAACTCAAAAATGTTACCAATCAACCATTATTTTTAATTTTCTGCATTAGAGTTTGAGTTACAATGTGTTATGGTTGCATTAAAATTTTGAGTTATGTCTTTGTAAAATTGATAACTCAACTCAAATTCTTAAATCATAAAAATTGTGATGAGTTAGAGGTTGAGTTTAGATATTTATTTTGCATTAGAGGTATTTTAAATGTTAATAAAATATTTTAAATAATTTTAATTTATTAGAGGTTAATTTAATATTTATTTTCTATTTTAAATAATTACCTTAATATTTGTTATTTTCTGTTAATAAAATATTTTAATAATTCTATTTTTTCACAAATCTTTTTGTTGAAAAATTCAAATTACTCATTAGTCAAATATTTTTTAATGTCATTGGTCAAAGATTTTGTTGTAATTTTTTTAAATTACAATTATTCAAACAAAGTTGTTCATATATAGTCTTAATTGATGCTTTTATTTAATATTTTTAAAGAAAAAAATTACTTACACATAATTAGATTATATGAATTCACGTTAGCTTTTTATTACTATTAAAAATATTTTTTAGTTTGATGTATTTTAAGTTAGTATTAATCTATTTTATTATTAAATCTTCTACTAAATATTATCATTATTAATAATTTTAACTTTGTTATAAATCATTGAGGTTCGATCTCCATAACCGGCCAGTCCATCAGACCATTGGCGTGAAGACAAAGGCCCAATGGCGTGAAGGCCCAATACCTTAAGACGGTCTATTAGATGTTTTCCTTATTCATGTAGGAAAAGGATATTACCTTTTCTACCCTTATGTAACTCCTATATAAAGAGACCTTATGGTCATAATAAAGAATCACGAATTCATAACCTTCACAACACGTTATCAGCACGAGCTTGCTCTAAACCCTAGCCACCGAAAAAAAAAACCCTAAAAGGCTATTGTCCGCCGTTAGCCACCGCAAAGCAACCGCAGCAGCTCGATCTGGTTCATCTCGTAGCCGCGCATCCTCAACCCGGAGAAACCCTAGCCACGCGATCCTAGCCGAACATCTGCAGCTGATCGTCGCGATCCAACCGCGCGATCCCGTATAGCCGCGTGATCCCTTACCGCAGCAGTTCGACGAGTAGCCGTGCAAACCCTAGCAGCCGCTCAACTCGTTCCGTTCCGAATAGCCGCGCGATCCGTCCGTAGCTGATCCGACACCAAGTAGCCGAGCAATCCAAGAGTAAGTTTTTACCGAGGTCTATTAGCTCCCGGTCCACTCCATTCAACCCAAAAGAAGGATCAAAGGTATAAACAAATTTCTAAAACCCTAGAACATAAAATTCGAAATTTGACCTAATGATTATGAAACCCTAAAACCGATTCTCTCACCTAAAATTGTTTGATCTTTTGAGAACTTGAATTGAATTGAATCTAAGATAAAGATAAGACCTAAAAATCGTTTTGTATGTTTAAACTTGTTTGATTTCTTAAAACCTAAAAATCGAATTGGACCTAAGCGTATGAAACCCTAAAACTCGGATTGCTTGTTGAACTTGCTTGCATGATTGAAACCGATTCCTTAGCTTGATTGTTTGATGTTTAAAATTGCATGATAATATTACCTATTAAATTCGGATTTGATACCAAATAGAAATAGCATGCTAAGGTTGTTTAATCATGAAAGTCGGATATTAGTTTTAAGTTTTTAGGTTGTTAGATTGATTGTTTTTGTTGCATGATCATAGCATAAAACCGAAACCCTAAGAGGAAAAGGAATAGGTTGAAAAACGTTTTTGTTAAAACCCTAATCCTATTCTAAATAGGAAAAGTTTAAGAATATCCTTATCCTTTTGCATGATTATCCTTTTATTGTTTAATTATAATAGTTTTAGGATTAATCTTGCATAAAGAATAAGTTAAAATAAAATCTGATAAAAGTATTGAATAAAATTGAATTATATGATTGAATGAATGCTTGCTTGAAATCGCTTGCATGATTGTTTGATTACTTGAAGTCTAAAAATCGGATGCATAAAATCGGCCATCATTCTAAGGACATGATTTTATTAAAAGCACTAAGAGAAGGATGATGCATATTTTTCAGATGTCTGAAGTTAACAACTCAGATTACCCGGTCCTAAGTCTCTCCGGAGATGATATCCTAGAATGGGCAATGAGCACTAGATACGCTCTGCAAACTAGGGGACTCGGAAGATGCATCACATATGGCAATCATGAATTAGAAAGCCAAAGGCAAAGAGCCATAACAATTATGCGCTTCCATCTCACTGAAGAACTGAGAGACCAGTACCAAGATGTTAAGGACCCTTTTGTTCTTTGGACAAAGTTGGGTGAAAGGTATTCAATGGTACTGTGGCGAAACTCCATGGAAGGATGGGAGACTCTCGGTTTCGGGGATTTTGAATCCGCGGATGAATACAACTCAGTCCTAATGAAAATCGTCCATGGCCTACAGCTATGTGGCGAAGTGGTAACAGATGAGGATCTTTTAAAAAAGACCATCTCTACATTCCATTCAAAGGAATTGATTTTATCACTTAAGGCCAAAAGTTTCACAAACTATAATGACCTATTTCATTACCTCAGAAAAGGACAGAGGACAAAATAAATTATCAGTAGATTTGATGAACTGATAAAAAGACGCAGTGAGATGGAGACTCCTTAAACATACGATGAGGAGGATGCCTCGGACTGTGAGGGCAGTTCAAAAGTTGACTAAAATGAACATGAGACTTCCGATTGCTTAAAATGATTTTAGACTTTGAGTTCTATTTGCTTTGTTGCTTTGTTTGGCATTAAACTACTTTGAGTTTATTTTATTGCTATTATCTTGTTTGATTCTTGCTTGATAATATGAATGTTTTATTGCTTGTTTTATTGCAAGTATAAAATCTCGATCAAAAGGCATTGCCTAAAAGGGCATGAATTTCTCACCCATACAAAGCCCATTGAGTTATAAGAATGGTTTCCAAATAGAAACAATGGGCAAAAGGAAATGAAAATTCCTTAAGATCGCCTAAGGCATCAAAAGAAAATGGTCGAGACTATACTCTACTGATCTAGACTATGCCAAAGATCAGTATGATAGAGGCAAAAGCCATGGTAACCACAATTGGTATACCCCACGAAATTTACACTATATGGCATGACTGGACTAGCCATCCAAGTCCAAAACTTGATGCAAAGATTGATCATGAAAACGGCACAAAGAGTTATCCCATAGAGTCTCACGTTGTGTTACATGTGCACAAGGGAAACTCATCAGATTTATTGTCTCAAGCATCACGAAATTATAGTATATTCATGAGGGGGAGTGAGGACAAACCCGTGGTCCATGACTATACTACAAATTCGATGATCATAATAAGACTCGGCCGAATTTTATAAACAAAAGTCATTACCTATAAGGTTTAGACCCTAAAGTTTATCAGCTTGGAGACATCACAAGTTTTACATGTATATAAGATCAATATGCATCAGGCCATATAAGTGAGCATAGATATTCCCATCTCAGATTGAATACGGGTCATGAGCCAGACATATACCATCTTAAGAGATTTTGAATAAAACCACCACATACATATGTGCCGTCTAAGATGGAATCTCATAAGGAGATTGGAGATTGGGAATATATATATGTTGGATAAGAAATGTTTCTCCTACGAATTTTAAAGAAACCTTTGAGCCAAATATGGGTGATCTATTTAGTGGCCAAGGAACACGGATTACATGAGTTTTTAAGTGAATCCGAATATCCAACATTATAAGGAGAAACGTAATAAGCTGATAAGAGAAATGAAATGGTATCAACCATCGGTGTCTTGGCAAGATCCTCGGACTAGATAAAGATTTAAGGACGTCCAAATACAAAGATCATATAAAGCTAGCATAATCAGATGCCAGACACATTGACCCGAAAAGAAAAGAATGACTAAGTCATATCAGCTTAAGCACCACGAAATTGATGTCTTAGAGACACAATCAAGTTGCTACGGAGTCTATACAAGATAGACCAATAAGTTCCATAAGATAAGAAACCTCGGAAAAGGGTGCATAATATAAATCCGGGTTTATTAAGGAAACCAGACCAGACATAGAGATATAAAGGCTGGCCAGCTGAACATCTAAGGTACCAAACCATGTAGCTTGGGACGCCAAGCTGCAAGGTAATAAAGGTCCTGGATTATGAAATCTCAGATCGATCAAATCATGTCTGGATCAAAATAGGAACTACATAAGAGTGTTAACACCAAAATGTATAAGAAAGCGCGTACAAGATAGTAGCACTTGAACAATAAAGAAACAAGCGAGGATCAGAACCCACGAATAAGAATGCATTCATAAGATAAAAGGAAACGTGGGATTATGAAAGTGGCAGGCGTATTGACCACATAAGAAAACGCCATCAGATGATTAAACCAGTGGATAAATAAGTCCTGTGAAGAAAAGAAAATCGTGAGACCACATGATCTAAAGTGTTCATGTTTTACAAGCATTTCGAGATAGCTTGGTTACATAAGGATACTCACAGAGACTAAGGAATAAATTATAAGGAGATATACTCCAAATGTGGTGGGTGCTGCTACAAACTCGAAAGTTTATGATGTCTGGACACATAAGAAAGAAATCAAATTGATATAGTAAGCAGCCTATGGTCCACTGGATAACGAAATTGAGCTGAAAGATAAAAGAAGTTCTCGAGACCAGCATTGTATTAAGCTGAATAAATCGCTCTATGGATTGAAACAATAGACTAAGCGAGTACTTAGTGAAAGAGGGCTATAAAGACGATCCCATGCATATTCATAAAGAAATTCGATAAGGGATTCGTAATTATCGCGAAAAGGTACTCAAGCGATTTAATATGGACCAGGCTTACCCACTGACTAGCCCAATGATGGTGAGAAGCCTTGGCCTGGACAACGATCCATTCGGTCCAGTAAAGAAGGACGAAAAGGTCCTTGGTCCCGAAGTGCCATATCTCAGTGCTATAGGAGCGTTAATGTACTTGGCTAGTCACACTAGGCCGGACATATGCTTTGCCGTGAACCTCCTTTAAAGATTCAGTTCTTGTCCGACCCAGAGGCACTGGAATGGGATCAAACACATATTTCGTTACCTGAAAGGGACGAAAGACATGGGTCTATTTTATACTAACCTTAACAAAGAAGGATTAGTTGGTTTTGCTGATGCAGGTTACCTTTCGGATCCACACAACGGTCAATGACTCAACACATTAGACGAGATTGTGGGATGACAGAAGGGAAAGAAGAACCGACCAGCATGTACGAAGACAATGCCGCATGCATAGCTCAGTTGAAGGATGGATACATTAAAGGAGATCGGACGAAGCACATATTGCCAAAGTTCTTTTTCACTCACGACCTACAGAAGGCCGGTGAACTCCAGGTGCTCCAAGTCCGCTCAAGTGACAACTCAGCCGACCTCTTCACAAAGTCGTTTCCAACCTCCACGCTCAAGAAGCTTATGCATCAGATTGGCATGCGCCAATTGAAGGACCTTCAGTGATGTTCATTTCAGGGGGAGTAATACGTGCTGTACTCTTTTTCCTTCACTAAGGTTTTGTCCCACTGGGTTTTCCTTGGTAAGGTTTTAATGAGGCAGCATCCCCAAGCGTATTACTATGATCCATTCGTCACGACCGATTATGTCAATCAAGGGGGAGTGTTATAAATCATTGAGGTAAAATGCTAACTCAAATTTCTACAGCAAACTTACCACATAATTCTACCGTTTATACCACATAATTTTACTGCAAGCTACATCAAATTCCAACATCGACTATAACTCAATTTTAAAATTACATGTCACCAATCGGAGCCTTTACCTCGTCACTGTCGACATTCTTCTCCAATTCGAGCCGTTCTAACATTTCCAATCGAACAATGTTGCAGTCAAACCCTTTAGAACTAAGTAAATCCTGAATCGAAGATACGTGAACAACAAAATCATGTCGAACACAAATACGTGAATCGATAAACCCTCACCAACGCAATACCTAATTCGATCTAACCTCACAAAGCCTTCATCCCGAAATCTCTTATCCTCACAAATATTTTTCAGAAATCGTAACTTCTGATTTTTTTTTATTTTTTTATCCAAATCGATTTAGGGTTTCTTAAATAAAACCAACCCTTTTTGGGTTTAAAATGACAGATAGTTGCAAACTTTTTGTCGTTTTCTCTCTTTTTAAACGTTGCGTTTCACAATCTGTCTGATTTCCAGATGAAATCTATTCTTCCCAGGTCATCGATAATGCTGATGGTTATATAGCAGTTCCACCGACACTTGGAGGGTTGACTTGCTGATAGTAGGATTTTTCCTCTTTCAATTAATCTCTACTACTCATGTCATTGTAGTATTTGAGATGTCAATCCATAGGGATTAAGATTAACAACACTAGGAATACATGAAACTATTTAATCTAAGCCAAATTCGAAATTTAGGAGACAAGGATCTATTAGAAGCAAACTACAAGGTAAAAGAGATACTACAAGACTAATTATATGAATTAAAACCTTAATTTCCACTAATTAAATGCTAATCAAGCAATTATCTACTAATCAAGATTACTAATTGACTAAAAACGAAACCTAAGGATGGAATCATTGATTTGGGCATTCAAATGGCCAATTTGTAATCATTTAAGCAACTAAACAAGTTATCTCTATGCCTAGATCACTAATAAAGACTAATCCATGATGTGTAGTATTAATCCCTTTCCTAATCACCTTAATGAACTAATGATGTGTTAGCATTAAAATAATTAGCAAGCAATAAGCATAAGTCTAAATGGCATGATAAACACCCTAGGCAACTAATATCTTAGGCTAGGAATGTAAATCTGTTAGAAAAGTGGTTCAAGCATTTCATCAAACACTTGGTGGGTGTATGAAATGCTTGATCCTAAATAGCAAAAGATTACCTATTTGGCATTAAGAACACCGTAATAAGAAGAGAGATGAAAAAAATCTAACCTAGATTGCAAGATTGAACCATTAGAAAACCCTAAATCTAACTCATCTCCAAGTTCCTAAAAAGACTACTCACTAATCATAGCTAATCTAACAAATCTCATGCAAGAAGTGTTAGTAAACATGATTAGATGAATAGGGAAATAAAGCTTAGAAGAAACAAGAATCAAATTGCATTAAACTTAAAAGAAATCTTCCAAATCTCCACAAAACCACAAAGGGTCGATTTTCTGTTAAAAAAAAACAAGAGAGAATCCATAAAAATTAGGTTTTTAAGTATTTATAGGGAAGGAGGTCGAATCGCCATATCTCCCTAACCACAGCTCGTAATGACATGAAATAACCTCCAAATGAAAGTTGATTCAATTACCTACAACTTTCATGAAGAGCTCGAAGGATGAATCGGAACGGAAAGTCTTCTTCTGATCTGATTTGTACCCGGAATGGATCTGTATCGACCTGGCTGGTCGATACGACTAATCGAGACGGACCTCGGGAGAGTCTGTATCGAACTGGCTGATCGATACGGCTCGTTGAGACGGACCTCGGGAATGTCTGTATCGACCTGGCTGATCGATACGGCTCGTCAGGACGGACCTCGGGAAAGTCTGTATCGACCTAGCTGGTCGATACGGCTCGTCGAGACGCTGTAAAATCGCCGTAACTTTCTAACCTGGGGTCCTAATGACTTGATTCCAACGCCATTAGAAAGCTCAATGGATCCTATACAACTCCTGAGAAGGATTAGGAGTCTGAATATAAGTGCAAGACCTTCTTCCGGACACATACATTTCGCGCCTCCAAATGACTTGATATGTCTCAACGTGCTCTGGTCGATACGGATTATAATCGATGTAACCTTCTAACCAGAGATCCGAATGACTTGATTCCAACGGCACTAGAACTCTCACTGGATTCTCTACAACTCTTAAAAAGGCTTCGGAGTCTGAATATAAGTGACAGACCTTCTTCCGGACACATACATTGCGCGCCACCAAATGCTCGATTTGCTTCTAAAAGACTTTTGCTTCTCATTTGGCTGCTTCTCTTCCTCCTCTTGATCATCCATGAGACTCCATATGGTCCTCCAAGCCTCCAAAACACCTAATAAGGACTCAATATGTACAAATATGCAACAACCTAAGTTAACACTCACTAAACTATAATATGTGTGCAAATGGGAATAAAAGTGACTAAATGAATGCAAAAGAACATGCAAAGCTATCTAAAATGATTGCTAAAATATGCTAATTTATGAGTATATCAACTCCCCCAAACTTGCCTTTTGCTTGCCCTCAAGCAAACAAACATGACAAATCTAAGAGAGAGGTTTGAAAGTGGGAGCTCAATATCCAAGAATGCCAACAAACATAATCAACTCAATGTCATAGTTCTTAATTCTAAGATGCTCTTGAATTCATCCTACTCCAAAAGAGTTAGCCATGCTTATCACAACAATCAAATGCACAAATAACACAATCTAGATAAGTCTCCCTATCCAACCAACTCTTTAACATTCACTAAATTCCAAATTGTGAATCATGACAATGCAATGCAAGTGAATTCATTTGGCTAAGGGACTAGGTTTTGAGATAAGAATGATCTCAATTCATGGGGCTTCCAATTCGCATAAGGGTGTCACTCAAAGACGATTGAACTTCATGCATAATGCTAAAGGTAAAAGACAGGTGATGCATACAAGACTAGACTCTCATCTACCCATAATGCTATCAATGGTCCTAAACTCTTCTCATCCATTCTTTTTAAGCTCACTCAACCCTCTAAAGCTACCATTTTCTCCCAAGGCTCTTTGTGCCTTGCAAAACCCATGCAATCTTTTTCTTTTAAAGCTCTAAGGGGAATCTTCTTCAACCTTTTACATACTTAGCTCTTTTCTCTTTTCTTTTCCTATGTAGCCTTTTCTTTTCTTTGGCCTTTTGGCTCTTTTGATTTTTCTTTTTCTTTTCTTAAGGCTACCTAATACTTTTCAAACTTAGAGCTATACATTTAATCAGACAAGATCCACCATTTCAAAGTATGATTCCATTAATTTCTTTCAAGCCTTTTATCACCCTTCTCTTTCTACTCATTTCCACAACTCATCATGCCAAATGCATGCATATAATTTCGAAATCAAAGCACCAAGCAACACCACGACCCATACCCTAAATCCTATGCCTAAAGCTAGCCCCAAGATGTGTGAGCTAGAATCTATATGACAGCCTAAGCTTGTCGTCCCAAACCTAACACTTTATGATAAGTTCAATCAAAACAAGGCCTCACAAGCAATATCACTAGAACATTTGACTTTTAAGGAGGTAAGGTAAGGTGGGGGTACTACTTGAGCTAGCAAGAGAGTGGCAAAGTGAGTAAGAAAGCTCAAGTATGTATATTATCCATGAATTCATTTTCAATGCAAGGCATGATAATTATATGTCAAAATTCGGTTCAAGTGAGTAGAATTGGTTTTCAAATTCAAGACCCTATTTCGACCAAGTTCTAGGTGACAAGTGAAGTGATCCAAGCATGGTTCTTTCTTACTTTCAAGACTTGTTCAAATGCATTAAAGAACTAATAACTAGGGCATTGAATTGATTACATGAGTTGGCACTCTACAAGGATAAGCTCATCATTGCTCCCAATGCATATGAATGCAAATTCTACATGAAATGAAACTAGACTCAATCCTAATATGCAAATGCAACATCTAAATGATTCTTATTTGGACAATTTTCAAAATTTTCATTTTTTGCGTTTTTCTATGCTTTAGATGAATGCATAAGACTCAAGTATGCAAATGAAAATAAGAACACCAAACACAAGATTAAACTCTCAACCTCCCCCCAAACTTAAAGTACACAGTCCCTTGTGTAATAGAAGTTCAAGAGAGACCAAAGCAACAAAAACAAAATGGTATATACAATGAAATAGAAAGAGGACCATACCTTGGCCCTACCCTTTGTCCTTAGGGAGTTGGAGAGGAGGAATAATGTAACTCCTTGTTGAGGTGGTGATGGTGAGATGAGGTGCAAGAGATGGATCCAACCTTGTGCCATGTGTGAGATTAAGCTTGAGAACCTTTGAGAGTAGCTCTTCAACCCTTTCCTTGTCATTCTCTTTCATTGTAGAATGACAAATGGCTTTGACACTTGCAAAGGGTTTAGGAATACCCTTGCACTTCACATTGTACTCAATGGCTCCATCTATGAGTCTAAAAGGGTGTAGACTCATAGTATGAGAGGATGGAGCAAGAGTGGGATAGTTGTATTGGTTTGACTTCTTCTTGGCCTTATTTCCTTTACCTATCTTTTGTCCCTTGCTATTCTTATTATCATCTTCCAATGTGGTAGAGAAAAGAGTTTCCAAGCAAGCTCCATCCAATGTTAAAGCTCCTTCAACATTACCATAACCCAAAGCATTCTCTTCATGAGATTCTTTCTCCTTCTTACATTCTTTTGGGGGTGAAGCTAAATCCTTTGTATCACAATTACTCACATCATCCTTAGTCTCTAATGAGGGAAAGAAGAAAGAGCTTAGGCATTTTTCATTGAGAGCATATGCATCCCTTTTATTCTTCTCAAAAGTATTCTTTTCTTCATGAACCCATTGGATGGAAGGTAAACTATAGCTTAGAGCTTTGCCCACGTCTCTAACCTCCTCTACTTGCTTTGGTTCTCCAATTCGTCCATTAAAACCATTGGGTGTCCTTTCCTCATCAACCTCAACATCAACAAGTGGTGAAATGACATGGCTTGAATCTTTTGGGTTCTTGGATGGCAAAGAGAGTTGAACCAATTTGGACTCTATGGTTTCCAAATGTGAGGTTGATTGTTCAATCTTAAGGGTTAACTCATGTTGCAAACCCTCAATCTTGTCATCCATTTCTCTCATCATCTTGTCAAACCTAATATCATTCCTTTGTTGGCCTTCTATGATTTGATGGAGAAACTTTCTTTGTTCTTCATCTGGGTTAGAGATTTGAGAAATCTCATGGTTCTCTTGGTAGCCTTGGTGATTTCCTTGGACTCCAGGGTTAGACCCTTGATTGAGAAGCTTACTCCCTTGGTTGAGTTCCCATTGTTGACCACGAAATTTGCTTCCTCTTGGTGCTTCTCGTGAACCAAACTAACTCCTCTTTGTTGCACACTTAAGAGCTTTTCCATTCTATCCACTTTATCTTGCAAGTCCTTCCATGTGCAGTCTTCACATGATCTCTTTAGAGGTGTTGTATCACGCCTTTCACAGTAGCTTTCACTAGACTTGGCCAAGTTCTCAACAAGTAGCTCTCCTTCTTCTATTGTGAGGTTTGCAAAACGCCCTTTGTTAGCCACATCCAATGTCCATTTGTGCTCCTTAGAAACTCCCCTATAGAAAATGCTAAGGATTGCTTCTTTCTTAAACCCATGATGTGGACAATCCCGAGTGTATCCTTTAAGTCTCTCACATGCTTCATGAAAGGTCTCATGTATGCTTTGCTTGAAACTCAAGATGTCCCTCCTCATTTGGACTGTTTTTTGAGTGGGATAGTACCTTTGAAGGAAGACTCTTTGGCAATCATCCCAAGATTTGATCAAATGAGATGGTAGAGCTCTCTCCCATTGGTGTGCCTTTTCTCCAAGTGAGAAAGGAAATAGAATGAGCTTGATGCTATCTTTGGGAACACCTTCAATGATAAATAAGTTGCATAACTGATAGGGCTCAGGTTTTACCCAAATAATCAACTACTGCAAGTGCACAGCAATGCAGTTGAAGTATAAGGGGTATCGAATCCTCAGGGAAGTTAAAGCTACACTTATGGTTTCTAGGTTTAGATTATGATAGACGATTTATATGTAATTAAAACTAAGCAATTAAATAAGCAGTAAATCGGATTAAGATGGACTAAAGTTCAGGAGACGAAGCGCTAGGCAAGGATAATTATCAGGTTGAATCCAAGAATACAGAATCTAAGTTTATTAGGGATTTATTAAGAACCGTCTAGAACTCGAAACTCTAAGTTAAAACCAATCAACTCTCGTTGCAGAAGTTATCTATGCCTAGATTCCTAAATCCCAAATCTCTTTGCGAATCTAAACAATTAAGGCAAGCAATAAGAACAGGTTCGATTTGTTCACAAAATACCTAAACCAAATCTCTTTGCGAATAGATATTTTGCTCACCTATGATTAGTTCAAGTTATTAATAATGCTCTTGCATCTATTAAACAACCTAAGGTTTGATTTTTAAGTGATCAATTCAGAGAATCAAGTTAAGCACAAATCAAGGTGAAGATCCAATTGATTTCCCTAATAATTCTAGTGATTCTACAAGCTCTTCATCAAACCCTAAATCATCCTAACCTAACTAGCAAACTACTAAGACATAATTATGCAAACACAAATAATGGCTGAAATAAATTGCATAAAAGAAAAGAGAATGATACAGGGGTTCGAAATCTGGCTCAGATGAGTTAGAATTGTCTCCCCAAAAGCACAGGATCAATCTCTCTCTAAGTCTCAAAAACAGAAAATAATGATAAGGTAGTTGGCTAAACAATGCCTGAAAACTATTTATAGAAGGGGATTTTTCGTCCAAGGGAAGACTTGTAATTCTTCAGAACTTGAGTGATTTCCTTTTTCTGATGGAATTGGGGAAACTTGGCCGACCTTCCTTGGTGTCGATCGACATTGATGGTGTCGATCGACACTCAGCACGTAAATCCAGCCTCTTGACTTCATCACTTCGGCTGCTTCTCCAAAATGCTCCAAAATGTTCCATATTCTCTCATTTAGCTCCAAATGCTCTCCATCCTGTAAAGACTCTAAAAAGACTCGAAAACTAGCAAAAGACTCTATAAAAACACTTATATCATGGCCTAAAAACGGGTAAAAACCATGATATATCAACTCCCCCAGACTTAGCCTTTGCTTGCCCTCAAGCAAAACAGAAACTTAGACTGAAGTAGAAGTTTGAAAACAAGAACTTCCGAGTACTTCTTCAAAACGCCACTTTGATTAACACTTCTTGAATCCACATGATATTAGAGCCAACCTTAGAAAATGTTCAATGTACTTACCACAAGCTTAGCAATCTCCCAGTTCAAATCCAGATCCTTTCCTTGGTAAAAGATTCGAACTCTAACATTGGTAATGCCATAGAACTTTTCTGATTCTTTTCCTTTCCTTAGTACCAAAACAAGATATTCTCATACAGCTCCCCTATTTTCTCTTCCCTTAGTCAACTTCTGCCCATTTTCAGGGTGTTCTAAGATCTTTTCATTGACTCTTCTTATTCTTTTTGGGATCTCTCGAATAGTGCTACTCTCTACTTGTGTTCCTTGTGAGGAGACGTATTCAAGAGCATCACTAATATTGTTCCTTGTGAGGAGACAGGCTCATGAAAAATGCACTATTCCAGACTTAGACTCTTTTTCTTTCTTTTCTTTTCTCTTAAGGGAAGATCAAGGAGAGACTGCAATTGCCTATCTGTTCGGACTGAAAGAAGAATCAAGTTCTGCGCATACCTAGTTCTTTGTAAGGGGATCTGAACTCGCCCTGTTAGACTGATTCCACTTGTAACTTTCTACTTAGTAAGTCCTGCAATCAACTCTTATAGCAATGGTTCTTTCAAGTGTTAACTTTCTGTGGTTAGTTCCTAGAAAAAATGAAAGTTTCAACTAATTTTGACTCAATAAAACAAATTTTTGAAAACTTTTGACTCAAGACTCAACTGACTCTCAAAACAAAACACAAGATTAGCACCACCTCTCCCAGACTTGAATAACACTGTCCCTAGTGTTACTAAGAATGAGTTTGGATAGAAAAAAAATTCGTACCAAACTGTTGTAACAAAGAGAAAAAATCGGGTTACCTGACTTCTGCGCGTAGCGTCGATCGACACCATCTGTGTCGATCGTTGCTGTGATAGATGGCCGTGTCGATCGACACACTCCAGTGTCGATCGACACTCTGTCCGAAGACAGAGTTCTTCCACTCGAACTTTGATGTTGTTAAGTCAGATTGTTGTTAGAATTCTTCCAAGCTGTTAGAAAACTCAACAAAAGGTTAAAAGCACAAGATAATCCAATAAGCTCAATAACTGCAACAAGTTTGAAACAAAGTACTGAATCAAATGCAGACTCAAGAGAAAAAGAAAAACTGACTCAAAATACTAAAAAGGATGGAAAAATCACTCGTCGTCATCAGCATGTGGTGGAGAGGAATGTGGTGGTGTGGGCGGTCGAACGCAGGTAGACACAGAGGCAATGGCGTTCCAGATGGCCTGGAAGCTCTGAACCACATATCTCTGAAATGCAGCTTGCTTCATCGGAATCTCAGGAGCGTCTGGAAGGTGATTCGGTCCAATAGGCTCTAAAGGGGCCTGTGCTCTGCGCCTAGAACAAGAAGGTCGTGGTGCATCCTCAGCTGGTCGGGAGGAAGTGCCTCTGCGTCTTGCAACGGGAGCAGTACTAATCTTGTTCGGACTGGGGTGAAAGGCGAGGCGCTGAGGATCGCTGGTAATGTGAGTGAGATCCCTGTCAGGTAACTGTATGAAACGCTGCACTCTCTGCTCGTCGCTGAATGCCCACAGTCTCTCTCCGGTCACCCAGTGAGTCCTCTTCAAGTACTCTATATCCACCAAAGCACGCGATGTAACAATAGAGCAGATAGAAGTGTCTATCCCGCAATGCTGGAAGATGGGTGTAAGAAGACTCCCGATAGTCTCTGCCTTTGCCTTCGTTCCACTGAAAGGCTTCATCTTCAAGGAAGTCAAGTGATGAGCAAATACCGCGCCAAGGTTTGCGCTAACTGGCGCGTCATCATCCTGATAAATCTCAGACCAAAGACCGCGGTAAAGCAGAACCAACTCAGACACTCGCATCTTCCCTGGCTCGTGCTTACACAGAAGTGTAGTAGCAAACAGTCGAACCAAGTAGCGCAGGGTGGGATGGCGAATGTCTGTCTGAGTGGAGGTCTTCGAGTCATACCTCCCATTCCCGAAATGTGACCAGAAATCCTGATTATCTAGCAGCTGCGTCTGAAAAGAGACCCCAGTGGCATGCTCGTCTGCGAATCCATAGATCCCGCAGAGGTCTGGAAGTGAAATGCGGTAGCGGATTCCGCGGATTAGGAAGGTCAATGTGCCTTCCAGAGCATTCCGGTTGATCTCGTTCCAGTAGTAGACTCGGACTGTGGCAATGAACTGGCGGACAAGGTCGGGGTAAAGATCGTATTGCCGCGTCGCAATGGTGCCCATCCAAATTCTGTTCATTAAAGACAGGATGTCATCCTTGATTCCTAGCTCGCTCATCGTCTTCTCACAAGCAAAGCGAGTTGGAGCGATCTCTACTCATAGCCACGCATTGTAGAACATCGTGTCATAAGCGTCCCATGTCTCGCTGATGTCTCTGTAAATACACGCGTCCTTTGCCACCTCCGCAGCTGGTGAATCGTCCCAACGTCGTGTAACCCGAACCTTCAGCTTTTCAGGCTTAGGCCATGGAAGAAGAGCCGGAATTGCCTCATCATTAGCAGTTCCTGAGGCTTCGGCGTCGGTTTCCCGTGGTCTCTTAGTCCTAGGAGCCATCTGCAAAAGAAAATTAAACCAAAATCAAATCCACATTCTAAGAAATGAAGAACAAAATGTCAGTTCGGGTCGGGTGTCGAGCGACACCATGCGGGAAAATCCAATCCGACTCAAAAATCACAATTGCAACTTCATGAATCATCAAAATGGCAACCCAACAATCCCAATAGCAATAATCGACCTGTAGACCATAAAACCCAATGAAAAATCCAAATTCACAACATGCATCATTAATTTCCAAAAATTCCGAAAATTTCAAATTAAGTGAATTGAATGATGAAAAACTGTTGGATAATGATCTATACCATGTTAGACAACCTAAATAAACATGATTCAATAGAGAAATCAAGCTAAAAAGGTTGAATTCGAATTTTTTTACCTTAGGTCCGAAAATGAAATTGGGAGATTTGAAGAACATACCTTTGCAGATCGAATGAATGGATGATATATTATGAAAGAGGGTTAAAATCCGCACGGATTAGAGCAAAGAATCACTCAATTTGGTTAAAAAACGAGAATTTGGGATTTTGGGGGAAATTTGGTAAGTGTTACGGTTTTTGAAAAATGGAGGAAGAAGAAAAAGAATCGGGGTTTTGAAGACTTACCTGCGTCCTGTGGTGGTGTCGATCGACACTCTTTGGTGTTGATCGACACTAGGCTTGAACGATCCTTCTTCTTCTTTTTTTTTTTTTTATAAAAGCCAAAATAAATTAGTAAAACCAAAAACAAAAATGAAAAATAAAAGAAAACGTACCTTAGTGGGTTGCCTCCCACTCAGCGCTCGTTTAACGTCAATAGCTTGACTGTTCTTGCGTGATTTAGGCGTTGGGTGCATCATCCAAAGACACAATGTGTCCGTCTAGAATCTCGACTTCAGCCCAATAGTGTTTCACCCTTTGCCCATTCACAGTGAACTCTTCTCCTTTGGAGTTAGTCAAGACAATTGCCCCATATGGTCTGACCTCTTTGATGGTGAAAGGACCTGACCAACGTAAACGCAATTTACCAGGAAACAATTGTAAACGAAAGTTGTATAGAAGTACCTGGTCATTTGGTTCGAATTGTCTGGAGATGATCTTCTTATCATGATATGCTTTAGTTCTCTCTTTGTAGAGTTTTGAGTTCTCATAAGCATGATAACGAAGTTCATCCAATTCGTGGAGCTGAAGTAGGCGCCTCTCTGCAGCAGGCTTCAAGTCGAAATTCATCTTCTTGATAGTCTAATGTGCCTTGTGTTCCAACTCAACTGGAAGATGGCAAGCTTTACCATAGAGCAGCTGAAAAGGTGTAGTTCCCAAAGGCGTTTTGTATGCAGTCCTGTAGGCCCAAAGTGCATCATCTAACTTTGTTGCCCAATCCTTCCTTGTCTTTCCCACTGTCTTCTCCAGAATTTGCTTGATCTGTCTGTTGGAGACTTCCACTTGCCCACTCGTTTGGGGATGATAAGGAGTAGCCACGCGGTGCTGAACTCCATGTTTCTTCAGCAGCTTGTTAAACACCTTGTTGATAAAGTGAGATCCACCATCACTAATGACAATCCGAGGCACTCCAAATCTTGGGAAAATGATGGTCTGAAACATGTTGAGAACCACAACAGCATCATTGGTCTTTGAAGCAATCGCTTCCACCCACTTAGAAACATAGTCCACAACCACTAAGATGTATTGGTTCCCAAAAGACGGAGGAAAAGGTCCCATGAAGTCAATGCCCCAACAATCAAAAATCTCCACTTCAAGGATGAAGTTCTGTGGCATCTCGTTCCTCTTGCTGATTTTCCCCCTCCTTTGACAAGCATCGCATTGCGTGATGAACAGTTAAGCATCCTTAAACATAGTAGGCCACCAAAAGCCTGCTTGAAGAACCTTGGACACTGTCTTGAAGTCCGCGAAATGGGGGTTCATGTAAGAGGAATCAAGTTCTGCGCATACCTAGTTCATGTAAGGGGGTCTGAATTCGCCCTATTAGTCTGATCCACTTTGCAGCTTTCTACTTAGTAAGACCCGAAATCAATTGCTATAGCAATGGTCCATCAAATGTCAACAATCTGTGGTTAGTTCCTAGAAAAATTGAAAGTTCCAACTGGTTTTGACTCAATAAAACAGATTTTTGACTCAAAAACAAACTCAAAAGAAAACACAATGTTAGCAATCACCTCCCCCAGACTTGAACAACACTGTCCCCAGTGTTATTAAGAATGAGTTTGGCAAAAGAAAAATAATAATCAACTGTTAGAAATTAAAGAGAAAAATCGGATTACCTAACCCTGCGTGTGGCGTCGATCGACACAAGGTGTGTCAATCGATGCTGTGTCTGAAGTTGGTGTCGATCGACACAGATGGTGTCGATCGACGCTCTGTCCGTAGACAGAGTTCTGCCACTCGAACATGAATGTTGCTAAGTCAGATTGTTGTTAGAAGTTTCCTAGCTGTTAGAAAAACTCAAACAAACAGTTAAAAGCACAAGATAATCCAATAGACTCAATAAGTTTAACAAGTTATGAAGCAAAATACTGAAGCAAATGCAGAC
>JAHZTW010000001.1:429134307-429145339 GCA_020283515.1 Alliaria petiolata
CTCCAATATGTCCATTTCGGGTGCTTTGGAACTATCTTTGAGGCCGGCTTGTGGTTGTGGATTTCTGAACGTGTCTCCCAGATCCATTGTGTTCAGGAGGGTCTCCAAATCTACATTGAACCCTTCTCTAAGTCTCCTGGTCTTGGACCGTGTCATTGGTGAGGACTTGACCGTCGGTACAAGGTCGTTGGTCTCGGCTAGGTCGATGTCCTCATCATCACCTCGGTTAACAAACCGATGCAGCCCAAAAAGTCATTCTTTCTCCTCCATAGCCACCAAATTCTAGAGGTAACACTCAAAATTCCATTGTACATACCATTTAGTTTGATTTCTCTTATTTTTGTCCTGTTGATTGGGTCTCTCTTGAACTTTTATTACACAAGGGACTGTGTAATTTAAGTTTGGGGGAGAGGTTGGGAGATTTGACATGTGTTTTGTGATTCTTATTTTCCCTTTTTTGCATATTTGAGTCTCATGCATTCATTTAAGGCATAGAAAAACCAAAAAAAAAAATCGAAAAATTTGAAAATTTTCCAAAAAGATTGTCATTTAGTTGTTGCATTTGCATTTTAGGATTGAGTCTAGTTGCATCTCATGTAGGATTTTCATTCACATGCATTGGGAGCAATGATGAGCTTATCCGTGTAGAATGCCAACTCGTGTAATCAATTCAATGCCCTAGTTAGTAGTTCTTTGATGCATTTGAACTAGTCTTGAAAGTAAGGAAGAACCATGCATGGATCACTTCACTTGTCACCTAGAACTTGGTCGAAATAGGGTCTTGAATTTGATAACCAACTCTACTTACTTGAACCGAATTTGGACATTTAATTATCATGCCTTGCATTGAAAGTGAATTCATGGATTACATACATATTTGAGTTTTCTTACTCACTTTACCACTCTCTTGCTAGCTCAAGTAGTTACCCCCACCTTACCTTACCTCCTTTGAAGCCAATTGTTCCAGTGAGAATATTTGTGAGGACTTATTTTGATTGAACTTAGCATAAAGTGTTAGGTTTGAGATGACAAGTTTAGGCTCTCATGTAGATTCTAGCTCTCGCATTTTGGGGCTAGTAGTAGGCTTGGGATTGGGGTTTGGGTCTTGATGGTGCTTGGCGTTTTTAAAGAGAGTTGTATGTTTGTATTTTAACATGATGAGTTGTGGAAAAGGAGTAGAAAGAAAGGGATGATTAAAGGCAGTGTGAAGAGAAAGGGGAGCATAGTTTGAAA
Organism: Alliaria petiolata; assembly: GCA_020283515.1. NCBI lineage: Eukaryota > Viridiplantae > Streptophyta > Magnoliopsida > Brassicales > Brassicaceae > Alliaria > Alliaria petiolata. The sequence goes on from JAHZTW010000001.1 coordinate 429,135,541, forward strand.
TGGTGGGTCTTATGTGATTAAAAAGTATAGCTCAAGGTTTGAAAAAGTGCTTGGTAGTCTTAAGAAAAGAAGAAAAAGAAAATCAAAAGAGCCAAAACGGCCAAAGAAAAGAAAGACTACCTAGGAATAAAGAGAAGAGCTAAGTTGTTAAAGATCACCCCATTCACTATGAGTCAAAGGTTGAAGAAGTTTCTCCTTTAGAGCTTTATAAGAAGAAGTGATTCGCGAGTTTGGCAAGGCACAAAGAGCCTTAAGGAATAAAGGGTAGCTTTAGAGGGTTGAGTGAGCTTGAAAAGAATGAATGAGAGGGGTTTAGGACCATTGATAGCATTATGGGTAGATGAGAGTCTAGTCTTGTATGCATCACTTGTCTTCTACCTTTAGTATTATGCATGAAGTTCAATCCTCTTTGAGTGAAAACCCTTATGCGAATTGGAAGTCACGTGAATTGAGATCATTCTTATCTCAAAGACTAGTTCTTTAGCCAAATAAATTCACTTGCATTGCATTGTCATGATTCACGGTTTGCAATTTAATGAATGTTAAAGAGTTGGTTGGATAGGGAGACTTATCTAGATTGAGTTCTTTGTGCATTTAATTGTTGTGATGAGCATGGCTAACTCTTTTGGAGTAGGATGAATTCAAATGCATCTTAGAATTAAGAACTAGGACATTGAGTTGATTATTTTTGTTGGAATTCTTGGATATTGAGCTCCCACCTTCACACCTCTCTCTTGGATTTGTCATGTTTGTTTGCTTGAGGGCAAGCAAAAGGCAAGTTTGGGGGAGTTGATAGTTAGCATATTTACACCATTTTAGCATTCATTTTAGATAGCATTTGCATTGTTTCATGCATATAACTTGTCTATATAGTCTAGTTTGCATCCATTTTAGAGTTAGTAGGCTTTAACCTAGGTCTTTGCATATTCGCTGCATTTGGAGTGTTTCTCAGGTGTTTTTAGAGCTAAAGAGACCATCTGAAGTTCTGCGGATGAGCCGGGATCGAAGAAGAGTCGAAACAAAGCTTGACAGAAGTTGTCTGTCACCACCTCGGTTAGGAGCACCTCGGACAAGCAAACCGAGGAGAAGCCACCATAGTTTACCTCGGTTTGGTCACCTCGGACAGCCAAACCGAGGTGAAGCCACCAGAGTTTACCTCGGTTAACACCACCTCGGTTTGGCAAACCGAGGAGAGATTAAGTCAAAAACGGGGTCAAAACCCGGTTTGTTCCGGGTTGACCCGGTCCGATCACTATTCACTTTAAATACTCTTTAGACCTAATTTTTATCAAAACTTTTATTCTCTTGTTCTAAGCTTAAACTTTTGAGCCACTTTGAGGAAAAACCTTGTTTATGCTTGGATCTTTAAGTTTAATGCAATATCTTTCTTAGATTTCTTGTTTTATCTTTCCCTAATCATGTTTAGCCTTTCATTTACCTTTGATTTGATGGGTTTAATCATGATTAGTGAGTAGTTCTTCAGGAACTTGGGGATGGGTTAGATTTAGGGATTTCTAATGGTTCAATCTTGCAATCTAGGATAGATTCTTCCATCTCTCTTCTTATTAAGTAGTTCCTAATGCCAAATAGCTAAACTTTGCTATTTTGGATCATAGGCATTTCATACACCCACCAAGTGTTTGATAAAATGTTTGAACCAACTTAATAAGAGATTTACATTCCTAGCCTAAGATATTAGTTTCCTAGGGTGTTTATCATGCCATTTAGACTTGTAATTAATGCTTACTAATCATTTTAATGCTAAAACATCATTATTTCATTAGGGTGATTAGTGAAGGGATTAGTGCCACACATCATGGATTAGTCTTTATTAAGTGTTCTAGGCATAGAGTTGGCTTGATTAATTGCTTAAATGATTGCAAGGTTGTCCATTAGATTGCCCAAATCAATGATTCCATCCCTAGGTTTCGTTTTTAGTATTTTGGTAATCTTGCTTAGTAGTTAATCTCTTGTTTAGTGCTTAATTAGTGGTAATTAAGGCTTAGCTTATAATTATTGCTCTTGTAGTGTCTCTTTTAGATTGTAGTTTGCTTTTAATTATTGCTTGTCACTAAAACTTGCCAATTTAGCTTAGCGTAAACCAAACTTTGTATTCTTATTGAATCATCTCCCAAAATGGATTGATATCTCAAGTATTGCAATGATATGAACAATTGAGAAATTGCTTCAAGAGTAAAAACTCTTGTATCAGGGAGCAGTCCTAAGCTTGCTCGGATTGGGGTGAAATGAGAGGCGGCCTGGATCGGTGGTAATGTGAGTGAGATCTCTATCAGGTAACTGCACCAAACGCTGCACTCTCTGCTCGTCGCTTAATGCCCACATCCTCTCTCCTGTCACCCAATGAGCTCTCTTCAAGTACTCCATGTCAACCAAGGCACGCGATGTAACAATGGAGCAGCTGGAAGTGTCTATCCCGCAGTGCTGGAAGATAGGTGTAAGAAGACTCCCTATAGTCTCTGGCTTAGTCTTCGTCCCACTGAAAGGCTTCGTCTTCAAGGAAGCCAAATGATGTGCAAACACAGCACCAAGGTTCGCGCTAGCTGGCGCGTCTGAATCCTCATATATCTCAGACCAAAGACCGCGATATAGCAGCACCAACTCAGACACGCGCATCTTCCCTGGCTCATGCTTACACAGAAATGTAGTAGAGGACAGTCTGACCAAGTAGTGCAGGGTGGGATGGCAAATGTCTATTTGAGTGGAGGTCTTCGAGTTATGCCTCCCATTCCCGAAGTGAGACCAGAAATCCTGGTTATCTGGGAGCTTCGTTTGAAGAGAGACCCCAGTGGCATGCTCGTCTGCGAATCCATAGATCCCACAAAGGTCTGGCAGTGAAATGCGATAGCGGATCCCGCAGATGAGGAAGGCGAGTGTGTCTTCCAGAGCATTCCAGACTATATCGTTCTGGTAGTAGACTCGAGCTGTGGCAATGAACTGGCGGACAAGGTCTGGGTACAGATCGTACTGCCGCGTCGCAATAGTGCCCATCCCTATCCTGTTCATCAGCTGCAAGACGTCGTCTTTGATGCCCAGCTCCCTCATCGTCTTCTCACATGCAAAACGAGTTCGAGCGATCTCTACTCGCAGCCACGAGTTGGAGCGATCTCTACTCACAGCCACGAGTTGGAGCGATCTCTACCCATTGCAAAACGATTTGGAGCGATCTCTAATAGCGTGTCATAGTCGTCCCAAGCCTCGTCGATCCCTCTGTAAAGGCAGTCGTCCTTAGCAACCTCCTTTGCTGGTGTATCCTCCCAATGTCGTGTAACTCGAATCCTTGCCTTTTCAGGCTTAGGCCACGGAGGACGACACAGAATTGCCTCATCATTGGCAGTTCATGAGGCTTCGGCGTCAGTTTCCCGTTGTCTTTTAGTCCTAGGAAGCATCTGCAAGAGAAAGAAAACCAAAATCAAATCCAAAGTCCAGCAATTAAAGAACATTGCGTCGGTACTGGTCGGGTGTCGATCGACACCAAAATGTGTCGATCGACACCAAAATGTGTCGATCGACACCACAATGTGTCGATCGACACCACAATGTGTCGATCGACACCATGCGCGGATTTCGAATCCAAACCAGAATTGACGAGTACAAAGGCATGCAACAATAATTAGCAATCCCAACGATCCCAATATCACTAGGCGACCAAGTCTAGATCATATAACCCAAAGAAAAAGCCAAATTCGCAAGATTCATCATCAATTTCCAACAATTTCGAAAATTTCAAATTTTGCAAATTAGAGGATAAAAAACGATTGGGGAATGATCGAAATCATGTTATACAACCTAAACAAGCATCATTCAACAAAGAAATCAAGCTAAATAGGTTGAATTCGAAAATTTTCACCTTAGGTCCAAAAATAAAATTGGGAGATTTGAAGAACATACCTTTGTAGATCAAATGAAATGACTATGGATTATGAAAGAGGGTGAAAATCCGCACCGATTAGAGCCTTTAATCACTCAATTTGGTTAAGAAATGAAGAATTGGTGATTTGGGGAAAATCCTCCCAAACTCACGGTTTTGAAAAATATGAGAGAATGACGAAGAAGTGTCGGGTTTTGAAGAACTTATCTGTGTCCCCGCTTGGTGTCGATCGACACAATGGGTGTCGATCGACACTGAGTCTGATCGCACCTTCTCTTTCTTTTTTTTATATTTTTTTTATGCAAAAGCCAAAATAATTAGTAAAACCAAAACAAAATTTAAAGAAAAACGTACCTAACAGTGGGTTGCCTCCCACTCAGCGCTCGTTTAACGTCAATAGCTTGACTGTTCTCGCGTTTAGGCGTTGGGCGCATCATCCAAAGAAACAATGTGTCCTTCTGGAATCTCGGCTTGAGCCCAATAGTGTTTCACTCTATGCCCATTCACAGTGAACTCCTCTCCTTTGGAGTTTGTCAAGACAATTGTTCTATATGGTCGAACCTCTTTGATGGTGAAAGGACCTGACCAACGTGAACGCAATTTACCAGGAAACAATTGCAAACGAAAGTTATACAGAAGTACCTGGTCATTTGGTTCGAATTGTCTGGAGACAATCTTTTTTGTCATGATATGCCTTTGTCCTCTCCTTGTAGAGCTTCGAATTCTCATAGACGTGATGGCGCAATTCGTCCAGCTCATTTGGCTGTATCAGGCGCCTTTCTGCAGCTGGCTTCAAGTCGAAGTTCATCTTCTTGATGGCCGAATATGCCTTGTGCTCCAACTCCACTGGAAGATGGCAAGCTTTGCCATAGAGTAGCTGGAAAAGTGTAGTTCCAAGTGGTGTTTTGTAGGCAGTCCTATAGGCCCAAAGTGCATCATCCAGCTTCGCAGCCCAATCCTTCCTTGTCTTGCCCACTGTCTTCTCCAGAATTTGTATGAAATGTCTATTGGAGACTTCGACCTGTCCACTCGTTTGGGGGAGATACGGAGTAGCCACATGATGTTGAACACCATGCTTCTTCAGTAGCTTGTTGAAAACCTTGTTGATAAAGTGAGAACCACCATTACTAATAACAATCCGAGGCACTCCGAATCTTGGAAAATGATGGTCTGAAATAGCTTGAGAACCACCGCAGCATCGTTGGTCTTAAAAGCAATTGCTTCCACCCACTTAGAGATATAGTCTACAGCCACCAAGATGTATTGCATTCCATAGGATGGAGGAAAAGGGCCCATGAAATCAATGCCCCAACAATCAAAGACCTCAACTTCGAGGATGAAGTTCTGTGGCATCTCATGTCGCTTGCTGATCTTTCCTCTCCTTTGACAAACATCACATTGAGTGATGAACAGCTGCGCATCCTTGAACATAGTAGGCCACCAAAAGCCTGCTTGAAGAACTTTGGATACTGTCTTGAAGGTTGCGAAATGTCCAGCATACTCGGAACCATGACAATGGAACAGTACATCACGAACCTCACTCTCTGCAATGCATCTTCTGTAAACATTGTCCGAACAATGCTTGTAGAAGTGAGGTTCATCCCAATAGTATCTTCTATGTTCCCTCATGAACTTATTCTTCTCATAGTCCTTGAGATGTGTAGGTTCAATGTCAGCAGCAAGGAAGTTCACAACGTCAGCATACCATGGTCGATTCGCCGCATTAATGGCAAAGATTGGCTGTCGAAACACCTCGTCCAAGATCCTGCGAACCCATGATGATCCCTGGTGTCGATCGACACAGATGGTGTCGATCGACACTCGTGAAGTTGGCAAACTTCGAAATGTTGAATTGCGACCCTTCTTCATGATTTCGAACGGGGTGTTGATCGACACTACCCCAGTGTCGATCGACACTACCCCAGTGTCGATCGACACTGTGCGTATCTGCTCCGAATATGCAGCTTGGAAACGACTCTCAACAAGGTAAACATTCTCCTCAGGCAGAAAATCATCAATTGGTACGTCATCTTCAATCCTAATCCTTGAGAGATGATCAGATACTCCATTTTCAACTCCTTTCTTGTCTTTGACTTCTATGTCAAACTCTTGAAGAAGTAGAATCCATCTCAACAACCTTGGCTTTGCATCCTTCTTCTGCATCAAGTACTTCAATGCAGAATGATCAGTTGGATAATCACCTTTGAGCCAACAAGATACTGGCAAAATTTCTCAAAGGCAAAGACCAGAGCTAGCAATTCCTTCTCCGTTGTTACATAATTCTTCTGAGCATCATCCAACGTTCTGCTGGCATAGTAGATGGCGTGAAGCTTCTTGTCCTTCTTCTGTCCCAAAACCGCGCCTANTAGCTCCAAATGTACCTAAGGAACACTCCAAATGCAACAAATATGCAAGGACTATGCAAAGACACCTTAGACTCTAAATGAACAAAATGCAACACAATGATGCTTAAATAAACTCTTAGATGATGAGAAACTTACACTAAATGGGTGATAATATGATGCAAAATATAGACATATCAACTCCCCTAAACTTGCCTTTTGCTTGTCCTCAAGCAAATGAAACACAAGATAAGGAGAGAGGTTTGAAAGTGGGGACTCAAATCCAAAGGTGTAAAGCAAAAAAATCAATTCAATGGTCCTTGTTCTTAATTCTAGGATGCCCTAATGCAAACTCTACTCCAAAAGGTCTAGCCATACCCATACTCATTCAAGTGAATCTAAGCCTCAATCTACACAAGCATTCATTTTCACCAACTCTTTAACATTCATTAAGTAGTAACCATGGATCATGAATCATATAATGCTAGCGAACTTGTTTGGTTTTTGGGTAAGGTTTTGAGATAAAAATGATATCAACTTCATGGGGTTCCAATGCAAGGGATCTCTCAATGAACAAGTGAACTTTGGCAAAATGCTAAGAGTAAAAAGCAACCTATGCATACAAGGACAAACTTCCATCTACCCTTTGTAACACAATTGTCTTCACTCTCATTTTCTTTTTAAGCTCACTCACCAAGTCCAACCTAAGCTACCCATTACAAGGCAATTAGCCAAACCCATAAACTCAAACCACATTCTCCTTTTCTCTTTTAAGTACTTGGGGAAAACTTCTTCTACAACCACAAGTGTTGGCACACTTTTATTTCAAGCTCTTTCTCTTCTCATTCACAAATTGCTATCCTCTTTCTTATAACATCTTAGCCATATTTTTTTCTTTTTCTTGACTCTTTTACTTTTCATTTCTAGAGGATTTATTTTCTTTTCTTAACACTTAGAGCAATTAGAGCAATATACAAAGCCAACACTTGTTCCAATTATTTTCGTTTTCCCCCTTTCACCAACCCAACTTCGCCCAATTTACTTGTTCCACATCAAATATCAAGCCAAAATTCCCACCCAAGAATCCTATCCTATCATCTAGCTCATTGTTTTCGAGCTAGCTACATGGAAGCCTATCCTTGTCGCTCTAAACTCAACACTTTTTGCTAAGTTCACAAGATGAAAAAGGCCTAATACACTCTATAAGGAAGAGGTTTCAAAGGAAGCTTAGTTAGGGAATTCGTTTTCAACCGCTCTAAAGATGAGAGTCGGCTATTTGGGTTAACAAGAGTGGTAAAAGGAAAGAAGATAACCCAAATATGTATATGGTATCCACAAGTTCTCTAGCAATGCATAACCATGATAATTACTTATTCAAATTAGGTTCAAGTTCAAGAGAGTTGGTTTCTATTCAAAGCTTGCTTCAATTAAAACTTGAATTTCAAATGGTGAGGTCCAAGTAGGGTTCAACTTTAACTTTCAAAATTTGCACACAAAGCATCAAACAACTATTAACTAGGGCCTTGAACTAATTCATGAGCTTAACACCTTACAAAGAAAAATCATCATTGTCCCCTATGCATGAATGCAATCCTATATGAAAGCTAGACTCAATCATACTTATGTGACAAATGCAAATGCAACTACATGCTATTTTTTGAAATTTTCGAAATTGTTCAATTTTTTTTTGGTTTTTCTATGCCATAGATGAATGCATGAGACTCAAAGATGCATAAAAAAGAAAAATAAGATCACAAAACACAAGTCAAATCTCTCAACATCTCCCCCAAACTTAAATTACACAGTCCCTTGTGTAATAAAAGTCCGAGAGAGACCGCAATCAATATGACAAAATGATAAAACAAGGTAAAATAAAAACTAATGGTATATACAATGGAGTTTGGAGTGGTACCTCTAGAATTCACCATTTGTACCTTTTGGGGCTGCATCGGTTTGGCAATCCGATGTGCCGCTAACCGATGAACTTTCGGGAAGCTTGGCCTCGGTTTGCTTGTCCGATGCAGCCAGTCCGATGGAAACTCTGCCGAATCGGCCTCGTATCATTGCAATACTTGAGATATCAATCCATTTTGGGAGATGATTCAATAAGAATACAAAGTTTGATTTAAGCTAAGCTAAATTGACAATTCAAGTGACAAATTATAATTAAAAGCAAAGCACAAACTAAAAGAAACAATACTAGAGCAATAATACCAAATTAAACCTTAATCACTACTAATCAAGCACTAAACAAGAGATTAAATACTAAGAAAGATTATCAAATTAACTAAAACGAAACCTAGGGATGGAATCATTAATTTGGAAAACTAAATGGACAACCTTGCAATCATTTAAGCAACTAATCAAGCTAACTATATGCCTAGAACACTTAAACAAGATTAAACCATGATGTGTGGCACTAATAACTTTCTTAATCACCCTAATGAAATAATGATGTTTTAGCATTAGGATAATCAACAAGCATTAAATTCAAGACTAAATGGCATGATAAACACTCTAGGAAACTAATGTCTTAGGCTAGAAATGTAAATCTCTTATTAAGTTGGTTCAAGCATTTCATAAAACACTTGATGGGTGTATGAAATGCTTATGATCAAAAATAGAAAAGATTAGCTATTTAGCATTAGGAATCACTTAATAAGAAGAGAAATGAAAGAATCTATCCTAAATTGCAAGATTGAACCATTAAAAATCCCTAAATCTAACCCATCCCCAAGTTTCTAAGGAACTACTCACTAATCATACTTAAACCCATCAAATCAAAGATTAAAGAAAGGTTAAACATGATTAGAGAAAGATAAAACAAGAAATCTAAGAAAGATATTGCATTAAACTCAAAAATTCAAGCTTAAACAAAGTATTTTCCCAAAGTGGCTAAAGGTTTAAGCTAAAAACAAGAGAATAAAAGTTTAGGCATAAAATTAGGTCTAAAATGTATTTATAGTGAATAGTGATCGAACCGGGTCAACCCGGAACAAACCGGGTATTGACCCGGTTTTTTGGCTGGAAAAAGAGACCGCATCGGTTTGCCAAACCGATGAGCTCCAATCCGATGCGTGATGAAGGACGCGTCCCGGCCTGTCTGTCCGAGATCGCTTGACCGATGGGAACTCTGGAACGTCCGTCTCGGTTTGCCAGTCCGAGGTGGCCAAACCGATGAAGTCTCTGGAACGTCCGTCTCGGTTTGCCAGTCCGAGGTGGCCAAACCGATGAGAGTTCCGGTGGCTTCGTCTCTAGCCGCTCCGCGCGTCCAAACCGATGGAGACAAACCAAGGTAATCTCTGGAAGGCTCGTCTTGGTTTGCAGTCCGAGGTGCTCCAATCCGAGGCGCTGCCAGACAACTTCTGTCAATCTTTGTTTCGGCTCTTCTTTGATCCGAACTCATCCCCAAAGCTGCAAATGTACCTGAGTTCACTCCAAATGCAGCAAATATGCAAAGACTATGCGAAGACACCTTAGACTCTAAATGATCAAAATGCAACACAATGATGCTTAAATAAACTCTTAGATGATGAGAAACTTACACTAAATGGGTGATAATATGATG
>JAHZTW010000001.1:429147142-429157756 GCA_020283515.1 Alliaria petiolata
CGTCCGTCTCGGTTTGCCAGTCCGAGGTGGCCAAACCGATGAAGTCTCTGGAACGTCCGTCTCGGTTTGCCAGTCCGAGGTGGCCAAACCGATGAGAGTTCTGGTGGCTTCATCTCGAGCTGCTCCGCGCGTCCAAACCGATGGAGGCAAACCGAGGTAATCTCTAGAAGGCTCGTCTCGGTTTGCAGTCCGAGGTGCTCCAATCCGAGGCGCTGCCAGACAACTTCTGTTAATCTTTGTTTCGACTCTTCTTTGATCCGAACTCATCCCCAAAGCTCCAAATGGTTCCTTTAGCTCCCAATCTACCTGAGGAACACTCCAAGTGCAACAAATATGCAAAGACTATGCAAAGACACCTTAGACTCTAAATGATCAAAATGCAACACAATGATGCTTAAATAAACTCTTAAATGATGAGAAACTTACACTAAATGGGTGATAATATGATGAAAAATATAGACATATTAGTCAAGCAGCTCCTCCTTAGACTGATTTGGTATCAAGGGAAAAGGGATCTTCGGTTTGTAGATCCTTTCTTCTGTAACGATCTTGGTCTTGGCTGCATCTGGTGTTGTCCATGGTGGGCGTCGATCGACACCCTCCTGGTGTCGATCGACACTCTTCGTTGAAGTTGAATCCTTCTCGTCTGGTTCGACTGATTTGTCATTCATATCCGTGGGTGTTGATCGACACACAGTAGTGTCGATCGACACTAGCTCCGCAGCATCTTATACATCTTCAAGCTCATCGAATTCTTTAGTACTAAGCCCTCTCTTCTGCACAGGCTGAAGGTTCTTTCCACTCCTCAATGTGACAGCGTTCACATGGCGTTTGGGATTAGTATCAGTCTTCCCTGGAAGAATCCTTCTTACCTGTTAACAGCTTCTGCAGTTTGAGCAACTTGAACATCCAGCTTCTTCATGTGAGAGTTTATGTTCTCAAGCTTTCCATTCACGTCCTGGTACAGTGATTCAATCTTCCCATTGAAAATCATTGTCCTCTTCTGCTGTCCTTCCAAGATCTGCTCTAGCATAGCCTCCATTTTGTTGTCTTGAGCTGGAGGTTTTTGGTAAGAAGAGTTTCCATAGCTACTTGTGTAACCGTTGTTGTTGTTCTGGAATGGGAGCTTTTGAGTATAACCAGAAGAGTTCTGATTTCCTGTGAAGAAGCTCTTCTGATAATTCCCATTGAAGCTCCTATTCCCTTGCTGGTTCCCAAACCTTTGGCCTTGAAAACCTCCTCCGTTGATGTAGTTGACATCCTCTTCTTCACATTCTTGACTAGGCTCGAGTGTCTCCACATCATTAGCAAAGTGGACTTGCTTCTTACCCACCAAGAGATTGTGTACATTGTCCAGCTTCCTGTTGACTTCAGCAATTTCGCTTCCTCCATTTGCACCAACTTGTTGTCTTCTTTCAAAATTTGTGTTCTTGGTTGCTGTTACAAGAGGCAAAATTCTCTATAAGTACCACCGCGTCAGCTGGGTATCTGGTGTTGAAGTTGCCATTGCTTGCAGCGTCTAGAGCCATCTGGTATCTCCAATCGATCCCTCTGTAAAAGATACTGATCAGCTGCGGCTCGCTGAAACCGTGGTGTGGACAATGTCTCTGGTAAGCTTTGAATCGCACCCAAGAAGCCTTGAATGCTTCAGTAGGTCCTTGGGAGAACGTGGTGATCTTCGTCCTCAGCTCCTCTGATCTCGCGTCATCAAAGAAATTGCATAAGAATGCATTCTTTGTGTCTTCCCAAGTTGTCAAGGATCCTGGATCCAACTGCTTCAGCCAGTATGATGCATCTCCAGTAAGCGAGTAAGGGAACAGCTTGCAAAAAAGATAATCATAGGACACTCCATTAGCCTTGATGCTTGATGTGAGGTCCTCAAATCTCTCAATGTGGTTGATATCTCTATTAATTGCATGTTTTTAACACACATTTCATGCTAGTTAGGACTTCATTCTTGCACTTTCATCCTAGCTTTCACCACATTTTCACCCATGATAGGATTAGATGCATTAGGCTAGGTTCCTGCTTAGTCTTGCATGTTTGGAGCGTGTTCTCAGGTGCTTAGGATGGTCCGAAGAAGAAACCAAAGAGGGAGGTCACAAATGGAGGACGAGCCGGTGATATCGAGCATGGATCACGACCCCGAGGCCGATTTATCCGAGCAGCAGCGACTTGGTCCCGAAAGGAACACCTCAGAGCGAAGATCCGGCAAGAGGATACCATGAAGATGGATAACGGGTCAAGGCAACGGGAAGTACCCGATTCGAGTAACAAGGAAAGCGAGCCTTCACGACATGATCCCGAAGCACTTGCCCGATATGGAGACTGCCCGAAGAATCAGAAGAGTTGGCATATCGGCTTGCTCACAACGACTTGAGCCCGAAATGCTAAAGTCCAAAATAGTACCATTTCGGGAAAGTGGTCCCAACGTTTTATGTTTTTCCTCTTTTGTGTATAAATACCTACTCCCCTCCCTTATCTCTCTATCACATTTTTCTACTTTTATTTTTGCTGTCTTCTCTTTCAAACCGAGAACTACTTTTTGTATTCCACCATTGAAGCTTGTTCAAAGCTTTGACTTTGATGGGTTAAAAGGACCAAGGGACTCTCGGGTTTATATTTCTTGCTTAGCTAAAACATAAAGTTAGATTCTTTCTTGTTTATCATTCCCAAAGCTTAGTCTAGTCTGGCCATCTAGCCTAAAGTCCACAGGCGGCTTGACACGAACGCCACATGCTCGCTTAGCCGGATCCATGAACAAGAGTTTGATTTTTTAGGCTAACACTAACCATCTGTCTAAGAGTCTTACAGTTCAATAGGGACGTTGTAGATGCTTGTTTCTTCTATTGTACTACTATGCGAAAGCTAGTTTATGGTGATAGAGATTCAAAGAGTTGAGACCCAAACGCCATGGGCTAAACGATTTGAGGATCCCTTTACCTAAGAATCACCATCAAAAGACCAAGTCTTGTTGTGATCCAAAAGCTTTAGCTTGATAAGTCAAACCGAGAGTCACCTAGTTCATGATACTCATCAAGATCTTTCTTTTATCTTGAAAGCTTATCTTTTTAACCGTTTAAACATCTATCTCCTGCTTAGCATCTTTAAAGTTCTCTTATTTACGGTCTTGAGTGACACAAGATCATTCCTTTAGTCGTTTTTAGTAGTAAAGTCTCAACATTTATCTATTTCGAGCTTAACTTACGACACCGATATGACCGATCTGTTCACTAACACTCCCAAAATGGTTTGATACCCCATACGCTGTACTGCTTTCGGTTTATAGTGTTGGGACATTGCTAAAAAGGGAAAAAACCCTATTTGCAGTGGTCCATCGGATGCTCATTAGGAAGACCATGGAAAGGATGCTGCCCCACCGGTGTGAAGTAAGCAGGCTTCATCTCGAAGTCGTTCCTCTGAAATGCAGGAGGACGGATCGCAGCTCTAATAGCATAAAACTGGTCTGGGCGGTTGTATTCGCCAAGTGTTCTTGCACCTCCATTTCCCGCAGCTTGTATTGCTGGATCGATGATGACGGCGCCAGCCAAATCAATTCTCTGGCCTTGGTCGTTCCTTCTATTTCCTTGTAGGTCAACAAAGTCACCTGCCTCGTTGCGTATCATGATCACAGGTTCTGTCATCTCGGTCTGCGTCTGGTGTCGATCGATACAAGCGGTGTCGGTCGACACTAAGGTAGGGTGTCGATCGATGCTCTCTGTGTCGATCGACGCTCGAGCAGACTTACGGTTCGTACGTTCGAGACGGCCTAGTTTCTGGTTCAGTGCGATTAGTTCCTCATCCTTGTTGCTTCTGAAACTGGGCATGCACCTGAAACAAAAGATAGGAAACTAAATTAGTAACAAAAATAAAAAGAAAACCTAGTCAAAATGCTAATACTAGATTCCGTTGGCAGCTATTACTTCCCCGGCAACGGCGCCAAAAACTTGATAGGGCTCATGTTTTACCCAAATAAATCAATACTGCAAGTGCACAGCAATGCAGTTGAAGTATAAGGGGTATCGAATCCCAAGGGAAGTTAAAGCTACACTAAGGTTTCTAAGTTCGAATTATGCTAGGTCGGATTATATGAAATTAAAACTAAGCAATTAAACCAGTAAGTAAATCGGATTTAAGATGGATTAAAGTTCAGGAGACTAAGGCGCTAGGCAAGGGTAATTATCAGGTTGAATCCAAGAATGCAGAATCTAAGTTTATTAGGGATTTATTAAGAACCGTCTAGAACTCGAATCACTAAGTTAAAACCAATCAACTCTCGTTGCAGAAGTTATCTATGCCTAAATCCCTAAATCCCAAATCTCTTTGCGAATTTAAACAATTAAGACAAGCAATAAGAACAGGTTCGATTTGTTCACAAAATACATAAACCAATTCTCTTTGCGAATAGTTATTTTGCTCACCTATGATTAGTTCAAGTTACTAATAATGCTCTCGCATCTATTAAATAACCTAAGGTTTGATTTCTATGTGATCAATTCAGAGAATCAAGTTAAGCACAAATCAAGGTGAAGATCCAATTGATTTCCCTAAAAGTTCTAATTATTCTACAAACTATTCATCAAACCTTAAATCACCCTACCCTATCTAGCAAACTACTCAGACATAATTATGCAAACACAAATCATGGTTAAAATAAATTGCATAAAAGAATAGAGAATGATACAAGGGTTCGAAATCTGGCTCAGATGAGTTAGAATTGTCTCCCCAAAAGCACAGGATCAATCTCTCTCTAAGTCTCAAAAACAGAAAATAATGATAAGGTATATGGCTAAACAATGCCTGAAAACTATTTATAGAAGGGGATTTTTCGTCCAGGGGTAGACTTGTAATTTCTTTAAACTTGCTCTCTTTCCTTTTTCTGATTGGAAACCGTCAAAGTTGGCCGACCTTCATTGGTGTCGATCGACACTCTGCTCCTGAATCCACTATCTTGACTTCATCACTTCGGCTGCTTCTCCAAAATACTCCAAAATGTTCCATATTCTCCCATTTAGCTCCAAATGCTCTCTATCCTGTAAAGACTCTAATAGGACTCTAAAGCTAACAAAAGACTCTATAAAAACTCTTATATCATGATCCAAAAATGGGTAAAAAACATGATATATCACTCAGTAGACTTAAGATGAGAAATCTACTTTAAAGTATACTACAACGAGGTCAGTTTTGCAATTGAGCAAGTTTGACTTTTTCGAGCAAATTTCGCATGAAGTCTACTTGTTGAGCAGAATTCAAACGAAGTCTACTCGTTGAGCAGAATACAAACGAAATCTACAGTGGGTTAGTTTTGGGGTTGAGCAAACAATGAATTAATTAAATAGTAGACTTCGTACGAAGTCTGCTAAACGAGTAGACTTCATACGAAGTATGCTATTTAATTGAAATTTTCGTCATCCCAAAAGTTCTTCTATAGATGCGAAAGAAGTGTGCAAAAAAGTCAAACATTGGTCAATTGCAAAACTGACTTCTTTTTCTGCAGACTCCAAGCAAAGACTTCGTTTAAAATGTATTCGTCTTGGTCAAATGCAAAACTAACGTGCATATCACAGAGTTTTTTTTAAGTCTACGCCATTTTTTTGTTCTTAAAGAAAATGGTGTAGACTTCAACCAAAGTTTACTCTAAGAAATCGGTAAACACGGTAAATTACAAAACTAACTTCTGCGTTGACCATCAAACTTTTTTAAAAGTCTACGACCGTAAGTAGACTTTAGAAGAAGTCTGCGTTCGCGGCACATATCAAAAAATTCTCGAAAATCGACTGAAAGAATTACCTAGCAATGGTCTTTAGCTCCTTGGACCGCCAGAACTTTGATTCTAGCCACCACCAAAGAAGCCAATTCGCTATGCACGACCAAATCACCTGATATGGTAATATCTTAGAACTTTAAGTTTTGAAAAGGTAAATAAGAGAGTTTTTGGGATGAAAATGGAGAGAAAATGGAAGAATAAAAGGTTATGAGAGGAGATAATGACCTTAGAGTGCTCAAGAATGTGCTTTGAAGCTTTAAAAGCTTCAAATTGGTTAAAAATGGTGGTTGAATGAATTAATGATGATGGCATTTTCGTGATTAATCGAGAAGGATGAGGATTGTTTAGTCATTTGGATTTTCGAAAAAAAAACAGATGGCAATTTTGTGAATATATGAAACTGTGAATGGTGGATTTGGAAGAAAGTGTTTAGTGTTGAGAGATGTAAAAAAGTGGATTATATTTGCAATTGACCTCATTATTAGGTCATTTTTTGCAAGTATCTCCCAAAAGTAAAGCCTAACATTTTATTTATTTATTTTGATTCTTATTTGTTTTCAACTAAATTTTATATAGTCGTAAAATAAAATTAGATCATTTGTGAATATAAAAAAATATGATTAAAAATGATGACGCAAAACCACTCATAAAAGAACTTATTTGATTCTCTTATTTTTCAAATTTAATTAGATTTTTAATTAAATTTTGTCACTTATTTATAAATATTTAGCTTTCTTATTCCTAATAAAATTAGATATTGTCTTTTTATTATTAAGTTACTCATATATATGTTTTTTCAAAATTTTGACCAATTAGTTCTTATACAATTTTTATATCTTAATTAAATTTATTCTTGTCTTGATAAAAAATAGATTTATTATTTTATTATCATATTTAACTATCCTTTTTTCTTTTAAATCCACATATCATCTTTATTCTTATGAAAAATAAATTAACTAGTTTATAATTTTCTACAATTTTTAAAACGTAACATGAGAAACTTTGAAAATAAATTTAGTTTTAAACATCAATTTTGCAAACTTTTTCGCATCAACATAATGGTAAACCTAAGAAAATCATGCTTGATCCTCACTACCTTTTTAGTTAAGATGCAAGCGAAGCAAAGTTGGCGCGTAAGTCGAGCTAGCTTCCTATGTTGGCATGAAAAATCTCGCTGAAGAGTTACAGATGCGGGATCGCTCGAGGTAGAGGGTGCAAGGTAGAGGGTGCAATAGGGGTGGATGTACATGTGGGAGGAGCAGGGCAGCAAGCTCGCTGCGCAGCTGCGTTTCTCCTAGCTCTAGCGACTACAAACTGACAAATGATTAGCAGGAGACGCGACACTGAAGGTTGATACTCGCTCTCCAATGGAATCCACTGCAGGACACCATTTGTAATAACCCGGTCTAAGAGCTAAATTACCCGGATAGAGACTTCGATTATGGAGGCCCTTCTACATAATTTTAAAAATTATGGGATTCAGCATGGAGGTAGCCAAGACTCTAAGGAAGACCATGCAAAAAGAATTAGCTCAAGAAAAATTCTCCCAAGACCTACAAAATTCACGCCATCCAGTAGACGTTCAAGAGCTGCGAATGAGTCAGTCGGAGGAAGAATTATTTCGGCCAAGAACCAAACAACTCGTGGGTCTAAGCAACATCAAATATGCTTAAGAGGAGTTCATTCATAAAATAATATGGCCAAGATCTTGAAAAAAACAATAAGAAACTCATGGATCCGAAGTTATCATCCGTTATGTCCATTTCCGTCAAAACTACAGTTCGGTTGAGTAATTCTTTGGAAACCAAGGAAGGAGTCCGAGTTTCATGCATCATTAGAGGGAAAAAAAGGTGTTTTCTATCAGCCAATTTCGTCACATGGAGTATTAGGCATAAAATGCACAAAAAAGAAGAAAATGAAGCAATTTTGGACCAATGAGAAGCTCCCACCTTAAGCTTGAGGATAAGGATGAGTTGGCTAGTCTAGGAGATATGAGAAGGAGTCTAGGAGCTATGAGAAGGAGCCTAGAGTATAGAGGAAAAACGTGGCTTGGAGTTAAAGCAAGGAAGAGGCTAGAGTTTTCCCACTTTCAATTGTTACCATGGGTAACTTTTTAGCTATAAATACTCCATTTCCCCTCATTCTTCATTCCCACTCCTAAACCCCTTTTGGAAACCTTAGAGAGAGTGTGTGAGTGTGTAGAATAGAGAGAGCTTAGCTTTGGAAGGTCGCTTGGTAGTGTAAGCTAGTTCTGTGTCCAGTTTCGAGGTGAGTCCCGGTAGAAGTGGACTATCGCGGTTGCTATTTGTAACGCAGTGTAGATCTCAGATCTGCATTGTAGTGCAACACTAGCCACGATAGAATAGGTTTTATGCTTCTATGTGTGTGTGTGGCTAACGTGTGTTGCAGGAAAGCTCGGATCTGTGTAGATCCGAGGGTATACTAACGTTTTGTGGAGGTTTAGCCTAAGATCTGTTAGATCTGTGTGCTGCGAAACCCGTTGGGTGAGGTAACGGTTTGATGCATGTTCGTGGGACATGTTATCATCCTTACCGAGTGGTGTGAAGGGTGTAAGGACTGCCGGATCTCGGATCCACTTGCATGTTCCTTCATCGTATGAGCGAGTGTACGGTTTCTGGTAAAACATGTTGCATGGCTGGAAGGTCATGTATGCGGAGTTGTAATGAACGTGCATGAGCGAGGTTCAAGCGTGTAAGGCTTGTAACCGGAAACGAGAGTTGGGACTAAAGAAGTTCTGGCTTTGCCGTCACTCTAGGGCGCTAACTTCTCGGAGGTTGTGTGGAGGTGTGTGGTGGCGTTTGATCGAGGGAGGATCAACGCGGTGTGAAGTATAATGGTGTTCGATCCATTATACTGCGGAGTCATGTTGGTGGCGCGTTATCCTTCATGACTTAGTGACGGTGTGGTCGGGTTCCCCTTTTCCTCATGCTTAGCTAACGACTGTTGGTATGGGAAGACTCGGAGAGACGGGATTGCAGCTCAGGGTCGAGTACTATCCGACGGGATAGCGGGAATCCAGCAGTGAGGCGTGGATCGTCCCGCCCGGGATGTGAACTCAATTGGCGGCTCTCGGATGGAAACCCCGCCGAGATGTGAACCGACTGAGGAGCTCTCAAGATATGATGTTCCGGCTTGGATTGTCTGTGTGATAGTCAAGTGCAGGGTGTTCATGGTAGTGATGTTCTGGCTTGACTTGTCTTTGTGATGGTTAAGTGCAGGGTGATCGCTGAGGGGAACTGGCCGACCCACTTGGAGAATTCTCTGTGTCCACGCGTGTGTGTGCGTCGTGAGGACGCGGGTTTGGTGCTGAAGTGGTAGCACCGTGGTTTATAATTTAACGCTTGCATATAGATTTAGGATTGCATGCTTCGGCTATTTATTTTATGTTGCTTCGGCTATTGCATGATTGCTTGCTTGCTTGCTTGTTGTTTGGGGTTTTCTTGCGGTTTTTCTTTCTTTTAGTGGGTCCTGGACTCACTGAGTAATCTTAGATTACTCATCCCCCTTTTCCTCCTCTCTCGCAGGAAGCCTTAGTAAGCCGTTGGGATTAGAGGGTGCTGTGGACGTTAGGACCACCGGAGTAGTTTCGAAGTGCTTTTGTAAAAATGTAGTAAGTTTGTTAAGTACAAGGGTTTTCATTATATTTGAAACCTCGGACGGATCCGCTATGTAAAATAAATAAACGCTTTGTAATATGTATGTTTGATGAAATAAATGCGGATTTTCTATCTATAAAACCCTTGTGTCTTCCGCTGGTAGATTGACTTAGTCCGAGTCCTCACAACTCTCGGCTGGAGTATGATATGTCTATATTTTGCATGATTTTAGCATCCATTTAGTATAGGTTTCTCATCATTTAGGAGCCTAATATAGCATCATTGTGTTGCATTGTATCATTTAGAGTCCTAGAGTGTTTTTGCATAGTCCTTGCATGTTTTTGTGCATTTGGAGTCTTGATCAGGTAACATGGATGCTGTGGAGGGAACAATGGAGTTGGAGAGGAATGACACATCACTTGGAAGAGCAAGAAGTTGCCAAAAAGATGGAGAAGAAGAATCCTGAAGAAGTTTCGGTGAGAAGTTTCTACGAGCTACGCATAAACTTTCCTCCTGAAGAAGTTTCGGTGAGAAGTTTCTACGAGCTACGCAGAAACTTTCCTCCTGAAGAAGTTTCGGTGAGAAGTTTCTACGAGCTACGCAGAAACTTTCCTCCTGAAAAAGTTTCGACGAGAAGTTTCGACGAGTTACGCAGAATCTTTCCTCTAGGAAGAAGTTTCGACGAGAAGTTTCGACGAGCTACGCAGAAACTTTCCCAGACGAATCTTTTTTGTCTACTTTATGGGTCCCTCCTATAAATACTCTTTAGACCTAATTTTTTATCCAAACTTTTATTCTCTTGTTCTTAGATTAAACTTTTAGCCACTTTGGGCAAATACTTTGTTTAAGCTTGAATATTTGAATTTAATGCAATATATTTCTTAGATCTCTTGTTTAATCTTTCTCTAATCATGTTTAAACTTTCTCTAATCTTTGATTTGATGGGTTTAAGTATGATTAGTGAGTAGTTTCCTTAGGAACTTAGGGATGGGTTAGATTTAGGGATTTCTTATGGTTCAAACTTGCAATCTAGGATAGATTCTTCCATTCCCTCTTCTTATTAAGTAGTTCTTCATGCCAAATAGCTAATCTTTGCTATTTTGGATCATAAGCATTTCATACACCCACCAAGTGTTTGATGAAATGCTTGAACCAACTTAATAAGAGATTTACATTTCTAGCCTAAGATATTAGATGTTTAGAGTGTTTATCATGCCTTATAGACTTGTT
>JAHZTW010000001.1:429194662-429239838 GCA_020283515.1 Alliaria petiolata
TAAGGGTTTTGTTTTCTATTAGTTTTAAGACTAATGGTGAATCTTCTGTAATCTCAGTTTGACCTGTATATGCAATCTTCTGTAATCTCAGTTTTCCTGAGCTGTTGAAACTGAAATTATCGTAACGTTTTTGTAGGCATCAGCTTTTAGTGTATTCATAACTCTATCCAATATCCCATAATTAATAGAAAACGTCATTCTGAAAACGCTAATTTTTAAAACTTTTATCTGTGAGCATGGTTTTGAGTCTTTTGAAAGCAATTTTAGTAATGGTTTGGTCAGAGACTATATAAATATGGTAAGAATAAATGTCGAATGCCTTATCTACTGTGTAATAAGTCTTTTGAATCTTTTCTCTTTTTTCTTCCTGCGTTATCTGTCGGTTTTTTTCTTGTTATAATCATAATCATGAATTTGTAGTCTCCACCAAGATTGTGTTATGATTTATGTCGTTGATTTATGCTCAGCAAGTTTGTTTTCTTGAAAAAGTACAGAGCAGAAGATGATAGAATCCACTGATACATTTTTAGGCCTAGGATTCACCAGAGATGAGTTCACAAGGATTGTCAAGAAGATTGTACCAAAGTGTTTTATGTCATCAAAGCTCTCATGGTAGTAAAGAGTACCCATCAGGTGATCTGCTTCAATAAGCAACTTTAAGGATTGTTTTAGATTCATTGGTGAATCTTTTGATGCTTCAATTTTGAGAGCTTTTCGACTCCTTTTTTTTTGAACTCTTATAAGGATATGCGGTGATATCAAGAATGGAAGATTGACGGAGATCGACGGAGATGATGGAGATCGACGGAGATCGATGGAGATCGACAGATTGAAATGATTAATGAAGATAATGCAGATAATGAAGATTTGATTGTAGAAGAATCAAGAAAGTTCAAAAATATCTGTGAATTATTCTATTCATAATGTAATTACCGCTTCTATGTAACCATTGATATATTTTCATGAGAATCAATACTAATATTTCCCATCATAAACTCTTATCAATTCTTATCAACTCTTTTTAACGTTATGAGTAATTTGCTGAACTAAATAAAGATTTCAGAGGTTCTGCATGTTAATACCTTTAAGCCTCCAAATAAACAAGCCAGTGGCATTTCTGCAGATTATTTAATCAATCTTGTAGAAGAAACTCAATAAGAAATGGCTACCTAATTGCAGAATTTAATTATTAATCTACTATGTATTAAACTGGAAGCATTTGAGGCCAGTTTTGCTAAAGTGTCGTTCCCACAATCTTCAGTTTTGAAACTCCATTTTTGTCCAATCTTCAGTTTTAGAAACTCTTCACAATCATACAATCATACAATCTTAAATTTTATGATGAATAAACTAAAGAGATAAGTTTTGGGTTTTTTGCAAGAAAAAAAACCTTGAAATTATATATATTTTAAAAAATATACTCAATTTGCCAAAAATGCAGGTCAAACTCACCAAATCATATTTAACTCATAATATAACTTCAGTTTTTTTTTAAAGCATTTACCATCACATAGATTAGAGTTTCTAAATTTTAAGAATATATTTAGACTTTAAGCCTTTAAGACATAAGAATTCCGAAGCATGATGTGTATGTAGTTCATCCTAAATATTTTTGTTTTAAATTGACTACGGTGATATAAGATTGGATTGCGGATTAAATTCGAATGGTTATTTGGCTGTGAAAAATGAGTTTGAGTATTACGTAAACAACCAATTCAGACATATACAGTTGGATCTCGAAAGTCTCTGTTATTATTTATGTATCAAAGACTAACTCTAAGTCCAACAAAGCCAAAATGTTTCACGATCGTGTTAACAGTTCGGAAATTAAAAATGAAACAACATCTCATTAGTAAAACAGGAAAAAGACCTTCCCGCCGAATCTTCAAAGTCTAAACCCATAGGTCCAAATAAGGCCCACTATTGTCATATCATGAGAATCGTAAAATAGGGTTTATCTTATCATCTAAAATCCCCGAATTGCGATTTCTTCTGCGGAATTTTCTGGTTTTTCTCTTGTGTTCCTTTCGGTAATCGTATTGCATTGTCATGAACCGTCTGATACTCCATGGGAAGAAGTCTATCGAGTTACAGAAATGGAGGATTCTAGTGAAGCTTTTCCAGAATGCATCTGCTTTTTCCAATTCTTCCTCCTCTGTTGTTGCTGCTGCTGATGCGAGCCCTCCTCAAGATCTTCGAAAGGGGAAGACTTTTACAGTCAGTCTCTTATCTCATTGATTCATTGGGTTTAACCGCAGAACTCTCAGAATCCATCTCAACGAAAATCAGCGCCGGGGGCCAGATTCCGTTCTGGGTCTTCTTAGAAGCCACGGATTCACAGATTCTCATATCTCCAACATCATTACTGATTATCCACGGGTGCTTGTTGAAAATCCAAAGAAATCACTTTGTCAAAAGCTTAAGTTTCTGCAATCCAGAGGAGCTTCAAGCTCTGAGATCACTGAGATTGTTTCCAAAGTTATTGTTTCCAAAGTTCCAAAAATCTTGGGACTCAAGCAGAACATCACTATCGTCGAATACTATAGCATTGTAGTAGCCGATAAGAGCTCCGAGTTCGAAAAGTCAAGTCAATCTTTGTGTAACGCCCCGACCGCCTCTACCGGCGAGCCACCCATCCCTCCGTAGGGCTCGTACGCTCCGCCCTTTTCCGTAAAGGAATTCCCGGAATGTCACCCATCCTAGTCCTACTCCAGCATAAGCACGCTAAACTCTGGAGTTCTCTTAGGATATACACTTCAAGTATCTCTTTATCACTGGAGTAGTTCTAATGGCATCCATTAAAGGGATTTCAACCACTAGTCTATCCATGATAGCCTTGCATCTAGCGTCAAGTAGCTCCTTCTTAGACTTCTTTGGTATCAAGGGGAAAGTGATCTTCGGTTTGTAGACCCTTTCTTCAGCAACTTTCGTAGTCTTGGCCTGATTTGGTGTCGTCTGAGAGGAGCGTCGATCGACACTAGGAGGGTGTCGATCGACACTTGTCTTTGATGTCGGTTCTTTTGAGGCTGGTTTGCTAGTGTCTTCGTGTTTCTCCATGGGTGTCGATCGACACTCTTCAGCAGTGTCGATCGACACTGGCTCCGCAGCATGTATAACATCTTCAAGCTCCTCGAATTCTTCAACACTAAGCTCTCTGGTCTGCACAAGCTGAAGGTTCTTTCCACTCCTTAATGTGATGGCATTCACATGGCGTTTGGGATTGGTATCAGTCTTCCCTGGAAGAAATCCTTCTTGCCTGTTAACAGCTCCTGCAGTTTGAGCAACTTGAACATCCAGCTTCTTCATGTGAGAGTTCAAGCTCTCAATCTTTCCATTCCGGTCCTGATACAGTGAATCAATCTTCCCATTGAAATCCACTGTCATCTTCTGCTGTCCTTCCAAAAGTTGCTCTAGCATAGACTCCATCTTGTTGTCTTGTGCAGGAGGCTTTTGGTAAGAAGAATTGACATAGCTTCTTGAGTAATTGATGTTGCTATTCTGGAATGGGAGCTTTTGAGTATAACCAGGGGAGTTTTAATTTCCTGTGAAGGAGCTCCTCTGATAATTACCATTGAAACTCATGTTCCCTTGATGGTTCCCAAACCGTTGGCCTTGAAAGCCACCTCTGTTGATGTAGTTGACATCCTCCTCTTCGCATTCTTCATTTGGTTCGAATGTCTACACTTCATTAGAAAAGTGAACTTGCTTATTCCCCACCAAGAGATTGTGTATGTTGTCTAGCTTCCTGTTGACTTCAGCAATTTGGTTTCCTCCATTTGCACCAGCTTGTTGTCTCTGTTCAAAGTATGCGTTCTTGGTGCTGTTACCAGAGGCCAAATTCTCTCTAAGCACCACCGCGTCAGCTGGGTATCTGGTGTTGAAGTTGCCATTGCTTGCTGCATCTAAAGCCATCTGGTACCTCCAATCGATCCCTCGGTAAAAGATACCGATAAGCTGTGGTTCGCTGAAACCATGATGTGGGCAGTCCATTTGGTACGATCTGAATCTCACCCAAGAAGCTTTGAATGCTTCAGTGGGACCTTGAGAAAATGCAGTGATCTTCGTCCTCAGCTCTTCAGATCTCGCGTCATCAAAGAAATTGCATAAAAATGCATTCTTTGTTTCTTCCCAAGTGGTCAAAGATCCTGGATCAAGCTGCTTCAGCCAATACGATGCATCTCCAGCAAGCGAGTAAGGAAACAGCTTGCAGAAGAGATAGTCATTGGACACTCCGTTAGCCTTAATGCTTGATGCCAAGTCCTCGAATCTCTCAATAAGGTCCATGGGATGCTCTTGAGGAAGACCATGGAACGGATGCTGAGCCACTAGTGTGAAGTAAGCAGGCTTCAGCTCAAAGTCATTCCTCTGAAATGCAGGAGGACGGATCGCAGCTCTATTGGCATAGAAATGGTCTGGGCGGTTGTACTCGCTAAGTGTTCTTCCACGTCCAACGTTTGTGGGTGCGACTTGTATTGCTTGCTCGATGATAACAGCTCCATTATCATCAAGTCTCTGTCCTCTTGCGTTCGTTCTGTGGCCTTCTCCGTCGAACAAGTTGCCTTCAGCATCGCGAATCAAAACCACAGGCTCAGCCATTGTTTCCAGCGTAGGGTGTCGATCGATGCTCGATGTGGTGTCGATCGACACTCGTGCAGATTTTCGGTTCGTACGTTCGAGACGATCGAGCTCCTGGTTGAGTTCATTTAGCTCATTTTCTTTGTTGCTCCTGGTACTGCGATTAAGCATGCACCTGAAACCAAAAATAAGAAACTAAATTAGTAACCAAAACAAAAAATAAAAACCCAGACAAAATTCTAATACTAGAAATCTGAAGGTAACTAATCTCCTTCCCCGGCAACGGCGCGAAAATTTGATATGCCCTCAAATTTACCCTAGAGGTACTCTCTCAAATTAAGAGATCAGTCGCAGTACTTAGGGATCGAATCCACAGGGAAGGGATAGTCACACAACAAACTTCTAATTTCGAATTAAGCTAAGAAGAAGTAATTAAATGTAAAAGACAGCAGGTAAATAAAAACTATGTAAATTCAGGAGACGAAACGCTAGGTTCACGGAAATTCTCAGGTGAATCCTAATTGTAGATCTAGACAGAATGTTAGGAATTATTAAGTACTGTTCTTGAACTCGAAACACAACAATAAAATCAACCAACTCTCGCTGCGAAGATTATCAATGTCGAAACCCTAGAATCTCAAATCTCTTTGCAAAATCTAACAGTTCAAACAAGCATTAAAGTTCAGATTCGATTGTTCACAAAATCCCTAAACCAAATCTTTTTGCGAATAGGTATTTTGCTCATCTAACGTTAGTTCAGGCAATCAATAATACTCTCGCATCTATTAATCAACCTAAGATCAGATTCTAGGTCATGAAGCTAGAATAAGCATTAATCACAAATCCAGATGAAGAACTCTAATGATTTTATCCTAACAATTCAATTCAACCTAACAATTCATCAATCACTGAAAAAACAATATTTATAGATTCTTAAAGTATGAGATTATGCCTAAACAATGGCTGAAAAAACTATATTTATAGGCTCAGGTTCGAATCTTCAATTCCTTGGAAGATTAGGAAAATTTTTGGGACTTTCCTTTTCTGCAAAATCTGGAAACTTCACGTCTTTGAAATAGGAAAACTTGGTGTCAATCGACACCAAGAGGCGGTGTCGATCGACACCAAGAGCCGGTGTCTATCGACACTCATCCTGCATCTTCAATCCGACTTCAACACTTCGTGACTTCATTCCATTTAGCTCCAAAATGTAATCAAATCTCCAATTTAGCTCCAATTGTACCTGAACCTACAAAGACTCTAATAGGACTCTAAAAATACCAAAAGACTCTATAAAAACACTTATATCAAGGTCCAAAAACGGGTAAAAACCATGATATATCAAAACACTCAGCGGAATCGGCGTGATAGATGAAGCAGGTGCAGACTTAGTAACAACATTAGGAATCGTGGTAGAAGTAATGGCTGCATCTGACAAATCTGTTGAAGCTGGTGTCGTAGCTGGTAAATCAGACATCCAAGAAGAAGATATAGGAACCATTGCTAACTCATCATCGAAAGCTGGAGTAATGGATGATGATGATATGGTAGGTAAATCGTGATCTGATTTCTGAGGAGGTAAGGTCTTGGAAAGGGGAAATTCTGATTCACACAAAAAAACATCCCGAGAAAAGAAAACTTTTCCCGTGTCAGGATCCAAGACTCTCCAACCTTTCTTGCCATGAGGATAGCCAACAAAAATTCCTTTAATGCTACGAGTAGCAAATTTGTCTCCCTTGTGATTTTGGTTGTGAGCGTAGCATAGACAACCAAATACACGTAAATGAGTAAGTGGAGGTGGTCGATTGTAAAGGCGTTCACATGGTGTAGCTCCATCAAGAAGAGGTGTAGGCGTGCGATTGATCAAATAAGCCACAGTTAAGATACATTCTCCCCCAAAATTCCATGGGTAAGCTCGCCTGAAACCGCAACGCACGAGCAACATTTAAGATATGTTGATGCTTACGTTCAGCACGTCCATTTTGCTGAGGTGTGCCAACGCAAGACGTTTCATGGAGTATTCATTTGTCTTGAAAAAATGAAGTTAAGCATAAGAATTCCGTACAATTATCACTACGGATTGTTTTGACCATTGTTGAAAAATGGTGTTCAACTAAAGCAGAAACATCAGATTTAGAGGGAAGCAAATATAGCCAGACACTGCGGGAATAATCATCAATGATAGTAAGAAAATAACGAGAACCGCAACGAGCCGTAGTACGATAAGGGCCCCATAGATCACATTGAACCAATTCAAATAAAGCCGTTGTTTTAGTAGAACTTGTACGAAAATATGAACGAGACTGTTCGGTGCGTATACAAATCTCACATGCCTTGGTAGATAAAGTACTATCACTAGATAAATTCGAAATAGATAATAAATCTAAAACTTTAGATGAAGGATGGCCTAAGCGATGATGCCATACATCTCGAGACACATGTTCCGTTGGATGCATTGCGCCTGCAAATTCCAACCCTCGAAAAAAATACAGACCATATTGTTGCTCAGCCACTCCAATCAGCATCTTGGTAATGCGGTCCTGAATTAGATAAATATGATCAGTGATTTGAAACATACATGCGTGTTGGCGCGTCAACTGTGAAACAGAAACTAAGTGACATTGCAAACCATCAACAAACAACACATCCTGAAGTGTAAGAGTAGAATTCAGAACGACTATTCCTTGTCGAGTAGCGAGAGTAATGCTACCATCAGGTAATTTCACAGGAAGAGGAACCACCTCTCGAATATCCGACAGAAAATTTGACTGAACCTGTCATGTGATTTGTAGCACCAGTGTCTATAATCCAAGAGTCTAAGAAAAACATACCGTTTAATGAGGTAGAGGCAGGAGGTTTCCGTTCATTCAAGAGAGTCACCAAGGTACGTCATTGCCCATCATTCAATCCACTAAGCCCCATACGATCAGAAGCTGTAACAGCATTCGCTGAAGACTGTTGTGGTGGCAAGACCTGTGCCGTAAGAGCACGTGCCGGTTTAGATGAACGAGAAGAGGAAACGCTTCCTGATGTAGAAGAAAGTTTACCACGCGGTCGGTCTCCCCACCATTCAGGATACCCAGTGTCCGAAAACAATTGGACGCAAGATGTCCTTTACGTCCGCAACTGCTGCAGAGTAATTGCATACGTTCTTCTCGGGAACGAGGTGGAGTGCGCGAGCTTATAGGCGCTGAAACGGCAGAATTGGGACTAGTGCGAATGACGTGAGCCATAAGTTCAGTTCTCTCATCAAGCACGCGAGACGTATGTTTAGAATCTTCGTCTTGCAAGAGAGTACTGTAAGCCTCATCTAAAGAAGGCAGAGGAGTACATAAAAGCAGATTCGACTTAACAGAGCCGTAAAGAGACTCATCAAGGCCTTTAAGAAATTCGTGAAGACGATCTTCGTCACGTTCGCGTTCGAGATCTACACCAAGAGGACATCCACAATTCTTTGTCTGTCGATGTTCTCATAAAGCAGTCCAAAGTTGCATCAATTTGCCGTAGTAAGTTTCAATAGACAACCCGTGTTGTCTGCAAGTCGCAAGTTCTGCCTTAATGCGTTGAACACACTGTCCGTTTTTCACTGAGTATCGGCGACGGATGTGTTCCCAGTAATCACTTGCAGTCTCAAAATGTGAGAGATTGGAGCGAACAGTAACTGTAATCGTAAGCTTAATCCAAGACAAGACTAAAGCATTGTTGGTCCACCAATCCTCCAAATCATCAGAATCAGGGCTCGGTTGTGAAATTGAACCATCAACGAAGCCAAACTTCTTTCTCCTCTTAAGTGTCGTACGGAAGTTTCCAGACCATTCGTTGTAATTTGGCCTCTTGAGTAATGTTTGAGAGATCAAAGAACCTGGATTGTTGCTGGAGGAGAGATCGTATGGCGAAATCGTACGTCTTTGAACTTCAACACGCGTCGAGTTAGATTTCTCCGTCGAACCAGACTTCGCCGTCGAACCCGATGATAAGTCACGAATATCTCCATCATTAGTCATCTTAGCGAATTATCGAGACAAAGGATTTCGAATAGACAAAGGATAAGGTCAAAGCAAAAGAGATAATAAGAAATCGAAGGTAAAAGAATGTGTAAATCGAGCAATTTTGTGTTTAAAGCTCTGATACCATGTCAAGAAACTTAAGATGTGTGTAAAAGGTATTATTGTGTACAGCGGCCAAGATATATATACAAAGTGATTAACCTAATAGTAAGTCGGTAACTCAATAATCTAATATGGAAATATTTACATATCCGACTTAACCGGATATTCATCCGTAATAGTTAGGCTTGGATGAGGGAGATGCATGGGACATGTTCATGAAGTGCCCACTCTCTCTGGTACACTCTGAAGAGAAGATAACTCAGACTTACTCAACAAGTGCGGACTACTCCAACACGAGATCTTCTCTGTGTTCAAAGGCTTTCCTCAGTGCATTGATAATCTCAAGAGTCGGTGAAGAACAAGACTGAGTTTCTGGTGAAGGAGATGAATTGGCCTATAAAGGCCCTGGTTTCGAAGCCTCAGGTGCTTGGATACAGCCTGGAGAAGAGGATAGTCCCGAGGTGTAACGTTATCAAACCTCTCTACAACAAAGGCTTGTTTGGAAGTGAAATTCCTCCATTGTTGTGGTCTGTTTTGGTACGTAGAGATCATAATTTCTTAAAAAGGTATGTGATGAAGCACGATGACAAGGAGATTGTGGCTGAGCTGATGGCTATCTATAAGAATGATCAACGATGATATAGCTGATGGCTATCTAAAAGAATGATCAACGATGAAGGTTGACTTTGTTAAACCCTTTAGCTATATCAACCCAAATTATTTCCAGCCAAACTATTGATCTCAACAATATACTATTCAAATTAAGAATTTTTATCATTAAACTACCAAAACTATTTTATTCTAATTAATTCCACATATACAGTTTAAATTCTAGATTTTGAACTTTGCGAATGTTGTTCCTAAATTCTGTTAGTAAACTTTGTGAATGTTGTTCCTAAATTTTGTTAGTAAGTAACTAATTACCAAGAATTAATATTTTTTAATAATGGGTATTTGCTAATAAAGCATACTTTTAAGCCCGAAAATGAAAAGGCCTATTTGTATTTACATAATAAAAATATAAATAAAGTTTCATATGACTAATGATAATCAGATCAGCCGTAACAAAAAGGTTAATTTCCAAATTGTGGCTCACACTAAGTCAGTGTTGGTCGTTAGTCTCCTAACCGAGCCAATAAAAGCATAAATAAACCCTAAAAGTCGTGGGATGGGAAGTGAACGAAAGCCAGAGTAGCAACAAACTTTTCTTGTTCCTTTTTTTTATTTCTGAATATTTAAAAGAGTGGCAACAAACTTTTCTTGTTCCTTTTTTTTATTTCTGAATATTTAAAAGAGTGGCAGCCTTGACAACTAGAAAACTCTNTCTTGTTCCTTTTTTTTATTTCTGAATATTTAAAAGAGTGGCAACAAACTTTTCTTGTTCCTTTTTTTTATTTCTGAATATTTAAAAGAGTGGCAGCCTTGACAACTAGAAAACTCTAATTTCTATTGCAGCCTCTGACGTCAGAAACTTGAAACAATGACGATGATGTCTGATATTCCGCATGATGTGATAGTGGCACTACAAGAGAGAAGCAAAAATCTGACGGCTTATTTCGTGGGAAATCCGTCGGAAATGGCCGTTTC
Source organism: Alliaria petiolata (assembly GCA_020283515.1). NCBI lineage: Eukaryota > Viridiplantae > Streptophyta > Magnoliopsida > Brassicales > Brassicaceae > Alliaria > Alliaria petiolata. The sequence goes on from JAHZTW010000001.1 coordinate 429,204,934, forward strand.
CGACGGATTTCCGACCAAAATTGTCCATCGGTTACAAGTGGTCGGAAATCTTCATTTGGTCGGAAATCCGTCGGAAATATCCGACGGACAAAGTCGTCGGTAATCCGTTAGAAATTTCCGACAGATTTCCGACGGAAGCGTTTCCGACGGGTTTCCGAGAGATTTCCGAGGAAACTCGGAATTCCGAGTTTTTAAAAATATAATAAATAAAATATATATATAAATTAAAACTAAAATTAAAATTATATTAATATTATATTAAAGTTAATTAAACATAAAATTTATATTATAGAAATTGTTTTTAAAAAAAAAACAAAAAACAAAAAAAAAACATTGTTTTAAACTTCCTAAACAAACAAACTACTTAGTAAATAAATGTGGAAAAGACGCTTGCATTATTTCTTTCATCTGTCGTAGCTCTTCACGAGTCGATTCGTGTGCAGTCTCCAACCGTTCATGCTTCTTCCCCATTTCCTCGACAACCGCATCACGCTCTTTAACTTCTTGAGTAAGCCTTTCGATCTCAGCTTTGTATTGTGTCGGAGGGTAACGATAATCCGAAGTAGAAGAAGACTTAACTCCTTCGAATCTCGGAAGGTTGGCTAACCCTAAGGTTCGACCCTTTACTTTCCGAGTTTCCTAAATAAAATTATTAAAATATTAGTTAATAAAAATTTTAAGAGGAAAAACAAATATAAAAAAAAAACTTACGGAGAGAACAATGTCGTTGATCTCATCTCGGGTTAGCTCGTTCGAGGACGACGAGCAATCGGGATTTTCCTGGGACAGTTGGGTCAAGCGATCGAGCTTCTTCTTCTTGCATTTCTCCACAACCTCCCGAACACCGAAGTCATGGACTTCACCGGTTGTTTTGTTGGTGTACCTCGTCTCCATAACATCCAGATAATCGGGAACGACTCCACCCGCTTCTAATGTCTATGAAATTATTTACAAATTATATAAAGTAAAATATAATAAATAAGTAAAATATTTTGAAAATTATAAATTTACTTACCATTTCAGCGACTTGACATAGGGTGGACTTTGCGCCTCCGTTGTGAACATAAATTCCTTTTCCTCCTCGCTCACTCTTCCGGTTCTTCGAGTTCTTTGCCGATTGTAACTTTGTGCTATCCCGACTCCAATACTCGCAAAATCCCTTCCAGACATCCTCCTCGAGATCCTTGGGCGGATCTTTTTGCTCGATCCACTTTTGCTTCCACTCGTTCAAGTTTCTTGAATATTGCAAGGCGGTGAACCTAACAAACTCTTCGAGAACCTCTCGGGTCCTCTGCCAATCCCAAGTGAAGTCTTGCTGCAAAAAAAATTATCAATATTTTAGAGGAGATAAGTTGTTTCTTTGTTGTTGTAGTGAATGAGGGAAGGTGGACTTGCATTTATAGGAAAATGGTTGGATATTTCCGACGGAATTCCTACGGATTTCCGACGGATCTCTGACATAATTCCAACGGCTAACTAACGGCTATATTATTCAAACGGCTAAGAAATCCGTCAGAATTCCGTCGGAAATTGCCGACGGATTTCCGACGGTTTCTTTCTTCCTTAAAATTTGGTCGTAAATTTCCGATTATATTATTCACGGTTTTGATTCCGTCGGAAATTTCCGACAGATTTTCGACTGTTTTTTACTTTGTCAGAATGTGGTCGCAATTCCGTCGTAAAATTCCGACGGATGAGTTTCCGTCGAAATTCCCGTCGGAAATTACCCTGTTTTCTTGTACTGTGGATATACTCTCTAGGGTTTCGATGAGAACCACTAGCAAACAATGGAACGGTTTATCCAGAGATCTGAGCTTTGCAAAGAAGCATCGTGGTGAAGCAGTCAAGGAGTTCCTAATGATGATGAAGAGTGAGTTTAAGGTTTGTTTAACGAGTGTCAATCTCCATGGAATCCAATCTATAAAGCCTATAGGTGATCTCGTCAAGATATATGATGCCTTAAGAGGTGTGGTCTGCTGGAGAACGAGGTCATGTCATTGTTGAAGAGGAATCCTCAGTTCATGCGGATTTCAGAGGAGAACATAGTGAACTCTATTGAAACGCTTACAGGCCTAGGATTCACCAGAGACGAGTTTGTGTTGATGATCAAGCGCTATCCTGAGCGCATAGGGTTTTCTGGAGATACAGTGAAGAAGAAGACTGAGTTTCTGGTGAAGAAGATGAATTGGCCACTAGAGTCTCTGGTTTCACACCCTCAGGTATTTGGATGGAATGGAGAAGGGATTGTGCCGAGGAGTAATGTAATCGAAAGCTCTCATGTCCAAAGGATTGCTCGGCGACAGAATTGAGCTCACTCCAATGTCGTCTGTTTTGGCGTGTACTGATCAGACGTTCTTATTAAGTACTAAAAATCCTTTGAATTTTGAGATTCTCTCCAGATTTTGAATTCTGTTAATGTTGTTCCTAAATTTCGTTGGTAAACACTAAAAATCCTTTTAGCAAAAAAAGAAGAAAAAGTACTAAAAATCCAAATTTTGGAATAATGTTGCGTAGAATACTTTTAGGCCCAAGGTTTATCTAAGGTAAGGAGTATGAAAGCATATTTGAATTTACATAAAATAAATAAATAAAGTTTTACATAGCTATTGGCAATTAGATCAGCTGTAGCACAATGGTTAATTTCATGATGGGTCGTGAACGTTTGTTTCTCAGAAATCCGGGTTCGATCCAGGCAGCGGAATATTTTATAAAATCATATTTATTGCGATTTTGAGTCCGGCAAGTGAATAAACGGAGAAGATGTGTATGCCATTTGCAGAATCAATCTCGATGAAAGTCAGCTTCGAGGACAAGGGAAATCCTGATTCCGTTCTGAATCTTTTGAGAAGTCACGGGTTTATCCACCATCGTAAGGGCTTATCCAGGATTGCTTATATTAGATGCTGAGAAATCAGTTGGTCCAAAGCTTCGGTTTCTGCAGTCCAGAGGAGCTTCAAGCTATGAGCTCACTGAGATTGTCTCAAATGTGCCTAAGATCTTGGGGATGAGATGGCAGAAAGCAATCAGCAGACACTACGATTTCATCAAAGACATCATAGAAGCGGATAAGTGTTCCAAAGGGTACGAAAAGTCATGTCAGTCTTGTTGGAAGAGGAAACTTGGTTCTATTCTATATATGTGTTTTATAAACTCTTTTTGGAATGCTTTATAAACTTCTTAAGAGGTCTTTTATAAAACTTGGTTCTATATGTTATATTACAACGTGGGAGAGATGGCTATTTATAGCCTCTAACATACAAAATATCTAAATATTTTAATCATAATCTAGAGATTTCTACTCAATAATTAACTAGACAAGTGTCTAGATTTTACTTTTTCTACTACTCTCTAGAACATTTCTAGGCGGTGGAAGTAGTTAATATTTGGATAAAGAGTTTTGGGTTTAAGCCCAATAACCATTACTCCAAACTTAATCTTGATCCAAAATCAAGTTTACTTTCCAACACCCCCTTTTAAACTTGATTTTGTTACTCCAAGCAAACTCCTCATCTTGACAACATCTTGACAAAATCTTTACGCTTGTGTTCTCCCATGGGTTTATGCTTCTTTCCAATATGTATCAGGGAATCGATATTTCTATTCTTCTTTGACCACTTCTGATTTTTATGTCTAGTTCTTAGTTGCTTCCTCTGTTTGAATTTGAATCTCCACGACTTCGGCATTTTGCTCAAGCCACTTGGGTGATTCTTTCTTCTTCCTCTTTTAAGCATTTGGTCAAACAATAGGTATGCACAAAGTTTGGTTGCGACACATGACTTCTGAAAATTCTCTGCCACTTCCAACACCTGAGATTGTGTTATTGATGTATTCTCATCGATTCCCAACTCTGAATCAATTGCGTCTCGCGATTCCTTCAAGAACAATTTCTCCTTTTGCTTAACTACATCTATCTGCAGCTTCAGAAACTCGAGTCTCTCTTCTTTTGTAATCCTGAGACTTTCATGTTCTTTACGAATCCTTGACTCCTGCTTTGTTGTCTTAGCCCCGATCTTTTCAATCTCATCTTTTAGTTTACGCAGACTTTCCTTATCTTTGAGCAATCGCTCATTTACCATATGAAGCTTTTTCTCTTCGGCTTTTAGAGCTTTTTCTTTTTCCTTCACAGCTTCCAGCCTTGCTTTAAGATCTTTGTATTTCTCCTTCACTCTCTCCTCCATTTCTTCCAAAGCTGCCTCTTTCTTCGCCAATTATTCTCCCTTGTGGCTGATCTCAACTTGCAGCTGCTCAATTTCACCTTTCTTACTCTCAAGTTCTTTCAGCTCCATCTTTGATTCATCTCCTAAAGTCATGTCTCCTTTTACCGACTCATCAAGCTCCACGAACATGCTTCTTTTTCCGCACAAGTGATTGCTTGCACCGCTGTCAAGGTACCACTTGGGGACCTCATCTCGTTCATATTACTTGTATGCCATTAATAGCATATCATTTTCTTGGTTTTTCTCCTCAACATAGTTGGACTTCTCTTCAACTCTATTGTTGTTTCGAGCCTTGCATTCGGAAGCATAATGTCCAAATTTCCCATAATTGTAGCATTTAACGTTTGACTTATCGTACCTTGATTTTGAAACTCCTCTTCCACGACCTCTTGATGTGTATTCTCTTCTTTGGTTGGTGTTGTTTTCATAAAATCTCCAACCTCATCCATAACCATATCCACGACCTCTTCCTCGGGTTTGACCGCCACCTCGTCTTGGATGACTTCAGCCACCTTCTTCTTTAGCTGGATCAAAGCGCATCTTGAGTACTTGTTCTCCAATATCTTCCTTTTTCTTCTTCTTCTCTTCATAAGCATGTAATGACCCAAGAAGTTGCTCTGGCCCAAGAAGTTGCTCTATCGTCATAGTCCCCAAATCTTTTGTCTCTTCAATGACGGTGACGATATGCACAAATTTTTTATCCAACGATCTAAGAACTTTCTCCATGATTCTCACCTCATCTAACTTCGCACTGTTTCTTTTTAAGGTTATTAGTAACCGTCAAAACTCTTGAGAAGTAATCTGAGACGAGTTCATCTTCCTTCATCTTCAGTGCTTCAAATTCTCCTCTTAGAGTTTGAAGATGTACCTTCTTAACTTGCTCCGCTCATTTGTAAGAAGTTCAAAGCTTCTCCCATGCTTCTTTGGCTGACTTTGCTTCTGCGACCTTCTCGAACGTATCTTCATCTAATCCTTGATGGATTAGGCAGAGAGCCTTCTTGTCTCTCTTTCTTGAATCTCTCAAGCTATTCTTTTGAGCTTGAGATAGACCACCATCATTATCTGGTTCAACGAAGCCTTTCTCGACGATCTCCCACGCATCGTGAACTCCTAGGATCGCCCTCATTCTTAGATTCCAGTTGTCATAATTGTCTTTTGTGAGCATAGGAACTTGGAAGGGAACACTGCTACTCGCCATCTTTAAGAGAATCATCGAGCTCTGCTACCACTTTGTTGGAAGAGGAAACTTTGCTCTATTCTATATATGTGTTTTATAAACTATTTTTGGAATGCTTTATAAACTTCTTAAGAGGTCTTTTATAAAACTTGGTTCTATATGTTATATTACAACGTGGGAGATATGGCTATTTATAGCCTCTAACATACAAAATATCTAAATATTTTAATCATAATCTAGAGATTTCTACTCATTAATTAACTAGACAAGTGTTTAGATTTTACTTTTTCTACTACTCTCTAGAAGTTCTAGGCGGTGGAAGTAGTTAATATTTGGATCAAGAGTTTTGGGTTTAAGCCCAATTACCATTACTCCAAACTTAATCTTGATCCAAAATCAAGTTTACTTTCCAACAAGTCTTTGCCACAAGCTAATAAACTCAGAAATGTATCGTTTTTGAGAGACAAAGCAATAGAATAGAAAGTCAATGTCTATAAAAAAGTTAGGCTTTTCGGTGGGAGATGTATGGGAAATGTTCAAGAAGTGTCCACCAGAGATTGTGAGGAATCATGATGACAATGAGCTTGTTGCTGAGTTAATGGCTGTCTTCACCAGAGATTCTGCTTCATAGATCATAAGACTTGTCAAGGATGTTTCTTTTCTTGTGTTGGGTTTTTTATATAGACATACACATATGGGATCTTTGAAGTACGTGAGACATGGTTCCAGTGGTAGGTAATCTAATGGTAAGTTCCTTTTCATCTTTGAAGAATTTAGCACCGTTTGTTTGTTTGTTCTCGACAGGAACGTGAGTGTGAATCTCTCTTAGACGCAGAACAAAGTTTTAGTGATTAAACAGTTTGAACCGAGATTTGCTAACATGAAGTACCCTAAACCGGAGATTAACCAAAGCAATTGAATGATAGAATTGTGTTTGTAACCGCGATTCCATAATTTGTTTTAAGGGTTGACTTTGTTAAACACCTTAACTATACCATCCCAAATTATTTCGTGAATGTCGTTCCTAAATTTTGTTAGTAAGTAAATTACTAAATCAATATTTTTAAATGATGGGTATTTGCTAATAAAGCATACTTTTAAGCCAAGCCTACTTGAAGTTACATAAGATAAATAAATAAAATTTTATATGACTAATTGTAATCAGATCCGCGGTAGCACAAAGGTTAATTTCCAAATTGTGGCTCACACTGTCAGTGTTGGAGCTTTAATAGATATCCGGGGTCCCGAATATATTTTTTTATATTTATATATATAACAAAATGCTTTTCGTCCCCTAATTGGGCAAATAAAACCAAAACTAAACCCTGGAAGTCGTGGGGAGTGTACAAAATCGTATTAGGAGCAAACTTTTCTTGTTCGGTTTTTTCTTATTTCTGAAAAAGTTTAGAAACCACATCTACATATTTTAAAGAGTGGCAACCTTGACAACTAAAACAAAACTCTAATTTCTAACTTGAGAACCACTAGCAAACAAAGGAACGGTTTAACCAAAGAAGCATCGTGGTGAAGCCAGTGGCGGAGCCAATGTGTTAGGAGGGTGGTCAATTGACCCACATGGATTTTTTTTAAATAACTAAACTTTTTTAAATATTTTTAATTGACCCATGTCCAAAATCATTATTGACCCATGTCCAAAATCATTGTTGACCCATATAAAATTTTAGATTAACTATAGTTCAATAAGTATAATAATATATTTAAAAATGTTAGCCCAATAAGACAATAAACATCATAAGTAACTTTAATAAAAGGAAAGTCAATTAACTAAGTAAGTTTATTTCTATTAATTAAAAAACCCAAAAAAAACAAAACTTCCTAACTTAATTCACGATTGTGAGAATACGGCTGCAAAATCTTCATAACCTGCGTATCTTCTTCTCTCCCTCTCTTTCTCCGAATCCCTAATTCAACTTGTAAGTTGTATTTCTCTGTAATTCAATCTGCAAACTAAAAGTTTCAAGTAATTCACCTGTTTTTTAAATCTCTTTTTTCTCTTTTACTTGTTGGATACTTTATTATTGTAATGCGTATTTTTGTTTGTTGTGTTTATGTATGTAGCGTCAAAAGCAATGGATCGGTTTTAAAAAAAAAATAAAATCTCCACCATCTAATATCGATTTGGTTGATTTATCATGTGATCCAGCAAAGCGAAAAAATATTCAAGATTATCATCCTAATCAAAGAGATGAGGTACGACTCAAATACTTGAGTAGAGGACCTTGTCAACCTCGAGGTCATACTTTTAAACAAAAGTCAATTAGAAATGTATTACAACGCTTTAATCCACATTGGTTTGATCAGTATCCTGATTGGATAGAGTATAGTGTGGAAGAAGAAAAGTCTTTTTGCTTGTATTGTTACTTGTTCAGAGTTCAAGTTGGAAAACAAGGTGGAAGTGATGTTTTTGTATCGTCGGATTTTTCTAGCTGGAATAAGGCTGATAGCTTCAATAAACATGTGGGTGATCATACTAGTTTTCACAGCAATGCCAAAAATAAATGCGAAGATTTGATAGACAAGATCATTCTATCATACATGCTTTACATAAGCAAACGGATGCTGTGAAAAATGATTATCGAATTCATTTGAGTGCTTCGATCGATGTTTGTAGATACTTGTTACACCAAGGCTTATCTTTTCGTGCTCATTATGAGAATGAAGAGTCAACAAACAAAGGTAATTTCTTAGAGCTTCTGAAATATACGGCGAGTCAGAATGAGGTTATAAGAAAAGTTGTGTTACAAAATGCTCCTAAAAATAATCAGATGGCATCTCCTCCAATTCAGAAAGACATTGCACATTGTTTTGCAGAGGAAGTAATTAACTCTGTTATCCAAGAAATTGATAATGATGTCTTTGGCTTGTTGTTAGATGAGTCTGCTGATGTTTCAGATAAAGAGCAAATGGATGTGGTTTTTCGATTCGTTGATAAATTCGGGTTGGTAAAAGAAAGATTCATTGGCATTAGTCATGTGAAAGAGACATCTTCTTTAACTCTGAAGTCTGCTATTGATTCTTTGTTTGCAAAACATGGATTGAGTTTGAAAAAGGTAAGAGGACAAAGGTATGATGGAGCTAGCAATATGAAAGGAGAATTCAATGGATTGAGATCATTGATTTTGAAAGAAAGTGGATCTGCATATTATGTTCATTGCTTTGCTCATCAACTTTAGTTGGTTGTTGTGGCAGTCAAGGAATGATGAAGAGTGAGTTTAAGGTTTGTTTAACGAGTGTCAATCTCCATGGAATCCAATCTATAAAGCGTATAGGTGATCTCGTCAAGATATATGATGCCTATCACTGTAACGGCTTATTGTTATGCCTCGTCGAGGACGACAACAACACTACTACGCTCGTGGTTTGGGACCCGTATTTGTGTCAAACCAGGTGGATCGAACCAAGAATCACTTGCCGAAGATTAACTGTCTTATCATATATGTATGTCTTGGATATGACAGCGACAACGACCAAAAAATTATGAAGTGTTAATTAGTTTATGTGATTTTTAAGCAAGAAATCTACGATTGTAAATCTAATTCATGGAGGGTTCTTAGAGGCATATAGTGTCCATCCAATAAAGCATGAATCTGCAAACTCCACATCAAGTAGTTTGTGCTTGTGAGTTTGGAGACACTCGGACATATAGATTCTGAATGTGTTATCTTATTAGAATGTATTGTACATGTATATATACAGACATAAAGAGAGAGCTAGGGTGAGACTAATTACAATTAAGCCCTTAGCTTATAGTTACGTACAATATATCCTTTATATATAGGTCGGCAATATTATAGACGAGGAAAGGAAACGTTTTTGCTCGTCAAGGGTTCTTAGAGCCTCGTTTACTATGTTTTGATTTTACAAGAGAGAGATTTTCACCGCCTCTGGATCTACCCTTTCCTTTTGTTGATGATGGTAATGTGTTTCTATCGAGTGTTAGAGAAGAGAAGCTTGCAGTGTTGTATCAGAGCTTTAGCGCATATAAGATGGAGATATGGATTACGACTAAGGTTGAGCCTAACGCGGTGATGGTATGGTGGAACAAGTTCTTAACCTTTGATGATATGGGACCAATCACTAGACTTCGGGTTCAACCTGGTAGTTTTTTCGTTGACGTAGAGAAGAAAGTGTGGCAATGCTTTGTGATATAGACACATTTGAACCGACCAACAAGACCTATGGTTGCAGCGTCATTGGAGTAGAAGCTCGCTATAGGTGTGTGTGCCCTTATTATGTTCCAAGCTCAGTGCAAAATCAACCAATCCGGCGAAAGGAAAGGAGGAGAGTATCATTAGTCTATTACAATACCTTGTTTGTTTGGTTTATCATCTCTTTTTCATTTCTTTTTTCTTTTGTTATCATCTTCTTTGAACAAGACTAGTCATAAATTGAGACATTAGGTTATGAATTTACTCATAAACCATATTTTCGTTTCTCTATCATCCCAAAATTTTGATTTCTTGGTTTGGTGTATCATCTCTTTTTCCTTTTTTTCTTTTCTTTTGTTACCATCTTCTTTGAACAAGACTAGTCATTAATTGAAATTAGGTTATGAATTTACTCATAAACTTTATTTGGCGTTTCTCTGAAGTTATCTTTACTTTACAATATAACCCTTTCAGTATTTTTTGAAAAGCATTTAATGTCACATACATTTAAATTTTCTACATTTTAAGAATAAACTTAGACTTTTAGAGGTGATGCTTTCGATATGATACATAGTTTATTCTAATTTTGTTTTAAAAATGGACTGTGGTGATGACAAATTATATTACAGAGTACATTCGAATTATTTGGCTGTGAAAATGATTTTGAATCTATACTAAAACCTACTGTTTGGGGTTCCTTAGGCCACATCAGATTTTTTTTGCTTGGTCTCAAATAGACACGTGGCATTCATTATCTCAATCAAAATAAAACTCTCTGCAATGAAGTCATAACAGCATATATCTCCGTCTTATATGACTTACGAATTGCCAACGAGCCGACGATTCGACCGAGATGTTTGTTAGGAGATTTAGCACATGTTTAGATGAGGTTGGACAACAAAGGAAACCCAAAGAAAGGGAAGGAAAGCATCGTCACTTATCTATTTTGTCATCTAAAAAGTCTTTTCGTCGGCAACCAAGGTAATAAAATTAGCTATGAAGAATGTTTGGGGCAATATAAATTCTGAAATACCGCTATGCTGATTATTTCCCATCTGATTAAGACTGTGATGCGTCATTATCAACTGCTGGTGAATTTTTGGCTTATTCGTTTTGTTACATTCAGATTTTTACAAGTGCGGATTTGCTTCAGCTTCTTTATTTTTACATCCGATTTGATTTGATCGATCAGGTTGGTGAAATAATTGTTTCAATTCACAGTGAAGATTTTAAACATTGAAGGGTGTTGATGTTATAAGTTCAAAGATGATTAAGGAGATCAGAGATGAAGAAAAAGTAAGAAGCGAAAATAGAATGCGTGTTTGGTTCCTTAAAAGCTTGTGTTTCTTATTTCATTGTTTTGGGGGTTCCTGCAGGTCTTGTGATGAGATTTGGTCATGTGGATGTTGGATTTAGAAGATACGGATTCTAATTGATGGAGGGAGGTGGTCTGGTTAAGAAAGTGACTAAGATATAGAATATAAATGTTCTATATAGAATGACTCTCTATATAGATGTTCTATATAGAATAACTCTCTATATAGAATCTAACACAATATAGAACTCGATGGTTTGATAAAGAATAACTCTCTTTATTAAGTTTAGAAAATCTCTCAAAACTAAACTTCAAACCTCATACCTTTGATCACAACTCGATCAAGGTATTTATAGAGATAACACACCTTTGCTATTTCTATTTCCTATTCCTATTAGTAATGGAAAACTACTCTTTTCCTATTACAACTTGAATAAGATAATTTCTTTTTAGCCTTTCTTATCTCTAACCGACTTGCTAAAGACTTTTTGGGCTGCAAGCTATTCGAAGCTTATCCAACATTCTCCCTCGTAAGCTTCGACTTGATCTTGGACATGTCTTGAACACCTATCAAGCTCCTCATCTCAGCAAACTTGATCCGCGCCAATGCCTTCGTTAGTATGTCCGCCTTCTGCTCGGTTCCGGGTACATGCTCCACATCAACGAGCTCCCTTTCAATGCATTCTCGAATGAAATGGTAGCGCTTATGAATGTTCTTACTTTTGCCATGAGACACCGGGTTTCGGGTGAGAGCAATCGCGGACATGTTATCGATCTTGATGAGAACTTGTTCCGTCTTCAATCCCGTAATCTCGCTTAGAAGATCTTGAAGCCACATAGCTTTCCTTGCTGCTTCTGTTGCTGCCATGAACTCGGCTTCACATGAAGAGAGGGCGACCGTGTCCTGTTTTTGAGAACACCAAGTAATTGGTGAAGATCCAAAGTAGAAGATATGACCCGTTGTACTTCTTCCGTCGTCTTGGTCAATGTTATGGCTACTATCACTATAGTCGTCTTGGTCAATGTTTCAACTCTCCATGCAAGAAAACGGTTTTTACATCCAGATGATGAATCTCCCATCCTTTAGATGCTACCAATGCTATCAATAGCTGAATGGTCTCAATACGTGCAACTGGTGCAAATACTTCATCGAAGTTTATGCCTGACTCTTATATGTATCCTTTTGCTACAAGTCTCGCCTTGTGCTTGTTGATAGTATTGTCCGCGTTCTTCTTGAGTTTAAAGATCCACTTGAGACCAATGACCTTCATATCTCCCGTTCTATCAACTAGAAACCACGTCTTGTTTTTGTTGATAGACTCGATCTCTTCTTTGCATGCTAGTCTCCACTTTAATGACCCCTTTGCTTCCTTGAAGCAGTTCGGCTCATCGTTTACTAGGAGTAAAAGTCTTTCGCATTCTAAGGATGCTTGAAGGAGACAATCATTAAGATAGGCTGGCTTACCTACTTGACAATTTGATCTTCCGAGTGGTTGTTGTACGGGTTGGTCGTGTGCAATTTCTTCGTCATGCGTGTTGTCATCTTCTCCATGATCACTTAGATCTTCTTCCTCGTTTTCGTGATGATCATCTTCATTATCGTGATGATCATTCCTGATTATTGGAGGACCTTGTCCTGTGTCTACAATATCTCCCCAAGTCAAGTGAAACATTCATGGATCTCTGTTTGATCCTTCTCCGGTTTCACTCCAATTCCAGCTTGACTTCTCGTCGAAGATTACATCACGGCTTACCACAATCCTCTTCTGCGTTTGATTGTAAAGCCTATACGCCTTGGTTCCAGGTTCTAAACCAAGATGTATCAATAGGCTTGATCTATCGTCGAGCTTCTTGAGGTTTGTTGTCTCAATCTTAGCATAAGCTAAACACCCAAATACCTTTGGATGCTCAAAATTCGGTTTCTTGTTTCTCAAGCATTCGTATGGTGTCATGTTCTTGAGAGCTTTTGTTGGTACTCGATTGATTATGTGAGTGGCGTGTCGCACAGCTTCTCCCCACAAATAGTTCGTTACTTTCAACGCCTTGAGAGTACTTCTTGTCATTCCCAATAGAGTCCGATTTCTTCTCTCCACAACTCCGTTTTGTTGCGGTGTATAAGGTGCCGTGAGATGCCTCTTGATCCCGTTCGTATTGCAGAATTCATTGAATTCCCCTGAAGTAAACTCTCCTCCTCTGTCTGTCCTTAGAGTTAAGACTTTCTTCTCGAGATCCTTCTCTACTAGGTTCTTGAATTCTTTGAACCTAGAAAATGCATCACTCTTCTCCTTTATCAAGATAGACCACATGTATCTTGAGTAATCGTCTATTATAACAAATATGTATTTGTTATGAGCGACGGTTGGTGGTGAGATCGGGCCACACAAATCTGCATGTAGTAGCTCTAGAGGCTTAGATGCTCGATACATGGTTGCTTTCAGGAAGGAGTGTCGAGTTTGTTTCCCCACCAAACACGACTCGCACAGTCGAGTTTGATTTTTCAGATCATGCTTCTTGCAGTATTGTGCTGAAATCTGATGTTCAGCGCCAGCATAGACCGTTCAAATTTTTCAACTTTCTTCTACAGAACAGTGAATTCCTTCCCATTGTTGAGAGCCACTGGTACTCTTCTAATGTAGTGGGATCGGCAATGTTCAGGGTTTCAAAGAAACTTCAGACGTTGAAGAAGCTGATCAGAGAATTCAGTAAAGGAAACTACTCAGAACTTGAGAAAAGAGTGGAGGAGGCGCACGACAAATTGCTATCTTATCAGAATCTAACGCTCACAGATCTGTCAGAGATGCACGCTGAGCAGGAGTTGGAAGCTCAGAGGAAATGGCAAATCTTGTCCTTGGCAGAGGAAAGTTTATTTTGCCAAAGGTCCAGAGTTACTTGGCTGAGAGAAGGAGATGGAAACACACCTTTCTATCACAGAATGACAAAGGTGAGGAATACAATAAACCAAATTCACTATCTCCTTGATGAAAACGAGAGTAAGCTAGAATCTCAGAGTTCTATTCAAAATCATTGCATTCAATATTTCTCGGACCTGTTGGGAAGTGAAATGGAGCCTCCCATGTTCATTAAATAATTCTAAGTGCATTGGATTATCCGCAGAGTCGGTGAAGAAGAAGACTGAGTTTCTGGTGAAGGAGATGTTTTGGCCACTACAGGCCTTGGTTTTGCGGCCTCAGGTGATTTCATACAGCATGGAGAAGAGGATTGTACCAAGGTGAAACGTTATCAGAGCTCTCATGTCCAGAGAGGATTGCTCGGAAAGGGAAGTGAACTCCCACTAATATCGTCTGTTTTGTCGTGTACCGATGAGATGTTTTTGAAAAGGTATGTGATGAAGCACGATGGCAAGGAGCTTGTGCCTGAGCTGATGGCTATCTTTGGCCAGAGTTCATAAGGAACGCTTAGAACAATGACCAACGTTTAAGGGTTTTGTTTTCTATTAGTTTTAAGACTAATGGTGAATCTTCTGTAATCTCAGTTTGACCTGTATATGCAATCTTCTGTAATCTCAGTTTTCCTGAGCTGTTGAAACTGAAATTATCGTAACGTTTTTGTAGGCATCAGCTTTTAGTGTATTCATAACTCTATCCAATATCCCATAATTAATAGAAAACGTCATTCTGAAAACGCTAATTTTTAAAACTTTTATCTGTGAGCATGGTTTTGAGTCTTTTGAAAGCAATTTTAGAAATGGTTTGGTCAGAGACTATATAAATATGGTAAGAATAAATGTCGAATGCCTTATCTACTGTGTAATAAGTCATTTAAATCTTTTCTCTTTTTTAATACAAAAATAAAAAAAAGATTTTTTCTTGTTATAATCATAATCATGAATTTGTAGTCTCCACCAAGATTGTGTAATGATTTATGTAGTTGATTTATGCTCAGCAAGTTTGTTTGCTTGAAAAAGTACAGAGCAGAAGATGATAGAATCCACTGATACATTTTTAGGCCTAGGATTCACCAGAGATGAGTTCACAAGGATTGTCAGGAAGATTGTACCCTAAAAGTACAATAAAAGCAGAATTAAACCCTAAAAGTCGTGGGATGGGAAGTGAACAAAAGCCAGAGTAGCAACAAACTTTTCTTGTTCCTTTTTTTTTATTTCTGAATATTTAAAAGAGTGGCAACCTTGACAACTAGAAAACTCTAATTTCTATTGCAGCCTCTGACGTCAGAAACTTGAAACAATGACGATGATGTCTGATACTCCGCATGATGTGGTAGTGGATATACTCTCTAGGGTTTCGATGAGAACCACTAGCAAACAATGGAACGGTTTATCCAAAGATCCGAGCTTTGCAAAGAAGCATCGTGGTGAAGCAGTCAAAAGTTCCTAATGATGATGAAGATTGAGTCTAAGGTTTGTTTAACGAGTGTCAATCTCCATGGAATCCAATCTATAAAGCCTATAGGTGATCTCGTCAAGATATATGATGCCTTAAGAGGTGTGGTCTGCTGGAGAACGAGGTTATGTCATTGTTGAAGAGGAATCCTCAGTTCATGCGGATTACAGAGGAAAACATAGTGAACTCTATTCAAACGCTTACATGCCTAGGATTCACCAGAGACGATTTTGTGTTGATGATCAAGCGCTATCTTGAGTGCATAGGGTTTTCTGGAGAAACGGTGAAGAAGAAGGCTGAGTTTCTGGTGAAGAAGATGAATTGGCCACTAGAGTCTCTGGTTTCGCACCCTCATGTATTTGGATAGCATGGAGAAGAGGATTGTGCCGAGGTGTAATGTAATTGAAAGCTCTGATGTCCAAAGGATTATTCGGCGACAGAAGTGAGTTCACTCCAATGTCGTCTGTTTTGGCGTGTACTGATCAAACGTTCTTAATCAGTACTAAAAATCCTTTGAATTTTTGAGATTCTGTCCAGATTTTGAATTTTGTTAATGTTGTTCCTAAATTTTGTTGGTAAACACTAAAAATCCATTTAGCAAAAAAAGAAGAAAAAAATTACTAAAAATCCAAATTTTTGAATAATGTTACGTAGAATACTTTTATGCCCAAGGTTTATCTAAGGTAAAGAGTATGAAAGCATATTTTAATTTACATAAAATAAATAAATAAAGTTTTACATAGCTATTGGCAATTAGATCCGCTGTAGCACAATGGTTAATTAATTTCATGATGAGTTTCTCTAACAGAAATCCGGGTTCGACCCCCGGCCGGCAAGTGAATAAACGGAGAAGATGTGTATGCCATTTGCAGAATCAATCTCGATGAAAGTCAGCTTTGAGGACAAGGGAAATCCTGATTCCGTTCTAAATCTTTTGAGAAGTCACGGGTTTATCCACCATCGTAAGGGCTTATCCAGGATTGCTTATATTAGATGCTGAAAAAACAGTTGGTCCAAAGCTTCGGTTTCAAAAGCTCACTGAGATTGTTTCAAAAGTGATTGATTGGTTCTCCCGCTAGCATCCGCAAACGCAGCTTTTGCGGGTGGTAGCGGTTGTTGGCGTTTGACAACAATCACACAAAATGCTTTCTACCACTTCGAACTGCTTTGTGTCGCTCAAAATCAAAAGCTCCTTCCAGCTAGCGTTTGCGGTTGCGGGCGATTGCGGGTGGATAAATAAAAAAAATTAAAATTAAAAAAACACAAAATTTATTTAAAATTAAGATGTATATATAAGAAACTTTTAAAAAAATAAGATTTGAATATTATAATTACAAATAGATAAATAAATTTAACATTTTTAACTAATATTCATTAACAATCTTTCATAATTTTATATGTATAAGATCTATAAACTCTAATTATTTTGATAAATATTTTTTTCATCACTAATGTATATATAACAACTAAAATTCTTTTCATCTAACATCTCCATTTAAAAAAAAACAATTTTTCTATTAAAATCATAACTTTCATCCAAATTAAAAAAATTGAGAAGTAAAAGTAATAATTTTTATAATTATTAAAGTTTAATTAATAATTTTATAGTTTTTTACAATAATATGGTTTTTAATATTTTTGTATAGTTATAAATTTTTTATATATTGTTAATTTATTGTTTAACCGCTATTACACCCGCAAATTAACCAGTCGTAAATATCCCGCAAATACACCTGTTTTTAACCGCTGTGCCAGTCGTACAACCCGCTTAATAACGCTGTTAACCGCAATCGCCCGCTTCCGCAAACTCTCGCAGCCGCAACCGCAACAGCTGCGTTTAAACCAGTCAGACCCTAAGATCCTGGGGATGAGATGGCAGAAAGCAATCAGCAGACACTACGATTTCGTCAAAGACATCATAGAAGCGGATAAGTGTTCGAAAGGGTACGAAAAGTCATGTCAGTCTTTGCCACAGGCTAATAAACTCAGAAATGTATCGTTTTTGAGAGACAAAGCAATAGAAGAGAAAGTCAATGTCTATAAAAAGTTAGGCTTTTCGGTGGGAGATGTATGGGAAATGTTCAAGAAGGGTCCACCAGAGATTGTGAGGAATCATGATGACAATGAGCTTGTTGCTGAGTTAATGGTGATCACCAGAGATTCTGCTTCATAGATCATAAGACTTGTCAAGGATGTTTCTTTTCTTGTTTTGGGTTTTTTATATAGACACACACATATGGGATCTTTGAAGTACGTGAGACATGGTTCCAATGGTAATAATCTAATGGTACGTTCCTTTTCATCTTTGAAGAATTAAGCACCGTTTGTTTGTTTGTTCTCGACAGGAACGTGAGTGTGAATCTCTCTTAGACTCAGAACAAAGTTTTAGTGATTAAACAGTTTGAACCGAGATTTGTTAACATGAAGTACCCTAAACCGGAGATTAACCAAAGCAATTGAATGATAGAATTGTGTTTGTAACCGCGATTACATAATCTATTACATAAAGACTCAGTTGAGTCTCACAATAGCCTGACACGTCAGCACCCACCTTTGTGACACATCAGCACTTGATTTTTTTATCATTTAATTAAAATAAAAATAAAAACTCATTTTCCCAAATAAGACTTATCGCTCTTTCTTTCCGAAGCTTCTTCGTTCTTCTTCTTTCGTGATTAAAGCCATCGATTCTTCCGAAGCGTCGTTCTTCTTCTTTCATGACCAATTCCTCGCTTTCTCAGAAGATTGCAAAGCGAGTGTTTGTTCAAAGTAAACCTATGAAGATCTTCCAGAAACGGTGTATGAAGATTGCAGCCCAAATTGAGATGGTAAAATTGGTGTCTTCAAAATAGATCTATGAAGATGTTGCAGTCGATGGAGAAGATCTTTCACTGATTAAAGTCTTCGTTTTATAAGAAGTCTAATTATTTGGCCTAACCCAAAAAACCCTAACAGAGAGGCCGAGAGGAGAAGGAGACGGTGAGAAATTGCTTCATCCCAATGAATCTTCCGATATCTTCGCAAGAGTGATCCTCCATTCGTTCCATCAGCAACATTTATCAAACAAGGTCTATCATCATCTTAATCGAGAGGGGTAGCACTTTTTATCCAAAGAGAAAGTAATTTTATCAAAATCTTGTTTGGATAAAAATTAAATCTGGTTTGTATAGATTGACTCAGTAAAGTTATGAATCAAATTTTATTTAGTAAACCCTGGGAGTCCGATTAGCTTAATCTGATTTGTATACTCATATTCTATACGATTCATTAAACCGCATCGATTTATCGCTGTCTATTATTTGCTTATTTTCTTACCAACCAACAACAATTGAAAAGTTTATTTTGTTTTGTTCCATGCTTCAGGGTTCCTGTGTTCAGGAGATAAAAATATGGTTTCTGTATTGGCTAATGAGAACCCAATTGTTTACCCCAATAGAAATCGGCGTGTTAGTACTGATCAGAGCAATACCGATGAGTATTCAATAGAACCAATAGACCAGCTCGAGGTTTTTGATATCCTTTAGTTTCTTACTTCTCATATTTATGAGTCATGTACTATTGGATTAATGTATCGTTTACCTTGACAATTTACAAATCATATAAGAGCTATCAAAGATCCAGAGCATGCTGAGCTTTCTCTGGAGGAGATCAATGTGGTTACAGAAGAATCAGATGAAGTTGATGATGACAAGAGTTACGTAAGGTAAGAAAAAATGGTGAGATTTTAAGAGCAAATTAAGAATCAGAGTGAAAATTTTGTTCCGATTGCAACCAATTTCTTTTACAGAATAACATTCACTCCAACTGTTCCACATTGCCACATGCCAAACATTATTGGTCTTTGCATACGCAAAACTTCTACAAAGCCTTCCTCGCCGATTCAAGGTACAGGGATTTGTTTCTTAAATAGTGATCATAATCATTTGGGTGTAACTAAATCTCTTGGGTTCCTGCATGTATTTTGTTCAGGTTGATGTAAGAGTAGCACCAGGGAGTCATGCAAAAGAGGATGAAGGTACAAAATATCATAACTTATTGTTAAAACGGTTCTGGTTTGCAATCGAAATATATGTTTCAGGCTGATTCTTAACTTGGTCTTAAAATTGCAGTCAATAAACAAATAAAAGATAAAGAACGTAAAGCGTCAGGACTTGGGAATCCCAAATTGGTGGGTCGTCTGTTGAACTAATGCTTACAAATATGTGATTCTGGATCAGCTTTAAGTCAGTTTCATAACGGCTCTAACATGGTCATTGCAAATTCTTGGGTTTTCATATCACTTTTGTAGTTATGCACTTCAATGATTCGAGGATATCAAACACAGAACACAAGCATCCAACAGAAGCTCATAGTCCATGTCGGGCAAAGCTTGAAGTGCATCAATGGCATTTCCTATTCTTGAGTAAATTTCGTTCTGAGGAAGAGCTTTGTGCAATCATCATCCTCACCTTCTTTGTCAAACAAAGGTTTCCTCGTCTCTCTTTCTGTCTTCGCAGCCTTATGCACAAATGGGTATCGTAGGATTTAGCTGAAGGATCTAACATCGTGATATCGCAAGAACGAGAGAGAGGATCCGTACAAATTGTTTATAAGTGAGTTTTGCTCATAAGCAAGTAAGTCATTAGTATTTACTATTTAGTTATTTACACAAACACAAAAAAGGATATCCCGTTCATGGCATCTGCAGCATATACTATGATTTTGATTACCTTTAAGAGAAATAAACTTTAGAAAGATCTTGGGATTTATTTGAATGTCACGTAATTCTCAGAGTAGTTAAATTAGTATTTAATTTGGGGAAGGTGTTGCTGTTAATCGGGGTTTAATATTATTTGCAGATTGTAACGGGATTTCAGGAAGGGTTAAGGGATTAGGATTCTTAAAAGTCATGCCTTTCTGCTTTCTAAATCATCCTCCCAAATAAAAAAAAAGTCATGGCCATATGATAGTTTTTGTTAATGTGACATTTATAAAATTCAGCACCACAAAAAAATTACTTGAGAAACTAAGCAAATTAAGAATAAAAATAGAATTTATAGCTGAACTAATCTCAATACCTAGAAAACAATCGTCACTTCATCACCTTGTAAAATGCTCATCTTTATTTGCAGAATTTATGTATTACCCTCTTCCATTGCTTAGTTTATCTCACTCAGCATTTTTATAACATAATTGGATGCTATAATATTCTACTAGGTGTGTAATAGGAAGATTATTGTTAGAACTATGGATTTGAAGATAATATATAAAATAAAGTTTAAAAATATATAATAAAATATAAACCCGCGTGTATACGCGGGTCATCATCTAGTTTGTTTTTAGGGTTGACTATGTTAAACCCCTTAACTATACCATCCCAAATTATTTCCACCTAAACTATTTTATTCTAATTAATTTCACATCTAAAGTTAAAATTCTAGATTTTGAAGTTTGTGAATGTCGTTCCTAAATTTTGTTAGTAAGTAAATTACTAAGAATCAATATTTTTAAATAATGGGTATTTTCTAATAAAGCATACCTTTAAGCCAAGCCTACTTGAATTTACATAAGATAAATAAATAAAATTTTATATGACTAATTGTAATCATATTCGCTGTAGCACAAAGGTTAACTTTTCTGGGTGGAATGTCCGTGGATTCAACATTTTCACACACCGAAGCGGATTCAAGAAATGGTTAAAGAGCAGTAAACCATTTTTGGCGGTTTAGTAGAGACACATGTTAAACAGCCGAAGCATATTAAGTTCATTAGCGAACTACTTCCTGGCTGGTCTTTTGTAGATAACTACGGAGTTGGGTAAAATTTGGGTTCTGTGGCACCCTAGTGTTAAAGTTGATGTTATCTCCAAATCACTGCAAATGATTACTTGTGAGGTGCTGTTACCAGATTCTCAAGCAGTGATCGTGATCTCCATAGTGTATGCTGCAAATGATGGTGAGAAAAGGAAAAACCTTTGGCAGGAATTGATAGACACTCACTCACATCAGCGACTCCAAGGGAAAGCATGGTTAGTCATTGGGGTCTTCAATCAAGTGCTTCACCCGCATGAAAACTCAGGGGCCCTTAGTCAAAATTTGGATCAAAAATCAAGGGTTCTCAGGGACTGTCTCCTTGAATCAGACTTGACAGACTTGACATACAAAGGCTGGTGGAATAAGAGAAAGCAGAATCCAGTAGCCATAAAGCTTGACAGGGCTTTGGTAAATGACTTGTGGTACACCCAGTTTTCTTCCTCTTACGCAATATTCGGTGAACCGGATTTTTCAGATCATGCTTCTTGCAGTATTGTGCTGAAATCTGATGTTCAGCGCCAGCATAGACCGTTCAAATTTTTCAACTTTCTTCTACAGAATAGTGAATTCCTTCCCATTGTTGAGAGCCACTGGTACTCTTCTAATGTAGTGGATCGGCAATGTTCAGGGTTTCAAAGAAACTTCAGACGTTGAAGAAGCTGATCAGAGAATTCAGTAAAGGAAACTACTCAGAACTTGAGAAAAGAGTGGAGGAGGCGCACGACAAATTGCTATCTTATCAGAATCTAACGCTCACAGATCTGTCAGAGATGCACGCTGAGCAGGAGTTGGAAGCTCAGAGGAAATGGCAAATCTTGTCCTTGGCAGAGGAAAGTTTATTTTGCCAAAGGTCCAGAGTTACTTGGCTGAGAGAAGGAGATGGAAACACACCTTTCTATCACAGAATGACAAAGGTGAGGAATACAATAAATCAAATTCACTATCTCCTTGATGAAAACGAGAGTAAGCTAGAATCTCAGAGTGCTATTCAAAATCATTGCATTCAATATTTCTCGGACCTGTTGGGAAGTGAAATGCTACCATTCAGCTGTTCTGAAGACCATATTGCTTCGCTACAAAGCGGTTTCACCGTCGAGGAGATAAAGGATGCTTTCCACTCTTTACCAAGAAATAAAACATGTGGTCCAGATGGTTACTCAGCTGAGTTCTTCACAGGATGTTGGAGTGCGGTAGGTCTTGAGGTTACAGAGGCGGTCCAAGAGTTCTTCATATCAGGATCCCTATTGAAACAATGGAATGCTACCACCATTGTGCTAATCCCAAAGATTCCAAACGCCTCAAAGACTTCTGAATTTAGACCAATATCTTGTCTTAACTCAGTCTACAAGGTGATTTCTAAGTTGTTGGCATCCAGACTGCAGAAGGTCTTATCCATGGTAATATCTAACTCTCAATCAGCTTTTATGCCGGGTAGACTCTTAGCAGAGAACCTGTTGTTGGCTACATAGATTGTGCATGGTTATAATTGGAGAAATATCGACCCAAGAGCAATGTTAAAGATTGATTTAAGGAAAGCATTTGATTATGTTAGATGGGACTTTATCTTATCCACCCTCAGAGCTATAAACATCCCTGAAAAGTTCATCACTTGGATCGAGCAATGCATAACAACTCCAAGCTTCACAGTCTCAGTAAATGGAATCTTGGGAGGCTTTTTTAAGAGTACAACAGGTCTAAGGCAAGGGGATCCGTTATCACCTTATCTCTTTGTGTTGGCAATGGAGGTGTTCTCAAGCTTACTAAAATCGAGGTTTGAAGCAGGCTATATTTGCTATCATCCCAACACTGCAGAGCTGAACCTTTCACATCTTATGTTCGCAGATGATGTGATGATATTTTTTGATGGTGGGTGCTCATCGCTTCATGGGATTAACGAGGCGCTCGATGATTTTGCATCTTGGTCGGGCCTGAGGATGAACAGAGATAAAACACAGTTGTACCACGCGGGCTTGAGTCAGAGTGAATCCACTGCTATTGCTAGCTATGGATTCCCGCTTGACTCTCTCCCCATTCGGTACCTTGGTTTGCCATTGATGCACCGAAAGCTGAGAATATCGGAATGTGCACTTCTGATCGATAAGATTGTGAGCCGCTTCAGATCCTGGGCAGTTAAGTCGCTCTCTTTTGCAGGAAGAACCCAGTTGATAGCAACAGTCATCTCTGGTACGGTTAATTTTTGGATCTCCACGTTTGTGCTTCCAAAGGGTGTTATAAAGCAGATTGAAGCTTTATGCTCTCGCTTCTTATGGTCTGGAAATAATCAAGTCAGAAGAAATGCAAAAGTTGCGTGGGCCACAGTGTGTTTACCGAAGCAGGAAGGGGGACTAGGCCTACGGAGATTTGCTTCTTGGAATAGAACTTTGTGCTTAAGGCTTATTTGGCTACTGTTTTCCAGCAGTGGATCGTTGTGGGTTGTTTGGCATAGACATCACCACCTAAGTTGTACCAGCTTCTGGGCTTTGGAGGAATCAGGCCGAGATTCACGGACATGGAAATCATTACTGCATCTTTGTCCCCTTGCTGAGAGGTTCCTAATTACAAAAGTAGGAAATGGTGAAAAGACAAGTTTTTGGTACGATTCATGGACTCCCATTGGTCCATTGATCAAAGCCGTTGGGGTTGCAGGTCCGAGAAGTTTTCGAATGTCCCTGAATGCTAACGTTGCGGAGGCATGTAACGCCGACGGCTGGACCTTGCCAC
The DNA here is from genome assembly GCA_020283515.1 of Alliaria petiolata. Classification (NCBI taxonomy): domain Eukaryota; kingdom Viridiplantae; phylum Streptophyta; class Magnoliopsida; order Brassicales; family Brassicaceae; genus Alliaria; species Alliaria petiolata. The sequence goes on from JAHZTW010000001.1 coordinate 429,228,686, forward strand.
CACCTCGGTCCGAAGTTGCTGTCAATCTTCATACTCATTTAACCACTATTACTCTCCCAAGTAAGTCAACTGTTCCAGACTTATCTTTGGATGGTGGATGGTGGATGGGGTAAACTGCAAGGGTTTCTCAGCTAAAAGGACTTGGTCTGTTTTGCGCCCAAGGGAGTCGGTGAAACTGTGGGCAGATACAATTTGGTTCAAGCAACATGTGCCTAAGCACGCTTTCACTATGTGGATAGCAAACATGGATAGGCTTCCAACTTGATTAAGACTTGCAACTTGGGGTCTAGCGATACCGATGACTTGTTGTTTGTGCTCGCAGCATGAGGAATCAAGAGACCATTTGCTGTTAGCTTGTGGCTATAGCTCAGAGATTTGGCGGAACGTACTGGGAAGACTTAACACTACGCAGAATCTGTTTGTCGAATGGTCGGATTTAATGGTTTGGACCAGTCTAAACTCTGTTAATGCTCCAGTCATCCTGAGAAAGCTAGTTGTCCAAGCGACAATTTTTCACCTCTGGAAACAGAGAAATAATGTCGTCCATAATCAGATCTCCATCCCAGCAGCTACCGTTTTCAGAAATTTGGACAGAGACATCCGCAATATTATCTCTTCAAGGAGACACCGAAAGCACTGTGGAAACCTAATGCAGATTTGAATCGAGTAAAAACATCAACTTTTTTACTTTTCTATTGCTACCTTGTTTTTTATTTTATTTTTTCCAAGGTATCAATTTCTTAAGCTCTGCTCTTTTGTAAAATCCTAAACCTTCATTTATATGATATTTACTATTTCGCAAAAAAAAAAAATTGGCTCTCACTAAGTCAGTGTTGGAGCTTTAATAGAAATCCGGATTCGACCCCGGCAGGGAGTGTACAAAATCGTATTAGAAGCCTATGTTGCATGGAAACGGAAACGGGTACGTGGAAACGGAACATTTCGAAACGTGGAAACGACAATTTTTAAAAATATAAAAATGGAAACGTTTTGGAAACGTGTATATATATATATATTATATTAAGCATTAAACATCTAAATTATATTATAAGTAAAATATTTAAATAAACAAAATCTAATATATAATTTTATATAATTATTAAGTAATAAAAATTAAAATATGTAAATTCAAAAATTTAAAAAATTTTCTTCATTATCAATTTGATTAGTTCTATTAATCAAAACTATCTCCAATTCTAATTTATCGAGAGAACGATTTTCAAACTCAATAATACAAAAATTATTCTTATTTACCAAATCAAAATAATTATTAGCAAATTAATTATCAACTTACTATAAAGAATTAAATTGATCACTTAATCTTATTTTTATAATTATTTATTTGTTCCAAAAAAATAAAAAAAAATTAGTTTTTATCTTGTCTCCAAAATGGAAACGCATGTTTATAAATTGGAAACGCGTTTCCAAAGTGTTTCCAAACAGGAATTATTAGGAAACGTGATTTTTCGTGTTTCCGACGAGTTTGCGAAAGTTTCGGTTTCCGAAACATTTCGGAAACGGGAAACGCAGCTCAGACGGAGTTTCCATGCAACCTAGTTAGAAGCAAACTTTTCTTGTTCGGTTTTTTCTTATTTCTGAAAAAGTTTAGAAACCACATCTACATATTTTAAAGAGTGGCAACCTTGACAACTAAAAAAAAACTCTGATTTCTAACTTGAGAACCACTAGCAAACAAAGGAACGGTTTATCCAAAGATCCGAGCTTTACAAAGAAGCATCGTGGTGAAGCAGTCAAGGAATGATGAAGAGTGAGTTTAAGGTTTGTTTAACGAGTGTCAATCTCCATGGAATCCAATCTATAAAGCGTATAGGTGATCTCGTCAAGATATATGATGCCCACTTTAACGGCTTATTGTTATGCCTCGTCGAGGAAGACAACAACACTACTACGCTCGTGGTTTGGGACCCGTATTTGTGTCAAACCAGGTGGATCGAACCAAGAATCACTTGCCGAAGATTAACTGTCTTATCATATATGTATGTCTTGGATATGACAGCGACAACGACCAAAAAATTATGAAGTGTTAATTAGTTTATGTGATTTTTAAGCAAGAAATCTACGATTGTAAATCTAATTCATGGAGGGTTCTTAGAGGCATATAGTGTCCATCCAATAAAGCATGAATCTGCAAACTCCACATCAAGTAGTTTGTGCTTGTGAGTTTGGAGACACTCGGACATATAGATTCTGAATGTGTTATCTTATTAGAATGTATTGTACATGTATATATACAGACATAAAGAGAGAACTAGGGTGAGACTAATTACAATTAAGCCCTTAGCTTATAGTTACGTACAATATATCCTCTATACATAGGTCGGCAATGTTATAGACGAGGAAAGGAAACGTTTTTGCTCGTCAAGGGTTCTTAGAGCCTCGTTTAGTATGTTTTGATTTTACAAGAGAGGGATTTTCACCGCCTCTGGATCTACCCTTTCCTTCTGTTGATGATGGTAATGTGTTTCTATCGAGTGTTAGAGAAGAGAATCTTGCAGTGTTGTATCAGAGCTTTAGCGCATATAAGATGGAGATATGGATTACGACTAAGGTTGAGCCTAACGCGGTGATGGTATCGTGGAACAAGTTCTTAGCCTTTTATCACATGGGACCAATCACTAGACTTCTGGTTCAACCTGGTAGTTTTTTCGTTGACGTAGAGAAGAAAGTGTGGCAATGCTTTGTGATATAGACACATTTGAACCGACCAACAAGACCTATGGTTGCAGAATCATTGGAGTAGAAGCTCGCTATAGGTGTGTGTGCCCTTATTATGTTCCAAGCTCAGTGCAAAATCAACCAATCCGGCGAAAGGAAAGGAGGAGAGTATCATTAGTCTATTACAATACCTTGTTTGTTTGGTTTATCATCTCTTTTTCATTTCTTTTTTCTTTTGTTATCATCTTCTTTGAACAAGACTAGTCATAAATTGAGACATTAGGTTATGAATTTACTCATAAACCATGTTTTGTGTGGAAATATATTTTTAAAAAGATAAGTTTTTTTTTGGGGGGGGGGGGTTGGTTGACAAAAAAACTCTAAATAACATTATTTCAATTTGCAAAAATGCAGGTCAAATCCACAAATTATCATTTAACTCACAATATAACCCTTTCAGTATTTTTTTGAAAAGCATTTAATGTCACATAGATTTAAAGTTTCTACATTTTAAGAATAAAATTAGACTTTTAGAGGTGAGGCTTTCGATATGATACATAGTTTATTCTAATTTTGTTTTAAAAATGGATTGTGGTGATGACAAATTATATTACAGAGTACATTCAAATTATTTGGCTGTGAAAAATGAGTTTGAATCTATATAACTAAATAAAAAGGATAGTTTGGGGCTCTATAAGCTATCCACATCAGCTTTTTAAATTATTCTCTCCTTCTGCTACATCATTATTTTTAAATCTCTCCTTCTTTGATTTCTAGAAAACTTTCTTAGAGCTCAACTAACAAATTAAAATTAAAAATCAATCTAACTTAAATAAAACCAAATATTTACAATAATAAAAACTCTACAAACTAGCCACGTCAGCAAACCTAATATGGGTTTTAGTGTTAAAAAGCTCTTATGAAAATAATCTAATATACATTATTAATCTAATTATAAAAGGCTCATTAGAAAATATGTGTAATGTAAGAAAAAAAAATTAAATTATATGACAAACGCAAAGGAAGTTTCTACGTCTTCTATGTTCTAAGAAACTCAACATACTTCTTCTTTTTGTGAATCGGTACTAACTGGCTAATGAGAATAATAATCTATAAGTATATATATATATATATATATTTATTTGGGGTTGCTAATAAAAGAAAAAAAAACTACACGAACACCATCATAATAAAAAGGAACAAAAATTAATTATAACAATGAGTTGCTTGATAAGTTATTTCCTTTTTAAAATGAAAAACTATTTTGGATTAAAGAAAGAGAAAACTTATATTTGAAGTTTGGGGTGATAATTAAAGAAGAAAAAAAAACACTACACGAACAAGATCCGAATAAAAGGAAACAAAACTATTGTGGGTCCTAAAGCCATCCACATAAGCAAAAAAAAAATCTACAAACTCGCCACGTGAGCAAAGCTAATATGTTTTTTTTTTTTATAAAAAAACTTTTTTGAAAATATTTTAATATATATTATTAATCTAATTATAAAAGGCTCATTAAAACATATATGTAATGTAAGAAAAATGTCCAAATTTAATTATATGTCAAATGCAAAGGAAGCTTCTACGCCTTCTAAGTTCTAAAAAATTCTACATACTTCTTTTTTTTTGTAAATCAATATTACCTCGCTAATGATAATAATAATCTATTCGTATATATAATTTTTTTAATTTGGATTTGCTAATAATAAAAAAATACACTACACGATAAGAATAAAAGGGAACAAAAACTAATTAGAATAATGAGGTGATTGAGTTGGCGATCATATATTTGATAAATTATTTATTTTTTAATTTAAAATGAAAGAAAAATTTCTATTAAAAAAGAGAAAACATATTTGTGAAGTGTGGGGCTCCTAATGAAAGGAAAAAAAATACTACACAAACTCGATCAGATTAAAAGGAACCAAAAATTAATTAGAACAATGAGGTGCTTGAGTTGGCGATCATATGTTTGATAAGTTATTTTGTTTTCAATTTTAAATGGAAATAGTTTTCCACTATAGAAAATAAAACTTATATGTGGAGTTTGGGGATGCTAATGGAAAAAAAAACATTACACGAATACTATCCGTATAAAAGGAAACAAAAATTAATTAGAACATGAGGTGCCTTAGTTGGCGATCATATGTTTGATAAGTTATTTCGTTTTCAATTTAAAATAAAAAAATATTTTCGATTAATGAAGAAATAAAAAAAAACTTATATGTGAGGTTTGGAACTGCTTATGAAAAAAAATACAACACGAACACGATCGGAATAAAAGGAAACAAAAATTAATAAAAAAGAATGAGGTACTTGAGTTGGCGATCATAAGTTTGATAAGTTATTTCGTTTTCAATTTAAAATGAAAATTTGTTCTTGATTAGAGAAAGAGAAAAATTATATGTGGAGTTTGGGGCTGCTAAATGAAAAACAAGAACACTTCATTAACACTATAAGAATAAAAGGAAAAAAAAATAATTAGAACAATGATGTGCTTGAGTTGGCGATCATATGTTTGATAAGTTATTTTGTTTTCAATTTAAAATAGAAAATTGTTTTCGATTGAAGAAATAGAAAACTTATATGTGAGGTTTGGATCTGCTTATGAAAAAAACAATACAACACGAACACGATCAGAATAAAAGGAAACAAAAATTAATAAGAACAATGAGGTACTTGAGTTGGCGATCAAAATTTTGATAAGTTATTTCGTTTTCAATTTAAAATGAAATTTTTTTCTTGGTTAGAGAAAGAGAAAAATTATATGTGGAGTTTGGAGCTCCTAATGAAAAACAAGAATACTTCATGAACACTATAAGAATAAAAGGAAATAAATATTAATTAGAACAATGATGTGCTTGAGTTGGTGATTATATATTTGATAAGTTATTTTATTTTCAATTTAAAATGAAAAAAAAAATTCGATTAAAGAAAATAAAATTTAAAGTTTATGAGTTCAACCATATACCGAATTCAGTTAAAACAAAAATAATTTTAATAATATTTTGAAAGTTGTGAACAACAATGAGTTTCAATATGTATTTGAAGTTTTGTTCAAAATTTAATTTATCCAATGAGGTGCTTGAGTTGGTGATCATATGTTTAATAAGTTCTTTCGTTTTCAATTTAAAATGAAAAATTGTTTTCGATTAAAGAAATAGAAAACTTATAGTTGTTGAGTTCAATCATATACCGAATTCAGTTAAAACAAAAATAATTTCAATAATATTTTGAAAGTTGGTGAACAACTATATGTTTCGATACACATTTTAAGTTTTAACTTAAAAATTAATTTTGACATATTTACTTTGTAAAACTTTTTAGTTAAATCACAATATATTTTTCGGACATATTAAAATATTCAAGAAGTATAAATTCACATGAAAACTATATTGTAAATAAAATATTATTTTTAAAATATCAAATTAAAGTTAAAAATTATATAATTTAAATAATAATCTAATGTTAATAAAAACAATCCGCGCGTAGCGCGGAAAAACCTCTAGTACTAAATGAAACCTACTGTTTGGGGCTCCTCAAGCTAGCCACATCAGATTTTTTTTGCTTGGTCTTAAATAGACACGTGGCATTCATTATATCAATCAAAATAAAACTCTCTACAATGAAGCCACATCAGCATATATCTTATATGACTCTTACGAATTGCCGACGATTCATCTTCACGAGGGTTTTGACCGAGATGTTTGTTAGGAGGTTTACTACAGACTTAGATTTAGCACATGTTTAGATGATAATAAAATTAGCTATGAAGAATGTTTGGGGCAATATAAATTCTGAAATACCGCTATGCTGATTATTTCCCATCTGATGAAGACTGTGATGCGTCATTATCAACTGCTGGTGAATTTTTGGCTTATTCGTTTTGTTACATTCAGATTTTTACAACTGCGGATTTGCTTCAGCTTCTTTATTTTTACATCCGATTTGATTTTATGGATCAGGTTGGTGAAATAATTGTTTCAATTCAGTGAAGATTTTAAACATTGAAGGGTAGTGATGTTATAAGATCAAAGATAAGGAGATCAGAGATGAAGAAAACGTAAGAAGCGAAAATAGAATGCGTGTTTGGTTCCTTAAAAGCTTGCGTTTCTTATTTCATTGTTTTTGGGGTTCCTGCAGGTCTCGTGATGAGATTTGGTCCTGTGGGTGTTGGATTTAGAAGATACGGCTTCTAATTGATGGAGGGAGGTGGTCTGGTTAAGCGAGTGACTAAGATGCAACTCATTCTTATACGTAAGTTTCTAAGCAAAAGAAAACATTGAATCCTCCTTATGCCTTCTACTTTCTACCGCTGATGATTCTCGCAACAGATTTGTGTTGTTGTCTGTTAACCTTCGTTTGGATCCTGAGAGAAAGAAAACAATGAAAAAAAAAAAGAGAGAGAGAGTGCGCTGATCACCAGACCCAAAATAGGAGCATATTGTCCTAATCTACATGTCCCTCGCTATTGTTTATTCTCTTAGGTATATTTACCTGCTTTATAGTTAAGTTTGTAATTTTTGCTTCTCAATTTTACAAGGTTGCCTGATGAGTCAGTTCGGTTTATCGATTTCCAACAGAAAAAAGATTAGGTAAACACTGATTTATATATATCATGTCTCGTAATTTTAAAAAAGATGTAATGCAGGTGTCCCTCATATTTTTTAATATTGATATATTGGTGAGTCAATGCAAATATGCAACTACATTATCTCTACAAATATTTCATATTTGTATGAGTTTCTAATTCTTAATATAATGTTCTACAACCCTCCGGGTACGTTTCAGATTTTCATAGGACCCTTTTAAACTTATAATCTCCATTTGGATTTACTAATGAGTAGAGTTTTGATTTCCTCAACGGAATGAGTAACAAGTAATAGATGCTTCTCGTTCTACTATTAAGAGCCCCAAATGACTATTTCTAATCTAGTTACTCCATTTTGTTCCTATGACTCATTAAAAATCCGTTTTAAACATTTTTTGCTTTAAACATCTGTTTCGGATCTTCATAGTATCCTTTTAAACTTATAATGCTCATCGCAACCGGCTGAGAGAAGAAGAAACTAACCGAGCAATGGCACCCGACATCAAGCTTACACCTCCTGTCTTTGCTGGAAAAGTGGACCCACAAGCTTATCTTGATTGGGAAAAAAGAATGGAGTATATTTTCGACTACTTCGGCTACACGGATCAGAAGAAAATTGCATTAGCTTCTGCCCATCTTACCGACCATGCACTCTCATGGTGGGACAGAGAAGTCGCTGAGAGGAGAAGGCATCACCATCCGCAACTTAACTTATTGAGAGACATGAAATTCTACTTAAGGAAAAGGTATGTACCACCTCATTTTCACCGAGAAACACAAAAACGTTAGAACTTTGTTTCAGGGTCAACGAAGTGTGGCAGAGTATTTTGAGGAGTTTGATGCAATGAGAAGCATGCTGGAACTAGAAGACTTTATCTTATAATAAAAAAAAAAACATATCTTATTTAAAAATCAATGAAACTCAACTGTTCATAAAGAACAGAAAAAAATAGAACAAATTAAAAACAATAGTTTTTAACATCAAATAAAGCATTAAATTTAGAATCAAAGCTTAAAATTTGAAAAGAATACTAAGCACCATGGACGAACGCGAGTAAACCCAGGAGCTGACGAAGATAATTCGATGACAATTGGGACAGACAAAGCTTTGTGTCATTAAAAAATTCCAGCAGAGGCCGCAGGATTAGAAATCAATGTTCGGAACGTTCTCATGAGTGGCATCACCTTCCGGATCAACAAATTCAACAGATTCAGGGATCTCACAAGATTACCGGAGTGTATCCAAGGACTCAGAGGAAGAAGTTGATTCCTCCCATTCATTGAAAGAAGCCATCACCAAGAAAATCACTCCAAAAGAAGAAGAGGGGAGATGAACAGTGCAAAGAGTAGTAAATAGAGACTTTAGACACGATTTCAATAGCTATAAAATAAGAGGAGGAGCAAAGATCAAGAAACAGACAAAAACATGCACAACTCTCAAATAATTTTCGCTACTTGTCATTTCAATTCATTTTTTTGTTTTTTTCTCTTATAAACACTCTCAATCGTCAATACTAAAACCATTTACTTCTATATTTTGGTGTATTTGCTCACTGAACTAGGTAGGATCCGGTTCGACATATTCTTTGAGCTCAGTTCCTTGAAAATTGCTCGATAAAACCTTTTATATATTTGTTAATAAAAGATGACCCAAAACGTTCAAATTATTTATATTTATAAATACTGACCAGTGTAATTTATGCTACAACTAATTTTGATTTAATTCATTGGCAATTAGCTTCAACTAACCAACAGATTTGATTTATTATGTTGCTTCAATAATTTTCAAAACCGTATAAAAAACATAAAAAAATTCCTCCTTCAATGTTTTTTTTTAACGCTGGTTTGGCATTCATTCAAGCTTAAAGACAGATTACAAAAAAAACTAAAGTTTAAGAAATCAAAAGAAAGACCCGAACACCAGATACGATATAGCCTTCAACAAGGCCGAGAGGAGAGGTAATCAGCGACTCCAATGGCATTAACGGCAGCTTATCCAACGCCAGCCTCGAGATCCAAAAGAGATTAATATCTCACGTCCATGTGGTATCAATCATGTTCACGTGGTATGAATAATCACTCTGACTCTGGTAATAACTATGATAACGTCACGAAATTTCTCAACAGTGGTTCCTGAATCACGCTATGAATGAGAGAAACTAGTGGCGTGGATTTATCAATAATGTCCGATTCAGTCCGGTTTATTTCCGAGTTTATTGTGAGTTTTTGGTGTTTGGTGGTTCGGATACGGGTAATTACAAACATACACACATACGGGGGTATTGGTAGATCTATTGAAAACTTTTTATTTGTATATTGTTGGAATGTCACACATTGGAAGTCTGGGAGATTTGTGTACAATATATATAGTATGTGACAACCCTCCACTCTAGAGCTAGCTTTTGGGTGTGAGTTAGGCGCATTACTAATATGGTATCAGAACCCGGTTATACCCAACTTCTCAATTGTGGTCCGCATCCGTGGATGTCCAGTCCCACAAACTTCACGCTTCAGATGTCCAGTCCTGAGCGTGAGGGGTGTGTTGGAATGTCCCACATTGGAAGTTTGGGAGATTTGTGGACATTATATATAGTATATGGCAATCCTCCACTCTTGATATAATATATAATCTGTTTGTTTATTTATTACTTTATATACTATATATATATAGTTTCTGTTTTCGTATATAAAATAATTATATCGAATGTCTATATAACTAATTCGTGCTTAGATCTTCGATTAGATATATCAAGAAAACTTTACATCGCTGAGGATAACAAATTTGGTTCTACACAACGAAAATGTTGCATTCCTATAAATGAAGATGATTTTAGTATCTCAATTCTTAGAAATATGTGAAATTTGGTTTACAAAAGTGTTTGATTAATCGAAGTGCATTTATTTTGCCAGTAGATATTAAGAACTTTACAGTGTTTATGGTAAGAGTTGTTCTTTTGTATACTTTGTAACTGTGTTTTAATTCAATGCATAAATTTGGTCAAAAAAAAAAAAAAACTTTACAGTGGATGAGTTTTGTCATATCCGCTAAATAAATTATCAGGAAAAGCTGACCAATATGAAATTTTCTTTGCTATGAATGTAAATATTATATTAAATGAAAAGTTAGGTTATTAGTTATTAAGTATTTAATTTCTTGGCAAAAAAAATTAAAAAACAAGAAATTAAAGAGCTGGAAAATTTCGGCTTGGTCATCGGATCCACAGTTCCATTAGGTTTCTTTATTAACATACAACAATTTATCAAGGCACAACAATGACAAAGAAGTATCACCTTTTCATTACATCTTTTATTGTCTCTTCATACTAAAAAAAAAACCAAGACAAAAAATGCCCATACTCACCGACGACGCCGTTACTGACTTCGTAGTAAACCAACGTAACGGAGTAAAAGGTCTCGTCGACGTCATATCTCCAAAGACATTGCCGTCACGTTACATTCAGCTTCCGGAGAAAAGAGTCACCACTGAGAAACTCATCGTAGACGCCGTGAAAACGACCATTAAAGGCGGTTTATCATCACCGGTGATTCCGGTTATCGATGTTTTTTTTTTTTAAACCCCGGTTATCGATGTTTCTGACTGGAAAAACCCAAATGTTGCGGAGGAGATCTGCAAGGCGGCTGAAACGTTAGGGTTTTTCCAGATAGTGAACCATGGAGTTTCGGTGGATGAGATAAACCAACTGAGAGCTTCTGGTCGTGGATTTTTCGGTTTGCCGGCGGAGGAGAAGAAACGGTATTGGAAGGGAAGTTCGGTGTCGGAAACGGCTTGGTACATGACAAGTTTCAATCCTTACGTGGAGGCTAAGTTAGAGTGGAGGGACTTTATCAAGTTTGAGTATCGTCCCGACCAAGTGGACTTCGCTGC
>JAHZTW010000001.1:429240391-429361660 GCA_020283515.1 Alliaria petiolata
AACTGAGAGCTTCTGGTCGTGGATTTTTCGGTTTGCCGGCGGAGGAGAAGAAACGGTATTGGAAGGGAAGTTCGGTGTCGGAAACGGCTTGGTACATGACAAGTTTCAATCCTTACGTGGAGGCTAAGTTAGAGTGGAGGGACTTTATCAAGTTTGAGTATCGTCCCGACCAAGTGGACTTCGCTGCGACGTGGCCTACTATTTGCAGGTATGGCTCTTTCGAGTATAGTGTTGAGTTTATTTTGTTTATTTGAATGCAAATTAAGGGAGTATAGATCTAGTTTTTTAGACATCTTTCATGGGAAGATTTGTTTTAAGAGGCATTTTCAAAAGTTACATTTATTAAGAAAAATATCTAGAGATATGCAGAAAGCTTTAATAAAATTTTATGAAGTTTTCATAAACCAGTTGTATGAATATCTGTTAAAAAATCAGAAAGACTAACAATACAAATTGTAGTAATTTTATATAACAATTTTTCTTTTTTTGCGTGGTAGTTTTGGATACTCCTCCATTAATTCTAACCAAATAATATTCTGAATTTAATTCAAAGATAAAAGTATACTTGGAACATATCATTCAAAAAAACTTCACGTGTAAAGTTTTTTTAAAAAATATATTAAAATAAAGTAATACAAAGTAATATGTACAAAGTATTATTTAATATAAAAAAATCAACATAGTTCCACAAAATAAATAAAAATAAGTATTATTCAACTTATTCCGCTAAATAATTACTAGTTGCACACTAGAAGGCTATCACAGATAATTAAATAAATGTAGCTATTTCTACAATTATATTTGAAGAAAAAAAAAATACGTAGTTTATGCAATAGAAACACAATGCAAAAAAATGAAAAATAGTTTGCTACAGTAAACATTTTTATTTAAATTTTGTTTATAAACTTACAGATTTATTGCTTTGTGATAAAACATTTATCATCGTCTATTCTTATTGTTTCAACATGGTTAAGAATTTGATTTTGTTTAATTTCATCTAAAGAGTTATCCCACCAATATTTTAATGTTCCATTAAATCGGGCCACTAGTATTACGCAGGCTTGTCTATCTTCATGACCTTTAGCTTTATATGCTATAGCTGCCATGCCCATTTCTTGAAATAGATTCATCATTTCATATTCAGAACATACATCAATATTCCATTCGATTACACCGTCACCGATATAAATGTTACTGGAAAATTTATGATGTTCCTCGAATAATAAATCAGGTGGAGTATGTCTTTTGTAATATGGTTTATTTGATCTCATTATGTGATTTCTTATTCGATTTACTTCTTGATTATTTTCTGATTGTATAGATGATTGTATAGATTCATTATCGTTTTCATCTATTATGTTAATTCCTTTTCTTTTATCTATGTTTTTTATTCTTTTAAGAATTGTTTTCATCATTTCATTCTCTGGGAATGTAATTTTTCTTGTTAATGGTTTAAAAATAGGTGTAGATACTGATGTAAAAGGATGTTGAGTATATATTTCTTTAGATATAATATTTTCTGATGTAAAGGGACTTTATCAAGTTTGAGTATCGTCCAGACCAAGTGGACTTCGCTGCGACGTGGCCTACTGTTTGCAGGTATGGCTCTTTCGAGTATAGTGTTACGTTGAGTTTATTTTGTTTATTTGAATGCAAATTAAAGGAGTGTAGATCTAGTTTTCTAGACATCTTTCATGGGAAGATTTGTTTTAAGAGGCATTTTCAAAAGTTACATTTATTAAGAAAGATATCTAGAGATACGCAGAAAGTTTTAATAAAATTTTATGAAGTTATCGAGCCACTAGCTGAGGTGCTAGAGACAGGTGAGAAGCCATTATACAAGAGCACTGTGTATTCGGATTACATGAAATATTTCTTTGAAAGGCCACATACCGGTAACATTATACATTATAGTTTATTTTTAGGAATAATATCTCCTTTTTATATATAACATCTGGAGTATTTACAAAAAAAAATACAATAATTTAAGAATTTAACATTACTAGATATTTTTTTCTTATATTGCTCTATTTTCTTATAAATAATGAAACCATAACATTCATCTTTTAAGAAAAAATATTCTTGGATTTATTCATTTCAATGTCAAAGTCTCTCATTCATCATTACTATTTGTCTTATTCAACATTATTACTAAAAAAACTTATATCTTACACCCACTCCCCATTATTATTTCACTTACAAAACCCAAGTGACCGAACCCTATTCGCCGACCCTACACGGCTACACCCTCAGAATAACAAATTGAGATATCTCCCCCATATTAAGTTTTTCCATGTTAAAGTTAAATAAGTCAATGGAAATTCTAGGATTTATTTGGTTAACTAGGTGATCGCTCGCACCGTATGCGAACAATAAAGTATTTTATATGTTTAATATATAATTATATTGTTTATTGAAATTGATATATTTGTACATAATTGATTATGTATTAATAATAACATTATATAAATATTTAATAATAAAAAGTTAATGATAAATCAAATGAAAAATGTTATAAATTTTAATAGAAATTGAAGATAAAAAAGCCACTACCCAAGATTTTAAAATACTTCCTTAGATAAAAAGTGTAAATATGATAACTAAATAAACTGAAAAATATTAAAACATATAATAATTTATTTAATTTTTATGGTTCGCCTGCAGGCAAGTGCACATATAATTTTTTTTAGACATAAATAGTTGTAATATTAAAGTATTGATTAATTTTTTTATATATTATGTAAACGTTATATTTTTATACATACATAGTTTTAGTATTTAACAACAATCACACAAACGTTTCATATCGTTTTGTGTCTTTTAAAACTGATTTATTTTAAAACTTTTTTATTTTTTTCTACCGTTTACAGTAACATATAATTGCAAATGTAAAAGTTATATCAAATAATAATTAAGTTCTTATAATATGTCTTGAATATTATCTATACTATGCTTTTTGCTCTTTACACAATATAATCTTGCCAATATATATTTTTATGTTTATTTTTACTTTTACTTCTTATTTATAAAAATAAAGCAAAATGAGTTTTTTAATTTTTTACGTATCATAAGAGCGGGTAGATGTTTGGTCCGCACGTTCATGCGTACCAACCACCTCACCGCTCTTAGGACATATAGAGATTAAAAAATATATATGAATTGCATAATAACTAAAATTAAAATTAGATCATAATTGAGGTTAACAAAATGCACGCACGAAAAGTTCTCATGCGGATTTAAATTTTGCATCCACACGCATATTTGTGAAAAAATCGAAGTATGGCTTTTATGTGTTAAAAATAACAAAATATATGTATTTTTATAATATATGGTTGAATTTTAAAAAGAAACAGGTACGTATATTTATGCATGTAAGTATGAGTTAAAAATAAGTGAATTGTAATATTTAGGTGTTGTTTAGTTTTTTTGATATTTTTCGCAAACCTTATGTTTTTACACGATGCAGTTTTTGGCATTTAAGAACAATTACGAAAACCATTTCTATCGTTTTTATATTTAATCAAACTTTCATATTTTTCAACATTTTATGATATATGGTTTCAGCATTTTATAATATTTGACTTTATCATGAAAAATAAATATAGTACATTGGATAATCTATTAGTAATTTTTCTTTTCAATAAATATTCTAATAAAAAAATTGTTATAAAATTTGTGAAACCATATTTTATAAAAATCTCTGGTAGCTCTCCGCTCATCTCTTTGAACAATATTGAGGAATTAGTTTGATGAAAAAAAATAAATTTAGTATGGTTGGCCTGCACGCATGTGTTCATTATAAAATTTTAGCCGCACATGCGTTTTGATATATCATGGTTTTTATGGTTTTTAGCCATGACATAAGTCTTATTTACAGAGTCTTTACAGGTCCAGGTACGTTTGGAGCATAATTGGAGATTTTGGAGCTTTCTGAAGCATTGTAGATCAAGGTGCTGAAAAGATGAAGTCAAAGTGGTGCTGAATGAACAGTGTCGATCGACACTGTTCATGGTGTCGATCGACAACCCCCAAAATCAGAAGACAATCCCGACGTTTACAAGATTGAAGAAAAAGAAAATTGCCAAAAAGTTTTCCTTATATACAAAAGTGCCCTAATTCGTGATTTTAACCTTTATTTAAGGATTTAAGAGCCATTGTTTAGGCTACAGAGACTTTATTTTAGAGAGAGATTTTTAGAGAGCTTTTGGAGAGAAGAATTTGACTCCTTCAGAGCAGATTTGGAACTTTTTTGTTTCTATTGATTTCTTTTATGCAAACTATTTTATTCATGATGTTTTCTTCATTCACCATGTCTGAGTAGTTTGTTTGTTAGGTTTAGGGTTTTTCCAAGGTGATTGATGAATTGTTAGGTTGAATTGAATTGTTAGAACAAAATCATTAGAGTTCTTCATCTGTATTTGTGATTAATGTTTATTCTAGCTTCATGACCTAGAATCTGATCTTAGGTTGATTAATAGATGAAGAGTATTATTGATTGCCTGAACTAATGTTAGATGAAAAAAATACATATTCGCAAAGAGATTTGGTTTATGGATTTTGTGAACAATTGAACCTGTAATTAATGCTTGTCTGAATTGTTTGAATTTGCAAAGAGATTTGGAATTCTAGGATTTAGACATAGATAATCTTCGCAGCGAGAGTTGGTTGATTTTACATTAGTGTTTCAAGTTCAAGAACAGTTCTTCATAATTCCTAGCATTCTGTCTAGATCTGCAATTAGGATTCACCTGAGAATTTCCCTGAACCTAGCGTTTCGTCTTCTGAACTTACACCGTTTTTAATTACCTGCTGTCTTTTACTTTTAATTTTCATTCTTAGCTTAATTCGAAATTAGAAGTTTGTTGTGTGACTAACTTTTTCTTTGTGGATTCGATCCCTAAATACTACAATGATCTCTTAATTTGAGAGAGTAGCTCTAGTGTAAATTTGAGACCATTATAAAATTTGTTTCTTTAGATTTTTAAATGACTCCGTAAAATAAAGCACGAGAATCTTACGGAAAACCAAAACTGTAGAGATTTATTTTATTTTTACTTCTACTTCTTATTCATATTTGTTTTATCTTATTATAATTTATTTTTCCAACTAGTTACATTTCATTTTATATCTGATCTCAAATTCTCGATCGAAAATGAAACTGTATATGAGTATGATATAAACTTTTTATTTATTTCAAAAAGAATAAGAGATAAAAAATGGTATTTACTATCCTATTAGATAATATATTATTATTTTTTATATAAAAATATCATATATATTGGTTGTAAAATTTTTGTAATCATATTTAATGCAATTTATTATGAATATATGTAAAAACAAATTGAATCATAGTAATTATTATTTTTTATTAATTTAAATTTATTAATTTTAGTGTTATAATCTAGTTTATTCATGTTTTAATTTTATAATTTATTTAATATTAACTCAACCAATCAAAACATTTCGTTTATTTTAGAAAATTTGACATGTCACATTTACATGTCATCAAAAAAATACACTAACTTTGATTCTAGTAATGACAAGTAAGCTTTTTCATTAAAATGGATTCTCAATTAATAGGAAGGAGGATGAAAAAATTCATGTTTGTTTTCTTCCAATTGAGAAAATTTGAGTACTAAATGACTTTTCTTCCCTTAAAATGTTCTTGAAAATGAGCCAATTATTATCTCAACAATGCTATGTGGTCCCGTTTCGGTCATGCACTTTTTTTTTTTTTGTCATCTGTGTTATTAAAAGCCCAAAAGGCCAAGTAACAGAACTACAATCTAATGATAACGAAGCCCAAATAAACTAAGTGAAACCACATGTGAAACCCTAGGAAGAGAAATGTCACCACCGCAATGTCACCACCGTCGCTCATACACCACCGGCGCTGCTAGACCATAACTATTACCCAAAAATCACTCTTGAAATTCTATGATTTGCATGCTTTCAGAAACCCATACCAAGCTTAAGAAATAGCAATCATCCGGACTGTTTACACCTCCAAAATCTTTGTGGTATCATGGTTAGCGGACTTTCAAGGCAGAGAGGTCATGCACTTTCTATATGTGTTAAAACATACACGAACTCAAAATAAATTCAAATTTCATACCTGAACTACTACAAATCGGCTTAATTATGCTTTCTGTTGTGAATCGAATGAATTCTGTGTATTATTATGAGGACCAAAGGTCTCTTTATATAGTGATTACATAAAAGGATAGAAAAGGAAATAATCCTTTTACTACTTCTACAAGGAAAAGGAAAACATCTACTAATCCTATTGGACTTAGGAGTCCTGGCCGCCTATGGTCTAATAGACTGGGCCGGTTATGGAGATCCAACCTCAATGGATTATAACACTCCCCCTTGATTGACATAACCGGTTGTGATGATGGGATCATAGTAATACGCTTGGGGATGCTGCCTCATTAAAACCTTTCTAAGGAAAACCCAGTGGGACAAAACCTTAGCGAGGAAAAAGAGTGCAGCACACATTACTCCCCCTGAAATGATCATCACTCTAAGTCCTTTAATCGGCGCATGCCGATCTGATGCATTAGCTTCTTCAATGTGGAGGTTGGAAGCGGCTTAGTGAATAGGTCGGCTGAGTTGTCGCTGGAACGGACTTGGAGCACTTTGAGTTCACCGGCCTTCTGTAGGTCGTGAGTGAAAAAGAACTTTGGTAAGATGTGCTTCGTCCGATCTCCTTTGATGTATCCATCCTTCAACTGAGCTATGCATGCGGCATTGTCCTTGTACATGCTGGTCGGTTCTTCTTTCCCTTCTGTCATCCCACAATCTCGTCTAATGTGTTGAGTCATTGACCTCAACCAAACACATTCTCGGCTGGCCTCATGGATTGCCAATATTTCCGCGTGATTGGACGATGTAGCCGTGAGTGTCTGCTTCATGGACCTCCACGAAATGGCTATTCCATCGTGAGTGAAGACATATCCTGAGGCGACCCGACCCAGTAATCCTAACCAGGCCGTCCGTCCTTAAACAATTTTGACCAACTTACACACTTATGCGGAATTTTAAACTTTTCTCCTTAACTCAAATAACAATTCGATTCTCAAAACAGCCATTCTCATTGCATAATTCTTTCAAATCCCAAAGTACAAACGAGGTTCATAAAATAAATCCAAGACTAACTTAGCCAAATTCGATTAAGTATGAGATATCACCAAAGCCAATAACCAAAACAACACTTAAACGTTTAAAACCTCCAAACCCAATCCTAAATCCACTCCTTTCTTCACTACCTTCGAGTCCGCCTTCAGAACTAACGGTCCTGGACAACATCTTTACCTGCACACTCCACACATAGAGGCATAAGCATTCCATAAATGCTTAGTGAATACGGTCATCCCGTAACACCTTAGCCAGCAAATAATCACGCTTTCATGCTAACAATTCTAACACGATATCAATACACTTAACAAGCAAGCAATCAAACACGCATGATCATCTACCCTAACTCTGACCATCAAGTCTTACGGACTCGGTTCCGCACTAGCGTGAATCACACATCACCTAAGCCAAAGAAACGATCATGCCTCGATCACGAGCTAGCTAGACACATCACATAATCTCACGGTCACCAAACCGCAACACAATCACATAGACATTGACCTTGCTAAGCATAAAACCCTACTTACACAAGCGATCAATACATATCAAAATCCCTAGCAATCTTTCAATCCATAGATGCTAGCCACAGTCACGCACTCACCTTAGACAATCAAACGAACGGTTTTAGTCGAAGGAAACTCGGTGATAACTCGAACAAAAACAAAGATAGTCGGACACCAACGTGCTCCCTCGGCTATCGCTACAACTCGTACCGAGAGATCCAATCCCCTATCGGCTATCTCAAGATACGAACACTTTTCCTCGAACCAAACTCTGAATCCCCTCGGAAACAGACCAAAACACACGGATTAGTCGAACAACTCTCGACAAAATCCTAACACAAACAAAGATATCCGAGCACTTACCGAAGCTAACGGCCGGAATCAAGTGCTCTCGACTATCTCTCGATCCAATCCGAAAACCTTCGGATAACTTCGATCCTTCCTCGGTAAATCGCCTATCCTCAATCGAATATCTCGATCAGAACTCGTCAAACTCACACGGAAAACTTGATCTCTCGATGATCTCACAATCTCTCGGGAAAAACTCTTTTTCTCTCGAGTAATGCGCGGCTGCCCGAGATAAAACGCATAAAACTCCTTATATATGCGAAACCCTAGGGATAAACCGCCTATCCTAGCGTGTTTTCCCTTTTCTCTCGGCTAGAATCGGTTTGTTTTAAGTTTCTCTCGGCTAACCGATCAAAATTTCCTTTTCTCTCGGCAGTTTCCCAAACCGCTCGGCCAAACTCGAGAAATCCTATTCCGACTAGGAAAACTCCAATTTTTCCTTCGGCCAAACTCACGGCCCACGGCCCATTCTCAACACTTAGCCGTTTTTCCACAATTTCCCTTGGTCACGACCCTTAACCTCACGTACGCGCTAACACGTACCACGGTATGGTACCACCCTCGTACCACGTACGTACTACGTACGTACCGCGGACATACCACGATCGTACCTCGGTCATGTTCTTACGTACCAAAATGACGAACCTCCATCGTACCAAACTTATATACAACGACCCAAATCATAATTACTGGTTACGGATGCTACATATCCCGTCTGAGATCGACCGTTGTGCGGATCCGAAAGGTAACCTGCATCAGCAAAACCAACTAAACCTTCATTGTTAAGGTTAGTGTAAAACAGACCCATACCTTTCGTCCCTTGCAGGTAACGAATTATGTGTTTGATACCATTCCAGTGCCTTTGGGTCGGACAAGAACTGAATCTTGAAAAGAGGTTCACGGCAAAGCAAATGTCCGGCCTAGTGTGACTAGCCAAGTACATTAACGCTCCTATGGTACTGAGATATGGCACTTCGGGACCAAGGATTTNTATAAGCGGCTTCTAGCAAAGCATTATAATTACCCAGCATCACATGATAGTCTTATCTCGACTTCACAACTATATGAGAGTGTATACAAGTATGATCTCCAGGACATTCCCTTCAGTTTCCTCTTCGTTCGGTTTGATTCCATAAGCTCCAAAATACTCCAAGGTCGCCTAACTCATGCAATAACGTGTAAAGACTCATAAAGACTCGAATTACACATAAAAGACTCGATAAAACAACCGATATCATGGTTGAAAACCGGTAAAAACCATGATATATCAACGTCGTGAAGAGATGTGTAAATTAATCAACGATGAAAACACTTTACATCATATCACACGTATTGAGGAGAAGCGTAACGTTTTTGTTTATTTAGTTACATGAAATTCAATGCATTTCTCTATTCATAATTATCTACAAGTTGGGTGAGTCAAAGATGATGATTCATGAAGTCCGCTTTTGTAATTTCTCAACTTCTCTTACATAAAATAGCAATTTTTCTAATTGGGATACTTTTTCTCATTTTTGCTCACTTTTGTCTATATTTTATTCTAATAATGCCTTTAATGAGTATTGAATAATTTTAGTGTGACTTCTGTTTTCATGGATGGGTAAACATGGAACCAGCTACGTTGATAATCTGATATGATGAGTAGGTGGATAGATTTTTTGAATCTATTATGACCCCTCCAGAACTCATGATGGATGGTGTTAATATGCGGATCTATGTCCAAGATTATCCATCCATTTAGAATAGTATGAATGGATGGTTATAATATGTGGAATTCATGATGCCTTTTAGTTTTTTTTCCTAATACTTTGGACTTGCGATATTTACTTTGGAGGCGCATATATGAACCTCCACACCTTCCTAACCATCCAACAAATCATATTCATCTAGGCGCATCCAAATGTTCTTCCTGATCGTGCATAAACTCTTACATGGACAAGTTCATGGATGGGTGAATACAGTGGCGGTCCCAGGTTAAAAATTAAATTAATTATAATTAAATAATTTAATATATAATATTTATCCCAACCTAAAAAAGAACAAACATAAAATTGGATTTTTAAGTCTAAAGTAAAAAAACATAAAGCAAATCGGGCTTTAGGCCCATATAAAAAAGAACAAAAACTCAAAAATATGGTGCAGGCCTATATAAAAAAGAACAAAAACTCAAAAACATAGTGCAAAAAGGAGACTTGATCTTGGGTTGAGGGTGCCAAAAAATGATTTTAACCCAGCTGAGCTACTGACTTTAATGAAAACTTACTTACAATTATAATTTATATTTTAAGGTGGGTCACTTGACCACCCTTCCCACAACATAGGTTTGCCTCTGGGTGAATATGAAATAGGTGAAATGGATTGTTTTGATGAAGGAAGATTACGAGGTATCAGTCGATCGAGGTAGATAACTATTTAAACAAGAATTTTATCTTCAGACGTAAAGATATGTATCATGGACGCTAATATGTGGATAGGCAAAATGAGACAATATAGATTAGTAGGTGTAGATTACCAATTTCAGTTTTAGGCGCTCGTGACCAAAGATATGTGGACAGTGTGGTGTGGATGATGGCTGGTGCGTGAGTTGTGGTGGTTTGTATTTTATGTGTCGATTATGGATGTTTTGCTAGTGGGTTTTGATGTCGATTTATAGATAGTGGATACGATTTTATGGAAAGAAAAATGAGTGTGTAGGCATGGACGAGTGAAAATGGAAAAATGAGGGAAGGAGCGTGTGGTAATTTTCTTATGCCTATCTACCAGAAACCATCCACAGAACTCTGTCGCTGTAAATTTTTCATAAAATATAAGCAAATGATAAGATAAACATTTCATCATGGCAAATTATCCATGTTGAAGAAAGTACTTTATTTTGTAATTACACTTATATACAGAAAGTGCTCTATTTTGTAATTATATAATTTATTAACATAAATTACTTGTTAAACATAGTCTAACATATATCCAATATGTTAAAGAGAATAAGCTAAACAGAAACCAATACGTAATTCTGTAACATAAATATGAAAAAGAAGTGACAAAAATTAGGT
Source organism: Alliaria petiolata (assembly GCA_020283515.1). Taxonomy (NCBI): domain Eukaryota; kingdom Viridiplantae; phylum Streptophyta; class Magnoliopsida; order Brassicales; family Brassicaceae; genus Alliaria; species Alliaria petiolata. Next base: position 429,251,433 of record JAHZTW010000001.1, read on the forward strand.
GTTATTAACTCGACTGAAAAAAACATTAAAAGCGAAGTCAATAAATTATAGGATTGAGTGGCATTACCTAAAAAAACAAGACAATGTGATGTCGAAAGAGAAAGAGAAGCTGAGGATTTGATTAAAAATACAGAAAGAGAAGGAGAGGAATATGAATATATTGAGATAGTAGTATTTATACAAAAAAAAACATTTGAATTCATTGTATTTTTACTAGCGTCGTGAAGAGATGCGTAAATTAATCAACGATGAAAACACTTTACATCATATTACATGTATTGAGGAGAAGTGTAACGTTTTTGTTTATTTAATTACAGAAAATTCAATGCATTTTTCAATGCGTATAAGTTTTTGTTATGGTATTCAGAATTATCTATGTGTTGGGTGAGTCAAAGATGATTATTCATGAAGTCCGCTTTAGTAATTACAACAATTTCCATTGTTTATTTTTTACTAAGCGCAGGTCTAGCTTTATATATGAGTATTTAACAAACTTAGAGCATTATCTCAAGTGTATGAGCACTTTATTCATGTATCTAGTTACCGGATTATCCCTTAAATGAAAGCATCTTAGTCCATCTTTAAATGAGAATCTACCGGAGATGAAATGGCAAGTAAATTGGCAAAATTTAGAAAGGATAACAAAATTTGCAGAAACAATCAAATTCTATTTAGAATCGAATACATTAGTGAATGAGTTATAAATAGATTTATAAATGAATTAAAAAAAAAAAAAAATATCTTATATGCATTTATTAACTTATTTATAAAACCTTCTCAATGTAAAGTTCCTAGTGATTTTACGAAAGACTAAGAGTTTACCCGCACTATGCCGCAAGACGATTTTTTTTTTTAATTTATTTTTTTTCTTCTTAATGTGAGTACATGTTTATGAATATTTTTTTTTCTTTTAATGCTTATGAATTTTATGTTTATTTTTGAGAGACTATATTATATTAAATGGAGAAATGTATGTGTACTTTTATGGCAAATCTTATTTAGTTAGTTGGGTTAATTTTCAGGAAAATAATCATGAACTTACCCGATACAACAAATTACTCATTATTGTTTTTTTAAAGAATTGTATTAAACTTTTTATTTTAATGTTTTGTGTAGCCTAACTTAATAATTTTCGTATCATCATGAACCAAACATAAAAGCAAAGCTATGTAAAAAAAAAACCCGAGGAATAATCTTAATTACTTATTTATGCACATCCATCTTTCGTTGTTATCATCATGTCTATAGTCGCACCTAACCCTGCCTTCAGCTGGAAAGCTACTCGAATCTTTTTTCTATATATCGATCTAAAAATAATAAGATATTACTATACTATCTAAAAAAGAAATAACATATTTTCTTTAGGATAACATCTTTCCTTCCGACAGTTGACGGAAAAATGACAAAAATAGCATGTCTTGAAAGATAAATGTATATGACGAAGAACTCATTTACAATTTTTTTGGCGAAGAAGAACTCATTTACAATTTATTTTCTCGCTTATGGTCTTATTTGTGCATCGAAAAAAAATACATTCCTCTCCATATAAAGCAAATGGTAGAAAGTCTTGCAAAAAATTTCGTTCATCTTAGGTTCAACATCCATCTAATTTGGCTTATTCTTATGTGCTCTGAAAAGGATCATGTACGTAGTATATATTTTATGCGTTTGACCCAAAGATTTGAAGTAATGTATATGCACACCAAGACCCTTGTCCATCTTAAGTTTCAACTAAAACAACCTTCTTCGCTAAGATGAGTCATGAGCATTTCAGATTGTAAGTTGTTGTCATCAATTTTTCAGAACCATATACGTCGTCCTCCCATATCTTTCAACAAGCAAGAAGAGTGAACTTCCACATTAGTGTAACCATGATCATTGTTAGCATGAGTCTACATTATTCCCGTCTTCATGACTAATAATCTTGCCTAAGTACTACTGAAATTATAACTTATACTTTGCAATTGTAAGTGAAATTTATAATACGAAATTACCTTTTACAACTGCAGCCGTACCACGGAAAAATGTGACGCCCCGACCCAGCTTACTTAGCCGAGACGTCTAGTGACTCTTGAAATTTTTTATCCCATTGAAACATTGGTCTTGCGCCCTAAAACGAACCTGCACAACTGAAAAAGAAAAAAAAAGGTAAGTAATGAACTACTCAATGAAGAGATCATCTCTGTTCACTGAAACGTAATACACATTTATACAATTATATCACACTCATCAAAACACATAAACCTAAACACTAGCAATCATATAGCCTGATTTACTACCAAGTTATAACACATATTATTCCTCTTGCCCATAAAGTAAGACATCCATAAAACGTTAGGTTCTACATCTCTAAGTGATGGTGCACTATCCTCGTAATAGCCATAGACCACATAACCTTAGGTTCATGCGTCCCGTAGACGACACTATCCTCGTGATAGCCTTAGAACCCCATGTTTTGTAGACTGGCATTAGCTCAGACACTCCCATACCGGCTCGTAAGCCACTCATGACATGCATGTAACCCGTCGGTCCATCACAGGCTAGTTCTAGGGAAGACCACGACCCGTAGCTCGATCCTTCCTCTCCTATCTCATACATCATAACGTTACCATCAATCATCCTACATGCTATCATCAATCACCCTATATGCTACCATCACATGGTCATGCAAAACATAACATATCACAACATCTTATAATAATTGTATTATATATATCGTATAATAACCATTAAATTGCATAACATTTGAAATATTAAACATATTATCATGAAATCTAAGTCTAACAATCAGATCTAAACCTACATGTCATGAATCATATAATATAACAATATAAATCTGAACTATGCTTCCATAGATCATGTCCACTTGATGTCAAAGACAAAACACTGTTTTCTCCTTTCTTCCTCTTTGGATAGATTCGCTTTCTTAACTTTAATAACACGTTTTCTCATGCTTCTGATACTTAAATCGGTTCTTCTTCAACCGAGAGCTAACTCCACGAGTATAGAACACTCCTGCCAAGTTTCAGCTTAAGCCGAGCTCATTTTCCCTATCAAATATTGCAACTCGTCTGACATATCCAACTGTTTTAAACTGCATCAACTAGCTTTAGAAATACATGAATAATTACTGTTGCGTTCCTCAAGAGTTGATGCACGTTTTGTGGATGATGGAGGCTGAAAGCTGGACTGAAGTCACTCTCTTTTAGCCGGTCGAATGGAGTATGGTCGAAGTGGAAAGATGGTGCCTTTTCAAGGGACTAAGGTCACTCCTTTAGAAGGCTGGTCGGATGATGATGAATAGAAGGGTGGATCGAATGTCGCCACAAAGCCTGGTGAAGAAAGCAATGATAAGACAAGTTAAACTGGGCAGAAATCTCAAATGCCTAGAAAAACTGAAGAAGAGAGAACTCTTTAAGAAAATGCTTGTTGTTTCTTGATTGTGTGAAAAATACAAGGCTGTGAGGGGACTTTATATAGAGTCCAAACAGCTATGCCCTTCTAGGGGTCTTGAAGCAAATTACAATGAATGCAGCTAAATTAAAGTGATTGAAAATGGCTAACAATTGCCTTATCTAATGGAATTTCGAAATTCAAGAATAAATGCAAGAAAATCAAGACAAAAACAAAGAAAGTTAGTCAAACAAAATGATTAATTCAGTCTTACCTTGGCTGATTTGGTGGGATTTGTTTGACTTGGTGTGGGGGGGGATGAATCTGGACACTTCTAGGTTGGGAGAATGGTGAATAAGGAAACTTCATGTCCATGCTTGAGGAATGGCCATTCTTCCATGTATTTTCTTGGACCGTCCTTCATGAAATAATCCTTCTCTTGAGACGGTTTGATTTGCACTTCCCCGCTTCCTCGGTTTGTTAGCATTTCGGTTTTGGAGATGGTTAACTTCGTCAGCTGCTCGGTTATGTCGTCAACCTCTTGATCGGCAAGTAATGACTCCACATCTTGGTTGAAGTTCTCCCTTAGCCTCTTAGCTCCTGCTCTAGTCAAGGGTGGGGCGTTCACAGCTGGAACAAGGATGGTCGGCGGGATGTTGGTACTTGGGATCACATCAATTACTAAACGGACCGTTCAATTCTCAGTCACCCCGTTGATTATCAAGTCTAATATGTCACCATGTTTACCACCGAAAATCAGATTGATCATACTCTATTTAACCCTCCAAACGATCACATGAAAATGCTGCAGCGAAACTGTTATTTCCTGGAAATCTTATACTTAGATGATTTTGGACTAACTTGCAAACCGATTTTCTGATGACATATAACTCCAATTGCTAATCTGCCAGTTCTGATAGAACCTCTGAAGAAACATCTTTCCACATACACCTTAATCACGATCTGAATCTTCCTGTCACTCTGGAAATCGCCTCGTAAAACCAATAGTCACACATTGTCACAGATGAGCGCTGCGCAGATACGTTTTACGAAAAAAACTATAACTTTCTGATCATACCTCAGATCTTGAAGAACTAAGCCTTTAAAAAACGATAAGACACGGGGCTTTCGAAACATAGTTAGGTGTATTCCTGAATAATCTCATTTTTCAATTATTCAACCATTTCATTTTACCAAGCTCATGAACACGTGGTTCCTCATGGTTAGCCGTGAAATCGACCCACAAAACTCTTCTAGGACCAAACATTCTTCTTTTTCTTTCTTTGTTTGGTTTTGGTAAGTGCTTTACAAACTTTACAAAACAAAAAAAAATCTAAAGCTTTGAAATGAATCCAATCAAGCTTTAGAAGCTTTGACTTTCCTTTTTTACTCACAGCCAAAATATTTACTTTTTTTATTTTTTTTTACTGTATAAAGCATATTTTTTAAAACAAACAATTTTATACTTTTCAAAATTTTAAATCCTACAGCCAAAATATCACAACAATAAAATTTACAGCCACAAAAAAAAATCTACAGTCATATTTTATAGTAAAAACGTAATGATACAACTGTTACCAATCAGACTCTTTCTCTTCTTATTTTCTTAGGCACGCCTATTTTTCTCCCTTTTGACTTCTCGACAAAACCCACAAAATAGAATTAGAGTTTTTCTTAATTGGATTTAAATAACTAATTGGGATTAAATTATATCCTCATAAATTAAAACTTTTAAAACAGGTCCATCACGCGGGAGTGTTACACAAAACCTGGATGAACCGAACAAAATCAATGTTGTCAACTCAAAAAAGGCAGAGACAGAGAGTAACGATGTTAGACTCTAAAGAAATAATGCACCAAAAAATCTGAGTCGGATGGCTGAAAATCTAGGACAAACCGTAACTATGTTATTGCGTGAGAAGTTATAAGAGTAACGATGTTAATTGTTTTTATTATTGCGTGAAAGTGCTGTTTGAATAAAAAATACTGGTGTCAATATTGATCTCTTGGGATAAATTATTGAATGGGTGACGGTAATTTCGTTGGGAGAAACACTTCGTACTGAAATATTAAACTATTGAAGTGATGGATGTGAGTCATGTGACCAAAAGTTAAATACTCTTCTCTAAAATGAAAGTTAAAGCTATTTGTAATATGCGTCACGAATGGTGAGGAGAAGAAGTGCCCAGCCCCAATACAGGCTATAATGATTTACATTAAACTCAGAAGCTCTAAATGACTTATTCTTTAAATTTGTTTGTAAGTCAAATAATGAGAAGCATGAAACAAATCAAGGAAAGTTCTTTTAACAAGATCTATCATGTTTTCGTTGTATATTATGCTTTTCCGTATATTTTTCTTTGCACCTTCACACGATAAATATAACAATCATCTCAAATCATAAAGCTAAACATTTTTGAAGTTTGACTTTGCCTTGATTAAATAAAGTCATTTGCTGTTGCTAGTCAATACACGTTCGTGTTTGCTAGCTTGTAGTGGACGTTCTTGTTTGCTAGCTTGTAGTGGATGTTTGTTATGTTGTTTGTTTCCCTGTTTTCAGCTTTCCTTGTTTTCTGCATATTCTCTGTTTTGTGTTTCTCTTGTAAGGCTATATATAGCCATCGTCTTTGATTCAATAATACACAACTTTCAGTATACATTTGGTATCAGAGCCAAAAATCTGAAAAACCAAGAAAAGAGAGATGTTTGAGAGATCTGAGAAGTTTGTGCAACCAGCGATCCCAAAGTTTGATGGCCACTATGATTTCTGGTCCATGACGATGGAAAACTTCATCAGAAGCAGAGTTGTGGAGTCTGATGGAAGATGGAATTCCGGCGCCGTCAATCGGAACATCACCAACAAGTGAGGCACATAAAAAGTTGGTGGAGGATGCGAAGCTGAAGGACTTGAAGGTCAAGAATTTCCTGTTCCAGTCCATTGACAGAGAGATTCTGGAAACAATTCTTGACAAGACCACCTCCAAAGCAATTTGGGAATCCATGAGAAAGAAGTATCACGGTACTACAAAGGTGAAAAGGGCACAACTACAAGCATTAAGAAGAGAGTTTGAGTTGCTGACCATGAAGGAAGGAGAGAAGATCGATATCTTCTTAGGAAGAACATTGACAGTGGTGAACAAGATGAAGTTGAATGGAGAAACAATGGAGCAGAGCACAATCGTGAGCAAGGTTCTTCGATCTCTGACTCCAAGATTCAACTACGTGGTATGTTCGATTGAAGAATCGAATGACTTGAGTGTAATGAGTGTTGATGAATTGCACGGAAGCTTACTTTGCCATGAGCAGAGGGTCAATGGAAGTGCTCAAGAAGAGCAGGCACTGAAGGTGTCACAAGATGAGAAACCTAGCCGAGGCAGAGGTCGTGGATCGTTCCGAGGAGGACGTGGCAGAGGAAGAGGAAGAAGCTTTGTGAATCGTGCTACAGTTGAGTGTTACAATTGTCACAAGCTAGGACACTTTCAAAATGAGTGTCCTGAGTGGGAAAAGAAGGCGAATTACGCTGAACTGGAGGAGGAAGAAGAATTGCTTCTAATGGCTTACCTAGAAGAGCACCAGGCTAACAGAGAAGAGATATGGTTTCTTGATTCAGTGTGCAGTAACCATATGACTGGATGCAAGGATTGGTTCTCCAATCTAGAAGAAGGAATCAATCGCTCAGTGAAACTTGGCAATAACACAAGAATGTCTGTGGTGGGAAAAGGCAGTATAAAAATTCAAGTCAATGGATTTGTTCAAGTCATACCTGATGTGTATTATGTTCCGGAGCTCAAGAACAATTTGCTCAGTCTTGGGCAACTGCAGGAGAGAGGATTGGCAATATTGATTAAGGATGGGTTCTGCAAGGTCTATCATCCAGATAAAGGCGTGATTATGGACACGACGATGAGCGGGAATCGAATGTTCTTCATCCTTGTCTCCAAGTTGCAGAAAAATTCGATGTGCCTACAAGCGGAGGAAGAGATCGAGAAGGAAATGCATTTGTGGCACTGTAGATTTGGGCATCTAAATCAAGATGGGCTGAAGCTGTTGTCAAGCAAGAAAATGGTTGTTGGGCTTCCAGACCTAAAGCCCACCAAGGAAGTTTGTTTTGTCTGCTTGACTGGGAAACAGCACAGAGAGACGATATCGAGGAAGAGCTCCTGGAAAGCTTCAAGACGGCTTCAGCTGATACATTCGGATATATGCGGTCCGATCTCTCCGATTTCGCATGGTGGGAAGAGGTATATTCTGAGCTTTATCGACGATTTCTCTCGGAAAGCTTGGGTTTATTTTCTCTATGAGAAATCTGAAGCGTATGCCACATTTAAGATCTTCAAGGCAAGCGTAGAGAAGGAGATTAATGGATTCATAGCTTGCTTGAGGACAGATCGGGGAGGAGAGTTTACTTCAAACGAATTCGGTGAATTCTGCAAATCCCAAGGTATCACTCGACAACTAACTGCAGCGTTTACCCCGCAGCAGAATGGAGTAGCTGAGAGAAAGAACATGACCATTATGAATGCTGTTCGATCAATGTTGAGTGAGAGGAAGGTGCCAAAAGAGTTTTGGTCTGAAGCTACAAAGTGGAGTGTCCATATTCAGAACCGATCTCCAACAGCAGCGATAGAAGGAATGACTCCTGAAGAAGCTTAGAGCGGTTCAAAGCCTGTGGTTGAATACTTCCGTATTTTTGGGTGCATAGGATACGTGCATATACCGGATCAGAAGAGAAAGAAACTAGATGATAAAAGCAAGAAGTGTGTCTTTCTTGGAGTGAGTGAAGAGTCCAAAGCTTGGAGGTTGTATGATCCAGTCACAAAAACGATTGTGATAAGCAAGGATGTGGTTTTTGACGAGAGCAAAAGTTGGGATTGGGATCAGGCTGTTGAAGAAGGAAAAATTCTTGACTTTGGAGAAGAAGAGGATTCAAGCGAAGAAGAAAACAATGCAGCTTCTCCAACTGTATCGTCACCTCCTTCTCCAGATGGTAACACGACAGGAGGTAACTCGACACCTACTACTGTTTCTAGCCCAGCTACATCATCGTCTGGTCCAGCTTCATCATCATCATCAAGTTCAAGAGAAGTGAATGAAGGACCACGTGTAAGGTCTAGACCCCGATACCTGAATGATTATGTTGTTGGAGACGAAGAAGAGGTGGAAGGAAATCTGTCTATCATGCTGTTAATGATGATGACAGAAACTGATCCAGTCAAGTTTGATGATGCGATGAAGGAAAAAGTGTGGTTAGAAGCGATGGAACATGAGATTGAGTCCATTGTTAAAAACAATACTTGGGAGCTAACGGCTTTGCCTGAAGGTGTGACACCAATTGGAGTGAAATGGGTGTATAAGACAAAGCTAAACGAAGATGGTGAAATAAACAAGCACAAGGCCAGGTTGGTGGCCAAAGGATACGCTCAGTGCTATGGCGTTGACTACACTGAAGTCTTTGCGCCAGTTGCGAGGCTTGACACAATTCGAACCATAATTGGTGTGGCAGCGCAATCAGGTTGGGAAATCTTTCAATTGGATGTGAAGAGTGCATTTTTACATGGAGAGCTGAAAGAGGAGGTGTACGTAAGGCAACCAGAAGGATTCATTAAGAAAGGAGAAGAGGAGAAGGTGTACAAGTTAAGAAAGGCTCTGTATGGTCTCAAGCAGGCTCCTAGGGCTTGGTACAGCTGAATTGAAGCTTATTTCTTGAGAGAAGAATTCGAGAGGTGTCCAAGCGAGCACACTCTGTTCACCAAGATAAAAGGAGGTAGACTCTTGATCGTAAGCTTGTATGTTGATGACTTGATCTTTACCGAAAATGATAGGAAGATGTGTGATGAATTTAAGGCTTCAATGATGCGTGCATTTGAAATGTCTGACTTGGGAAAGATGAGACATTTTCTTGGAATAGAGGTGAAACAGAGTGAGGATGGGATTTTTGTCTGTCAAAAGCGTTATGCTCGTGATGTTTTGGCCAGATTTGGAATGGAAGAGAGTAATGCAGTTCGAAATCCAATTGTGCCAGGGACGAAACTTACAAAAGATGAGAATGGAGAAAAGGTGGACGAGACTATGTTCAAGCAACTTGTTGGATGTCTCATGTACCTAACAGTAACCAGGCCCGATTTGATGTTCAGTGTGTGTCTCATAAGTCGATTTATGGCTAATCCAAGAATGTCACATTGGCTTGCCGGGAAAAGAATTCTGCGATATCTGAAAGGTAGTATCGAACTTGGAATCTTTTACAAGAGAAATGAAGGTGGTGATATGAGGCTCATGGCATTCACGGATAGCGATTATGCTGGAGATTTGGATGATCGAAGGAGTACAACGGGCTGTGTTTTCTTAATAGGATCTGGTGCAATCTCTTGGGCATCAAAGAAGCAGCCTGTCGTTGCACTTTCGACTACAGAGGCTGAGTACATAGCAGCCGCATTTTGTGCTTGTCAGTGCGTATGGATCAGAAGGATTCTTGAAAAGATTGGTGCTGAAGAGAAGTCTGCTACGGTGATTCACTGCGACAACAGCTCAACCATTCAACTTTCCAAACATCCGGTTCTTCATGGTAAAAGCAAACACATAGAAGTGAGATTTCACTATCTCAGGGAGTTGGTGAGTGGCGAGATTGTTAAGCTTGAGTACTGTGCAACAGAAAATCAAGTTGCTGACATCTTTACGAAGCCCTTGAAGTTGGAACAATTCGAGAAGCTACGTACAATGCTTGGAATGGTTAACCTATCTGAAGTAAGCTAAATTTGAGAGAATTCAGCTTAAGGGAGGATATGTTGAAGTTTGACTTTGCCTTAATTAAATAAAGTCATTCGCTGTTGCTAGTCAATACACGTTCTTGTTTGCTAGCTTGTAGTGGATGTTTGTTATGTTGTTTGTTTCCCTGTTTTCAGCTTTCCTTGTTTTCTGCATATTCTCTGTTTTGTGTTTCTCTTGTAAGACTATATATAGCCATCGTCTTTGATTCAATAATACACAACTTTCAGTATACAAACATGACAAAACGAAATTCACAATTAAATACAAATAAATATGAAAACCATGTTTGTTGCAAACTTGTTTAGAAATAAGCAAACTGGATGCCAGATGATGGAGGAGATACCACTGGTCCTCCACACGCATTCCATACTCAGATTCAGACTCTTCTTGTCTGGTAGAAACATGTACGAACTAATAAACTTTAGAATATAATCCAACAGTGAGGAGAATGTAGTCTAAACACTATAGAGTCGAAGCAAAAACCTTGAGAGGAATGCAGAAGAAAACCTTCAAGAAAAGTTATATCATACTTATATCTATTTGTATTGAATAAGGACATTTTCTTTCTTAGGAGGGTAAAAGAGGTAAAAAAAGGAGATGCATGAAAAGGTATTGATAGTGAACAGAATCATTGCATTTTTTTATCATTGCATAGTATATCCATAGCATAAACGTATCCACCATGTCTATCCTGTAAGGAATGTGTTTCTCATGTATTTCCAGAGAGGATACAAGCAGCTATTTATACAAGAGAAGAGAGAATTCTAGAATAAGTTAAATGTAGAAACTACCTAAAACAGAGATATCGAATATTAACATATAAATGAGAATCGTAACTGTATCATGGATTATATCTCTAACATGCCCCCTCAAGATGGAGGGGATGATGTCACTCTAATCTTGTCTCTTAGGTAGATGTATTGTGCCCGAGACAGTGGTTTGGTCAGTGCATCTGCAAGTTGGTCTTTAGTGTGGACGTGGGCAACCCGAAGAGCTCCTTGCTGAATATGACCTCGGACAAAGTGATAATCTAGTGCAATGTGTTTCATCCGGGAGTGAAAGACTGGGTTTGCGCAGAGGAATGTTGCTCCAACATTGTCGCAGTACACAACTGGCGGACTTGGTAGAGTGATTCCAAGTTCTGTGAGGAGATTGCAAATCCAGCTGAGCTCGGAAACGGTGTTTGCGACAGCTCGGTACTCAGCTTCTGTTGAAGAACGGGCAACTCCTTTTTGCTTCTTCGCTGACCATGATACGGGATGACTGCCGAGATAGATGATGTAGGCGTTTGTCGATACGTAGTCGTCAGAGTCTCCTGCCCAGTCTGCATCCGAGTATGCGTGAAGTGTAAGCTTGTTTTGTGCTGAGAAGAATATGCCATGTGTTGGTGTGCCAGCCAAGTATCGAAGTATCCGTTTCGCAGCTTGCCAATGGTCTTCTGTTGGTCGATGCATGAATTGCGAGAGTCGGTTTACCGCATATGAAATGTCAAACCTGGTGAAGGCAAGATATTGTAGACTCCCTACAAGTTTCCTGTATTCCTTTGGATCAGATAGTAAAGTACCTGAATGAAGCGTCAGTTTTGGCGATGAAGCCATTGGTGTGGATACAGGTTTTGCATTCGTCATGTCATAATGATGCATGAGATCTAGGATGTACTTTCTCTGTGACAAGTGAAGCCCTGCGGATGTTCGATGTGCTTCTAGACCAAGGAAGTAGTTGAGATCTTCTGGGTCTTTGACAGAGAACCTATCCGCCAGAAGTTATAGTATCCGTTGTATTCCAGGCTTGCTGTTTCCTGTCACGAGGATGTCATCGACATATACTAGTAGATAGACAAACTCTTTACCAAGTTGGAGTACAAATAGCGACGTATCGGCCAAGGAATTCTTGAAGTTGAGGCTGAGAAGAAAATTTCGAAGTTCTGTGTACCATGCCCTTGGGGCCTGCTTCAGGCCGTAGATGGCTTTATTCAATCTATAGACATGAGTAGGGTTATCAGCATCAACAAAACCAGGTGGTTGTTCCATGTAGACTTCCTCAGTTAGAGTTCCTTGAAGAAAGGCATTGTTGACGTCTAGTTGTTGGATAGGCCAGGAGCGGCTGACAGCTGCATCGAGAACGACGCGTATGGTTGTGGATTTTATCACCGGACTGAATGTGTCAGTGTAGTCTTGGCCATACTGTTGATTGTAACCTTTGGCCACGAGCCTAGCTTCGCATCTGTGATGAGAACCATTAGATAGGAATTTATTTTTAAAGATCCACTTACAGCCAATGACGTTGAAGTGGGCTGTCGAGGAACCAAATCGAAGGTTCTATTGCGGGCAAAAGCGTCAATTTCATCGGACAGGGCTCCTCTCCACTTTCGATCTTTGAGGGCTTGAGTGATGGTTTGGGATTCGGCTGGGATTATGGCTGACAAGGCCGTGGAGTAGGCATATTTAGGGTTCGGTTTGGTGATATGGTTTTTGAGGCGAGTGGTCATTCTGTGATTTTGTGCCGGTGGAGGGTTGTCGGGAACGGAATTCGCCGGTGCGGGGTTGGTTGTGGAGGAGGACGGTAGTGTGTTTGTGGGTTGGGTTTCTTGTTGTTGTTGTTGGGCCGGTTGTGGGGGAATTATTGGTTGGGCTTGTGTGGAAGTTGGGCTTGGTGACCGTGTTTCTTCTTGGGCCTCAGTGGGGTTTGGTAATGTGACGCTTGATGAAGACGATGTTGAGATCGGAGAATGTGTTGTTGATGCAGAGGGATTGTCGGAGGTCGGAGATGTTGATGGCGAGAGCGAGTGTTCCGGTGGGTGAGAATCTGAGCTTGCGGGTCCAGGCGGAGGAGGCAGTACGAGTGGCGGTGGTGTTTCCGGTGATAAAGGTATGGTGGTGACAGCGGGGGATGGAATTGGTGTGGATTCGTCGGTTGTTGGCTTCGCCGGAGATGGTGAATGAAAGGGGAAGACTTTCTCATCAAACCGCACATGTCTGGAAACGTAGATTCGACTTGTGCTTGGTTGAAGACACAAATAAGCACTCTGTGTCTGAGAATACCCGAGGAAGACACATGGTGTTGATCTGGCTTCGAGTTTGTTTGTTGTGTATGGTCTTAGCCAAGGGAAGCACAGACAGCCATAGACACGGAGCTTCAAGTAATTTGGGGCAACGCCAAACAGCTTTTGAAAGGGGGACATCATGGCAGTAACTGGTGACGGTAACCGATTGATGAGGTATACTGCAGTCGTAAATGCGTACGACCAGTAGGACTTAGGCATGTTGGCACGAGTGAGCAGTGTAAGGCCAGTTTCCACAACATGGCGATGCTTTTTTTCGGAGACTCCGTTGTGTTCTGGTGTGTGAGGTGGGGAAGTGAGATGTGAGATTCCATTGCTGGTGAGGAAGGAGCGAAGAGCCACAAATTCACCACCGTTGTCGGAGTAAAGAGTCCCAATTTTGGAGTTGAATCGGTTCTCCACAAGAGCTTTGAAAGCGAAGAATGTGGCGTGAACTTGGGACTTCAATTTCAACGGATAGAGCCAGGTATATATGATGTAGTGATCTACTAGTACTAGGTAGTACTTGTAGTTGTCTATAGACACAGTTGGGGAGCTCCATAGGTCGGTGAATATATATTCCAAAGGTCGAGTAGAAACAATATAGGTTTGTGAGAAAGGTAGTTTATGAGTTTTATTGATAGCACAATCTGAACACAGAGAGTTTTGGGTTACAGATTGAGAATAAGGTAAAGAGAAATTGGAAATAACGCTTTTAAGGATGGTGGATGATGGGTGACCGAGACGGTAATGCCAATCAGTCATGGATAGGTTTGGTGTGGTGGTAGCAAAGAAGATTTAAGGGTGGTTGGGGAGGCTGGCCACTCGTAAAGCTCATCCTTGGTTGGGCCTTGGATTAATGGGACCCCCGAGCTCAGATCCTTCACCTGAAAGTGTGTAGGAAAGAATTCCACAGATACTTTGTTAGCATTGCACAAACGGTATACCGAGATTAGATTTTTCTGTATGTTTGGCACAAATAGAACACTGTTAAGCGTTATATCTCGAGAATGAGAGGGTAGAGAGAGAGAACCAGTATGGGTGATTGAGAGACCAGATCTGTCACCGATGAGAACTGCATCATTGCCGTTGTATGGGTGATGCAGTGTGCAGGTCGCTGGTCATATGGTGGGTCGCTCCACTATCCATCAACCATGTATTAGTTGGGTCTGGATTTGCGACGGCTATGTTAGCGCGTGGCTGCCACGGACGGAAGGGAGAGGGGAGGAGACTGTTTTGATGACCAGATGCTTGATGTTGGAATTGAGGGCATCTCTTGGCACTGTGGCCAAAGACGCCACACAGCTGGCATTTTCCTTGATAGCCTTTTGATGTGTGATTGTCTTGACGTTGGTATTGATACTGTTGTGGATTGTTGTGATTCCAGGGTTGGTGTTGACGTTGATTCTGTCGGTTGTGAGGCTGAGACGTAGTGCCTGCAGCAACATTAGCAGAGACAGGAACCACACTGGAGATGGAGGAGACGATGGAAAACCGTTTTGCCTCCTTTGTGAGGAGCTTTTCATGAACTTTGGTGATTGATGGAGGGATGTCGCGGCCTTCGATTTGATCCACAATGGACTTACAGTCTTCAGGTAACCCATCGAGTATGTACTCGATCTGATCCTCATGCTCAATCGGCTTGCCGAGAAGAGCAAGTTGATCAAAACGAGTAGTTAAGCATCATGAATTGATTTTTATCAATTGATTTTTCACTTTTAGAGTGTTGTTTGAGCTTTTAGAGTGTTGTTTGAGCTTATGTTTGAGTTGTTTGATGTGGCCTCTGCTTGGTTTTGCGTAGGTTGCAGTGATTGTTTCCCACATCTCAGCGGCTGTTGTGGATTTGGTGACGAGAGTTTGAATGGAGGTGTTGATGGTGCCAAAGAGAGCACTGTATATGAGTTTATCTTGCCTCTTCCACTTGGTGTAGAGAGGGTTGAGTGATGTGACGCCATTGAGAGTGATTGTTGGAGGAGGTGGCAGGAGAGATCCGTCAACGTGTCCAGCAAGTTCATACCCATCAAGCAAAGCATGAACTTGGATGCTCCATGTGATGTAGTTGGTGGCAGTAAGTTTGGTGATGTTGGTCATGTTCACGTTGAGGATGGGTTGGGTGTTATCAATAGTTTCAACAGAAGCAGCCATGGTGATAGATTCACGAATAGATCTGAAGATAGATAGGAGAGAAGAGTAGAGAAGATGGAGAGAGGCGGCTGGGAAAAAAAAATTTAGGATATCGTATTTGGCTCTGATACCATGTAAGGAATGTGTTTCTCATGTATTTCCAGAGAGGATACAAGCAGCTATTTATACAAGAGAGGAGAGAATTCTAGAATAAGTTAAATGTAGAAACTACTTAAAACAGAGAGATCGAATATTAACATATAAATGAAAATCGTAATTGTATCATGGATTATATCTCTAACATATCCTTTTTCCAATCTTGTTGCAGCGTATATTTGAATATCCACACAAGTCTTTGACATGCTTTCTTCTACACCTCTGTAGAGTCTTCTGCCTCCTGATAGCACGTTTGATATATCTTTTGATCGTTCATTTTTTAGCTCATAAAATATGCATCTTCAAAATCCATTCCAGCCTGTCCCACATCAAATCGTTTAAATGAGCCTAATGATTCTGTATAGCTCGACATTTATCAGGGTCATAGATAAAAATAAAAAAAACATCCTCTAATATTACTACAAAAACGAATTTTGTAAAGTATAAACTTTGCATACTTTCTAGAGCCCACTCATATCCAAGCAATGCCGCTTCTAACTCTAAGCTAACTCGAGTATAAGCATGCTAGCTGACTATAAGATACAATCATACTTTTTGTGTCACGCACCAAGAAACTCCAGCCAAACATTTAAAGTTAAACCACACATATGGGATGTTGCATTTAACCCATTTTCTGGCGGAGGTTGCCAATGGACAATGGTTATGTGGGATTATTTACTTGTTGTGCCAAAAACCAATGGAAAACATCCTCAACTGCTTTCTGAATCACCTCGTTTGTTGAATGTTTCTTCTCTTCTAAGAAAAGTTCTCCTTCCCCGCCCGCTTACAATCAAGTCAATAACCTAGTTTAGTTTTATAAAAATAATAATTAATTCTACCAAGTTTGTTAGATTTAAGCTACTTCATTTGGTTGAAATTTGAAAGAGTCTAAATGCTTAGTAACCACCGTCCAAATGTTCTCTTTGCGCTGTTGTTTGTTTTTTTCTTGTTTGATTTCGATTCCATTTTCTAAATATTGTACAGTAAGGCCCGTAAGCTATTTTTTTTCTCTTTTGTTTTAACCCAAATTATAGTTATATATATAATCCAATCTTCACGTTTAATAGTTTTGTGATCCAACAATAAGCGTTAAAGTAACTAATTATATAAAGTTTGATATTTTAAAATTAGTAATTAACATGATTATTACACGTGTCATGTCAATAGTAATTCAGATTTTAACATGTGTAAGAAAAAATATCGATATAATTACATTATACTACATGTCAAAATATTTATATTTGTATTAAGAAACATGTAAATAAATTATAATTTGTAGTTGAAAGAAAAGAAAAAAAAGGTACAAGGACGAACAAAATTGAATATTAAAATAAATAAAATAAAATTAAAGACATGAAAAAATAATATAAAAAGCATCATTGTTAAAGATCCTTTTTTTTTTTTTGAAACTTAGTTTTTGGTTTTTCAAAAAATATGTTAAAAAAAAATTGAACTCTCAAATAATAATATTGAATATATAATTACTAATTCGTTAGATAAAAAAAGGAAAACCAAAATACATAGATAACAATTAACAATATATATATATATAAATAATATACTTTAATTTTCTAACTAAAAGAAAAGTTAGTAAAGAAGAGCTCCATTTATTTGAAATTATACAATAAATTATTAATTTTAAAAGGAAAATAAATAAATAGATATTTTTACAGCAATAAACGTTAGTACAATAGAAAATAAATAAATAAAAATTATTATATAATTCGAGCAAAAGAAACAAAAAACAAAAAATTAGTAAATAAAATCAGATCACATGTGAAGGTAAATAATATAAGATTGAAAATATTGTAACAAAATAATTTTCTGATACAAAATAATCCATCAACAAAAAAATATAAAAAATAACGTTTATTTGTTTATTTTTAAAATAAAAATTTAAATTTGTTTTCCTTTCGATTTTCTATTATGGCATGATTCCGCATATTTATTTATTTTTATTTTTATTATGTATATTTTTTGAATTGGTAAAATACTTTTACAATAACATATACAATGCAATTCTGTCATTTTGGATATTACCAATCAAAGCCCAGAAAAAATTAGTAATGACTAAAATTTGTAAGGTTAAATATGTTCAATTGATTTGATATTTAAGCCAATTTTACTATTCCACACAACATTTGCTTTTGACCAGCAGTTTTATTTGTTTATGCTTTTTTAAAAATTTAGCCAAGACCATAAAAATTATTTATGAATAAGTAAAAAATATTTACCACACAAAACAACTATAAATATGACACTTTTGATTCATATTACTCAAAAATATTTTTGTACAAAATGATGAATCGTCTAATTTTTTTAATCTTAGTTATTGCCATATGTTTTGGATTGAATGATGCAAAAAAATGCAAAAAAATCGCGATAGGATTTCAAAAGAAGCTAAATCCTGGTCGTCTTTTGCATGTTGCGGGCGATGTCGGCAGTAGCTTCATTTTGAAATTTAATGAGAAGCCAAGGATCATACATATTACAATGAGCCGAGGACATCCGGGGAAATTGAGTGTTTATTTAAATCAAGGATAATATAGGTATAACCTGCTGGCACCCTTACAACCCGATATTGTTGCATGTAACGGGTTACGTTTATGGTTAGCCAAATATGATGGAATTTACATTAAGGTAAATACAACACCATCAGTGAAAATGGGTGTTTGGTATGATAAAAAAGGAAATCCTTTTACTCCCTCGATTCGTTAAGCTAGTACAATATAATCACAAAAATTATAGAATATTGTATCTTTTTTTTTTCAACATAGAATATTGTATTTCTAAAGGATATGATTTTGGTATAAAGAACTCACTTTTTTTTTGAACAACTATAAAGAACTCATTTGTAATTATTAATAATAGACAAATGAGAGAGATTGCAGTTCTATAGTATTCACTAATGGAAATTATAGAATATTGTATTTATTAAACTTAAATATATATAAATATTTTATGTATATAAATTGTTGCTAACGAGCACATATATTTTAAATAGCATAAAATGAAAAACAAAATTAATTAACATAGTTTGATTTTAGTTTATACAACTAAAAAAGAAAAATAATTGATAAACAGATCATTTTCATTGTTACGAAGGAAACCCATGCATAATAGACAAACGAAATATTAATTTATTTAATTTAAATAAGACTTATCTTACATTCGAGATGAGAGAGAGAAAGAGAGATGACATAGGAGACAGAGATGCACGAGGACGTTGATCAGACGCAGATTAAACATTAATTAAACCCTAACTTAACACGCAAGCAACTAAGACACACACACATCGACACTTGATAGTTACCAGCTAATTAATTCTTAGAAATAAGAAATACTTCTTTATCATCCTTAATTTTCTCAATGTCTCCTTTGATCATCTCATCAATGTCAATGGTTGCTTCCATTTCAGCACTGTCTTGTGGCACCAAAGCTCTCATCTGTGAGGAGCAAACCATCGAACTAAGCCTCACGACATCGACTACATGCTCAGATATGTCCTGAAGTTTAATCCCTGGTGGTTCTAAAACCTTCGTCCCAGGTTTCTTGTATATCAAGTAAAGCACCATCTGAAGCACTCCAAAGACGAAACCCAAAACATTTGGCAGCTGGAAAATTATGTTGAAAGATAAAGAACATTAGCTTTCAGCGTTAGGGCTAGAAGATAATAAGAAATGCAAATATAAAGAATAGTATACTTACGGCTACGTTCACGTCTTTTTGGAGAAGACCGTAGAAGAACCACATCACAGCCGATAAGGTGAGGAAGAAGGAAAGACCGAACGGCATAAACTCTGCACTCTTCGTTTTGATCACTTTCCTCTGTGTTTTCAAGATTTAACCGATGAGAAGTAGATTTACAATATGGATGAATGAGTAAATAAGAAAGAGAGACTTACGATGATGCCAAGGGGTGCAACAAAAACACATAGAGCAAAGACCATACAAATGTATCCAAGGACTTGAACACGTTTGTTGCCATGAACCAGAAAGTATGTCAGGAAGAAGATAAGGCCGAACGCGAACACGTCCGCAAATAGGACTAACCTCACCGTTAGAGTCTGCCATATCAGAACACACGGTTCCATTAAAGATATAATTACTCTTGTGTGTATATATATTAAGAAAATTTATATATATATATATGTATTGAGTAAGGACCTTTTCCTTCTTAGGAGCGTAGAAGAGGTAGAAGGAGATGTAGAAGATCTGTACGACGCATGCAAAAGTGTTGATAGTGATCAGAATCATTGCATTCTTCCTGATCAGTGCGTAGTATATCCATAGCATCGCACTGAACAGCCCAATCACATACGGTATCGACTGATACCCTTCAGAAGATTTCCTCTTGTGTATACGAACGAACGTGGGTCTAATATATTTAAAAATACGTATGTTTTAGTGCTTGAGTTAAAACGTTATTAAGAGGAAAGTACAAAGAGTCATAGAGAACTTACATTGGGGCAAGACAGACGAAAAAGGAGATGATATTCCCTACACATAATTATAATCATGTTAGAATTCACTATAGCTCATGTAAAAGCATGCATTTTGAACGTATACGTAAACGTGAGAATATATATATACCTAGAATGCCAAAGACATTAGCCAAGACGTGTACTGAAATCGCCATTTTTCTCTTTCTTTCAATGTAGTAAAATGCTACTTTAGAAATAAAGAAAAAAACTTCTAACTTTAAACTCTCTCTCTCTCTCTCTCTCTCCCTCTCTCTCTCTCTCTCTCTCTCTCTCTCTCTTCCTCTATAAAAGAGAATGCAAGTGAGCGAACGGGTGAACACTATAGGATCATATTGAGATTCTGTTAAATGTATGATGCAATTGTTGATTGAGAAGTGTAGTGATTTATATAGGGAAGAGAAAAGTGTATCAACTTGCAAAATGCGTCTGTGAGAGAGAGAAAGAAAAAAAGAGTTTAAACTCAATGGGATGTAGATAGTGGGAAAAAAAGAATCAAAGAGCATTATCTCTACTTTACAGTTGTTTACTTCATTCCCCGAAGGTTCCTTTTTGTTTTTGTTATTCACCGAAGCCTAATCTTACCCGTCGTCTATTTATAAATATGCCTTCGTAGGTTCTGCGTTTTATGTAAACGGCTAAAACCGTTTCTGTGACCTTTCAAATCTGCAGATGTGAACATGAGTAAGTTTACTTCCTTTTTTTTTGAGAAAACATGACTAAGTTTACTTAAATACCCGTTTCCTCGAAAAGAATATTGGTCAATATAGCATAACATGATTCATATATTACAACAGTAATTGTGTATGAATTTTTAACACAAACAAAAGAAGTAATTGTGTATGAATTAGGTTTGATCAATTTTGAGAGTGACCAAATATAAAGCAGTAAGTTGTAAAACCACCATGAAATGTATAATCCATATATATTATTTAAACATGTGAGGAATAGAATCCTCTCCATTTCTCGTGAAAAAAAAAATAAAAAAAATCCTCTCCATTTCAAAATTTTCCACATAATTATCACTC
This sequence comes from Alliaria petiolata, assembly GCA_020283515.1. Taxonomy (NCBI): domain Eukaryota; kingdom Viridiplantae; phylum Streptophyta; class Magnoliopsida; order Brassicales; family Brassicaceae; genus Alliaria; species Alliaria petiolata. The sequence continues at coordinate 429,272,420 of JAHZTW010000001.1, forward strand.
TGTAATATGCATGCTTTGATGCGTCGAGTAATTTCACCATTATGTTTTTTTATCTTATGGAACAAAAAAAAAAAAGCAAACGAATGATGTCGTGCGCACATTGATGTCGGCATGCGAAATTAACCTAGCCTTATCTTATAAATCTTGTGGGAATTAATCAAACCCTAAAACCTAAAATTGGTGGGCATCAATCCAGCTCAGCTATGAGCACTAAAACCTTAAATCTTGCAAGTACCATTCTGGTACATTCTAATGGACCCAATTTTTTGACTTTCTGACGTGTCACCAACCAAGTAGGTGTTGAGGATTACTACTGTTTTCAACTCTCTAGTTTTAGGGTTTTGCAAGTGCAATGAGAACAAGTTGGTCTTTTACCTAAACCGAATTGTCATGCACATAGTTCGTTTTCCAATTCGCAATGGCTCATTTATGGAAATCCCCTTTTGAAATCTTTCGCCCAACATAATAACAAAAAGAAAAAAAATATATGTAATTTTGCTGAAACAAATGATGCAAGCTGCAATAATCAATACACTAGTATAGGGATATTCAAAATATGTAGAGTTAATTGGTTTATTATTTTTTGTAATGTAAACTATTTGTTTTCTGTATATACATTACAAAATGATGTAGAGTAATGTTTTTTTTTGCTCTTTTAGTTTAGTTTGTTTTTTCCTATATAAACCAAACCACGTACATTATTACCAAATTAACAAAGAGATATACATTTGAACGATTTTCTCTCTCATATTATATGGCATCGAAGTGGAAACAAAATGTCTTCTTTTTTTGTTTAAAACAAGATATCTAAAATAACTATTCCACCTCTTTTAAATCCGCTCGAATATCTGATGTACTCTTTTGTGATAGTACCGCTACGGCGCTACTACGTACATCGCAAATAACCACGTTCTGTTTATGAACGTACTAAACATTTTGATGCACGGTTGAACAGATCTTAATGATATTATCTTACAAATATATTACATCTTGCTCTTTTCCTTACTGTGTGATGTAATAATTTTAGTGTTCTTTTTGTGTGGGAAAAGTTTTGAGGGAACATTTTGTAATATAATATACTTGTTACGACAATTGATTTTATATTTTTAAAAGTTTTAAAACTTTCAATATATTCTTAGTTAAATACCAACCTTGAATTACTGGCTAATTAAGTAACAAGTGTTAAACCACTAATAAAAGGTCTGCCAATTTATAGATCGTGTAAAAAAATTAAAAGTTGATTAGCGAAAGTAGACAAAAGGAATCAAACTGTTAATCCCTAATATTATGAACACCATAATATTAATTGTTGGAGGTAACATGGTTTTGGCAATTACCACTTAGAGTTATATAGCTTTATGATGTGTAAACTGATGTTAGTGAGAGATGCTGAGAATCTTTACTCTCTAAGTCCAAACGAGAACAGATCCAATTAATGGCTTAGAGCCGATTTGGAATATTTGTCCATTGTAAGAGAATGTTCTGTTTTACTTCTACACAAAGATTCCCTTATTCTATTTTTCCTCGTCAGAGTAATGCCACCGCCCTCACATAAGATATTTATTCTAAAATAGAGTTCTTTTTATTTTAATTTTTTAACTTCTTGAATATTCGATCATCATTGACATATACGCACGATGGACAAATTAAGGAGTATCTTTGACTCTCTTTTTTTCCATGAATACTCTCTTTTCAGTAAGTGAAACAACTTGCTGGTTTTGTTATTTGATGGAGGGATCCGCAGCAATTTTTATTTCTTTATAATTGATTAGTGAAAAAATCTCGTTTTTCATATACTTTTATACTTGTTAAGTCTTCGGAACATTTTCTTGTGATACATGATTGTTTTAGTGCCTCTTTTAATCGTCTTTTGGAGTTAGAATGACATCATCATAATTTCAAAGATTACTTAGGCTCATATTTTTTACGTTAATCGAATGTATTTCTGTGTATTATTATGAGGATCAAAGGTCTCTTTATATAGTGATTACATAAAAGGATAGAAAAGGAAATAGTCCTTTTACTACTTCTACAAGAAAAAGGAAAACATCTACTAGTCCTATTGGACTTAGGAGTCCTGGCCGCCTATGGATAATGTACTGGGCCGTGGGTCGGTTATGGAGATCCAACCTTAATGGATTATAACACTCCCCCTTGATTGACATAACCGGTTGTGATGATGGGATCATAGTAATACGGTTGGGGATGCTGCCTCATTAAAACCTTTCTAAGGAAAACCCAGTGGGACAAAACCTTAGCGAGGAAAAAGAGTACAGCACGCATTACTCCCCCTGAAATGATCATCACTCTAAGTCCCTTAATCGGCGCATGCCGATCTGATGCATTAGCTTCTTCAATGTGGAGGTTGGAAGCGACTTAGTGAATAGGTCGGCTGAGTTGTCGCTGGAACGGACTTGGAGCACTTTGAGTTCACCGGCCTTCTGTAGGTCGTGAGTGAAAAAGAACTTTGGTAAGATGTGCTTCGTCCGATCTCCTTTGATGTATCCATCCTTCAACTGAGCTATGCATGCGGCATTGTCCTCGTACATGCTGGTCGGTTCTTCTTTCCCTTCTATCATCCCACAATCTCGTCTAATGTGTTGAGTCATTGACCTCAACCAAACACATTCTCGGCTGGCCTCATGGATCGCCAATATTTCCGCGTGATTGGACGATGTAGCCGTGAGTGTCTGCTTCATGGACCTCCACGAAATGGCTGTTCCATCGTGAGTGAAGACATATCCCGTCTGGGATCGACCGTTGTGCGGATCCGAAAGGTAACCTGCATCAGCAAAACCAACTAAACCTTCATTGTTAAGGTTAGTGTAAAACAGACCCATATCTTTCGTCCCTTTCAGGTAACGAAGTATGTGTTTGATCCCATTCCAGTGCCTTTGGGTCGGACAAGAACTGAATCTTGAAAGGAGGTTCACGGCAAAGCAAATGTCCGGCCTAGTGTGACTAGCCAAGTACATTAACGCTCCTATGGCACTGAGATATGGCACTTCGGGACCAAGGATTTCTTCATCCTTCTTCTTTGGACCGAATGGATCACTGTCCAGACTAAGGCTTCTCACCATCATTGGGCTACTCAGTGGGTGAGCCTGGTCCATATTAAAACGCTTGAGTACCTTTTCTGTATATGCCATTTGATGCACAAGGATTCCATTATTGACGTACTCAAGTTGTATTCCCAAACAGAACTTAGTCTTTCCTAAGTCTTTCATTTCGAATTCCTTCTTTAGGTATTCAACCGTTTGGGATATTTCCTCAGAGGTTCCTAGGATGTTCAGGTCGTCTACATACACCGCGATGATTACGAATCCCTTGTCAAATTTCTTTATAAATATGCATGGACTTATGGGATCGTTTTTATAGCCCTCTTTTACTAAGTACTCGCTTAGTCTATTATACCACATGCGACCTGATTGTTTTAATCCATAGAGCGATTTATTCAGCTTAATACAATGCTGGTCTCGAGAACTTCTTTTATCTTTCAGCTCTATTCCCTCTGGGACTTTCATATAAATTTCGTTATCCAGTGGACCATATAAGTATGCGGTTACAACATCCATTAACCGCAAATCCAATTTCTCTCTTATGGCCAGACTTATCAGGAATCTAAAAGTCGTTGCATCCACCACAGGGGAGTATGTCTCCTCATAATCGATTCCTGGCCTTTGTGAGAATCCTTGTGCCACAAGCCGTGCTTTGTGTCTAACGATTTCACCTTGTTCGTTTCTCTTCCTCACAAAGACCCATTTATGTCCAACTGGTATAACATCACGAGGTGTCCGAATTATGGGACCAAAAACCTCTCTCTTCTTTAAAGAGTTTAACTCCACGTTTATAGCTTCTTTCCATTTATGCCAGTCTAATCGGCGAGTGCACTCTAAAATGGACGTGGGTTCTAGATCCTCATTCATGAGCTCAAGTGCTACATTGCATGCAAATATTTCATCAATGTCGACATTCTTTCTGTTCCATTGGATTCCAGACGAGACATAATTGATCGCGATCTCTTTGTTATCAGGAACTTCAGGCCCATGAAGCTTGGCGTCCCAAGCAACATTTTCCGGCACCTTAGGTTCATTTATGTCTGGAACGTCCACTATCTCCTCGGTCTGAATTTCAGCACCTTTCTTTAATTTCCGAGGAGTCTTATCTTTGGAACCAATTGGTCTTCCACGTTTCAATCGTGGTTTAGACTCAGTAGCAACTTGACTCGGTCCTTCTTGGACATCAATACGCATTGGTGCATTCACGGCTGGTATATGCGATTTCGTTACCCTCTTTGGGTCTGCAAAGGAATCTGGCAATTGTATAGCTAGCTTTTGCAAATGTATTATCTTTTGGACCTCTAAATCACTTTCATGAGTCCGGGGATCTTGCCATTTCAAGGATGTTTGATTCCATGCAATTTCTTTTATCAGCCGGTTTCCATCACCTAATGTTGGAAAAACGGATTCGTCAAAATGACAATCCGCGTACCTGGCCTTAAATAAATCTCCGGTGGTCGGCTCAAGGTACTTTATGATCGTGGGTGAATCATATCCAACATATATCCCCATCCTCCTTTGAGGTCCCATCTTAGTCCTCTGTGGTGGTGCAATCGGCACATAAACTGAGCAACCGAATATCTTAAGATGGGAAATGTCTGGCTCTTGTCCCGATAATAATTGGGATGGGGAATATTTATGGTCACTAGATGGCCTGATGCGAATTAGTTCGGCAGCGTGTAAGACAGCATGTCCCCAAGCGGATACAGGAAGCTTTGACCTCATGAGTAATGGTCTAGCAATCAACTGTATGCGTTTTATAAATGACTCGGCCAAGCCGTTTTGTGTATGTACATGTGCCACGGAGTATTCAACACTTACCCCCATGGACATACAATAGTCATTAAACGCTTGGGAAGTGAATTCACCAGCATTATCCATTCGTATGGTCTTTAAAGGAAAGTCTGGAAAGTGAGCCCTTAGGCGTATTATCTGAGCAAGGAGTCTTGCAAATGCCATATTCCGTGATGACAATAAGCATACATGTGACCATCTTGTAGATGCGTCAATGAGGACCATAAAATATCGGAATGTCCCACAAGGTGGGTGTATTGGTCCGCATATGTCTCCTTGAATTCTTTCCAGGAAATTTATTGTTTCCTTAGTCACTTTCACTGGTGATGGCCTTACAATGAGTTTCCCTTGTGAACATGAGGCACAAGTAAGATTCTTTGGGATTACTCTCCTTTCTTTCAAGGCGTGCCCATAAGTATTGGCTATCAATTTTCGCATCATATTCGACCCGGGATGTCCCAGCCGGTCGTGCCATAGGTTGAACCTATCCGTAAACTCTTGGTTTGCGGTGGCATTGGCCTCAATCATATTGACCTTAGTGCAATATAAGCCGGTAGCTATAGCAGGTATAGTCTCTAGGACTTTCTTTTGGCCTTGGACGATTTCAATTATTTGGAGGAACTCTCGGTTTCCTTCGTCCATTGTTTCAACATGAAGACCATTCATTCGAATGTCTTTAAAGCTCAATAGGCTTCTCTTTGAGCTGGGGGAAAACAATGCATCCGCAATCTCTAGATGCGTCCCCTTAGGCAATAGGACATTGGCCTGGCCGTAGCCTTCTATTAGGCCGGCCATGCCTGCTATAGTACTTATATTGGCCTTTTTCAATGTAAGATTTATGAAATATCTCTTGTCCTTTAAAATCGTGTGGCTTGACCCACTATCCACCACGAATTCATCCATGTTGCCTTTCTTTTTAAAAACAAGAATTATGTCTTAAAAGCCATTAATTATTAATTAAGCAAATCCAAACAAATCCAAAGACATAAATCCAAATGAAAACAAAACATGAATGCAATACAATTTTAATGCCTATTTTAAACAATATGATGTCTCCGCGAGATCATCCATAAGGTCATCACGTTCATGATCGAAGTCGCCTTCCTTATCATGCTGGATCACGTGGGCTTCTGGATTCTTCCCTTTAACACTCCCTTGATAAAGTTCCACAAGGTGTTTGGGAGTCCTACATGTCTTGGCCCAATGATTGTCCATCCCACATCGATGGCAAACAGACTTAGTCGGGTCGGACTGGTGTCCGGTTTGGTTCCCGTGGCCACGGCCTCGACCGCGGTTAAAATCAGATCCGCGGCCATTCCCTCGACCATATGGGTGGTAGCGACTACGCCCTTGTCTCTTTCCACGTCCACGGCCATTATCCTTTTGGTGTCTCTGGACATGGTTTGCCTCGGTTTCCATCTTAATGTCCTCGGCCACGTGGGCTTCAGGAAGTGGGGTTGATCCAGGAGGTCTCATCTCGCTGTTTCTCATCAGCAATTCATTGTTCTGCTCCGCAAGCAACAAACAAGAGATCAAACTTGCATAGGTCGTGAAGCCTTTCTCACGATACTGTTGCTGTAGCAACACGTTGCTTGAGTGGAAGGTCGAGAAGGTCTTTTCAAGCATATCCTTCTCTGTCACAATCTCGCCACAGGGCTTCAATTTTGAAACTATCTTAAATAGGGCCGAGTTGTATTCATCCACGGACTTAAAGTCCAGGAGCCTTAAGTTAAGCCAATCATATTTGGCCTTATGCAGTATAACCATCTTCTGATGATCATATCTTGCCTTTAACTCCTTCCAGAGATCAAGAGGATCCTCAAGCGTCAAGTATTGATCTTTGAGACTCTCAACGAGGTGGTGGCGTATGATTAAAATCGCCTTATACCTATTCGTCTCGGATTCGTTATTTGCATCATTAATGCATTCACCGAGCCCTTTTGATTTCAGCATGATCTTTGCATCTAAAGCCCATTGCAAGTAATTATCTCCTGAGAGATTAAGGGCTGCGAAGTCCAAATTGTTGACTTTCGCCATCTTAAATCAAGCATCGGTTTTTCTCTTAGGATTTTAGGGTTTCTTTCAACCGATTTTAATTTATGCATTTATCATGCGATTTTAATTCAAGCAAGTTTCCAATTTTAATCCTAACATGCAATTCTAGGTGATAAAAGTAAACAAGAAATTTTCCAAATTCAAAATAAGGCAATTGTCCAAATTTTCAAATAAGGAAACTTTCCAAAAACAAATAAGGCAATTTCCAATTTTCGATTTTAATCAAACAAGCAATTTTCCAAATTCTAAAATAGCATGCGATTATAGATTAGGGTTCATCCGATTTTTAGGTTTGATATTAGCTTGCATGAGATCAAATTCGATTTTGGTTATTCAAACAATCAATGATAAACAAGCAAATCGATTTTAGGGTTCTTATATGCTTAGGTCCAAATTCGATTTTAAGATGTGCAAGCAATCAATCTATTTCAAGCAATCCGATTTTTAGGGTTCTAGTTTAGCTTAGGTTCAATTCGATTTCAAGCTCTCAAAAGATCAAACAAGTAGAACATGGAAAAATCGATTTTTGGGGTTTGATAATATTATGTCAGAATTCGATTTTTATGTTCTAGGGTTTTAGAGATTTTGTTTCTACCTTTGATCCTTCTTTTGGGTTGACTGGAAAAGAACCGGGAGCTAAAGACCGCGGAAAAACCTTATGATCGGATCGCACACGGTGAAGGACGGCGGCGGCTTCTCGGCGGCGGACGGCGGCGGACGGCGGCGGACGGCGGCGGACGGCGGCGGACGGCGGCTGCTAGAGTTTATCAGAGCAAGCTCGTGCTGATAACGTGTTGTAAATCGAATGTATTTCTGTGTATTATTATGAGGAGTAAAGGTCTCTTTATATAGTGATTACATAAAAGGATAGAAAATAAAATAATCCTTTTACTACTTCTACAAAAAAAAGGAAAACATCTACTAGTTCTATTGGACTTAGGAGTCCTGGCCGCCTATGGATAATGTACTGGGCCGTGGGCCGGTTATGAAAATCCAACCTCAATAGATTATAACACTATTTTTTTTTTTGACATCGTTAATAATATATTAATTAAGTAGTATTTTCTAGTTTCCTAAATTTCTAAGTGGCTTGGAGGTCTGTTGTAGTTGTACTTACTTAAGCTAATTAAGGAATATTTCCTGTTTTGCTTCATTTCTTTCTTTTTTTTTTTGGTCAAAATTTTGCTTCATTTCTAAGTGTCTTAACATCATCTTTGAGATTGGAATAATAGGGGTAAAAACTTAAATATTTTATGTAGTTCTTGAACAGAAGCATCCACTCTCTTTTCGAAGCCACTTTGATTTCTGACACCACATTCACATAGTGACATATAGCCTGTAGAGGTAATAATAATAAAAGTAATCTCCATTGCGTGATCTGGTTCAGCTTCTGGTTATCATTTTTGTTGTTGTTAATGTTGGTTTTCTATTCAATTGGGCTTTGTGAGAAATTAAAGAGCTTAAATTTGGGCCTGTATGTATCTGAGCAGATGTAAGTAATCATGTGGTCGTTAAGACAAGCAATCTGTTGTCGGTCCTGTCCGATGTCACCTTTCATCTCTAACTAGTCAACGTCAATCGTCTCCTGTCTAACTTCAACATCCAATGTCTCTAGTCTCTATATACAGAGATATGCAGCGGAGCGGTTTTGCTACGTGGACATCTTTTGTATGTCACCTTCAATATTGATTTGGTACGTTTTTGATTTAAGAGAACGAAATAATTTTAACAAATGAATGCAGAAGATACATGTGAAACAAAAGTCCATACTAAATTTTTTTTTTCTTTTTTCTTCAATTGAAAACTCTTAAAAAAAATTGTATCCATTAGTCTTCTCGACTCATACAAATATATATTGATAAAAAGGCTTTGCTTAGTCCAAATCTCCAAGTGTTAGAAAATTTTAAATTTAAAAAATATTATATCCACACTGAAGTTATTATAGTCACCATTCAATTTTTAAATTCATGCACTGTTTCTTCTGTCTGTTATATTGTTTGGTTAGCAAATTATGTAAGATTAATTAATGGTTAGGTTCAAACAATATCATTTAAAAGAAAGAAAGGAGAAAAAGAGGTTGTGTGCTTTCATCAGGTGATCAATTCAGTTGGCCACATTGCAACCCAAAGCACTCACATTTTTGTAAATGATATATTGATATTATAAGGTTTCGACTAGCTAGAAACAAAAACTCATATGTGGTCTGTGGAACCCATTTCTTAAGATGCATTTATACACACCGACGTAACATGCTTTATATATATATATATTTTTTTTTTGGCGTGAAAAGTATAAGAGATATCGATTTATATCTCAGTGTTTATTTTTATGATAACCGAGAAGCTTTGATTTATAGGTTTTTTTCATAGTTGAGAGATTAGCAACTATAATACATATAGTGTGCATTCAAACTGCATTAATCATTCTTCCCCAAATATAAAACCGTACTTGAATTCATATTTGGTATGACCAAAATAGTTTTATTCTAACCAGTTGAACTAACAACAATGAACTAATTCATTGTAAAATTCATATATTTCAGTTAAATCATTTATACTTGAGTTAACGTAGTGCATAGTGCACAAAAAATGATGTAGATTCACTTCGTGTAAATGAATAATGTGTATATATAAGTTGGAAGAAAACAATGGACGTGGAATCTCGACAAGAAGACCGGTCTGAAAGTAGAAATGGGTACAAAAGACTTTTGTGCGTGGTAGACCAATTGCTCTTCCCCTTTGGGGTTCCCATGTGACTATGAGACTCAAATTTGGAGCCTCCCCCATATGATCTCACTTACATGTCTTTTTTTAAATAATGTTAGAGCCGGGATTCGTATCCCCTCTACAAAGCCCGACGTAAACCTAGTTCGGCCTCTATGAAACCCTAAAATGGCCTTTACCTGTTTTAGGTCGGCAAACTTAAAAGGAAACATTTCTTTTATCTTTATCGGATGCCAGATCGGCACAGATAAAAGGAAATATTTAATTCTTATCCAAGAAGAACATCAAGTCGACTTACTTTCCTGTTCCAAAAAGGAAAGACCTAACCAAGAAGACCGACTTGAGGGCACTATAAATATAGGCAACCTGACAATGATCCAGGCATCCGAAAATTGAGAGAGAAGATCTAGGGCAAATTTAGCAATCCTTCGCTTTGTCGCTTTAGCTTTCTTCTCTTTCAAGTTTAGGTCGGCGTTCTTATTCCGACGACCTAAACTCACCGTTCATTTATCGAGCTCCGGCTATTTTTAATAAAGATCTCTCTTGAAAACCCATTAACTCTTATTTACTTTGATAAGCCGATTTGAGTTATTACATTTGGCGCCGTCTGTGGGGATTAAGAGACTCAGTCTTTAAAGAAAATCGCGGAGCTCAAAGATGGTTGACACCTCTGCATCAACCGACCCAAAGATCACAATCACCGGCGAGAACCGATCTGGAAATCAATCAGATCGGCTCAATGACATCAACAACTCAGATCGGCTCACCGATCCAACCTCTGGTCGGCCAATCGACCCTGCAACAGGCTTGCCCATCACGGAGGAAGCCGACCAACATCAAGCTGATGACACAACGCACACCGACCCGCTACAGTTGGGCAAGATCTGCCAGATCCGCCTCCAGTCAGCATGACCGACATGATGAAGCTCTTCACAACACAGATCCAGAAGGGATTGGACGAGCGTCTCGATTTGCTCAGGGCCGAGCAGATCGCATATCGCGAAGACGTGGACCGTATCCTCAGAACTCGCTTCGCTGCAGACAACATTGATGGACCAAACGGAGAAACCACACCACGGCGAAACCCTAACACCGATCGAGTAATCAACAATCTTTCCGGGGTCACTCCAACGACCAACCTGCGAAAATGACAAGACAGATCTAACGCCCGTTCGAGAGTCACCGCCCAGACCTCAAACCTTACGGCATCTGAAGCCGACCTGATTCATAAGCGCCTCGACAGTATGGATTCTAGGGTCCATAACGCTATCACAACGGCCCCCGAGCTGGAGAAACTACTCAGGCAGACCGACCAAACTCCATTCACGTCGGCTATCACGAATGCCCCCATGAAGGATCTCGGCAAGATAAAACTACCACCCAGCTACAGCGGGAGCACGGACCCCGAAAGACATCTGGCGGCATTCAAAGTCGCCATGGGCAGAGCACGCATTTCTGAGGACGAGCAGGACGCATGTTTTTGCCAGTACTTCGTCGAATCGCTTTCTGGGAACGCACTCACATGGTTCTCACGACTCCCTCCTAACTCGATCGGTTCATTCAAGGAACTATGAAAAAAGTTCCTCACGCACTACTCGCTCTATATCGATACGTCGACATCCGAGCTTGACATGTGGGCCTGCGTACAAGGCGACACCGAATCACTTCGCAGCTTCCTCGACCGATTCAGGTCCATCGTCTCTCGATGCAGACTCCCTGACGAGATCACTCTCGGGATCCTGATCAAGAACATACGCGACGACCAGTCATTCTGCGAAAAGTTGAAGACCGGGAAAACAAAAACGCTAGAAGAAGCATTGCACAAATCCACCGGCTACATCAGGGTGGAGAAAGACAAAGCAGCTAAAGCAAAATCACTAGCAGACGACAGGTCGGCACGAGACAAGAAATCCCAACCCGCTTCCCAAGACGGCCACCAGGAACCTCGTCAACATCAGGACGGGGGCAACAAGAACCGACGTAGCGTGAACGCCGCATCTCGTCCACCAGGCTGGAACAAGTACGACAGAAACAATCCAAAGACTTCAGACACAAATAGTCCGTACTGCAAATTCCACAACTCCTACAGTCACGACATCGACGAATGTCGGATCTTCTATAGTCTCCTCAAGAAAAAGTGGGAGGACGGCGAATGTAAGCTCCCCGAGCCACGCAGTCACGACCGCCGACCAAACAACAACAATGCTCCGAATAGATGAGGCGGCGACGACGACAAGAGAGAGCGGGACGACGAGAAAACACCACCTCCCTCACCCACCCGACGAAGGATCAACATGATCATGGGAGGACTCCTGACTTGTTCGGACTCCATCAACTCCATCAAGCGGTACGAACGCAAGGCCGCGAACGTTCCCGCCGACTCGCCCGCCCTCTTCTCTGACGATGTGCCCATCACATTCACCGAAAGGGATGCACGCGGCATTGACCGACCTCACAACGACCCTCTCGTCATATCCCTAGTGATCGGCGATGATGAGGTGTCTAAAATTCTCGTCGACACAGGAAGTTCTGTCGATCTTATCTTCAGGAACACTCTCCGAAAAATGGGCATCAAAGACAAGGAGATTGAAGTCGCACCAACACCTCTCACCGGCTTCGCAGGAGACTCCATCTCAACAATCGGAACCATTCAACTCCCTGTTCGAGTCGGAGGAAAAACTTCAATCGTCAGGTTTGAAGTGATCGATAAGCCTGCGATATACAATGTCATTCTCGGCACACCCTGGATTAACTCCATGCGAGTCGTGCCATCCTCTTATCATCAGTGTGTCAAGATGCCGATCAAAGGAAGTATCGTTACCATACGTGGCGATCAGACAGTCTCACGACACTGCTACATCGACAAGCAACGAGTTCGGAACGCCGCAACCTACATGATCGACAACGGCAATGACCTCGACCCCAGAGTCATTCACCACGAGAAGCCGAAGAGCGACCTCGTCACTCAGGTCAGCATTGACGACAAACATCCAGAACGCTGCGTCGGGATCGGCACGGAACTACTTCCCAGCATCAGGGACGAACTCATCACTTTCCTCTGTGAGAACGTCTCCACCTTCGCATGGTCCATGGCCGACATGAAGGGCATCGATCCAAAAATCACCAAACACGAGCTATACGTCGACGCCACATTCAGGCCGATCAAACAAAAACGTCGAAAACTCGGACCTGAACGTGCCCAGGCCGTCCATGATGAAGTCGACAAATTGTTACAAGCCGGATCCATCACCGAAGTCAAATACCCCGATTGGCTCGCCAACCCTGTCGTGGTCAAAAAGAAGAACGGCAAATGGAGGGTCTGCGTCGACTTCACCGACCTGAACAAAGCCTGCCCAAAGGACAGCTTCCCTCTTCCTCGTATCGATCAGCTCGTCGAGGCAACGGCAGGAAACGAACTTCTCTCTTTTATGGACGCTTTCTCAGGCTACAACCAAATCCTCATGCATCCCGAAGACAGTGAGAAGACCGCATTCATCACAGATCGGGAAACATACTGTTACAAGGTCATGCCTTTTGGCTTGAAAAACGCAGGAGCAACATATCAACGACTTATCAACAAGATGTTCTGCGACCAACTCGGCAAGACAATGGAGGTCTACATCGACGACATGCTCGTGAAATCACTAAAGGCCGACGATCACATCTCCCATCTACGAGAATGCTTCCGCATACTCAATCAGTACGGGATGAAACTCAATCCAGCAAAATGCACGTTCGCCGTCACTTCGGGCGAATTCCTCGGCTACTTAGTCACACAGCGCGGCATCGAAGCCAATCCGAAGCAGATTTTGGCGATACTCGAGCTACCGTCCCCACGGACTCCTCATGAAGTTTAACGCCTCACCGGAAGAATCGCCGCCCTGAACCGATTCATCTCAAGATCTACGGACAAGTGCCTGCCTTTCTACCAACTACTCCGCGGCAACAAACGGTTCGAGTGGGACAGCAAATGTGAAGAAGCCTTCCAACAGCTTAAATCCAACTTATCCACGCCACCGATCCTCGCAAAGCCCGAACATGGCGACACCTTACTCCTGTACATCGCCGTTTCCAGTGAGGCCTTCAGAGGAGTTCTCGTTCGGGAAGATCGAGGCGAACAGAAGCCAATCTTTTACATCAGCAAGACGTTGGACGGTGCCGAATCACGCTACCCAACCTTGGAGAAACTCGATCTAGCTATCGTCGTCGCATCCCGCAAACTACGCCCATACTTCCAATCTCATACGATCACCGTCCTAACCAGTCAGCCACTTCGCACCATCCTCCAGAGCCCAACACAATTTGGTCGGATGGCCAAATGGGCGATCGAACTATCCGAGTACGACATTGAATACCGGAACCGCACAAGCGCTAAGTCCCAAGTCCTGGCCGACTTCCTCATGGAGTTAGCACCTGAACTCATGAACGCCGACGCACCAACAGTCGAACCATGGTCTCTATACGTCGACGGCGCGTCATCCCGTCTCGGCTCTGGCATCGGCATTCAATTACACTAACCAACTGGCGAAGTCCTCGAACCGTCTACTCGTCTCACGTTTACGGCATCCAACAACGAAGCCGAGTACGAGTCATTACTGGCCGGCCTTCGTTTGGCCCGAGGCATGAACATCGACAACATCCGAGCCCACAGCGATTCTCAGCTCGTCGCAAAACAATTCAGTGGCGAGTACGAGGCCAAAGACGAACGAATGGGAGCCTACCTCGCATTGGTACAAAATCTGGCCAAGAAATTCAAAACATTCGAACTCCTACAAATCAACCGATCCGACAACAAAGGCGCCGACGCGTTAGCTGCTTTACCATCCGACAAGGACTCTGCATTACGATGAACAATCCCGGTCGAATGCATTACATCACCAAGCATCGCAACGACCCAGGTCGTCCTCGCCATCAAACCCACAGAAACCGAAGTTAATGCCGACGCAGCTCGGACCCCAGGTGCAACCGACATACCAGATTGGCGGGTCGAAATCCGACACTTTCTCGAGACCGGTGAGTTACCTGCAGAAAAATGGTCAGCTAGACGACTTCGCGCCCGAAGTGCGAGATATACCATCGTCAACAACATCTTATGCCGCTGGATAGCCTCCGGAACACTCCTCACTTGCGTCCTCGGAGATGACGCCTATCACGCTATCAGGAAAACCCACGACGGGGCAGGTGGAAACCATTCAGGCGGGCGCGCACTCGCCCTCAAAATCAAGAGACACCGCCTTTTTTGGCCGACCATGCAGGAGGACTGCGAGAAGTATGCACGCAAGTGCGAATACTGCCAACGCCACGCCCCAATGATCCATCAACCAACCGAGTTGCTAACATCGGCCATCCTACCTTATCCATTCATGCGATGGGTAATGGACATCGTCGGTCCAATGCCATCTTCCCGTCAATGCAAGTACATGCTCATAATGACGGATTATTTCACCAAGTGGGTCGAAGCCAAAGCCTACTCTAGCATCAAAGACACTGAGGTCCAACTTTTCGTATGGAAATATATCATCTGCCGTCACGGCTTACCTTACGAAATCGTCACGGACAACGGTTCACAGTTTATATCCAACAAGTTCGAAGGTTTCTGTGAACGCTGGAATATTCGCCTCAACAAATCCACTCCTCGCCATCCGCAAGGCAACGGCCAGGCCGAAGCAACCAACAAAACAATCCTAGACGGCATCAAGAAGCGCCTTGACGCGAAGAAGGGTTTATGGGCCGACGAGCTCGATGGAGTCCTTTGGTCTCATCGAACAACACCGAGAACAGCCACAGGGAAGACTCCCTTCTCTTTAGCTTACGGCTGCAAAGCAATGGCGCCAGCCGAGGTCAATGTCAACAGTTTACGCCGAACAGTTCTTCCACAGGAACCCCGACCTCAACGACGCAATGCTGGTCGACAACCTCGACACATTCGAAGAGATAAGAGATCAAGCTCTTCTCCGAATGCAAAACTACCAGAATCAAGTTGCGCGGTACTACAACAAAAAGGTTCAGAATCGACACTTTGATCAGGGCGATCTAGTCCTTCGAAAGGTCTACGAAAATACCAAGGAAGAAAACGCTGGCAAGCTCGGCGCTAATTGGGAGGGTCCCTACACCATCTCAAAAGTTGTCAAACCAGGCGTTTATCGGCTCCAAACCAGCACCGGCCATGAAGTCCCTCGAGCCTGGAACTCGCTAAGTCTCAAACGCTACTACCATTGAGATCGGCTTCCAATAGCCTAGCAAAAAAAAAAAAAAAAAAAAAAAAAAAGACATGCTCACATTAGCACTATGAACTACGGAGCGGTTTGATCCCCGATAGGGGTACGTAGGAAACCCGTCTTAAGACAGGTACAACTGCTCCCCCCAATCAAAAAAGGGGGGACTTAAGTCTATTTTACTATGTAAAGCCTTATCGGCTATCTTATCATGAATAAAACCAGTTTTCACTTCAATTCATCTCTTTCATATCGTCATCCTGGCCAGATGTCCGATCCGCCTAAAAAACTGGGTCTGATCCACTCAGTTCGTCATTATAAGCCAAGTCCGCTTGCATACGCTCTAAGCATCGCGCATTGCCGCAGAACAAGCCGTCCTGTTTCGCAAATCTAAGTCATGTAGTACGTAAGCCGATCAAACTCGCAACCTACATTCGACTTAGATTTTTTCTAAGTAGTATCAATAAAGACGCCGACCTGCTTCGCAGTTGATATTCATACTTAGAGAAATAAGTGGTACAAAACAAATATAAGCCGAGCTACTCGCATGTTCTGTATTCATACTTGTTTAAAGCCGTATTCTGTTCCGCAAATCTTAAATCCTGTAACATTATTTAGCCGACCAAGTCGCATCTTACAGTCGATTTAAGAATTCTTCTAAGTGTTTAAATACAGCCGACCAGATTCGCATATTCCACACTTAGAATTTTTAGTCGCATGAATTTTAAAGCCGATATCAAATCGCATTTCATGTTCGTACTCCAAACTATGACGCATTCATCTGTTAAAAACCAAACAATTCCATTCATTAACACAAATACTTCCAAGAGTTACATAAATCCAAGTCGGCAATGACAAACACTTGGATCAAAACTACGAAAAACACGATGATTTCACATCGGCTACAAAACTACTTAGAAAAATACATATATTGGGGATGACCAGTCCCCGGTTTTTTCGATCATTTCATCGGTCCTCTCCGCGACCGTTTCTTCAGTCTCTTCTGTCACAGATGCATTCTTTTCAGATGCATCCTGCTCGGCATCCTTGGTCAGGCTATCACCCCCATCTTTCTCTTGAACATCAAGAGACGTCACCTTTTCTGCTGGAACAATCGCAGCAGGTTCGATCGCCGGCACGATCGGTGGTACGACAGGCTCTCTTCGAACAGCCAGCCTTTGCTCCCCGAACAACTCGTCGAAGGTTAAGACTCTGAGATCGCCAGGCTCAAAACTGACCTCCTCAAAAGCGTCTTGTTTAGCCTCCCACTCCCGAACGGTATCCGAGACTTTATCCTTTACGGGAGCAGGCAGCACGAGACCTTCTTTCTCGAAAAGTTCGACTGACTACATCAGGGTGGAGAAAGACAAAGCAGCTAAAGCAAAATCACTAGCAGACGACAGGTCGGCACGAGACAAGAAATCCCAACCCACTTCCCAAGACGGCCACCAGGAACCTCGTCAACATCAGGACGGGGGCAACAAGAACCGACGTAGCGTGAACGCCGCATCTCGTCCACCAGGCTGGAACAAGTACGACAGAAACAATCCAAAGACTTCAGACACAAATAGTCCGTACTGCAAATTCCACAACTCCTACAGTCACGACATCGACGAATGTCGGATCTTCTATAGTCTCCTCAAGAAAAAGTGGGAGGACGGCGAATGTAAGCTCCCCGAGCCACGCAGTCACGACCGCCGACCAAACAACAACAATGATCCGAATAGACGAGGCGGCGACGACGACAAGAGAGAGCGGGACGACGAGAAAACACTACCTCCCTCACCCACCCGACGCAGGATCAACATGATCATGGGAGGACTACTGACTTGTTCGGACTCCATCAACTCCAACAAGCGGTACGAACGCAAGGCCGCGAACGTTCCCGCCGACTCGCCCGCCCTCTTCTCTGACGATGTGCCCATCACATTCACCGAAAGGGATGCACGCGGCATTGACCGACCTCACAACGACCCTCTCGTCATATCCTTAGTGATCGGCGATGATGAGGTGTCTAAAATTCTCGTCGACACAGGAAGTTCTGTCGATATTATCTTCAGGAACACTCTCCGAAAAATGGGCATCAAAGACAAGGAGATTGAAGTCGCACCAACACCTCTCACCGGCTTCGCAGGAGACTCCATCTCAACAATCGGAACCATTCAACTCCCTGTTCGAGTCAGAGGAAAAACTTCAATCGTCAGGTTTGAAGTGATCGATAAGCCTGCGATATACAATGTCATTCTCGGCACACCCTGGATCAACTCCATGCGAGCCGTGCCATCCTCTTATCATCAGTGTGTCAAGATGCCGATCAAAGGAAGCATCGTCACCATACGTGGCGATCAGACAGTCTCACGACACTGCTATATCGACAAGCAACGAGTTCGGAACGCCGCAACCTACATGATCGACAACGGCAATGACCTCGACCCTAGAGTCATTCACCACGAGAAGCCAAAGAGCGACCTCGTCACTCAGGTCAACATTGACGACAAGCACCCAGAACGTTGCGTCGGGATCGGCACGGAACTACTCCCCAGCATCAGGGACGAACTCATCACTTTCCTCCGTGAGAACGTCTCCACCTTCGCATGGTCCATGGCCGACATGAAGGGCATCGATCCAAAAATCACCAAAACATGAGCTATACGTCGACGCCACATTCAGGCCGATCAAACAAAATCGTCGAAAACTCGGACCTGAACGTGCCCAGGCCGTCCATGATGAAGTCGACAAATTGTTACAAGCTGGATCTATCACCGAAGTCAAATACCCCGACTCATCGCATGAGTGACACGTGTCTTGCCTATACCTATTTTTGCGGACCTACGACGCTAAACCTAAAGTTCACGCGGCAAGAGTTAGGGTTTCCCTAATCAAGGCCGACTAGACAATGCAAAAGTACGGAGTTTGTTTTATTTTCGTTAACATTTTATGAGGCCGACCTCGATTCACATCGAACTATTTCCTTTTAAATTCGGTAAACTCGATCCTTTACATTTACCGAACTGGGGGGGACTAACTGTTAGAGCCGGGATTCGTACCCCCTCTACAAAGCCCGACGTAAACCTAGCTCGGCCTCTATGAAACCCTAAAATGGCCCTTGGCTGTTTTAGGTCGGCAAACTTAAAAGGAAACATTCCTTTTATCTTTATCGGATGTCAGATCGGCACAGATAAAAGGAAATATTCAATTCTTATTCAAGAAGAACATCAAGTCGGCTTGATGTTCTGTTCCAAAAAGGAAAGACCTAACCAAGAAGACCGACTTGAGGGCACTATAAATATAGGCAACCTGACAATGATCCAGGCATCCGATAATTGAGAGAGAAGATCTAGGGCAAATTTAGCAATCCTTCGCTTTGTCGCTTTAGCTTTCTTCTCTTTCAAGTTTAGGTCGGCGTTCTTATTCCGACGACCTAAACTCACCGTTTATTTATCGAGCTCCGGCTATTTTTAATAAAAATCTCTCTTGAAAACCCATTAACTCTTATTTACTTTGATAAACCGATTTGAGTTATTACAATCCAAAAATAGGTCCAGTTTGTTTTTTTTTGCATGTCTTGGTGTCTCGCACGTGTCAGCTGCAAGATCATCTTGTTAATGGACTCACTAATTAAACCCATTGGTCCAAACACGCGTTGACTCACTATTTGTCAAGATCGGACTAACTAATCGCGGTCTATTGTGAAGGTCGAATTAAAATATATTTCTTATTTGTAATTATCTTTTTGTGTCTATTTTTAGGATTCTTCTAAATATATTTGTCTATTTATAATTAAATACTTGTAATAAAAATTACGATTAACCTCTTATAACGTTTTTTACCCGAGTCTCTAATATATTTCATTACCATTAGTTGTTTTCATTTTATAAAAAAATTCAATTTAAAATATTTGACAATAAGTATAGCCAAATAAGTTCCACCGTGTCACAAAAAAGTTTCACACCAGAAGGTGGTCTGCCAGATTTTTTTTTTTTGTCGTCTGAAATATGATAAGAATAATTATAAAGATAATTTTTAAAAAATAATTTATCTATTACACAAAGATCTACAATACATGTAGGTCCACCATGAATAATTCTACTTACAGCGTTTTGAAATTTTTTCTTATCTAATTTGCCTTCTCCAATAACTTACAAAAATTACATTTTCTGTGAATCGAAACCCAAATTTCCTGATATAAAAGCATTAATAAACCGTTTAGTTAACCGCTGGATTAAGAGAACCTGCCCCGTTTAAGAGGCATAATCTATACCATGATTTTTAAAAGATTTTAAAATTAAAGTTGATGGTAATAAAGTAGAAATACGAAAGCAAAACTAATTTTTAAACAACTTTCGTGTGGACTGGCAAATTAGTGACTTCAAAACTTTTTTTTTTTAAATGATCAATCTAAAGAGGATTTAAAGAATAATAATTACTAGTAGAGCGAAAAGATATAGTTAAAAAAATTTTAAAAAAGATTTGTTTATTGATCATAGCACAATTTCCAGATACCTGGAAATAAAATGATGGGAAGAAAGAGGTACACGAGACCTAACTAAAAAAACGAAGACGACAAAATACAAAGAGATTATAGAAAGAAAAAAAAAAAAAGTTAGCTAGAGTGCACAACTCAAACAATGCATTATTATTAATAAGTCTCTAAATAAAGATTGACTAGTTAAACTTGGTTTTGGTTCTGGACATCCCTGTTGTTCTCATCTTTCGGACCGGTCATGTTATGGCTCTTGATCTCGGTCACTTGAATATGAGTCTCGGGAACATTGTGAGTAGCAGGCGGTGGATGAACCGATAAGTCCGAAATTGGACCGGGCATAATGGTAGTTAGTTTCCCGATGTCGATGGAATGATCCGACGCCGTTTTGGATTTCTCTGTCTTCTCCGCCACCGGAGTTTTGTAGTACTTGAAGATTACGTAGAGAATCATTTGAACAGCTCCTAAGAATGCGCCCAACACATTTGGAAGCTTCAAATAGTTCAAAAATAGATGTAAAGGACATTAATATTCCTTTTCTTGCCGACATAGGAAGTTAGCAAAAAATGAAAACAAAGAAAAATTAACCGACATTGCAACAGATCAAATTTACAATTTTGTGTGTTTCTAGTATTCTATTGTACATTTAGTGGGTCCAATTTATTTATATAATGCTAATCATACAGCGAATTATATGCGTACGGTTCAAAATCATAAATTCGTTGCCACGACATTCATATTAGACTAAAAAGCCTTTACATTTTTAGTTGGAATTGAGGAAAAGAGACAAAGGTAACTCTACTCTTTTTACTTTATTAAAGAACCACCCATAATAATCTAATCATTTAATGCTGTGTTGTCCCTTATTATATGCTTAGAAATGATCGAAACTGTATAAAATAAATAAACTCACCGCAACGTAGAAGTCTTTAATAGCAAGACCGTAGAAAAGCCACGTGACGGCGCTAAGTGTAAGAAACAACGATAAAGAGAAGGGCATAAACTCCACACTTCTTGTTCGTACCACCACTCTCTGCGCCAAAATTATTAATTAATATTCCTAAAAAGAAACTATATATATATATATATTCCATATAACCAGGAAATGAAAGACAAATATAGATTTATTAATATAAATATTTATTATGTTCTTCATAGGTAAAATACGTTAAAAAAAATGGCTCGTTCTCCATATAGAAATCTTACTATCTGTATGCATGTCTATAAATATACATAACACGTACCATGATACTTAAAGGAGCTGCGAAAACAATGACGGAAAATCCAACGCATATCCCTCCGAGAACCTTCTCACGTGTCGATCCTTTGGTTAAGAGCTCGCAGACAAGAACAATGGTAGCAAAACCCAAAAAGTTCAAGAGACCAAGAACCTTTAAAGTGGAAATCTGCAACATCATTTCAACCATCTAGCTATTATCAAACCGGATATAATATATTTATACGTATATTTCCTATACTAAGATATTATCAAATTTCTACGATCTTTTTCATAATTTCGATCTCGTAATCTCGTAGATTACAGTCGATCTCGTTAATCTCCCAATAGGGCACAAAAGCATTTATATATGAGTATGTGTATGTGCATGTTTATGATCAACGTGAAAGCGAGAATAAAATGTTAAAACATACTCTAGTTTTCTTGTTAGCATAGGTTACGAAGAGGACGATGTAGATGGTTTCAATGAAGCACCCAACAGCGTTTATGGTGATGAGAAGGAAGCCTGAGCCATCTTTTTGCATAGCATAGTAAATCCAAAGCAAAGCGCTAAACAGTGCTGAAAGATAGGGAAGAGACTGAAATCCTTCCGTAGATTTCTTCTTGCATATCCTTACAAAAGTTGGCCTACATAAGATTGAAAAAAACGTTTAATTAACTAAAAAAAAATGACAAAGTAAAAGGAGAGACTTTGTAAGAACATGTTGATGCTTACACTGGGGCCAAGAACACGACGAATGATATGATGTTACCTGCACATTTACAACGTAGAAAACATTAAGTTTTTGTTTAACATCTAAACAACATTGTTTAAAATGTTATAATAGAGTTTGCTAGTATAGATTTGATAAAAACAATTTGTGAATACTTTTATATATATATATATACGTACCCATGATTCCAAACACAAATGCCCATACATTGTGAGGTAGAGCCATTTCTTGATGGTTTCTTGATTATGTATCTCTCCCTTTTTCGGACTATTGAAAAAAAGTATGAATGGAAAAGGAAATATCGAAGACCAAGCAAAAGAGAGAGATAGACCTCTTGAAGCCTCCTCTAACTCTTCAACCAAGCTCTGAGTTTGTGAATTTCAGCTATGAATTTACAATGCCAATGATGGGAGATATATATAGAGGGTTCACATGTGAAAGGGTGCAATGTTAGTACGTTTAAGACGACATCGTTTCCATTTTCCAAAGCGATGAGAGAAGGACAAGTCACATTATTGGTCCCAGATATTTCCAATTGACGTTTTCTTTTTAAATGAAAAATGTATGATATTTTCATGTGGTATGCACTCTTGGCGTCTATTATATTAGTATCAAACTTTTTACGCCAAACGTAGGTTTTATATTTTTAGTATCGTACTCATACGAATGAGTTCTAATAAATTTCTTTTCTTTTAAAACAAAAAGAAAACAAATAAAGAACGGTCGATAGAGGTTTATCTTAAAGTCATTAAACGAGTGGTTACTTATTATTTTGGGTAACCAATAATCCCCTGCTGATCGGCTGCTAGCTTTCTAGTTAAGCATTTTATTCAATACTATAATATAAATTATTATACGCCTTTTTATTCAATTTAAATCACCTTTCAACGTATATGATTCTCTAATACTTAGTCAACCGAAGAGTCGATCAAGCCAAATGATTCCATAATACCTCTTAATTTAACCAATCAATGTATATATAGTCGAACACTAATATTAAATATTTTTGGTAAAATTTTCTTAAAATTGGGCTTATACAATCGAGTTTTAGAAACGGATTTTACTAACCCACAAGTTTATGGTTAAGTAAGACGGTATTATATAAATTACGGTGTCCAACTACTAGAACCAAATGTTTACATAATAGTATTGCGAGGTTTAGAGTTAAGCTAAAGTAAATCGCGTTGATATGTTTTGTTTTTTTAAATAGCTAAACAAAAACTAAGTAAACAGGTAATGTACAAATTAAATCGTTTATTTATGTTTCTCATTTTACAAAAGTAACGCAATTAATTATTAGCCGTATCAAATTGCATGAATAACGAATATGATCTATGTTGTAACAATAAAGAAGTTTATAGTATAAAATGTCACATCGAAGTTGCCATTGGGCGGTCCAACAGCAGGTACAACCCATGAAAAATCCTAACCGTGATCGCTCCTTTTATTCATCGTACCAGTCAACATGAACATTTTTCATTGGGTCTACGCCACGTGTACCATATTTTATGTTGCCTAGGAGCACCATTCTTCTCCATGATTTGGCAGCCAAAATTAGGTCCTTAACTAATTTATTAATCCTCTTATACTCTTCATAACCATGATATTTGTGTTTATCTCTATATCTTAATTTTGTTAACTTTTAACCAAACACCCCCAAGTTTTCTTAAGATATCTATATTTATTATTAATTGCATTAACGAACGAGTGTGTAAGTTTTAAAACTATTTCATCGAGTTACACAGAAAAAATCTCATGGTTAATTAGTCATTATAAAGTATAACCATTATAATGAAAATTCTAAAAAGAAATGATCACAAAGAAACTTATAAATGTTTTTTTTTTGCTTTTTTGGTTTTCATTTATTTTGTTCTACCTTATAAAAATCAAGAAATAAAATAAGAATAGAGTTGTATTGCGTTCTATCTTAACGTGACTGTCGCATGGGTATAGGTAGGATTCAACATCATACTTCTCGATGTTCCACTTAGCTAATTTTCGTGTTATATACAATTTATCGACATCTACACAAATGATATCGTATCAAAGCAAAATTGTCTAACTAATCTTTATATTTTTATAGAACAATTTTATCTTATTAATCTATGCATCCACTTTTTTGTGTAAACAAACATTATGGACTAGTTTTTTTTGTAAGATAAAAAATCGTAAAGTTATATTTTTCATCGGAACATTCATATGGGAATGTTATATCTATTTGAGCTGATTGAAGTTAATTGTTCACTTGTAATTGTTTCAATTAAAAAAGATAATATTTATATTGTAAAATTAGTAGAGTTTTTTACGTTTACCTACTTTTCGTATAGTTTTAATTAAAGGGCATTCTAACGGAAAATCATACTATGTGGCATCCTTCTTCTTCTTTTTCCAACGTTGTTTTCCTCTTTTTTACTTTGTCTTTTACGACTTGTATACGATGCATCCATCTCAAGCGCAAACTATTTTTCTTTTTTTTTAAACCACAATTAATTGTATCTTCATTGCAAACCCTACATTCCTTGTAAATACCTAATTCTGTCTTTAAATTTGTTGTAAAACTACTTTTTCTAAATTAAAATCTCAATGCAAACGCTAAATACTATTTTTCATTAATTATAAATTATGAGAACAATTACAAAGATAATTCTTCAACATACTATTTATCTGTTATACCAAGGATCCACGACAGCGCCCACGACAAACAGCTTTACTTGCACCACGCTGGAGACTTTTCTGTAAGCTTGCCTCCATTAATCTAAATAAATCGTATTCTCTGAGAATCGAACCCAAGACCTCCTGGTGTAAAAACATTAATTAACCTTTGATCAAATCACTGAACTAAGAGGGCTTCCATAACTAAAACCATTTAAAAAGCTAGAATTTTAGGAAAATATTAAAACATTAACGACATCATTAATTCATTACTAAAATTTGTAATCTAAAATAACAAGATTCATCATTCCATTAATTTAAAAAGTTTATGATGTTCAATCCATTAAAAAATAATATGGAAAATTTACTTAATTTTATTCATTTGCAAAAAAAAACAATATTGGATACACTTAGTTTTATTTTCTAATTTTATTTGGACAATAGAGAAATTATAATAAAAATTAAATAATATGAAATTTTTTGGCGTATATGATTTAAAACAATTAATAAGAATAAGTTCTCTGGAAAAATGTATATAATTTTTGAAATATATTGCTTCTTTTGATATTTTTCAATTTTATAATAAGGAAAAAAATGTTGAATCTAAGCGTGCTATAATAGAAAAAACAAAAACATGCATTTTGATAGTCAGAAATTATTGTTCAAGTAAACGGAAATTCATTCAACAATAGAATATTCACGCGAGTTTTTAAAGCTTTTAAAGCTCAAATAACTACTTCAAACTTTAAAATGGCATGCATAAATGCATATTATAAAATGCAAATTCTGGTATTCCAAAACTTTAACATGTTCAAGACAATCTTCGAGAGGAGAAATAAAGAAAGTCCTATACAAATTATACAACACTCAAATCAAAGAGCATACATCAAAAAGGGGAAAATGAGAGGAAGATAGTGAAGGTTAAGTTTAAAACGGAGAAAAATATTGTCTGTGGTTTAATATATTGCGTTGATGAGAGAGATATAGAGAGAGAGAGCGCGAGAGAAAGAGAGAGAGCGAGAGAAAGAGAGAGGGAGAGATAGATTGAGAGAAAGAGTTATGATTGCATCTTGAAAATACATCAGACGTTTATAGATTGTCGGTGATATACGTAATATGATCTATTAGTCAATTTATCGAGTTGATGAAAGAGAGAAAGAGAATGAGTGTAGTTTGATAACAAATCAAAAGTCTATGCAAGTATATCAATGTTGGATGACTGAATATCCGGTTTAGGAAAATAGAACAATAATTATAATATTCAAGATAATTTGTTTGGATTCAAAATTAACAAATAAGATCAAAATTAGATATGCAACTATCTAAATTTTTCCTTTGAATATGAATACTAAAATTGAGATATTTAATAAAGTTTATGAATTCCAAAATATATTTTAAGATTTTAACTTTTTATATATATAATTTTATATTATAAATTATATGTTTTCGATACGTTTTATTTTATGAATCACATATAAAATAATTAAAATCTAGATATATAATATTTATATTATCGAGTTTTTTCAAATTATATTATCAAACAATAATATAAAGTACCATTCAAACCGCGGATCACCTACTAATATAGATAAATAAATAATAGAAAGAAAAACTGAGTATTTTTGGCATATTTCATTTTTGGATAAATCTATGATTTCATATTTGGTTCCATATTTTCAGTCATTTACTAATATTTGCATGTCGACTTTGTCAATAACCCTAAAGGTTGTTGTCGTATCGTTTTTTGTTTTTCTTATAAATTTGAAATCGTGCAATATTATAAAGTGGTTATCACATCAGTTGAGAGAAAATAGAACACGTTTACAAAATTTTAAACATTTCATCCGGATCACCAGAGCATACAGTGAAATAAAATAGCCGAAGACTTTATGTATTATAACGTTTTGAAGTGCGAAGTCAAAATTTCGTGACATTTCAAGTTAGGCCCCCTTCTTTTCATGTCTTTTCAATTTAAAAATAAATAAAAAATCTTTGAAATTCTATTGATAAAAAATTTCGAAAGCGATCGGGTGTTTCAAACTTTCAAATTTGTGATAAGTTTTCTTAAATTAAAATATATATGCGGTTACTTTTGAAATCTTATATTAGAAAAAGAATAATGTTGTTCCAACTACTTAGGCAATAAAATAAACATCTCACTAGGAAAAGATGAGATTTGCATCATTAGTAACTCTTCACTATTCTATATCATAATTTGATTAAGATCATTAGTTCATTACACAATCAACGTTTTTCGTTTGTTTGTGCACTGATTAGTAGTCTGTTTTCTTGTGAACTCATCACCAACTGAATTAAGAATACTTTAAAAGTATATACATATTTTAAAACTACTTAGAAATATTACTATTTTATAAATTCGTTACTATAATTAACAATTTTATACTAAAATTGACATGGAAGAACGTCAAGTTTTGGATCCCTATTTATTTAATTTATTGATTTTTTCGATCCGTATTATTATTAAGATAATTTACTAAAGTGATTTTTTTAGAAAATTCATTTTGGACAAAAAATAATGCTAATGTTTGAATATTATTGTTATAATAGAAACTACACCGTTCAAATTTTTTAAATATGATTTATTTGAAAGGTTTTGGTCATTTTTTTACGTAAATAAAGAAATGCTTGGCTAATGAGAAAATATCAAGAAACTAAGCTTAGAAAACTCACCGGACCGGTTCCGACACAACTAGAGATCAAGATATAACAAGAATGTGAGTAAATGATTTTTAGTATTGACGATTTAGAGTGTTTACAAGAGCAACAATAGAGAAAAACAAGTAGAAATGACGAGTAGAGAAATATGTAGTGTGGATTGTGTAAGAATGTTTTCGTCCCTTGATCTCTGCTCCTCCTCTTATTTTTATAGCTCTAAAGTCGTGTCTAACATCTCAATTTACTGCGCTTGATTATGTGATAATTGCATTTACTTCAGTGGATTCAGCCGTTTCTAGTCAAAGCATTTAATTACTATGTTTGAATAATTTTTCAATATGTCCTTGAAGTCGACTCTTAGTTTTACCCGTAGGTTTAACTTTTTTCGTTTCTCTTCGGACTGGACGAGTTTTAATGCTTAACTTCGATTCGAACCCTTCCACTTCGGTAAGTAAATTGACCTCGTGTTGTAGGTTTATTACATGGACGGTATATTTAATATTGGCAGACTTAATTTTGCGATGTGGTAAAGATATTTTGGAGTGGTAGATTTATGATTTGATTGGTAAATTTAAGGCTAATGATGGCAGATTTGTTTTTGGTTGATAGACTGAACGATCGAACGATAGAATTTTCTCGTAGATTTATTAATGGGTTGTTAAATTTATTTTGTTTGATGGTAGATAAATGATGTCGTATTAGATATATTGTTAATCATGGTAGAGTTATCATCGGTGAATAATCTGTTGGGAATGATGGCAGATTTATTTTGTTTGATGGTAGATAAAATTGTTGTAGTAGATTTATTGTTAATAGCGGTAAAGTTATCAGCTAAGCAGAATCCGTAGATTCACTTTTTAATGATGATAAATTTATTTAAAGTAATGACAGATTTGTAAACGAAACAATATATTTAATGGTAATGATAGTATAGTTATTCAATCTTTTGAGTTTACTAAAACAACCTTCAGTTGATAAATTTATTGATAATTATGGTGGTAGATTTACAGTGGTAGACTTGTATCGTTTATTAAACTGATGGTAGACTCATATGTTTACAAAAAGTTCAAAAAAAGTCTACCACTATTTCAAATGCAAACGTCGGTTGCAAACGCCGATTGCAAATGCCTATCGCAAACGCTAATTGCAACACCTATCACAAATGCTGATTGCAAACGCCAATTGCTAATGGCCGTTGCAAACGCTAATTTTTCGGGGGCTAGGTCCCCACCTGTTGTTCCTACTATAAAAAATAATTTTTATTATTAAAAACCATTTTTAATATGAAATTTTTTTTTTATTAAATCATAAAACTCATTAGATAATGACATTTTTTAGATAAAAGGTTTTCAAATGTTCAAAATGCCTTTTCTAAACTTTTGGAAGTACACCATTCTCTAAAGGATTATTCATTATTCTAGTAATTTAGATACTTTGACTATTCTTATAAATTTCTCTTATTAATATCTATTACAAATTATAAAAACAATTATATGAACGAATATACAACGGATAATTCTATCTATTTACCTTTGATACGCAACACTACAACAAACGATTATACTTATACCATACTGGAAATTTCTTATAAAAATGTCTCCATTAATTTGTCTTATCCGGGATCGAATTTCATATCCTATAATTTATAAGCATTAATAAACTTTTACTCAAACCACGGCACCAAATGAACTTCCACATGTTTATTGAATTTAGAACACCAATGTTTATTTTGTATTTTCTATTTCGTATATGTTTGGAGACCTATTGTGACAAGAATTAGTTTTTTACTATGGTAAATTTTAGGAAATATGCATATATATTTTGTACTTGTATCTAAAAACTCAGTGGCGTAGCCATAATTATTATTTGTCACCATAGTCAATATTATTAAATTTTTTAGGTATGATGGATATCACGCTGCATGGCAGGATCCACGTCTTTTATTTTTGCTAAGCATAGTGAGTGGTCATTTTTTTATCACATGTATGAATAATGGATTAATGAACTTGTTAACCAGTATTTCACAAATTAACCAGTCATAAGTATTACGCAAAAACACTCGTTTCTAACCGTTGTACTAGTCGTACAGATCGCTTACTAATAATGTTAACTGCAATCATTCACTTCCGCAAACTTCTGTAACCGCAACCGCAACCACTGCGTTTAAACCAGTAAGGTCCAAATACATAGTATGATGTCTATAAATATTTTAGGCGAGTTATCCTAGACACAATGAAAGGGAATTTTTAATCGTTGTAATTTTTTTTCCCCTTTTTATGATGCGTAGCTAGCAAGATTCCTTGATACCCATGAGTTATCTGGTTGTCTGACTCCCTATCCGCGATAGCTCTTTTATAAACCACTTATTTTCGTGTTTCGCTCATTTCACATAACATATTATAGAGACGGATTAGGAAATATGGCTCTATAGTGGTCTTCGTTTCGTATGACCACTCAGTTTCTAATACATCATGTACCCGTTAGTGTGGCTATACTATTGGAATACGGGTGTATAGACATAGATGGCTTTACCGCTTAAATTATTTGGATCATTGTACCGCATGCTCAAATACCTCTTAGAATCGATCTAAAAAAGAGCATTGTAGACGAGTGGTGTTAAAAGATTCACCTAATCTAAACTATATGTAGTTCTAAAAATTTACTTAAAACTAAGAAATAATATTTGTTCTCAATAAATCTAATACTTAGTATAATTTTAACTTTTTTCTACAAGTACGTGTAACACAAGATTTAAATGCAACAAAAAATAAAAATTTAAAAGTTAGGCAACGTGTAAACTTTATTCCTAAAACTTCGTATAAATACTTTAAACAATGTTTGCAAAAAATCCTTAACTAAAATTTTTCTATTGTGAAAGTCCCTTTGACCCAATAATTTATCAAGAGTTCGTTAATGTTTCTACACTAAGAGATTTGGATTTCAAATCTCAAAGAGCGTGATTTATTATTAATTATGAAGAATTATACAAATTAATGGAGGTACGCTTACAAGAGATCTTCAGCGTGGTGCAAGCAGAAACGTCATGCGTAGATCTTCATATGATGGTAAGCATAGTGCAGGTAGAACCATTAGTCGTAGATCTTCATAAAACGGTAACATTGACCGTTGTAGATTTATCGATGTAATAGTTATCATAGTTTAGAATAAATTAATAAATCAGTGTTAAAAAAAATTTCACTTGTAAAAAATATTTAATTTCATATCAAACTTTTATTTTGACATGTTTTTTTGTTAGATTTTTTTTTTTTTTGAACATTTCTTTTTTTTTTGTTAGATTTGACATCAAACTAGTTTTATTTAGCATTCACGGGTTACTTTATTCTCAGCCCATCTCAAACTAAACGTAGATTTTGTTCAATTTTTTTAATATTTTTTTTGAAAAAATTCTGTCCAATTTTTTTGCTAAGATATAATATGGTAAAACAATAGATTTCGAAAGTTGTAAACCTTAATATTATATCTTAGTAAAAAATAGAATAGTCTCAAATTAGAATGATAAAAACAATCATTAGAATGATACTGAGATGAATTGCCTTAAATGTTTAGCTTGACAAGTGGCATGGGCATACACGACACAACACAATCGGCCTGTGGTGTGTCTATATGAGTAGATAGAGCCATGTGACATTTTGAATCTACACTTACCAAGGGACTGTCTTGGAATGGAAAACGACAGTAAAAGCAAGTCATGACTCATCATCACACATCAACTTTAAACTGCTTCTATTTTCCCAGTTCACACACACCAAAGAAACTCTGACATTGATTGATGTTTTGTATCTAGAGACGGCGATCACGAGACAACTTTGGAACTCTTGTGAATGATTTCTTTTTTTTTTTACCCAAACACACATGTTTTAATGATATCCCAGTGACGTCGTTAGAAACCTGCATTGAAGCCATCCGGTACAAATGTTTTATCCAGATGAATATTGAACATTTTCTCTCTCAACTTCTTCTTCATTAACCGGCCAAGTAATTAGACAGATGTTTTTATGGAGATTCCCAAAAAATATAAGTCTAGAAAAAAACTTTTCAATAGTATTTTAACATATTTTTAATAAAAATAATAGTTGGTATTTGATCATAAACCAATGACCTGACAATTTTTGAAGTAATCTAGAGAATTTGACCAAAAACAAAATATTTTTGGATACTTTAGAGATTGAAACACTTTTGAACATCAGAAGTTTGACATTAGGTGTAAGATTTTCCACCATCAGACCATCCCAAATTTGGACACAAGACAGCCATGGATGTTAGCTTTCATTTCCAAATGGTTGGAAGCAAAATCAGATGTATGGATCAAAAGTTATACTCAAATTACTGAAAATCGGTGCGTCTGGCGACAAAATAGAGCAAGCAGAGAAAATTGGCCTTAAATCGACCCAGCTCAATCGACCTGATCCAGTCGAACGACTGATCGATCCAACCCGACCAGAAGCCTCATGAATATATGAATCGACCAAACACAAATTGGATCGATCGAACAAAGACGCCAATCGATCAAACCACTCTTTGGTTCGATCGATCGGAGGCTCAGTGAAAATAAAAAGTTTATATTTCTTTGGAAATTTCGTCTTTCACCATCCAAATTCACTCTAGCCGTCTCTTTCACCTATATAAACACCAAAGAGTCACAAAATATTTCGTTTTCACAACACACATCAGAGGAGCCACAATTCATAGTTTTTGGTTTGAGATTTTGCTACACATTGTGCTTTGAGAGAATATTTCACCCTTCTTTCATCACCAAGAGTTATTTTCTGAACTTTATTTTTTTTAATATTTCAATAATAATATGTTTATCTCTGTTGTTGTTGCTGCTTGTTTGATGAATATGTCTGAGTAGTCATTTGTTGGGATTAAGGGTCTATAAAGGGATCATGATTTGGTACATAGATTTAGGATTCTAAAGTGGCGCTAACATTGAGTAAAAGTAGATTATCTGTCTTTCTAGTCTATAATGTATATTGCTAGTCTGATCATCTAGTGATTGATGTTAAGAAAGTCATACTTGAACATCACAAAATGATTGTCCAGAAATGGAATTGATAGGTTATGTTCTTAGAGCGTGAACACTAACTCTAAGCATTATAGTGAGATATCGAAACTGGTTCATTGATCTCTGCATAGTTTTGCCTCTATTGCATTTGACAAATGTGATTTAGGTTGTTACATGTAATTCGATTTTAAGCCACCACCATATGGAATCAACGAACTTGATGATATTTTGACTCTAGAATGAAAATACTTGTGTTTGCTTCTAGTTTGCTAAGTCTGAATAATCTAAACCAGGACCCCTAAGGATTTTCTGAATTTTCAATGTTTTAATTCATAAGTTGTTACATCGTTATCATTTCTGTCATTTATTTTTAAGTGCATAAAAAACCACAATCATATTTTGACTTAGTTTTCATTTCATTTTCAGAACCATTGTGCACTCAAGACTCTCTGTGGATTCGATACCTAAAATACTACGAATTATTGTTGTGCAGTCCCAACCCTCACATTGTTTCCTTTTAGGAAAACGTTTTATACCCGCATCATTTACCTAAATGGCCAACTCATCTTTAGTTGGTATCTTACCTGAAACTGTAGCCATTTTTTCTAACCTCATGCATTCTCTCTTGTTGTCTTGTGTGTAGATATGTGCAAAAACGCCGGAGAGGGAGGAACGACACGGTTTTCAGCCACTAAAGACAAAAGACCAGATGGATTTAGAAAATGTGATATCAACAAAGAGCAGAGTCGATCTATACCTTGGGAAAACTCGAAAAAATAGGAAAATTTTGTGCTCCCTAAGACTCTATCTTAAAATGCGTTTCCCGTTTCAAAAAAAAACGAAACAAAAAGAAACAAAAACCTGAAAAGAGTCTTAGTTGGCCGAAATATCATTAGAGTCGAGGTATGGTTCGTTTTTGAGAGTTTATATGCCATCCTTTTCATATCCCGATGCAAAATCTAAGTCGAGGGGAATGGCAAAGAAAATACCAAAGAAGTAGGAATTTGCAGCAACATATATGTGAAGAAAAATTAGAGTGACCGGAAACTGTTGATATCAATAGTTCCATCATCTCTTGTTGTTTTTCATAATATCTTGCTTCCTCCGGAGAAAATGGTAACCCGAAACACTTTAACCTCACCTTTAAAAGCCTTAAATACCTAGCATTGTTAGTTTTGGTTAAATCCTTTGGTGAGAAAATCACACCAATTTTAATGTATGTAGAGAGCTAGTTAATCAGAATTTAGAGTTTATGTAGTTTGGTCTTTATATAACAGAATCAGGACTAGTAATACAGGAACTATAGTGAGAATTTTCTAGGTTAAGTTACGATTGATGTCGTTCGATGGTTATGATTTATAAGGACGGTCACTGAAATTTTTTCGTAACGGTAATTTTCAAATATCTTTTCGATCTTTTGTTTTTGTTTTGTTTGAAAAAAAAAATGATATACTCCATATTTTACTGCTATTTCTTACTATTTTTATATACTTTTTATAGAGAAACACTCTGTCTAGCAACCTAAATGAGAAAATTTATCAAACACATAATTGAGTTTTAAAGAGTTAGCTGACCCGAATGTTAAAGAGTTAGCTGACTTGCATACGCTAGAGAAAATACGGTAATCCTAAATACTTTTAAAATCTCCACCACTAAAAAGCATTTTTAATACCAAGCATCATTTACTCTGTCTAGCATCCTAAATGAGAAAATTCACCAAACACCTAATTTAATATTAAAGAGTTAGCTAACTCGAATGCGGAGTTTTAATAGGTTTGGAGTGCGCATGATGGATCAGCGATTAGAGTACATAACTATAGTGAGAATGTTATAACATTGATGTTTGCTTAACATGGTCTGCATGTCATGATTTGATTAGCACGGTCTCTAAATATTTGACAGTTCCCATGTTTTCAACCCTTTTTCTCCTTATTTGTTTGTTTTGTTTGAGCACAAATAAATGTATAAGTCTGAGAGGATTGATATATCTTATATTTTACCTATTTTTAATATGTTAATATCTTTTTATAAAGAAATGATTGTTTTTGGCCAAATATCAATGTTTAAAGTGGCTTTGGAGTTCTAAATGATTTGGCAGGAAATTTAGAGAATTTGGGCGAAAAAAGATTTTTGGACATTTTGGAGGTTGGACCGTTTCTGAACATCAGAATTATAACATTATATGGAAGACTTCCCACCATTAGATCATCATCAATTTAAGAAACAAGATAGATGAGTTTCCTCCAACTCCAGGAACAGTCATTGGGAACGGGGATGCCCCACAATAAATAGATGGGAGCAGGAATTCTTGCTCATTCAGCGTTTTCATCTACAAGTGGTTTTAAGTCAATCAGATATGGTTAGATCGAAAGTTATGCTCAAATTACTGAACAGTAGTTCATCTGGTGATGAAATGGAGCAGGCAAAGAAAAAACATAACTTGAATCGACCCATGTGGATCGACCTGAATTAGGTCGATCAATGGGATCGATCAAGAGCCTCGAGAGCTTCCTTTGAGATTGAAACGACTGCATGTTCGATCCAACTCAATCTGATTGATCGATCGGTGACTCAAATTGATCCATCTACTCATTGGATCGATCGATAAAAACCCTGTTATTATTGAAAATTTTCATTTCTTTGGAGATTTCGTCCCAAATTAAAAAAAAATTCGCCCTAGCCACCTTAAAGTGTATTTTTGCTATAATCAGTCCATCATAGGGGTTTAGACATTTCATACTATCTAGAATACTATTTAACTTTTTTAAGTAGTAAGATAGATTCTGAATGAAATCATTTAAGTAACCATTAGGATCACCCAGAAATGTTTTAGAATACTGAAACGTCTTATCAGCAGCTATCAAATCGAGGTCAATCTTTTTACAACTATCAATGTAACGTTTAACTTCAAAATTAGAAATACTGTAAAAATTTCGACTGAAAGGGGAGGTGAAGATCATATTTGTTTTTTTCGTGGTACATAACCAACTACAAAGAGTTTTAATAACCGTCTACCAAAAGATTTCATTGTTTTCATAGTTTTTCAAAAAAATTATGGTTTCAAGCTTTTTAAAGGAGAAGAAGATCATATATATCCACTACGAATAGAGAAGCTTTTATGAACCATCTCGATTATCTATTGATGATATTGCTTTTACTATGGTTTCATTAATCATGTTTAAGTAGTGAATCGTTGGTATTAAGGGATTTTGAAGGGGAAAATTCATGGCTAGACAAATAGGATTGTTAGGGTAGAGATTCCATTGTGTCTTCATTTTAACTTGCGCCTACTGCGATATCTAGAGTAGCTAAATATAAATCGAACTCGGATTGATTTTTGCTTGAACATCACTTGATTAATTGGTTGAAACTAGTTTAGATTAGCTTAATCGCTTAAGCCAATGAGTGTTGTGATAAGGTGATTAGGTGAACATATTGAACTTGATCTTCACTGCATTTCTATCTCCTTGGCTGTCAATGATAGCTGGTCAACTGAGTTGTTAGAAATAGGCGATCATCTTCATGCGAAAATATGGTTGATTGTACTTTAGTGATTTGAATTCGGAACTTATAGCCTGAATAAATCAATCTTTGAATCCCTGGAAATTTTTTCTAAGTCTCAACACTTGTTTATCTTGATTTTATATTGTTGCATTCGTATTTCGTGTCACAAAACAACCACTTTTATTTTGTCTTAGCTTAATCATCAATCTCATAAAGTTGCAATGTGCATTCGGAGAATTCGATCTCTAAATATTACATTGTCTAATGTGCACTTTGATGCAGCGTATATTTAACATATTTATTCAAGGTTTGTATTGAATTTATATTAATCATTTAATTATTATTTTAGGGTTTTTATGGGTTTTTAGGGTTTGTAGGTTTTCTTATAAATAGTCTCTTTAGGTTCAATGTATTATTCAGTTGTTGACTTTTAATAAATAGCTTTTATTTTTGAGAGAAAAATACTTTCTATTTTTTGTTTTCGACAAATCTATCCAGATCTCAACAAGTTCAAGAAGTCCCAAACGAGGATTCCGTCGAATCTCTTGGTTAAGCTGACATATCTCAATTGATTCTTTTAAATCTTTTGGTTGAGCTGTTTATCGGTTCTTCCGCTCTATAACACTTGCAGTTTGATTATTAAATTTATTTTGGGTAAAACCTATGAGTAAGAAATTTACTCCACATCACCCACCAATTGAATTATTTTTGAAAACTCCATAGACTCCTTCATCAATTATGTTTTCCGTTCCTTCATCGTCACGATTTTCATGTTCCATATATATATCAACAGCCTTACTCCAATACGTTTCATGACACATTCGCTGAAAATTCTCACTACCATTAGACAACACCTTTAGTTGCTTCAAATCTTCATAATGCAACTTATAACAACGATACACTCAATCCGCTCATCAAGCCACTAAACAATGCTTCAGCCAGTGTTTCAAGAATCTGTGCATCACCACCTTCATAAGTAACTTCACCACCTTCATGAGTCTTGAAATTTCCACCATAGTAAACATGAAAGGCGGTATCGCCTGAAGAATTGAAATAACATAGTATATCAACTATTAGCTTAGGTTTTCCCAAACCTTACCACAAAATCCCTAATTGAAGTCGATTTCGAACACACCCAACCCTGTTAGCATCACACCAAGTCAAAACCAACTAAAATCGAAGCCAATTTATATGATTTAGCCATTGTTTTGCTTTGATAAATCTTCTTGAATCTAGCTCTTGAAGAAATAAAACTGTAGTATAATGTATATTTTTTCGTAATTTTGATAGATGTTAATATAAGAAATTAAGAACAAACTTTGAGTTTTGGTTTTGACACGGAGATGCACTAATGGTGATAGTTAATAAACTGACATCTAGAAAGACTCAACTTCCATACTCCTACTATTCTTTTCCTTATTGTCTCGTTTAGAACATATCATTGACAACGCCGAGAATCTAAGGGAAATTCTACGTGGTGATTGAACTGAGAACTCTCCCTTTGTGGTATGTTCTTGTTTCTTTTTTTCATCATCAGTCCTTAGTTCTTTCTCTACGCGTTTTGATGAGATCTTTTTCTGTCCCCATTTGCCTATTTGTTGCAACTTAAAATGAGGAAATAGCAGATGTATGCTACAGTTTATCGTGTGAGACTTGATAAACAAAGTGACAAGAGGCGTTAAAGAAGAAGATTTGTGATGAATATCGAGTTAATATGGAATCATTTCATCGCTTTTGGTTGCATGTGTTTCCATGTTCTTGTGTGTTTATGAGACTGTTTTCCACAAGAACATGACCCGCGGGCCGACCCGCTAAACCGTTGGATTATACGGTGCAGGTCTAAACATGTATATACATACCAGGGTCCTGGTTGGCTAACAATAAAGGAGAAGTACTGAATAATACTTTAGGCCTATGAGGCTACTTATAATAAAATCTAAAAACCATGCAAATAAGATCATATAATGACTAATTTGAAGGAAAATAATATATAATAAAATCCAACCAATCACACGAGAAACATTAATGTGAGATCTCTGGAAACCATTTCGCATCTTCCTTGAGTGTTCCGTCTTTTGGTTGGTGGCCATCAATATAAAATATGAATAATTATTAGCTTAAACTGGCTAATAATCAAATCACGATTTGAAAGCTAGTTAATTATAGATTTAATTGGCTCTTTTTATATAGTCTTGTATGGTACTTGTAAAGGCAAAAAGGAATGTTTCGCCTCCAACGAAGGAATCATCTCTTATTCGATGGTCAAAATTCCTTCCCATACATCCAACCAAGCAAATGCCTTTTTAACAGAATCTCCGAGAAAGATTTTTCATTAGCCGCATCACTATGTACACCACTATGTGCAGTGTAAGTCACAAATGTCTCTCGTTTATACGTTTTACGGTAGAAACAATGATTAATTAACATAAACGTTAACATTTTTTTCGCCAGAAAGAGTTTATTGGGCTTTCTTTAATAAAGTAGATATACAAAGTTTACACATTTCAACTTGAAAAATTACGCATGTACAAGCCTATGTATTGTATAGTATAAAGATTTGTATCGAAAACTAAATTGTGATGACTTAGGAGGTGTAAACTTTTTGACTTAAAAGTGTAACCAAATTAGTAACAAAGAGGGGATGATGTATCAACCAGGCCCAGCTGTGTGTGCAATGTTCTAATTTTGTAGGTATAATATGCTAGATTCTTGCAAAAATACTTTAAATTTTTCAAAATAAGCCCTAAACTCTTAACAAAAATTTGCGGAAAAAATATTATATCGTCTTCCAAGCCTTCTAAACTTTACTTATCACGAGAAACGGTTAATGATACTATAATTTGGTTACACTTTAAAGTCAAAAAGTTCAAATCATTGATAAAAAGAAAAGAAAACTCAAAAAGACACAAATGAATAAAGAAAGAAAACTAAAGAAGAATTTAATGTTGGCTTTGTTTGGTGTATCATAACAAAGTCCCCTTAATTCTTAGTCCGTTGAAAGTGCTTTACCCTTCTGGTGAATCTCTACTCAAGTCTTTGCTTTTTCAATTTCTCAGATCTTTTTGATGGTGGAGCTTGAGTTTTTGACTCACTTCACTTCAAAGGCTCACACGTACATTTCAAGAATATTCCAAATTAAAAGTTTCACATCAAATATTAATTTGTCATGTACTATGAGGAGGAGAAGTCTGGCTCTATGCGTTTTATATTTTCAACTATCAGAGAAAGCTTTTTCATCCACTAATATTTCTCTGGTTCACAACATCCTGAAAGTATCGTGAGATCAAAATTCACTTGAAGTAAGCTGTCATGAACTTTATTTAAAATAATGTTTTAACGTATTATATAATGAATAGACACACTTAAACATAAATACTTAACATGTCAACACACTTAACATGAAACATTTAATAACCTTCCAATTATTAAGTAAATCTTATAGTTATCGTCTACATGGTTAACTGAGTTACAAAACAGATTAGACTAATAACAACAATAATCACATGGAATTGTCTGCCTCTTTGTTTCATTCCCTTCGAACCACATGGAATCTTGTACCAACAAACTTTGTCTCCCAACCAACTGTAGTTCTCTCTCGATTTTGTTAAATCTTGCATCGTAGTTAACTTCACCAACATAAAAAGATGATTTTTTAACCTGTCCGTTAAAATACACTATGTAAAAGCATCTCCATTGAGAAACCGTTTCAAAATGTGATCACAAAATATATTAATATTTAATTAGTAGATATCTCAAAAAAAAATCTACATTAAAAACTCTCATTTGAGTAAACAATTGTACAATAGTTACATTATTCTAATATATGTGATGTGACATTTGTTATACCTCCCGACTCATGGCTCCTACTTTCGTAAATTAATGTCATAGTCATGAATAAGTTGAACTATAAGTTAAATGAATATACATGGTTGAGCATTTAATTAAGAAACTCCATTTGACCCAATAAAAATTGTCTAAATAAGTTTACATTCTAAAATTAGTTTTTGAAAATTGCCGCATTAAAAAAATAACAAGATAAAAATATTATCGAAGACATTGTTCATCAATCGATGTAATAAATAAGTTGTGTTCTTTTGTGGATATCTATTTGATTAACATGGTAAATAATATGATCGTGATAAATTTACATATTATGTGATAGACGCATGCTTATCATGCTAATTCAGTTATTGTATCATATAATAATAACGATAACAGTAGTAAATAACAAGTTATCAATACTTGTAACGTGATAAGATAACAATTATAATAAAAAATTACACAGAATGATATTAGTAAGAAAAACAATAACGAGTTAATTAACATTTAACATTTATCATTTACCATTAGCATCAACATTTAATATTTGCATTAATGCCCTAGTTTCTTCACCACCACTACCACAACTCCTTCACCACCACATCTCCTTGCTTATAATTAAGTGTTCCGTCTGATAAGATAGTTAGTGTGGAGAATAAGAACATAAGAGTAAAAGCGATTTTTCATGGTGAATATATGATGATAAATAGTAATGCATGTGAGAGAACTAATTTTTTTGTTTACAAATACTATATATTCCAATCAGTGGTGGAGCCAGAACTTTTTTCTACCGGGGGTAAAAGAAAATTATAAAACAAATTACCAAAAAATGGTTACAAATATACTATACGTTCACAAATAGTTTGAAATCTTTTTATCACGGTTTTATTTGTTACATCTTTAAATATATTTTTTGATAAAACAAACAAGACAATCAATTAAAAAACTGAATACCAATACGATTTTGTATCATTCGTTAATAGAGATTTTTTCAGTAATCGATCCATTAGTTATCTAGTGAAAATGACAAAATAAAAGTTAAAGATATTCGAATTCATAGATTATAAATATAAAGTTTATATTTTTCTATGAGTTGAAATCATGTCATATCTAATTTATTAAAAACTTAAAACATAATTTAAAAAAATTAAAATAAATTAAAAATATAATGAAATTTAAGGTAAACCTGTGAGATGTTTTACTTGTTTTAATTTTTTGGTGATTAATAAAAAAAATAAAATAAAAAGCCATAGATAATTAAAGAAATTTTTTTTTATAAGCTAATAATTAATTGAAACTAGTTAAAATAATGAATTATTCCTTTTTGTATGTAGAGTGGGCTTAAACTAAAACTGAATCCAAAACCAAAATAAAATCAACTACTCAATTTAAATATGTTTTTTTTTTTTCATGTTTTTGATATTTTTTATGGGTCAACAAAAAATTTTTGATGGGATCATAAACAATTTTAACTAAAAAAATATACATAAATTTTTTAATTAAGTGGGATCAGCTGACCCCACTCTCCCTTTACTGCCTCCGCCCCTAATTCCAACTACTCTAAATTGAATCCATATTACTGGAATTTCTTAAACCTTTTTTTAATATAAATTTTCTTTACCTTTCGCATTTAGAAATTAACAATTGCGTGAACATAGTCAAGCCCAAAAAGAACTCATTACGTGGCTAATTAATTAGATCAATATTCCGGAATGGCTTTCTAAATTTCATACATAAGTTTGACCCCATCTTTATTTGTTGACTACTTTAGTGTGATCACTTTAAAAAAAAAATTTGGTTATGTTCCTTTTATCTCTTTAGTGTAATCACGTAACAAGATTCAAGACATATTAATGTAGTCGTAGACATTCAGAATACGATTCTTAGTCCTTTTTCGCTTATTTGTTAATCCAAAAAGAATCTTGTATCATAAAAACTTTGAAGCGAAAGGTTAAAAACAAAAAAAAACTTTGAAGTGATAAAAGATAATGCTATAAATCTAAAACCAAAACATATCTGCTAAGAAGAGTACCTAAAAAATATTTTAAATGCGTACTGATGGACAAGAAAGGTTTTATGGTGTAGTGGTTAGCACTCTGGACTTTGAATCTAGCGACCTGGGTTCGACTCCTTGTAGAGACATATTTTGCATCCCACTTTTTTATTTTCTCCTAGAATAAAGCCAATTGTCCTATTCCGGCCCATCTCGCATTGACGCATTCGATATCGGCCTATCATTAATTTAATTACTTTCTTAATTACTCGATTTAGGGAAACAGAAACATAGTCACGAAACGTTTCGAAACGTGAAAACGCCATTTTAAAAAAATATAGAAATAGAAACGTTTTGAAAACGTAAAAATTTAATATATATATATTAAACATTAAACATC
Organism: Alliaria petiolata; assembly: GCA_020283515.1. Lineage (NCBI taxonomy): Eukaryota > Viridiplantae > Streptophyta > Magnoliopsida > Brassicales > Brassicaceae > Alliaria > Alliaria petiolata. The sequence continues at coordinate 429,314,769 of JAHZTW010000001.1, forward strand.
TAAATGATATTATAAGTAGAATATTTAAATCAAAAATTTAATATATAATTTTACATAATTATTAAGTAATAAAAATTAAAATATGTAAATTCAAAAATTTAGAAAATTTTCTTTATTACCAATTTCATTAGTTCAATTAAACAAAACTATTTCCAATTCTAATTTATCGAGAGAAAGATTTTCAAATTCAATAATACCAAAATTATTCTTATTTACCAGATCAAAATAATTATTAGCAAATTAATTATTTAACTTACTATAAAGAATTAAATTGATCACTTAATCTTATTTTTATAATTATTTATTTGTTCTAAAAAATCAAAAAAAATTAGTTTTTATCTTGTTTTCAAAATGGAAAAGTGTGTTTCTAAAATGGAAACGCGTTTCCAACGTGTTTTCAAACTGGAATTTTTAGGAAATCCGGTTTTTCGTGTTTCCGACAAGTTTTCGAGAGTTTCGGTTTCTGAAACGTTTCGGAAACGGGAAACGCACCTTGGACGAAGTTTCCATGTAACCTAGGAAAAAGAAGCATTCGATTTTTCTTCTCTAAATGATACCCTCACGGCTAAATGTTATGGTAAACAATATTGGAACCACAAGTTGGTTATATAACATTTCATTATGGATATATATACGGCTATATATTTATCACATAAAAAAAATCAGTAGAACCTTTAAATCTGTGTTTGTATAAATAGTATCCCTTTGGCCACTTAATTTTTTTATCATCGTCTAGATTTAGTTTAGTTTACGCGTTATTACTAACAATCTCCTGCATGAACCGCCATATATGTATGTAATTTTAAAAAAAAGAATTTAAAACACATCACGAAACATAAAATAATATCAATGCGAAAAGAAAAAAAAAACATATTAAATCCTATTAAGATTAGTGTTATCAAACTAAGCTAAAGCAAATATGTCAAAAAGATAATTGAATATCCTACTAATTTTTATCAAAGGTGTGGTGGCCTAGTACGGAAAGTTATTCTTTAAATCGGAATACCTGAAGACTTACTACAGGTACTATAGGAGATTATTGGTGGAAGGTCCAGAACTCCCACGGTCTTCAAAAAAAAAAAACCTACCAATTTTTCTGTTTTAGTTTTAATGGCTGCGTTTGAGGAAAAAAGATATCAGTTTCATATCAAATTCAAAGAAAAAAACAAATAACAACAAAAAAACCAATAACTTTCGTATAAAATCATGTAAAACTTTTAAAAATAATAATAACGCGTAAACTAAATTAAATCTAGACGATGATAAAAATGTTAAGTGGCCAAAGGGATACTATTTATACAAACACATATTTAAAGGTTCTACTGATTTTTTTTATGTGATAAATATATAGCCGCATTTATATCCATAATGAAATGTTATATAACCAACTTGTGGTTCCAATATTGTTTACCATAACATTTAGCCGTGAGGGTAACATTTAGAGAAGAAAAATCGAATGCTTCTTTCTCCTAGGTTACATGGAAACTTCGTCCGAGGTGCGTTTCCCGTTTCCGAAACGTTTCGGAAACCGAAACTCTCGGAAACTTGTCGGAAACACGAAAAATCGATGCTTCTCGTTCTACTATTAAGGGCCCCAAATGGCTATTTCTAGTCTAGTTACTCCAGTTTTTTTTCTATGACTCATTAAAAGTTGTTTGAAGAATTTTCGGCTATAAACATGTGTTTCAGATCTTCATAGGACTCTTTTAAACTTATAATATCCATTTGGACTTACTGATGAGTAGAGTTTTGATTTCCTCAACGGAATGAGTAACAAGTAATAGATGATTCTCGTTTTACTATTAAGGGCCTCAAATGACTATTTCTAGTCTACTTACTCTTTTTTTTTCTATGACTCATTAAAAGTTTGTTTTAAGCATTTTCAAATATAAACCTTTGTTACAGATCTTTATAGGACCCTTTTAAACTTATAATCCCCATTTGAACTTACTGATGAGTAGAGTTTTGATTTCCTCAACGGAATGAGTAACAAGTGATAGATGCTTCTCGTTCTACTATTAAGGGCCCCAAATGACTATTTCTAGTCTAGTTACTCCATTTTGTTTCTATGACTCATTAAAAATTGTTTGAAGAATTTTCGGCTATAAACATGTGTTTCGGATCTTCATAGGACCCTTTTAAACTTATAATATCCATTTGGACTTACTGATGAGTAGAGTTTTGATTTCCTCAACGGAATTTGTAACAAGTAATAGATGATTCTCGTTTTACTATTAAGGGCCTCAAATGACTGTTTCTAGTCTACTTACTCCATTTTTTTTTCTATGACTCATTAAAAGTTCGTTTTAAGCATTTTCAAATATAAACCTTTGTTACAGATCTTCATAGGACCCTTTTAAACTTATAATCCATATTTGGACTTACTGATGAGTAGAGTTTTGATTTCCTCAACGGAATGAGTAACAAGTGATAAATGCTTCTCGTTCTACTATTAAGGGCCCCAAATGACTATTTATAGTCTAGTTAATTACTTGATTTAGGTAGAGAAAGAAGCATTCGATTTTTCTTCTCTAAATGATACCCTCACGGCTAAATGTTATGGTAAACAATATTGAAACCACAAGTTGGTTATATAACATTTCATTATGGATATAAATACGACTATATATTTATCACATTAAAAAAATCAGTATAAACTCTAAATCTTTTTTTGTATAAATAGTATTCTTTTGGCCACTTAATTTTTTTTTATCATCGTCTAGGTTTAGGGCTTGATTGGTTCTCCCGCAAGCATCCACAAACGCAGGTTTTGCGGGTGGTAGCGGTTGTTGCCGTTTGGCAACAATCACACAAAACGCTTTCTACCGCTTAAAATACTTTGTGTCGCTCAAAATCAAAAGCTCCTTCAAGCTAGCGTTTGCGGTTGCGGGCGATTGCGGGTGGATAATTAAAAAAAATTAAAAATTAAAAAAACACAAAATTTATTTAAAATTAAGATATATATATATACTAGATTATGACCCGCGTTTACGCAGGTTTATAATAACAAAATTTTAAACCCATTAAAATATTTTTTTTAAATAGAAAACAAAATCGGATCACTACTTAAAAATATATATATATTAAAAACACAAAATCGAAATCTAAGAGTTATTTATTTATTTTAATTCTCATATGGTTTCAATTAAAATATTCAAAACAAAGAATCTGTTGCGGATCCTAAGCAACATTAACCCTATTTCTTTTGTAGTTCATACACTTGATCAACTACCTTTTTCTGTTCTACTGCATTAAAAAGTTGGGTATGCAATTCGAGTAATTCAAGTATGTTAACGATCTCTCCATTAACTCTATCCAAGCAAACAAAGTCTTTCTTTTTCTTAAATTGATTAAAAAAATCGGATCACTACTTAAAAAATATATATTAAAACACACAAAATCGAAACCTAAGAGTTAATTATTTATTTTAATTCTTATATGTTTTCGAAACCTAAGAGATATTTATTTATTTTAACTCTCGTATGTTTTCAATTAAAATATTCAAAACACAAAATCTGTTGCGGATCATAAACAACACTAACCCTACTTCTTTTGTAGTTCACATACTTTATCAACTATCTTTTTTTCTATTCTGCTGCGTTAAAAACTTGGATATGCAATTGGAGCCATTCAAGTATGTTACCGATCTCCCCATTAACTCTTTCCAAGCAAACAAAGTCTTTCTTTCTCTTTATAGTCATCTCCCGTATATGATCTCGATCTCTCTATTCTCTAGAGAAGTTATGCTTCTCAAAATGATCTCGATCTCTCTATTCTCTAGAGAAGTTATGCTTCTCAAAACTCGCGTCAAAAGCCTCTTATTTACTTTTTTATTTTCCTTTTAAAAATTCTAATAGATCTTTTTGTTTTATTTTCCTTTTTTATTCGAATAGATCCTTTTTTTTAGATATATCCTTTTATTTTATTTTATTTTTAACTATGACACGTGTCAAAATCTGATTGATTAACTTGACACGTGTCGCGATCATGCGAATTATTAACTTTGACGCATCCTACTTTATATAATAAGATATATATAAGAAACTTTTAAAAAATAAGATTTGAATATTATAATTACAAATAAATAAATAAATTTGACATTTTTAACTAATATTCATTAATAATCTTTCATAATTTTATATGTATAAAATCTATAAACTCTAATTATTTTGATAAATTTTCTCTTCATCACTAATGTATATATAACAACAAAGTTCTTTTCATCTAACATCTCCATACAAAAAAAAACAATTTTTCTATTAAAATTATAATTTTCATCCAAACTAAAAAAATTGAGAAGTAAAAGTAATTATTTTTATAATTAATTATGTTTAATTAATAATTTTATAGATTTTTTATAATAATATGGTTTTTAATATTTTTTATAGTTATAAAATTTGTTTATATTGTTAATTTATTGTTTAACCGCTATTACAACCGCAAGTTAACCAGTCATAAATATCCCGCAAATGTGCCAGTCGTACAATCTGCTTAATAACGCTGTTAACCGCAATCGCCCGCTTCCGCAACAGCTGCGTTTAAACCAGTCAGGCGAAAGTAATTAATCGAATGATATGCTGATATCGAATGCGTCAATGCGAGATGGGCCGGAATAGGACAATTGGCTTTACTCTAGGAGAAAATAAAAGTGGGATGCAAAATAAAGGTTCTACCGGGAGTCGAACCCAGGTCGCTGGATTCAAAGTCCAGAGTGCTAACCACTACACCATAAAACCCTACATGTCAATTATTACGCATGTAAGATATTTATTAGCTTAACTTATTAGCAGATATGTTTTGGTTTTATATTTATAGTATTATCTTTTAGGAACAATTAGGTAAATAGCCAACGACTGGTAGTCAAACTACATGATGACTAAAGCATTTTTGACGCCCAAACATGTAAATATTTAACCATATTCATGGTTAGCATTACCCTCCACGCGCCGTTTCAATACCGTCTATTTTAACATTATTTTTTAAGTATTATTATTTATGTCGCTCCAATTATCGAGAAATCTTGCGTCTGATTTTCAACTATGTCAAGTTTTGACATCAACAAGTTATCAGTTTGTTTTTATCGAGTTGTAATGATTACTTATTGACTCTGCGCCTTAACTAGTACCGCCTTTTTGCTTTCTTCAGAACCCTAAACTGCAGTCTCAGGCTTATTGTGTCAAAACCCGCCGGAAAACTGTTGCAAAGTGGGTGGAATTCTCACAAACTCAACAGCGACAAACCGGTGAAGTACATAGTTTTATCAAAATCAAACTCCATCGCAGAAATTGAAGCAACCTAACTCAGTTCATACGAAATCCAGTCTCTCAACAGAACTCCAGGCGTTCATCTTATTTTCCCGGTAAATCTTACATATCAATTCTCAAATTCCTAGCCTTTCAGGTTTTCTATTGTTATTGTCCAATAATTCCTTGAAGTTTAGGTTAAATGATTTGTTGGCAAGCAATTTTTCTGGACACATTAATTAGGATTTTACCAACGCTGTACAGGCGGTGGGGATCCTATTAGGCCTTTGAAGAAAACGGACATGCAACATATTCGTTTTACAGTTTCACCGGAACAGTGACTAGTATTTCATATTGATGTAATTAGTTTTCGTCAATATCGCAGGCACTGTTTCGATCATATGGCTAATAACGAACTCCCCCCAACGCATATTCGCAGACGGTCAAGAGCCTGTAGGAGACAGGGGCAACTCATACTTTAAACTGAATACAATTGGCGTCGTCCTCAAAGCTCTTACTCCATTAGAGCTTGATGTCATACGCCCCTGTTTGGGAAAGCTCCTGGAGATGTACCACAAACCCGCCCATTCAGGGAAACTTGTACACTTTCTTCTCACTCGCCAACTTCACACCAACAAGAGACACGAGGTGTGGATAGTGTTCGGTGGCAAACCCATCAAATTCTCCCTTAGAGAATTCGGAATTGTAACTAGTCTTAACTGCAAACCAATCAACCCTCCATCTCGCGAGATCACTCATTGCAAACCCGGTGAAGTCCCTTACTGTTACACACTCTTCGGGGGAGACGAGAACGTCACTGGTGATAAGCTCGAGCTTATGTTGAGGCGTTCAAAAAACCTAAATAGCGACCTCAAGATCAAGTACGCATGCCTGTTGTTGGTTGACGGACTTCTTTGCCTGAAATCATTTAATATGAAGATACGTAAAGATCATGTTGAGATGATCCGAAACTTGGACTAATTCTTAAGCTTTCCATGGGGCCGCCACACTTTCAACATGATTGTTCAATGTATCAAGACTAGGACTCCTAACCAGCTTGCACAGGCGACTGTTGCCGTACAAAGCTTCATTCACGCACTCCAACTTGTACTACTTGCGGCAGTGCCGGCTGCATTAGAAACAATTGCGGAGGAAACTGATCTGGAGGCGGTGATGGAGAGGAACTTACAGTTACGGCTTTGAAGCTTGACAAGATCTGGGACCTTGATTCAGCCGAGGAGGTATATAATCTAATGTTACAGTAGCAAGAATCATTCAACGATGTGATGACTTACATAGATAACTATCTATAATGTTAGTGTCTATTATAGTTTTGTTAAATTAGTACAAAAAAACTTATACATCCATTACGTTTAGGCACAGGTTGCAGTCACGCCAATAATTGAAGGTGACGGTATAGGAGATGATGAAGTGGATTTTGGTTGGGGTGACGAGGTTGACGACCCCAATGTTGTTCACATGGAGATGCTCATTTCCGAGGGGGTTACATTTTCAAGGGAGATGTTTACTGGAGGTGAAATTGGGTTTGCACCGCCTAGGGAGCCTGTTGTTCAGCAAACTTGCAAACGGAAAGGGAAAGGCAAGGCTACTGCCAAGGAAAGCTCATATGGGTCTAGCTCCAGAACTAAGAAACTGAAGGGTTCAAACAAACCCGTAAAAGATCAAGACGCTGAGTGGCAGTCAAAGATGATGGAGCTAATGTCAGAACAAATCAAATCAGGATTGATGTCTGCGCATGTTTCATTATCAGAAAATTGGGCCACCGCTATGTCCGCCATGGAGAGTAGACTCGACGACAAGATCAATGACCATGTCAAGAAGGCCCTTGACAAGATTATAAAAGAGAGACAGTCCGAATTTGTCATTCGTTCAGTGGTCCATGACATCAATAAGGACGCCCCTTCCCAGTACGAAGATGATGGTCATAATGATGTTATAAACCAATCAGAATCGATAGGACGAAATCCCAAGTTTGTGTTTATTCAAAAGAATCTTAATTCTCGACTGTAAGTTTTCCATTACGTTGGTAACACATCGTATAGAGATCTATAATATTGTATTAGCACACATAACTAATCTCTTAAGTCCATTTTTTTTAGTGAGGTGGATTTTGGTGAACGTGTGATTCTCAAAGACAAGGATCTTCTCGAGATAACGAACTATATCAACCCTTCTCATCCACAGGTAAGGCAGCTATTTCACTAAGTTTGAGCAAATAGAACGAGTATATCACATGTTTGACATCCGTTTACCGGTAATGGATGCCTGCCTGATGATGTTGCGTGATTCATCTATTAACGACATGAATCTCACTGCCGACCCTAAGGTGGATTTTCTTCCGAGCAGTTGGGCTGTTTCAATGGCCAAACATCATGCGAAATTTAAGAGGTCGACCCGTAAGGAGTCTTTCGAATTCGGAGAAGATATTACTCGTCAAGTCCCTGCTCGCACTAAAGAGCCCCTGAAGGAATGGGTCAAAGACATTGACTTTCTTTACTTTCCATTTGTTGTTGACTAGAACAGGTGGGTAGGGGTTATGATTGATCTTCTATCTGCTACCCTAACGGTGTTTGATTCTGCAGCTGCTCTCGCATCAAATCGAAACTTGAGTTATATGTGAGATGTTCCCATATCTACTTCGCAAGGCTGCGGTCAATGACGCCATGAGGGATAATAGCCTCCAGCCTTTATCAATAAGGAGAGACACCTCTGTCGCGCAAGCCTCGGACAGAAATATGACGCATATGTTATCGTTGCTTATTTTGGAGGCACATGCCTCGGGAGGGCTCTCCAAAGTGTATGTTGTGCAAGAAGACATGCTACAAGACCGTGCGATGAAGCTGGCCGTGGAATTGTACGAGCACTGCTGTAGAGAGGTTGAGATAGAGTAAAAATTAGCAGTTCAGAGGCGAATTAACTTTTATGTAATTTTGGGAGCTCTCTATCCCTGTTTCATGTTGTTTACCTACGTACATTGCGGGTCGGATATTTTGTGTTTACTTTTCCTCGACTCAGCTTAATATTTAGCTTATTTCAGATTATTTCATATGATCTTATTCCATTTTACCAACTTATAGTATGGACCCCCATCACCAAGGTCGTCTGCTCTAAAATATAACGCATGCTATCTACCTTGAATTATTACATGCTACACAGGTAGTTGAATATCCATTACTCATCCAACAATGACAAATGGGAAAATGATAATATATGTCTACTTCTTAATATAACGATGTATAATGTTACGTAGACTTGGACCGACTACAATAATTTTGGCAATCTATTTACCCTTATAAATACGTCACACGGCGTCGTTTTTAGCTTAACCTATGTCTCCCTCATCTTCCTATTTATTATCTGAGACCATCCCGAAACACGGCGTTGTTTATGAGACCATCTCGAAACACGGCGTCGATTTCAGATTTCAATGTCAAGCTCATCGGGGCCCAACATCATCATTTGTTTCCGGTAGACGTATCCTCGACAGATGCAGAGGGTGCCCAACAACTTGTAGGTGTGGCCAACGCGCGGTGATAAGAACATCAGGAACCGGAAAAAACCCGGGAAAGCTTTTCCATTGTTGTCCATATGGATCTGAAGAGGTAAATCACCGCCGCTTTGAAATTTCCCCAAAGTTTTTTTTAAAAAAAATTTCCTTATTGTTTTAACAACATCATTGTTCGTCCCGGGCTAAAACGAACTTTTTTTAGGACAAAACCCACCTGTTTAAGTGGATGGATGAAAGTATGGTGGAAGAAATCTACGATTTGAAAGCCCTCGTTAGCGAAAATGAAGGGCAACTCGGGAACATATATGTAGCCACCACAATTTACGAGAAGAGTCTTCTAGATCTAAAAGACGCTCTAGGTAAAGATATTCTAAAACTCCAACAATCGATTGATCGATGCGAGGAACACGGGAAAGAATGCTACCACGCGATTCGATGTTTGAAGAGTCTATTGTGTTGCGGATTGGGGCTTGCATTTTTTTACATTTACTTCTCTCCATAATTCTATGTTAGTAGGTGTTATCTTCTTTTTCGATGGTCGCTGTATAATATTGTAAGACTTAACATGTCTCCATAAGCCGTGTTTATCGTTTTCGTTTCTAGCCGCAACGTACATACTTATTCTCATAGCTATCCACAAAAAGATATAAAAAAGCAGGAGATAAAGTAAACATAAATATATTACATTAACTGGCACTGTGGCGCTATACTTCCGCTCATTGCAGGTACGACACGAATGAAGTAACAACAAAACACAACATTTAGGATTGTTCATACAGACATAATAATTGGTCAAACTATAGACAAACTCACAAGGTTAATCGAACATGTGGCATTGCCAAACATATATTACAAAGATGCCACTTTATTAACGTAGAAAACACCAAACCATAATAATCGAACAGCTGACATCGTACATCGGAAAATTGGTAGCTTCAACCTCTAATTCACATTTTCATTCTTCTTAGTTCCATGTCACGTAACTCAATCAACATTGACAATAGCATATTTAAGGAAACTTCCACAATACCATCCGGATTACCTTAAATACAAACAGGAGATTCATCAGATCGGCATCTTGCAGGAAGCTCGGTTATGGCTAGTTCCATTGCAATGGCTGCATTTGCGGAAAATCATTTTCCGCAGACGCTGCACTCATAACCAAAAGTTCATCAAAAAAGTAGAGGTCTATTAAATAAATTACTTCCCTACGTACGATTTTTATAAGATAAACTACCTTAAACTCTCCAGAAGAAAGGTATCTAGTACGCTTTGGCCTATCTGGTGGCCTTCTTGTCTTCGGTGGGAGTACAGTGAGTGTTGCTATTTCGTCCGGTACCGCATAAAGACTATCCAAATCCGGCACATGGTTAATACTCTCATGGTAGGCCAGCCTTCAATAGAAAGTACCGTACTCGGCGAAAACGATCGTTGGTATCTTAACATCCCCAACAGTAGCCGCTGCAACTGCATGGCAACATGGTATCTTCAGCAGAGTAAATTCCTCGCAGGTGCAACTTTTCCGATGGAAGTCCACATGATAAGATAGACTCGTACGTGTCTTCATCTCAAATTGATCATGGCTAATCTTCAGCACATTCCAAGACGTTGACCGCTTGTAGTTCAAATGAATCAGCTATTCAACCTTTGGAGTGAGGGTAGAGGTATGGTTAGAAGCCTTGTCTCTCCTTTTCGTGAACCAAGACATTAGCGTTCCTCTTACAAACTCTAGTAACGAGACGATGGGGAGCTCACACCCTTCTTTGAGTGCGGCGTTAAGGGACTCTGCGACATTTCTTGTCATTATATTGTATCGTTCGCCATCGCAGTGAGACCTTGTCCAGTGATGAAATCCGATAAAAGACACGTACTCAGCACATGGTAGGGACATGCCTTTAATCTCAGCAAAGTATTCATGGAAACTTAACTTTCGATATGCCCGAGCTGCCTTAGAGATTGCAGATGCCAGCGCCCTAACTTTGAACTTAGCCACCACATTGCGCTGTAGGTAAACAATACATACACCGTGATTTGATTTAGGGTACACCTAACAAGTTATAAATTCGCATAGAGGCGTAAGTTAGATTGTACCACGTAACAAATAACTCAAATGCAACAGAATATAAAACACTATACAAATCCAAATAAACTTATTACACACTATTTTTATTCATACCTTGTACAGTCCAGCGTAAATGGAAGAATGTCGATCGGATACGAACATCAAAGTCTCCTCATCGGGGATGATCTGCTTCAGCTGTTCCAAGAACCACTCCCACGCACTGTCATTTTCCCCATCGACGACTGCGAAAGCCACCGGGTAAATTTGAAAATTACCATCTTGGGCACTCGCCGTGATAAGACATCCGGCATACCTCCCTCTAAGATGAGTTCCATCTATCACCAGCACCCTCCTCATGAACTGCAACCACGCACACTTCCTCCAAGCGCAACAAAACAATATTTAAATCGCTTATTGCCGGCTCCGTCTTCCTCCGTCTTAAAAGCGGTTATTGTTCCCGGGTTGCTCATTTTCAAAAGATGCAAATATGCTGGTAAAAGTTTCATTTGCTCGATCCAAGGCCAATTCCCTGGCTCTCCACGTCTTCCAATATGAGATTTGTACATGATGATCCTCTAGCATATCTCTCATGACAGATGTAGGATTTGGCCCTCTCTGCTCACCCACAAAACGTGACCTCATTATTTCGGAGATGACAGAGGTGGTTGCCTGACGGTGGAACTGTCTCCGCACATCAATTGGACACGTGTGCTCTAAAGTCGCCGTGCGAATCTGAAAGTATTGTGTATCATCAACCCTTGCTGTGTAGACTCTCCATGGGCAACTATCGGACATGCACCTCACAACAACGTAGTCGTAGTTTGAACGCTCGTTACGGTAATTGAACCTTCTGTTTAACTGAACATCAATTTTAACCTTGCAATCCTTCTTGTTCTTAAAGACACGTCCTAAGTACAGCTCATCTCCTTCGTACGCTACATCTAGTATCACGTTCTCAGTATGGTCCAACCCTGGGAGAAGCGCAACATACATGGTCAATTGATGCGATGATACACATAGCAATTACTTATGTAAAAGTACTTATGAATGTTTATATATTTTGATAGCGGTGTATAAAACTAGATGATTTAAGTGCTACCTTCCAACTCGACATCGTCAAACACAGGAGCTGCATCTCTTGCGAACGCAAACGGTGGGATACCTATGTCAAGCAACGCTGGCGGTGTTGTGGTGTTTCCTATTCCTTAGGAGGACGATCCACTTTCGAAACATCCAATGGTAGTCAGGTCACACGGGGCGGAGTTCTTGACACCATCACCGGCCGCCTGGGAAACTGCATTATCATTTTATATTTCAATATCCGACCACATTTTATCGTACATATGTGTTACCGTGTAAACGTAATCGAAATATATAAGCGAGTATATATATTATATATTTTTCCCAGTGAATGATCCACTTAATTAGCATTTACTGTCCTGGGGGGACGAAACAAAAATTCATCCCGACTGCTCCCATCAATACCATGTGTCGACCCCTCAATCGTAACACCTTCCACATCTCAAAGAAAACCGCTTCAAATAAAAATGTTTAAATCGGTATTTAAATTGTTAGCAGTCTATATTTTCGCTTACAGTCTTTCTCGGATACGGGGAACAAAGATATCAAGGCATTCGGTTGACCTCGACCGGGTGATTACATCGAGGGGTTGATATGAGATTCTCCCACAGTTTCCGGCGATCCTCCTTCAGTAAAACATCTCTTCTTACCTGTATCTCCACTGCTAGGTTTTGTTGAACAACCAAATGTGCTTTCAAGCCACAAGATTGTAACTCGACGACTCGTGTGACTATTGAGGTTGAGTACCATTTATTGTATCCTCGCTGCTGTCGGAAGGAACTATGATCTCCTCGGGTCTCGACTGTAAAGAAACCAACACCGATAGTGCTTAGCACTAGCCCAAGACCGTAATACCCGAGAGACCCGAAAGAAATAGAAGACTCTTTAAGTATGAAGAAAAATATGGAGGAACACTTAGAGAGACTTATGAAAAAAAAAACACTCTTTATTAACTTGTTCAACTTCTTGTGTATGTTTACAAATGAGAGGGTGAGGGGGTATTTATAGCCTCCCAAAACTATCTTACAAAGTTCTAGACTTTTCTTTTACAACCTCCTTACTTCTTAGATTTTTTCTAATTCTCTAGAGTTTTCTACACAAATCTTAAATTAACTAACTAATAGAATTCTCTAGAAACATTTAGAGAGGATGAGGATTTAATGATGTTTCTAAAGAGTTCTAGAACTTGTATTCAAATTTGGGTTTAATAATTTTATCATCAAACCCAAAATTAAGCTTAACCCAAAATCAAGTTTAATTTCAATACTCCCCCTTAAACTTGATTTTGTCCATCATCCCGAGCTTCGAGCGAAGTAACTCGAATTGCCCTTTTGGTAATGACTTGGTGAAGATATCTGCAACGTTATCCTCGCTTCGAACTTCCAAAGCTTCAATTGTTCCATCAAGCACCTTCTCCCTTATGAAGTGATGCTCTAACTCAATATGCTTTGTCCTTGCATGGAACACCGGATTATTAGCCAGCTTGATAGCACTTTGATTATCTCCATAGATTGCAACTGCCTTGTTGATTGGCTCAAACAAATCTTCAAAGAGCCTTCGAAGCCATATACACTCTTGAGCTGCGAGTGTCGAAGCTTTATACTCTGCTTCAGTGGTAGATAGTGACACCGTTGCTTGCTTCTTGCTGCACCATGAAACACTTGTGTCCCCGCATAAGAACACATAGCCTGAGGTTGATTTTCGATCATCTGGATTTCCACCAAAGTCAGCATCCGTGAAACCATAGAGAGAGACCTTGGCATTATACTTGTACACCAGACCCATGCCAAGAGTTGTCTTCACGTACTTCAATATTTTCTTTGCTGCTTCTAGATGCGGCTTCCTTGGTGTCTGCATAAACCGACTTACAAGACCTACTGCGAAAGCAATGTCCGGTCTTGTAATGGTTAAGTATAGAAGACTTCCTACAAGAGAGCGATAAGGCCGAGGATCAGGTAGTAAGGACCCTTCATCGCGCTTTAGCTTTATGTTGACATCCATCGGAGTAGAACGTGTCTTTCCTTCATGTACTCCTAACTTTTCAACAATTCTTCTTGCATAGCTTTGTTGGCCGATGAATATTCCATCCTTCACCATTTCGACCTCTAAACCGAGAAAGTTGTTGAGCTCACCCAACTTCTTCATCTCAAACCTTATCGATATATCCTCTTGTATACGAGCAATTTCTTTATCTTCATTCCCGTTAATTATCATATTATCCACGTAAAGAAGAACAACCACGTGGATTCCTCCATTCTTCTTAAAGAATAGGCTCGGATCAGAATTTGATGCCACATAACCGCAGAACTGAAGAAACTGAGCAAGCTTTCCATACCAGGCTCGTGGAGCTTGCTTTAACCCGTACAAAGCTTTCTTTAGCTTGCACACATAATCAGGATGCTCTCGTGATATGAAACCAAGTGGTTGCTCCATAAAGATATCCTTATCAAGCTCTCCGTATAGAAACGCATTCTTCACATCTAATTGCCATAATTTCCAACCAAAACTTGCAGCTAAGGATAAGAGAGTGCGTACCGTTGTCATCTTAGCTACAAGGCTGAAAGTCTCTTTATAATCTTCTCCATACTTCTGAGAGAACCCCCGAGCAACCAACCTTGCCTTGAATCTATCAACGCTTCCATCTATTTTGCGCTTGATCCGATACACCCATTTACAAGAAACGGGTTGGACATCCTTGGGTTTCAGAACCAAATCCCAAGTTTCATTCTTCATGAGAGCATTCATCTCCTCCTTCATTGCAGTCTCCCACTCATCAACGTCTTTTGCTTCATCATAAGATAATGACTCATCTTCATCTAATGGAGCAGCAAAGTAGCATGAGTAGGTAGTGACAAACCTTTCATCTCTGAACCGAGCAGGTTTTACAATGTTCCTTTTAGGCCTTTGAGTAGTCATGGAACCATGATCTTCCTCCTCATCCTCTTCTTGACTAGTGCTCCCCCTTTCACCTTTCTTCTCCATTTCAGGACTTCTGCTCTCACTTAGAATTTTAAGAGTTGGTTCTGCAGTCTTGGAGGAACTTCCACCTTCTTGATCAACTAAGATTTGAGGTGGCCCATAGAATGAGGAAACTTCATCAAATACAACATCTCTAGACACAACGTACCTGTGTGTCTCTGGATCCATACACCTCCAACCTTTTCTTCGTTCATCATATCCAACGAAGATGCACTTCTTCGCCTTTGCCTCCAACTTTGTTCGTTGAGAATCGAATACATGAACGTAGCATACTGATCCAAATATCCTGAGATGTTTCACCGATGGCTTCTTCCCGTGAACCATCTCATAAGGAGACTTCATATTATTTGGACTAAGTGGCATCCGATTGATGACATATGCTGCACATCTCATACCTTCCGCCCATAAGGCCTTAGGTAAATCTTTTCCATATAACCAGCTTCTACATGTCTCGGTTAGATGCATGATCTTCCTTTCTGCTACTCCATTTTGTTGAGGTGTACGCGCACAAGTAAACTCTCTCTTTATTCCATGATATTGACAAAAAGAGAGAAACTCCTTGGACATGAACTCCCCTCCATTATCCGTCCTTAAGGTCTTGATTTTCCGACCTAACTCCCCTTCCACGGTAACCTTGAATTCTTGAAACTTGGAGAATACTTCTGATTTTTCCTTCACAAAGTATACCCAAGTGTACTGTGAGAAGTCATCAACAAACAGCAACATGTAGCGAAATCCGTAATACGATGGTGTTCTTGTTGGACCCATTATATCACTATGGATCCTCTCCAACGGTGCTTTGCATCGTGAAATAGAGTTTTCAAATGGAAGTTTATGTGATTTTCCATATTGACAACCTTCACAAATTACTCCTTCATCTTGAATCTTCAACTTCGGGAGCCCGTTAAGCAAATCCTTATTCACCATAACCTTCAGCTTAGTCATATTTATATGACCGAGCCTAGCATGCCATATAGAGGCATTATCATTCGTGCTCATCTTCTCCACATAAGAATTTGAAGTAGATAAGACATATAGATCCTTAATCCGCGATCCGGTGTGAACCACATCCGCCTTTAACTCTTTAATATTCCTCAAGAATTTAACGTCTCTTGGGCCAAATAAAACGTAGTTACCTGAGTCTACCGCATTCGCCACGGAGAGAAGATTCTTCCTTACTCCAGGAACATGGTATACGTTCTTGAGAGTGATAGGGCTTCCATCATCTCCTTCAATGACAACAATCCCTTCCTTCTCCACGCGGTGGGTTGAATTATCCGCAGTAATGATGGCTTCTTTTCCGTCATGACGTTGAAGACTAGAAAATAACTTCTCGTTTCCGGTAATATGATGACTACAACCCTAATCCACTTTCCAATCATTTCCAAGATTTTTAGTTGTGGATGTACCTGAAGATGCAGCCTCCACCGTGAAACATTTCCCCCATTCTTCGTCTTCATTATGACCTTTTGATTCCACCATATTTGTTTCCTTTAATTTGACTCGGCAATCCTTTTTAAAATGTCCAAGCTTTCCACACCGGTAGCACTTGAACCGCTTGTTTTCTCCCGTAGAAGATCCTTCACGTTCATCGTTATTTTTGACACCAACATACTTGGATTTGGCTTTGAAGCCTTGTTGCCTCCGAGCTACAAAATCGCTCCCTGAATCATCATTGATTTTAACTCCAGCCATTTGCTTGGCTAACGATTCTTGCGAAGCTAGCAGGTTCTCGAACTCCTCCAAGGAAGGTTGTGTAGCCCATCCTTGAACCGAAGTCACAAACGGTGTATACTCGGGTCGTAAACCTCGAATAATAGACCGCTTTAACCGTGCTTCCGAAATCGATTCCTCCGGATTTAGAGTATTAATCTCAGAGCAAAGATTTTTTACCTTGATGAAAAACTCTGAGATTGAAGACTCCCCCTGCTTCGCATTTGCCAGCTCGTTCTCTAACAATTGTAGACGAGCTTCATTCTTCTTATTGAACAATTGATCCAGCGACTGCCAAATGGAACTAGCGGATATACACCTTGAGACATGCTCAAATATTCCCGAGGATATTGACCTCTTCAATGCAAACTCCGCCTTGGCATTCTTCCGAATCCACTCCTTTGTCGTTTCCGCTGTTGCAGCAGCTCCTCTTGGTGGTGATGTGCTGCTACCGCCAACGACATCCCATAAGTCCTCACTTACCAAGTATGACTCCATACATGACTTCCATAACCGGTAATTAGATTGGTTTAAGATCTCCATTCCCAATCCAACAACACGACCCATTGACTCCATACTTAGAGTAAACTCGAGCTCTCTTTAAACCCCGATCTTGAAAAGAACTTGATCATAATGGCTCTGATACCATGTAAAGAAACCAACACCGATAGTGCTTAGCACTAGCCCAAGATCGTAATACCCAAGAGACCCGAAAAGAAATAAAAGACTCTTTAAGTATGAAGAAATATATGGAAGAACACTCAGAGAGACTTATGAAAACACTCTTTATTAACTTGTTCAACTTCTTGTGTATGTTTACAAATGAGAGGGTGAGGGGGTATTTATAGCCTCCCAAAACTATCTTACAAAGTTCTAGACTTTTCTTTTACAACCTCCATATTTCCTAGATTTTTTTTTTAATTCTCTAGAGTTTTCTACACAAATCTTAAATTAACTAACTAATATAATTCTCTAGAAACATTTAGAGAGGATGATGATTTAATGATGTTTCTAAAGATTTCTAGAACTTGTATTCAAATTTGGGTTTAATAATTTTATCATCAAACCCAAAATTAAGCTTAACCCAAAATCAAGTTTAATTTCAATATCGACGGACTCCGCCTCACAACCTCCGCTAGCACATACCCATGGGTGACATGCACAACGTCAAAACCATCTATTTCCAGTGTCATGTTTTTTGCCATTAGGACGACATACAAACGCAGCTCGTGGAGTTCAACACGCATGGCCATGAACATGTCCATGCCTGAGTCAGTTTTTATATGGACAGGGACTGGTTTGACTACACCGTCGCGGTCCATCCACTCCGGCATCTCATATGCCAGCTCTATGTTCTCCAGACCTTCGTCTATGAGCAGCTCCTTGTAAATCTTGGCCCTCACGGACGCTAAGCCCTCACCCTCGCGGAGCTTAATCCCTTTGCTTAGCTTGTCTTCCATTAACACTAAACGCCAAACGCCCCCAACATCTTTAGTCCACCGCCCTTGCTCGGCTCGAACGAGGTCGCTCAACACTTCCCACAAAAAAACCATTTCGTGCAATATCCTATCAAAAATACATATGTATGCGGCGTAAGTGATTCTTGATAAAGAAAAAAAATATTACTACAATACCATATGGATTAACCTAACGAAAGAATGACACATGTCTTTAGACTTCTAATACAATACCAAAAAACGTTGATCGTAACAATGTACAAGTTTTGGTAAACGTTTAAAAAAGATCCTCAACAAAGAGTTTCTCGACGAGTTGCATACCTCTTTCAGAAGAGCATGTGTGAAATTTTTTGTTACAGGTCTAACGAAAAACTGTAAGAATGAACCATTAGCGGTCCACATCCCCATCTCTAACCCTAATTTTTTCAATTTCGCGCTCTTACTTCGCGTTATCCATCGTACGCGGTTATTGCTTCATTAATGATGCTATTTAATGACAATCAAATCGGTCAATTCCGCTCACGTCAGTATTCCATCATGCGGCTTCAACCTACATTATGTCCCCTCATTTAAACCATATCCCATGCGCTGCTGCGATGGCAAACGATGTAATTACGTTGAAAAAACTATCATCGTATGGAACCCTTTAACCGTTTTCTTCTACCCATTTGTGTCATGGCCTAAAATTGATTTTTTTGCCTTTTTATCGTTCTGCGCCAAATTATTCCTATCTTTTATCACTTCAAAGTTTTTACGATACAAGATCCTTTTGGATTAACAAATAAACGAAAAAAGACTGAGAATCGTATTCTGAATATCTGCGACTACATTAATATGTCTTGAATATAACCAATTTTAACATGATTACACTAAAGAGATAAAAGGAAAATAATTTTTTTGAAAGGTGAAGTGGTTAATTTTGGTTACGTGATTACACTAAAGAGATAAAAGGAATGTAACCAATTTTAATATTTTTTTAAGCGACAACACTAAAGTAGTAAACAAATACTGTTTAAGTATCCTTCTTCTTGTTATTTGAGAATTTTTTTAATGAAAAATACTGACTTGTCAGCTCCATAATAAAAGTTAGTGCATTTTAATGATGATATGTAAATGTGACAAGTCAAATTTCTAAAATAAACGAAATATTTTGATTGGTTGAGTTAAAATTAAATAAATTATGAAATTAAAACATGAATACACTAGATTATAACACAAAAATTTATAAATTTAAATTAACATAATATAATAATTACTATGATTTCAATTTTTTATAACATATATTCATAATAAATTGCATAAAATATGATTACGAAAATTTTACAACCAATATATATTATATTTTATATAAAAAATGATAGTATATTATCCAATATGATAATAATACGCTATACCATTTTTTATCTCTTATTCTTTTTTAAATAAATAAAAAAGTTTATATCATACTCATATATACAGTCTCATTGTATATCGAGAATTTGAAATCAGAAATACAATTAAATGTAACCTTATGAAAAAAACAAATTATAATAAGATAAAACAAATATGAATAAGAAGTAGAAGTAAAAATAAAAATAAATCTCTATAGTTTTGTTTTTCCGTAAAACTCTCGTGCTTTGTTTTACGGAGTCATTTAAAAATCTTAAGAAGCAAATTTTATAATAAATGCATGTGATAATGAACATATGCGTGCATACCAACCACAATAAATTTATTTTCTTCATCAAACCAATTTCTCAATATTGGATAAAGAGATGAACGGATAGCTACCAGAGAATTTATAAAGTATGATTTCACAAATTTATAATAAATATTTATTATAATTTTTATTGAAAAGGAAAATTAATAATAGATTATCCAATGTACTATCTTTATTTTCACGATAAAGTCAAATATTATATTTTAAATTTTTTTAAAATTCTTTGTAATTTATTTTAATATTTTATATAAATTTTAATTTGAAACCATATGTACCATAAAATGCTCAAAAATAAGAAATTTTGATTAAATAAAAAACGATATAAACGATTTTCGTGATTGTTCTTAAACGCCAAAAATTGCATCGTGTAAAAACATAACGTTTGCGGAAAGTATCAGAAAAACTAGCCAACACCTAAATATTATAGTTCACTTATTTTTAACTCATACTTACATGCATAAATATACGTATTTATTTCTTTTTAAAATTCAACCATACATTATAAAAAGATATATACTTTGTACTTTGTTTCTTTTTAAAATTCAACCATAACAAACATATACTTTGTTATTTATTTTTTAACACATAAAAGTCATACTTTGATTTTTACACAAATATGTGTATGGATATAAATATTAATTATGCAAAAGTTAAAATTGCATGCGAACTTGTCGTGCATGCATTTTTTAATCTCGATTACAGTCTAATTTTAATTTTAGTTATTAAATAATTTATATATTTTTTAAATCTCTATAAGTCCTAAGAGTGGTGAGGAACGAATAACCATCTATCCGCTGTATAAGTCCTCTTCACCACTCATCTCCTGCCCACCCAGTTGGTAAGTTGGTACCACTGTCTTTGGTCATCTAAACTCAGTCATCACAGTGATAAAACACCACGAACATAAACTCTTTCATCATTTCTATCGATCTCTGTCTTAAGGCCTTTGGTTTGTGACTTATTGTCTATTACTACGTCTCATGATAGTTTCTCCAATGATATATAAATTTCATAACAATCTCAGTGTGACTTGGCAACTTGCAGCCATACACTTGTGAATCCCCAATAAACTGTTATTTCACCACAATCTTGGTGTAACTTAGCAAGTTGCAACCACTCCTTACTAACATCAAATCTCATTCCACACTTGTCTCTTGAATGCATCTCATTAGCCCATCAATAACAATCTCAGTCACAAAAACCATAAAGAACCCTACAACAACTTATCCTAGAATAACTCTTGCAGGGTTCAACAACATAAAAAAAGTGAAGTACCATGATCTCAATTCTATCAATCACTGCGATTGAAAGCGTTTCATGATCAGCATACTCATATCCATGTAGCGAGCCGCACAGTTAGTGAGGCAAGAAGTCTCGCTCGAGCTGAATTTGCTTCCTGGTTTGTCTGTGATGCATTTGTCCCAGCACGAGCTCGTAAGCTTAGCCACCACTTCGTTCACCATTGCTCTTTCTTTCTCTTGCTGTGCCATACACACACATAAACACACACATTTGATCAGATTTCTATAAAACCTTAACTTTGCATACAACACATGACATAAAAAAACGATTCTTGAAAACATAAATTGGCACAAAACTCAGTTTTAACCAAACCGAACTAAAACACACACACACAAACACACACATTTGATCAGATTTCTATAAAACGTTACCTTTGAACACAAAAAAAAAAACGATTCTTGTAAACATATATTGGCACAAAAGCCCGGTTTTAACCAAATCGAACTAAACCACACACATGAAGGAAGATCAGTAATTTAAACCATCAAAATTTGTTCTTCCCGAAGCTATTGCTCTGATTTGGCTCGATTCAGAAGAAACGGTTTCTCATGTAGCCAGAACAGGACTTGAAGACAGCTTCTACTACTTGCAATTTCGTAGTCCTAACTTCTAACGCAGAGAATATGAAGTTAAAATTACGAGACACGAACCCAGTTTCCATGTGAATCGACCTTAAAAACTTTAAACTGAAAGAACTATTTAGGCTTGATCAAGCAGAAAAAGGAGACTTACGGAGATGAATTGAATCAATTCCTGGTTTTGAGCGAGGGATGGATCCATGGCTGTAGAGAGCGTCTCTGCTTGAAGAAGAAGAAGAAGAAGAGGAATCGAATTTTCTCAGCGACTGAAACCCTAAAAACCCCAAAGGGTACAATCAATTTCAAGGGTAGATAAACCGGACCCGCTTTGCTTTCTTNTTTGTCTGTGATGCATTTGTCCCAGCACGAGCTCGTAAGCTTAGCCACCACTTCGTTCACCATTGCTCTTTCTTTCTCTTGCTGTGCCATACACACACATAAACACACACACATTTGATCAGATTTCTATAAAACGTTACCTTTGCATACAACCCATGACATAAAAAACGATTCTTGAAAACATATATTGGCACAAAACTCAGTTTTAACCAAACCGAACTAAAACACACACATTTGATCAGATTTCTATAAAACGTGTCCTTTGAACACAAAAATAAACGATTCTTGTAAACATATATTGGCACAAAAGCCCGGTTTAACCAAACCGAACTAAACCACACACATGAAGGAAGATCAGTAATTTAAACCATCAAATTTTGTTCTTCCCGAAGCTATTGCTCTTATTTGGCTCGATTCAGAAGAAACGGTTTCTCATGTAGCCAGAACAGGACTTGAAGACAGCTTCTACTACTTTCAATTTCTTAGTCCTAACTTCTAACGCAGAAAATATGAAGTTAAAATTACGAGACACGAACCCAGTTTCCATGTGAATCGACCTTAAAAACTTAGACTGAAAGAACTATTTAGGCTTGATCAAGCAGAAAAAAGGAGACTTACGGAGATGAATTGAATCAATTCCTGGTTTTGAGCGAGGGATGGATCCATGGCTGTAGAGAGCGTCTCTGCTTGATGAAGAAGAAGAAGAAGAGGAATCGAATTTTCTCAGCGACTGAAACCCTAAAAACCCCAAAGGGTACAATCAATTTCAAGGGTAGATAAACCGGACCCGCTTTGCTTTCTTGCCTACTGGGTTAGAGGCCCAGATAAGGCCCAATTTTGAAATATGGATGCTTGGTTAAGTGGCAAGATACCACCACTAGTTGAACCCAAAATGTATATATATATATATTTTTTTTTTGGTACGATATATATTTTTTTATAACATCTATTTTTATTTATATAAAATTAAAGATTACATAAAAAAAAATACAGGAGAATAATACAAATACAACCAAATATATATACTAAATTTTGAAAAAACAATAAAACAGAAGAAAAATCTGATGATGCTTTTGGGTCACTCGTAAACAGAGTATCAACTCTGTTGTTCTTCTTCTTCATATTCGTTTTTTGCCTAATACAATTTTTATTTTTCGCTATTATGTACGATGAAACTCCAAGATCGAAACACCAATTTTCTCTATTGTATAACATTGTCCAATTCCAAATTAGATTTAGAGATATTATTTGATGAAAAATCTAATTTATCGATTCTTTTGAAAGAAATAAAAATTTGGAGTGCCAATTTTCAACAATTGTAAAAATATCATCATACAACACAGAAGGTGCATATCCGACAGCGAACCATTGTTTCCATGGTGGCTCTTTCCATATCAAAGGGGTTGTTATAGTTAGAACACAACCATTATTATACACCATATATATTCAACATAGAGATCACTGGCGAAGTACGAAAAATCACCGGAAACCACCACCATTCATTCTAGAGTCATCATCACATTAAACCCAAAATTCTAGTTTGGAGATAAAAGACAAAAGGTGGTTGATTCCGATGAAATTTGCCACACCACTTCCGATAATTAGAATCACCGTCCTTGACAAATGACAAGAGGAAGATGAAACGGTTTAGAAATCGATCACCAATTGTCGTTCCCATCACATGAGAGGAGAGACATCTTAGTGAGAGAGATTTATCGAACCTGTTACCAACGATTGAAGCCAACCATAAAAGAACCAGAGCACAGCGTAATAGTGATCCGGCATGAAACAATGCGATCGTCTTTTTGGTCGCATGAAAAAAATAGAACCGTTTTGATTTTACTTATTTAAACGTTGAAGATGATAAACGTTGATGAGAAAACCATCATCAGCAATTGAAATCCACCATCAGAACATAGTGAAATCACCGTAACATAGACCGGTGTTAGAAAATACGATCGCCTTCTCGATCGCATGAGAGAGAGAAAACCATTCACCTTTATGTGTACGTCGTTTTTAACACAAAATGTATTTTATTAGCAAAATTATTAAATTGGCACGTAAACTTGTCTTTTCTTATCAAATGTAAAAACTATAGAAATTAAAAACCTTTTTTTTTTTTGAGTAAGATGAAACTACAAACATTGTTTAAAAAATACCTCCTATATATTAATTGAGAAACATTTTTAAAGAATAACCTTACCACTATCTCTGATTTACATTTGTGTCATGCTGATGTGTCGTCACCAGAAGCATTCTCAATAAACATATAAAAATAGTTTAAATCACTAGACTATTTACAATTTGTGCCACTCACATTAATTTGGTTATAGAATAGTTTATATCAATTATTTATATATAATTTAACATTTAATTTATGAAGATATTCTATTTTTCTAAATTTCTACCAAAATATATCATATTAATATATATTAAAAGTCTCACACTGAAAATGAAGATGTGTGGTAGTTCAAAAAATATATTATTAATAAAACCAAAAATGATTAAAATAAAAAAATGGAATAGTTGGAAGCTTGACTTAATAAGCATCCAAATTTATAAGTATTTTTTTTGTTTACTATGAACTTTTAATAGAATTGTACAATTAAACCAAAGAATACAAATATAATAAATATAAATGTTTAAACTTCATAAAAAGTTAAAAATATTTATATTAAAAAATTAAAATATTATTAAATAGTTTAACTTGGTAAAAAAATATTATATTTTAAATATTTTAATTTGATCAAAAATTTAAATATTAAAAAAAATTAACTTGATCAAAAGGTTAAAATATTATAATTTGATCAAATGTTTAAAATATTAAAAATATTTTTATTTTATCAAAAAGTTAAAAGTTTATAAATATAGACTCAACTATATGTAATTTTAGACAATTGACCAACAATATAAAATTTAATAAATATATACTTTATATTTATATACATGCTAAATATCTTAATTCAGTATGGAATTGGTTAAATCAAATGTATTAGTACTTTTAGCATCCCAAAATATACAATTTCATTCATATAAAAAAAGATTAAAATCGATTATAAAATCTTATAATTAACATGCATATATGCAATGTTGTAATACTAACATAAATATTATTGTTACTCATAAATATTATTAACAAATAACATACACATAAAATTAAGTTGCTTTCATTTCAAATAATTTTAAAACTAGGTGATAACCCGCGCCCTGCGCGGAGTGAGAGATTTATATTTTTCGGATAAGTGAATTTGAATTTAAAATATAATAATTTCTAATTATTTTAATATCAAATTTTCATTAAATTCTTATTAATCAACGGGATTAATAAAATAATATTTAGTTTTGTTTAAGTGAAGTTAAATTTATTTTAATATTTATTTTTTTTATAATTAAAAAATAAACTATAGTAAAATATTTTAATCCAGTTTTTATATAATAAATTGTTATGTTGAAAATATAGTAGGAAAAAGTTTAAAATTTGTATAATATTAGAACAATTAGAAAGATAAATGAAGAAATATCATAAATAATGCAAGGGAAGAGATAAACATTTAATGTTATGTCCAAAAAGCATTTATCAATTAAACTTGGAATATATTATTATCTTACTATATTGTGGTATTTACATTATACCAACTAATAACTTTCCTTACATAATGAAAACACAATAAATAAAAATTATAGGTCACATATTTTGGTAAGTGTTATTGTAGTCTATAAATTCGTACTTAATAGAATTAATTGAATCAGACTTATTTTGGGACTTAATGAAAGTGGCAGCCAAAGAATATATTTTCGTCGATTTGTTTCCCTAAAATTATTTTGTGAATTAATGAAATTGTTCTTAATTAAGTCACTTAATAATAATAATAATTTTTTGGCCATTATTCCATATTTCTGGAATAAATAGTAGGTTTATATTATTCTATTTTTTATTACTAATGATGCATAATACTTTTTATATAAATTTTCTGGTTATATCAAAAAAGATTTAATGGATAAATTTATTCTATTTTTATTACTAATGATGCATAATAATTCTTATATATATTTTGTAGTTATATCAAAAAACAGACGTTGGATAATGGCATATAATGTAAATAGTTTATAATTTTAATATCTAAAGTAATTTATAGATATCTAAAAGAAACTGCTTGGAAAACATATGAATTGTCTTAGTGAAAGTGGTTGTGTGCTTATTATGTTGTCTTCGATGTCTTAATTCGATTCTCCAAAAATAAAATTAGTATTTTTTTGATTAATAATAATAATTTTATTATTATTATTAATTAATTTCATTAAATGATATGTCATAATGAATGTGGTGCTGACACATCAGTAAAATGGCACCATTGTAAATAAAAGGGTTTGTGAGAATTTTTTTCAAATAATATATAGGGGATTATTTTTTATAAAATATTTATAGATTTATCATCCATCACATAGCGCATGTTACTATCTAGTTATATGATATTCGACAACGATTATACTAAAGCAGGGTGTTCAAACTTTCAGCAAAATATAATCACTTAAATCTCAAAATTATAAGTTCATTATCAACTATTACGGTAGTTCAATTTTGAATTCATTTCTATCTTGACTTTTTTTTTCTACAAAATTTTATCTTATTTGTTATACTTTGTTGAAGTTTGTTGGCAAAATGATATTGTGAACTCTCTCACTTTAACTCTAATATAACAATAGGATTTTTTTTGTTTCAATTTGTATCACTCTTCAACTATATCGACTCATCGTTTTTTATGAAATTCTCACAATTTTAGTTTATTTTTGTAGCGAAAAACCATTTTTACGTGAATCCTTAAGATATATAATCGATTACCAAATTCAAAAGCTACATAAAAAAATAAGACCAAAATATCCTTATAAAATCTTTAAATTTTTAATGGAATGCAATAGCATATTTTGTAAATACCACGGTAGCTAAAAGTTATTTTTAATTATATATTTTAAAATATTACCTAAATAGATAATATTAATGATTCTGAATTTAAATTTACTTTTTTAAAATGTCATTTCTAATTTAAAAAATTCAATTGTTTTATTATATATAAGAAGATGTAGTTTTTAAAATATTTTTAAAACAAGTTGTTTTCAAAATTAAAATCCTAAATAAAATGTTTTTCAAGAAAAGTATCTTAAAATAGAATTTTGTTTTCAAAAATATAATGTAATTTTGTTTTTTTGAAAAGTATGTTTCTTCTAAATTAAATGACTAAACTATTCTAATTAATAGTTTATAAATATATTAATATTTAAATTATTTAGTATAAAATAGACATAAAATTCTGAGATAAATTTTGTATTTTAAAAGAAATTTAATAATTATCAATTTTACTATTCTTTATTTTATTTTACACTAAAAATTAGACGCCGACATATGTATTTTATAGGCGTTGAAATTATATTTGTTTTCGTATCAAAGAAAGTTAAGCAGTCTTAGACGTTCATAGCTGATTTATTAATTCAATTTTAATTTAATTTTTAAATCTTTTGTTCGTTCCCATCTAGTTTTCAGGTTTTGTTTTAGGTAAAATCTTATAAGTTTTCATTTTGTAAATACACATGATTATCAAAATTATCATATTCTGTTTGATGTAAATTGAATTGATTTGATGAGTACCATTATGTTGTGATCTAATATAGTTTGATAAAAATTATACATGAATTGTGAATTTTGTTCTTTTTAACATTTTTGACTTTTATATATGGATGTTTTTCTAATTTTCATTTTCAAGACTTGTGAGAAATCTATTATATAAAAGTTGGCCAACTCTCTCCCGCAGCTTGACACGTCAGCGCTTGAGAGAGTGACACGTGTCATTCATTATTTAATTTTCAAAAATTCATTTTATTTGAATTAAAACTTGCACTCTTGAGGATTCGAACCCACAATCCTCTCAATATTAAACAACTATTTTATCCATTAGGCTATAAGTACTACTTGACAATACTCTATAAACAATTGTGATATTTTCTCTATGTTCTACGCATTAAATTTAAAGCATTTTTAAACAATTGAAAACATTTATATGGGAAATACATATTGTATGATCACATTTGGACGTTAAATTTGATAGTTTTATATATAAATTTGGATTTCTGAATTGAGTCAAAATTTTAGATTTCTAATTAGCGAAATTTTTATTGATTATGTTCATATTAGTTTTGATCCGTTCATAAGTAATTATATGGCAAAAATATTTTATGCATTAATTTCTTTAATTTCTCCAAAAAACAACCTCTTCAATTTATCAAGCCGTGCTCGTGAAGTCAGCCGTGTCCGTGCTTGTGAATTGGATAGGTGAAAACCACACATGGATGAAATAGATATAAGGGGTAGCATTTTTCATTCATCGATTTCCAATCACAAAAATGTGATTTTACTCAAGAGTCAAATCAAAATGCATCTTCTAACAAGTTTGATGAATATCGTTTAATATGCGTTTCAGAGAGGATGTACAGATCCCCGTCAATTTTTCTTTAGGTGTATGGTCTAATATTTGTTTTTAATCTTCTACATAGCGAATTTGAATTGCTGTCGTATGTGAAAATTGATCCAAAAAAATCTATAAATTGAAATTAATCAAAAATAATATAAGGATAGAGATAAAACTCATTTATTAAATTTCAAAAATTCTAAATTAAAAAATAAATAAATATAAGTTATAAATACAACTGTTTAGCTTTATGGAGTAAAGACTTTTACGGTCTTCATTCTTTTCACATTCCGTCCATGTGAGTTTTAGTTTATTTTAAAAATAATTTAAACTTTTAATACCTATTAAATTTGGACTAAACTTACTTATAGAATCAAACCACACTTAATGCATCACCATTTTTGCTTTTGCATGGCACAACAAAATCATTTGCAAATAAAAACTGTATACTCTTTTAATATAAATATATAATGGTTGAATGTATCAAATTATAATTAATTTAGACTTTTAATAACTATTAAATTTAGACTAAACTTCCTTATAAAATCAAACCACATTTAAGACATCACCATTTTTATTTTTTTATGGTCCAACAAAATCATTTGCAAACAAAAATTGTATACTATTTTAATATAAATATATAATGATTGAATGTATCAAATTATAATTAATTTTGATTGTTGTAAGTATATAGTATGTTTGAGATATATAAATAAGACATCTTTGAAAGAATATATAGAAAAAAACCCCGCGCATTCTCCTAGTAATTAATAAAGTCCGAAGGGGATGTTTGAATTATATCAATATCATCCATCAATTCACAACATTACGTTATAAAGAAATGAAGCTTTTCAACCATTTATGTAGTCGCTTAAGCAATGTCGCCAAATCAAACAAATAAAGAAAATGGAAAGGCAACATCTTCGAGGTGAAGAAAAGTACCAAATCCAAATTGCTGCGTGGGGGGAGTACAACGTCTTATTCTAATATGAAAAACTTTAATCTCTTCCATTTCTTTTATTAATATAGAGAACATATAAAGATTTGCCTTGTGTTTTCTTTTAGGAGAATGACATAAATATTTCAAAAATAAAATGTACAATAAAAAATATGATTGTAAATGGGTTTATTTAAAGTACAATCTAAAAATTTCTAGTTTTCTTCAACTCGCACACACATACTTTCGTATTTGAATCCCGATGATAACACTATAACACTCATTAAAATTTGTAATTCAGATTCAACTGAAGTAGTCTCATCCAACCGATTAAAATAACTGCATTTCCTTAACGTTTAAACAATCATCTTTATTCATTTTCTTTTCTTTTCTTAATTATTAATAAAAAAAAATTAGTGTAACTTTATTTCTAGTGTATAAAAGATTATATTTTCGAAAAAGGAGTAAACCTAAATGCTATTTGTAAAATTCAAAGTCTGATGCTGGAAAGTTGAAGGCAAAAAAATAGAACAACTTTGGTTTGGCGGACTTTGTGATCTTTATTGCTCGAATGAAAAAAAAAGAAGGATAAAAGGCAAAACCACCACTCCAAAGACAAACATATTACAATAATTTAAGAAAAATAATTGAAAATAAAGAAGTTGAGAGTAGAAAATTGAGTCAGTCCAACATCTCATAACTTACTCGTTAAGTCAGCCTCTCAAAATCTTTAAGTTGGGATCGACTTGGACTCTCTTTCAATTTCACTTTTGTTTTCTGGAATATACTTTTTTAATTTTTCTTATTTCTTAATCATTGCTTATGCATATTTTACTCAGATTTCTTGTTTTAAAAATGTAAGTTATCCCGACAATATTACTTCACATGCGATACTTTATAGACAAAGAAATATCTGATTCCACGATGATATATATCTACGCTCTTACATTTGTGAGACTACTACTAGCCATATTTGTTTTCTTTTTCCACGTATTTATACCAAAAAAGGATTTTTGATCTATAAATGTTAGGTTGCACGTGAAAAAAATATTCGGTTACAATATTTTTTTTCTTCTACATTCATTTGTAAGACATGCATTAGTAAAACTGATCCCATGATTTCTTACACTTATGTTATATACACCTGATCCAAAACATCTACGTACGTTTCATTTTTCTGATTTTTGATGTTTTTTTTTTATATATAGAACGGCTCAAAACTTCTCGGTTGAATGTATTATACATTTAATCAAACATATCATACAATAAAATCTTTTCAAATGTTTTTTCTGTTGTTGATTTAGGTGATGTGCTCGTACCAATTATTGTGATAGTACTACGGTAAGAAGTAACACCGTGTACTGGAGCTATTGGGCCATATAACTTTATTATTACATTTTTGGGAGAAAATTACTCAATTACCTTAAAGAAAAAGGAAGACTAAATCTTTTTTTAACAGAGAAAGGGAAAAAAATCTTAATAACGTTGACTGCATGGGTACATGCACAACAATTTATTGGCGATCCTCGCATTTTATTAAAAATCAAATACTAAAACCAATCGAGCTCCAACTCTGAATTGGCAGTTAAGTAACCAAATTATCTCTTGAAATTAATAGTACTTGAAAAGTATTTAAAGGAAAAGTAGAATCCGCTTTTGCCGAACTAAAGGTGACACCCATATAAGTATATATAAACAACCTAAACCAAAACACAAATCGTATATCGATAAAAGAAGTACCTGATGGACATTTCAACGCAGAGATTTGCCATGAACGGAAGAAGTATGAGACTCCCTCCTGGGTTCCGGTTTGATCCAGATGACCAAGATCTTGTGTTCGAGTATCTCGCCAAGAAGGTCCTCCACCGTCCGATGGACTTCGACCTCCCTGAGCTCCGTTCTTGCAATGTTGATCCTTGGGACTTACTAGGTTTGCTCCAAACTGATTCCTCTAATTACTATATACCATATCACATTAGAAGTATTGATCAGTGTGGTCTAATAGATGTTTGTGCGTACACATTGTCATAGGAGAGAAGAACAAGGAAGTGTATTACTTTGTGAAGAAGGAAGAGCGAGAGAGAAAGGGAAGAGAGACGTTATCGGGCTATTGGGAAGAGTGTGAAGAAGAGGAAGTAATGGAGTCTGGTGATCGCGGTTGTAATCATCTAGAGGGAAGGAGAAAGACGTTTGCTTTCTTTATTGGAAAAAGACCTCGAGGAACAATAACTCCATGGATCATGTACGAGTTCCGGCTTCTTCCCTCTAGAGCTACAAGGTGGCCATTGTCCCCTCTGCCTCGGGTGAGCCACTCGTTTGTTAGTTCGGACACATTGGACTTTGAATCATTTTGTTTGTCGTAATAGTAATTTCGAGCAACGTTTTGATAGTTTTGGTTAATGTTTTGGGGATTAAGGGTGAGGTAGGGAAATGGAGGGCGGTGAAGGTGGTCTTAAAGGAAGAGAATGACGCGGAGATCGAGGAGGATGAACATGCATCGGACGAGTCAGATGGCGAAGAAGTTGTTCAAAGCCGGTGACCACCGATCGAGGTTGATGCCATATATATATATATATTATGTACGCAAATGATTTATAAGTGGCGAAATCATTTGAGTTTAGTTAGTAACTTTGTATTGGTAGATTATCAGGGAACATCTAAATGAAAATGAGGATGCTTTGATTTGTCTTATGTCTTCCGATCACTTTGGAATGTAATAGAGGAGAGGGAACAAGTTGCTTTCACTCTCCCTTCTTATTCATTCTTCTCCTATCATATATTTAGTTATCTATTATATATCCTTCATCATTAGTTTTTTTTTTGAATTCGAGATTCCTAAATTTAGGATCCCCTAAATCTATACATGGTTGGCTGGTGGGGCTTATTGACTGTATTTGATATATAGGTTTTAGAGGATATTACATAGCTTTTCTCTTCTATTTAATTTGTTATAAAACTATACATAGTTATAGCTCATGGGGCTTATTGAGAAACCATGTATGTGTTTTTTTATAAATAAGTAATACATATGGATGGCAAAAATCATTTCATATATTTAAATTTAAATCATTGTCTTTGTTTTATTATTTTTCTACAATATCACAGTTCGAGATAATTAATAAAATCAAAATAGTTTTACCAATTGAACAAATGTAACTATATAGAATAATTTCAACTGGCATCTTTGTTGGTTGTGTTTGAGTTCAACTTCTTGTTTTCATATTCTTTTGTAAGCAAGTGGTTCAAATTCTTTTATGTGCATCAATAGAACCCTTAACCGGCTGGTTAAACCAAACGAAAAGGAAGATTCTTGTTTATTTTATTTAGTGTTGTATATATGTAATATTTGACTATTTGTATAGAAGCTTCATAACTCATAAATAACGTTGAAGCCACACATGCGTTAACAAATAATTTATTCATCATCAAAGTTATCTGCAAATTCAGGAGAGACTAACTGTAAGTCAAAAATGACAACAAGAATGAATATGTCACTTAGATAAGAACCAACTCATGCATTTGCCTAAATAAATCACTAATTACCAAATTTAGCAAATAAATTGCAACTAACCAATCTTCCATCACACAATCTCAACCCTTTAATAATCTCACATTCTCTCCCTTCTTCTTCTCTGATTCCTAAATATTATCTTCCATTCATCATTCTCCCAATTAATTGGCTCTCTTCTCTCCTTTCTTTTCCTAGAATATTCTCCCGCCACCGTATGAGCTCTTTGGTGGCGGCGATTACACCATCTTTTTGTTATTTTTATTAATATGGGTTGCGGTGGCTCAAGGCTAGGAGGTGTGGCAGCGGCGAGAGCGAATGAGGGCGGCGTTGTGCCGCTTCCGGCGGGAATACGTCCCCTTCTCCGGCGGAGATTAGAGGAGATGAAGAAACGGAGCCATGCAGGCGTCTTGAAAGGGAACCAAACGCTGTCGAAGAAGGAGCTTCTCCGGCACGGCTCCTCCGAGGACGGAGAAGAGACGGAGGAGAATGACGACAGCTTGAAGCTGTCGGCTAAGGTGGCTCCGGCTCCTGATCATCACGTGGAAGAGAAGAAAGAGGTTATTTATGAGAAGATCTCGCAAAATGATGTTAAAGAGGTGGAAAAGGAGAAAGATGTTGTGAAGAAACAGGAGGAGGAAGATGTTGTGAAGAAACAAGAGGAGGAAAACCATCATGATCATGTTGATGCGGCCATAGATGTCAAAAAGGAAGGAGATGATGTTGTTATTAATCATGATGAGGTCATCAATGTTAAGAAGGAAGAAGATGATGGTGTCGATCATGATGAAGGGAGGATGAGTAACTTAGATGAGAGGATGATATGTCCTGGATCTCCAAGCTTTAGGGTTTATTGCATTGATGTTCCTTCTGATGATGATGAAGAAGGTAAATCTTACGTTCTTAATACTAATTTACATATATATACAAGTATACACACCAAATAAAATTTAAAAAAAAAAAGGAGAAGAAGAATTTTCTCTCTATATATGTGGATTTCTTATGGATGCATATCCATGCACGTTACACGTATGTATATGATTGTTAGAAATATGTTTCTTTTTAGAATGATAATTTCTATGAAAACTATTTTCAATGCATAGTATAAGGTTCACATTTTGGTTTATTGAAACAATTTATCCATTTGCTTTTGCAGAAAAGGATGAAGAAGACACAAGAAAGTCGATGGAAACCGAAAGCGTCACCATAGACGACCCAAAAGAGGTAAAATATATCTTTAGAACAATTTAAGTAACTTAATCCACACAAACAATTTGATCTATGAGGTTCTCTAACAATTATATATGTTTGTATTTGATTATCTATAACGCAATATATATAGGATGAAAGCATCGTCAAAAAAGAGAAAAGGGAAAGAAAAGGAAAGAGATTCGGAATAGCATTGCCGAGGAGGTATTTAGCCAATGTGACTGCGCCGTGCTATGCAGGTGGAGGATGCATGGGTAACCACACTCATCATTCTCGTCTGGTGCAAGAGAAATCGAGCCAGTGATTGATTAAAAATCAAAATGTTTGGTGGAAGGAAGAACGATGTCTACGGGGGGGTGAATAATCATCATAAAGACCTCACCACGTAAACCGCTAATAAGATTTTTTAGATCTTTATATGTTTAAACAGACTATTGTTTCAGAATTTGTACGACATCTTCTTCATCTTTGCTTTCTCAGGATAAGTTAGTGTTTGACGAATTTTACTCTTTTTTCACGTGGAAAGATGTAAGTAATTGAGCTTGTGCAATAAACAAATTGTGTTGTCTATTTGTAACTGTATTTTGATTTTTCTTTTCGTTGTTAAAATGTGAAAATGATTGTTCTTTGTTCAATACCAAAATTATTAACATCACCTTGTGGAAATAAGATAAAAGCAATATATACAAAGTAGTTGACCCAAAAAAAACAACATATTAGAGCATCATTAATTAATAGAGAACCTCATGTTAAGGTTCTTAAGCATATTTTAATATTAAATATATTACTAATTTAAGTTAAAAAATTTATTAGTTTTTTTAAAAAATTTTGAGACTACAATAAAAAGACTTTATGAAGGGTTCTAAAAAATAAAATAAAAAATCCAATACTACAAAACATCTACACTCAATACTACAAAACAAATAAGATCAAATGATGAAGTCTACGACGAAGGATTAAAGAAACTAATATGTCCAAGGTAATCGCTACAAACTTTTGAAACTAGATCATTTACATCATGTATAACCTGTAAGAAAGGCGATGTGTAAATATTTCGATAAAATCAAACGATCAACCCTATGGTCTATATTACCAGATTTCATGTATTTATGAACATCATACAAAATTCAGATAAGAGGAGCTGACAAACAATCCAGATAAAAATTGACTTACATATACAAAATCTTCTGCAGTGGCAGAAACTGCCTAACCACATCCAGGACTTGGGCTAGCATTACCCTTTCTAGTATGCAGCGCAGATGACACCCAATTGCAATATCTACATGTTATTAACACATTGTCAAAACGAGAACTGAAACAAAAACTAACAAGTGTGGTGTGTGGATAATTTAAAGTCAAATTTTACAAAGCTCGAAAGAAGTTGCAAGGTCAATCTAAGAATGAGCCATCTGTTAAAAACAAAATTCACATGAAACCGTGAGGAGAGAAAAATACATCAACTGAACCACTTCGGATTCAAGTGTCCACAAGATTACAATAACATCGAGATTTAAATTAACAAACCATATCATACACAAGGATCAATTAACAAACCATATCATACACAAACATTTAAAAAGTTCAGAGACAATTAAACCAAACATCAAACGAAACACCAGACTTTAGATTACAACATTTCACTAATGAGTTTATTCTTAAGAGTTATCTTCATCTCTTATAGTGGTTCGGTTTTGCCTATGAAACTATCAAGAAGTTTCGGCTTAGATAATCTCTTCTTAATAGCCAAGTCTTTCTCCTTAATCATCCACATGCTCTCAAGCGCCTTTAGAGAAGCCTCTCTTTCTTCATTTGTTGCCTTAACACTCTTTTTCCCTTTCGCCTTTGACGCTTTCACACCGATTGGCCTCTCCATTATTTGCTCTTCCATTTCGCTGGCTGTGTTAGAGGTTGAGGAGTGTGCTCCGGAATCATCTAGCCTTATTCTTTTGGAGTTTGATTTACCTTTTTGGCTAATCAGACTACACCACTTTTGATCGTGGCGAAGCACTCTCCATGCATGCTCTAGGGTGAAGTTAGTCATATGGTCCTGGAAATATAAGTTATACGCCATTTCGAAGATATCATCCTCTGACTGGCCGCTACTGTTTTGACGTTGAGCATGCTCGTAGCATCCACATAACCTAAGGACACTCTCGTTGATTTTCCCCCACCTCTGCTTACAAGTATTCCAGTCGCGCTTTGTAAGGTCCTTCACTACGGGACTTGCAGCATAATATGCTGCGACTCGCTTCCAAAAAACCCCTGCTTTCTGGTCATCCTTGTTGGTGTTTAACCAAGCACTCACAGCACTCCATCTTCAGGGACAGTCCACCTACGTCTAGCTTCTCTGCTAGCTTCGGGTGAGTTCTCCTCTACATTTTGACCATCAACGTTTTGGGTAGTAGATAGTGGTGTTTGTGATGAACTTATTTTGGTACTAAAGAGTGCATGGTGTTTGTGGTGTATTTTTTCGGTTCAAGAGATCCGTAAATGTTTGAGAGTAACTAAAGGGAGTGTTACAAGCCATTTACTAAGAGAAATGAAAGAAATCAAGAAATGGTTTTGAGAGATGTAACCCACAGATATAGATTCGGTATAAATACAAGAAATGGTTTTGTCTCACTAAATGAAAAACTCAAATATTCAATTTGATAAGACATGGCTAGGTGTTTTAAGTAGCTGAGCTCATTTAGTTAAGTAGTTGAGCTCATTTAACATAACAATAGTTAAGTGGTTGAACTCATTTAACAGTTAGTCCTTGAATAGTTAAGCGTGTTATTCCAATTACACATGTCAATGCGATCTGCATTATAATTAGTCAAGCTATTAAGCTTAAAAGTTTCAGGTTCGGCAGGAATAAGAGTTACTAGACAACTAAAATATTATATATATCTACTGGTCAGTAACATCCAAATTTTACAATTTAAACTAGTTTCAAATTTGAGAATATGCCATAGGAGAATTCTTGTAAACAATTTCAGTGAAAAGAACAAGTCACATTCAAGTTTTAGAACAAAGTGCAAGATACTAGGAGCAAAAGGAAAACAATTTAGTAGAAATGACCCACTGACCTGGATTTATTGCATCGTCGATTTGAATTCTAAGCAAATCAGATGATCCATGAACATATGATGTTACCTGCATTCTCAAGGTTTCAATGAGCAAAAGTTCTCAAAAACCTACACAACAATATATTGGCATAAAAGCAAAGCCAAAAAGATGGGCAAACCTCTATTCGTGACCTCTTTTGTCATAGAGATAGTATCTCCTCCAAGAGGATATCCCACGACAGTTACTGAATCCTGCAAATCAAAGCCAACATGGAAATTCTATGAACAATTGGTATACCTGATATATCATGGTTTTTACCCGTTTTTGGACCATGATATAAGTGTTTTTATAGAGTCTTTTGTTAGTTTTAGAGTCCTATTAGAGTCTTTACAGGATGGAGAGCATTTGGAGCTAAATGGAAGAATCTAGAACGTTTTGAAGCATTTTGGAGAAGCAGCCGAAGTGATGAAGTCAAGAGAGTGGATTTACGAGCAAGGTGTCGATCGACACCACTTGTGTCGATCGACACCAATCAAGGTCGGCCAACTTTGACGGTTTCCATCAGAAAAAGGAAAGAGAGCAAGTTTGAAGAAATTACAAGTGCCCCTGGACGAAAAATCCCCTTCTATAAATAGTTNGGTGTCGATCGACACCACTTGTGTCGATCGACACCAATCAAGGTCGGCCAACTTTGACGGTTTCCATCAGAAAAAGGAAAGAGAGCAAGTTTGAAGAAATTACAAGTCTGCCCCTGGACGAAAAATCCCCTTCTATAAATAGTTTTCAGGCATTGTTTAGCCATAGACCTTATCATTATTTTCTGTTTTTGAGACTTAGAGAGAGATTGATCCTGTGCTTTTGGGGAGACAATTCTAACTCATCTGAGCCAGATTTCGAACCCTTGTATCATTCTCTATTCTTTTTATGCAATTTATTCCAGCCATGATTTGTGTTTGCATAATTATGTCTGAGTAGTTTGCTAGTTAAGTTAGGGTGATTTAGGGTTTGATGAAGAGTTTGTAGAATCATTAGAATTATTAGGGAAATCAATTGGATCTTCACCTTGATTTGTGCTTAACTTGATTCTCTGAATTGATCACTTAGAAATCAAACCTTAGGTTATTTAATAGATGCGAGAGCATTATTAGTAACTTGAGCTAATCATAGGTGAGCAAAATATCTATTCGCAAAGAGATTTGGTTTAGGTGTTTTGTGAACAAATCGAACATGTTCTTATTGCTTGTTTTAATTGTTTAAATTCGCAAAGAGATTTGGGATTTAGGGATTTAAGCATAGATAACTTCTGCAACGAGAGTTGATTGGTTTTAACTTAGAGTTTCGAGTTCTATACGGTTCTTAATAAATCCCTAATAAACTTAGATTATGAATTCTTGGATTCAACCTGATAATTATCCTTGCCTAGCGCCTTAGTCTCCTGAACTTTAATCCATCTAAAATCCGATTTATTTACTTGTTTAATTTCTTAGTTTTAATTTCATATAATCCGACCTAGCATAATTCGAACTTAGAAACCTTAGTGTAGCTTTCACTTCCCTTGGGATTCGATACCCCTTATACTTCAACTGCATTGCTGTGCACTTGCAGTAGTTGATTATTTGGGTAAAACCTGAGCCCTATCAAGTTTTTGGCGCCGTTGCCGGGGAAGTAATAGCTGCCTACGGAATCTAGTACTAGGATTTTGACTAGGTTTTATTTTTATTTTTGTTAATAATTTAGTTTCTTAACTTTGGTTTCAGGTGCATGCCCAGTACCAGAAGCAACAAGGAAAAGGAACTAGTCGCATTGAACCAGGAGCTCGGTCGTTTGGAACGTACGAACTGTCGATCTGCACGAGCGTCGATCAACACCAATAGCATCGATCGACACCCAGCGCAGACGACAATGGCTGAGCCTATGGTTTTGGTTCGCGATGCTGAAGGCAATTTGTTCGACGCAGAAGGCAACAGAAGGAATCCCAGAGGACAGAGACTTGATGAGGCTGGCGTCGTCATCGTCGATCCAGTA
The DNA here is from genome assembly GCA_020283515.1 of Alliaria petiolata. NCBI lineage: Eukaryota > Viridiplantae > Streptophyta > Magnoliopsida > Brassicales > Brassicaceae > Alliaria > Alliaria petiolata. The sequence continues at coordinate 429,353,938 of JAHZTW010000001.1, forward strand.
ATACAAGCTGCAGAATATGGACGGGGAAGAACACTAGGCGAGTAAAACCGCCCAGACCAGTTCTATGCTAATAGAGCTGCGATCCGTCCTCCTGCATTTCAGAGGAACGACTTCGAGCTGAAGCCTTCCTACTTCACACTGGTGGCTCAGCATCCTTTCCAAGGTCTTCCTAATGAGCATCCGATGGACCACATATAGAGATTTGAGGATCTCGCATCAAGCATCAAGGCTAATGGAGTGTCCTATGATTATCTTTTCTGCAAGTTGTTTCCTTACTCGCTTGCTGGAGATGCATCATATTGGCTGAAGCAGCTTGATCCAGGATCCTTGACTACTTGGGAAGACACAAAGAATGCATTCTTATGCAATTTCTTTGATGACGCGAGATCAGAGGAGCTGAGGACGAAGATCACCACATTCTCCCAAGGACCTACTGAAGCATTCAAGGCTTCTTGGGTGCGATTCAAGGCTTACCAGAGGGACTGCCCTCACCACGGTTTCAGCGAGCCGCAACTTATCGTTATCTTTTACCGAGGGATTGATTGGAGGTACCAGATGGCTCTAGACGTTGCGAGCAATGGCAACTTCAACACCAGATATCCAGCTGACGCGGTGGTGCTTATAGAGAATTTGGCCTCCTGTAACAGCACCAAGAACGCAGACTTTGAAAGGAGACAACAAGCTGGTACAAATGGAGGAAGCCAAATTGCTGAGGTCAACAGGAAGCTGGATCTTTTGGTGGGCAAGAAGCAGGTCCACTTTGCTAATGAAGTGGAGACACTCGAGCCTAGTGAAAAATGTGAGGAAGAGGATGTCAACTACATTAACGGAGGAGGCTTTCAAGGTCAAAGGTTTGGGAACCAGCAAGGGAACATGAGCTTCAATGGGAACTATCAGAAGAGCTCCTTCACAGGAAATCAGAACTCTTCTGGTTATACTCAAAAGCCCCCATTTCAGAACATCAACAGCGGTTACACAAGGAGCTATGGAAACTCTTCTTACATAAACCTCCAGCTCAAGACAACAAAATGGAGGCTATGCTAGAGCAGATCTTGGAAGGACAGCAGAAGATGACAGTGAATTTCAATGGGAAGATTGATTCACTGTACCAGGACCTGAATGGAAAGATTGAGAGCATAAACTCTCACATGAAGAAGCTGGATGTTCAGGTTGCTCAAACTGCAGAAGCTGTTAACAGACAAGAAGGATTCCTTCCAGGGAAGACTGATACCAATCCCAAATGTCATGTGAACGCTGTCACATTGAGGAGTGGAAAGAACCTTCAGCCTGTGCAGAAGAGAGGGCTTAGTGTTGCAGAATTCGAGGAGCTGGAAGATGTTGAAGATGTTGCGGAGCCAGTGTCGATCGACACCACTGTGTGTCGATCGACACCCACGGAGATGAAAGACAAATCAGACGAACTCGACGCGAAAGACTCGACTTCAGATGCAAGTGTCGATTGACACCAGGAGGGTGTCGATCGACGCTCAACGCGGACTACACCAGATCAGCTCACAACAACAAAGGCTGCAGCAGAAAGGGTTTACAAACCAAAGATCCCTTTCCCCTTGATACCAAAGAAGTCTAAGAAGGAGTTGCTTGACACTAGATGCAAGGCTATCATGGATAGACTAGTGGTTGAAATTCCTTTGATGGATGCCATTAGAACTACTCCAGTGATAAAGAGATACTTGAAGTGGATGATGACAAAGAACATGGATCTGGAGGAAGGAGTGATGATGATATCAGAGCAAGTTAGTGCTGTCATTCAGAACAGGCTTCCAGAAAAACTCTCCGATCCGGGAAGTTTTGTTCTAGATTGCTCCATCTTTTCAGACAAGTTTGGGAGATCTCTATGCGATTTAGGCTCAAGTGTCAACTTGATGCCTCTTTCAGTTGCTCTAAGGCTGGACATGACAGACTTCAAAGCCACAAGAATCTCCTTGGTACTTGCTGATCGTTCTGTCAGGATCCCTGAAGGTGTCTTAGAAGATGTTCCTATCAAAGTGGGAGATTATTTGATTCCCACAGATTTTGTGGTATTAGCTTATGATGAGGAACCCAAAGACCCTCTCATACTTGGTAGACCATTCTTGGCTACAGCAGGAGCAATCATTGGCGTGAGGAAGGGGAGGATCGCACTGAATATTGGTGACTTGGTGATGAATTTTGACATGGAGAAGCTGATGAAGAGGCCAACAATTGATGGACAGACCTTCTATGTTGATTCACTCACCAAGCTTGCTGAGGAGATTTTAAAAGAAGACCATCCTACAGACCCTTTGGAGCGAGCATTGACCACTTTTACGAAGGATGTTGAGAGCTTCGACGATGCAGCTGCTGGATACGCGAAGATGATGGACGCAAGTGAGCTAGTCATGCAACTAGTCGCTCAGGAGGACTTGTGTCGATCGACACCCTGCGAAATCAGCCAAAAACGCAATACTTGGCGATTGGAGTGAAGCCAAAGCGCCTAAAGTTGAGCTTAAACAGCACCCTGCCGGGCTAAGGTACGCATTTCTTGGTCCTAATTCATCCTGTCATTGTGAATGCTTCCTTAAACAATGCAGAGCTCACTTTATTGCTAAGCAAGCTGCGCAAGTATCGCAAAGCTCTTGGCTATTCTCTTGATGATATTTCAGGTATCGCACCAGACTTGTGCATGCATCGGATTCAACTTGAGGATGAGACAAAGTCATCAATTGAACATCAAAGAAGGCTGAATCCAAACTTGAAGGAAGTAGTCAAGAAGGAGATCATGAAGCTCTTAGAAGCTTGGATCATCTATCCCATTTCAGACAGTGCTTGGGTCAGTCCAGTTCACGTGGTTCCTAAGAAAGGAGGAGTCACCGTAGTGAAGAACGAGAAGAATGAACTGATTCCTACAAGGACTGTGACTGGACACAGGATGTGCATAGACTACAAGAAGCTAAATGTCGCGACCAAAAAGGATCACTTTCCTTTGCCTTTCATCGATCAGATGCTGGAGAGATTGGCGAATCATCCCTACTATTGTTTCCTTGATGGCTATTCAGGGTTCTTCCAGATTCCAATCCATCCATATGATTAGGAGAAGACCACGTTTACATGTCCATATGGTACATTTGCATATCGCAGAATGCCATTTGGACTTTGTAATGCTCCTGCGACCTTTCAGCGATGCATATGTCCATCTTCACAGATATGATTGAGAAATTTATGGAGGTCTTTATGGATGACTTTTCTGTTTATGGGTCATCCTTCAAAGACTGTCTGGACAATTTATGCACGGTGTTGCAGCGGTGTGAAGAGAAGCACTTGGTCCTGAACTGGGAAAAGTGTCATTTCATGGTCACAGATGGGATTGTACTTGTACACAAGGTTTCAGCAGAAGGGATTGCAGTGGATCGCGCCAAGATTGAAGTGATGACGACTTTGCAAGCACCTGATTCTGTGAAATCAGTGATGAGTTTTCTGGGTCATGATGGGTTCTACAGAAGATTCATCAAAGATTTCAGCAAGATTGCAAGACCACTCACTGCTCTTCTCTGCAAAGACGTGAAGTTCGAGTTCACTGCAGAATGTCTTTCAGCCTTTGAACAGATCAAGCAAGCCTTAGTGAGTGCTCCAATAGTTCAACCTCCAGACTGGGATTTGCCTTTCGAGGTAATGTGTGACGCCAGTGACTTCGCAGTAGGAGCCGTTCTGTGACAGAAGAAGGACAAGAAGCTTCACGCCATTTATTATGCCAGCAGGACATTGGATGATGCACAGAAGAATTATGCAACGACGGAGAAGGAATTGCTAGCTGTGGTCTTTGCCTTTGAGAAATTTCGCCATTATCTTGTTGGCTCAAAGGTGATTGTTCACACAGATCATTCTGCATTGAAGTACTTGATGCAGAAGAAAGATGCAAAGACAAGGTTGCTAAGATGGATTCTACTTCTCCAAGAGTTTGACATTGAAGTTAAGGACAAAAAAGGAGTTGAGAATGGAGTAGCTGATCATCTCTCAAGGATCAGAATCGAAGATGACGTGCCAATTGATGATTTTCTGCCTGAGGAGAATGTCTACTTCGTTGAGAGCAGTTTCCAAGCTGTGAGTTCTGAGCAGACAAGCCTAGTGTCGATCGACACTCAGTCCAAAAAATTGAAGATCGACAACTCATGTGCCCGAGTGTCGATCGACACCATCTTTGTCGATCGACACCCAACGCGAACTTCACTTCGCAAGATCTTAGACGAAGTGTTTCGACTGCCAATCTTTGCCATTAATGATGCAAATCGACCATGGTTGTGAACTACCTTGCTGCTGACATTGAGCCTAAACATCTCAAGAACTATGAGAAGAAGAACTTCACAAGGGAACTCAGAAGATACTATTGGGATGAACCTCACTTGTACAAGCATTGTTCAGACAATGTTTACAGAAGATGCATTGCAGAGAGTGAGGTTTGTGATGTTCTATTCCATTGTCATGGTTCCGAGTATGCTGGTCATTTTGCAACCTTCAAGACAGTATCCAAAGTTCTTCAAGCAGGCTTTTGGTGGCCTACCATGTTCAAGGATGCTCAGCTGTTCATCACGCAATGTGATGTTTGTCAAAGGAGAGGAAAGATCAGCAAGAGTCACGTAATGCCACATAACTTCATCCTTGAAGTGGAGATTTTTGATTGCTGGGGTATTGACTTCATGGGACCTTTCCCTTCATCCTTAGGGAAGCAGTACATCTTGGTAGCTGTGGATTACGTCTATAAGTGGGTGGAAGCAATTGCTTCTAAGACCAATGATGATGTTGTGGTTTTCAAGCTATTCCAGACCATCATTTTCCCAAGATTCGGAGTGCCTCAGATTGTTATTAGTGATGGTGGTTCTCACTTTATCAACAAGGTTTTCAACAAGCTACTGAAGAAGCATGGTGTTCAACATCGTGTGGCTACTCCGTATCACCCCCAAACGAGTGGACAAGTCAAAGTCTCCAACAGACAGATCAAACAAATTCTGGAGAAGACAGTGGGCAAGACAAGGAAGGATTGGGCTGCAAAACTAGATGATGCACTTTGGGCTTACAGGACTGCCTACAAAACACCACTTGGGACTACACCTTTCCAGCTACTCTATGGCAAAGCTTGCCATCTTCCAGTGGAGTTGGAACACAAGGCACATTGGGCTATCAAGAAGATGAACTTCGACTTGAAGCCAGCTGCAGAAAGGTGCCTAATACAGCTAAATGAGCTAGACGAACTTCGTTATCATGCTTATAAGAACTCAAAGCTCTACAAAGAGAGAACTAAAGCATATCATGATAAGAAGATCGTCTCCAGACAATTCGAGCCAAATGACCAGGTACTTCTATACAACTCTCGTTTGCAATTGTTTCCTAGTAAATTGCGTTCACGTTGGTCAGGTCCTTTCACCATCAAAGAGGTTCGACCATATGAAGCAATTGTCTTGACAAACTCCAAAGGAGAGGAGTTCACTGTGAATGGGCAGAGAGTGAAACACTATTGTGTTCAAGCCGAGATTCCAGAAGGACACATTGTGTCTTTGGATGATGCACCCAACGCCTAAATCACAAGAACAATCAAGCTATTGACGTTAAACGAGCGCTTAATGGGAGGCAATCCACTGATAGGTACTTAGTTTATTTATCATTTTGATTTTGGTTTTACTAATTATTTTGGCTTTTGCATAAAAAAAAAAGAGGGAAAGCTCGATCATGTTCAGTGTCAATCGACACCCGTTGTGTCGATCGACACCACGCGGGGACACGAGTAAGTTCTTCAAAAGCCGACACTTACTCTTCTTCTCTCATTTTTTCCAAAACCGAGCTTTTAGAGAGATTTTCTCTCAAATCCCAACTTTCTCATTTCTTAACCAAATTGAGTGATTCAAAGCTCTAATCCGTGCGGATTTCATCACTCTTTCATTATCCATTGTCAATTCATTCGATCAGTCAAGGTATGTTCTTCAAATCTCCCAATTTCATTTTTCGACCTAAGGTGAAAATTTCTGAATTCAACCTATTTAGCTTGACTTCTTTGTTGAATGATGCTTGTTTAGGTTGTATAACATGATTTAGATCATTCCCCAACTGTTTTCATCCTCTAAAATTGCACAATTTGAAATTTTCGAAATTTTTGGAAATTGATGATGCATTTTGCAAATTTGGATTTTTCTTTGGGTTTTATGGTCTAGACTTGGTCGATTGATGATATAGGGATTGTTAGGAATGCTTATTGTTGTTGCATGCAGTTACAATCGTGATTTCTGGTTCGGATTCGAAATCCACGCATGGTGTCGATCGACACCATTTGGTGTTGATCGACACCCGACCTGAAGTGATGATTTGTGCTTCATTTCTTGGATTTTGGTTTTGATTTTGTTTTGTTTTTCATTGCAGATGCCTAAGAGAACAAGAGATGATGACGCCTCAGCCTCATGAACTGCTAGTGATGCAGTGATTCTTTCTCTTCCTCTGTGGCCTAAGCTTGAAAAGGCAAAGATTCGAGTTACACAGCGTTGGGAAGACTCACCGGCCAAAGAGGTCGCAAAGGACATGTGTACTCCTCGAGGCATCGACGAGGCTTGGGACAATTATGACACGCTATTCAACAATGTGTGGCTGCGAGTAGAGATCGCTCCAACTTATTTTGCTTGTGAGAAGATGATGAGGGAGCTAAGAATCAAAGATGACGTCCTGCATCTGATGGACAGAATCGGGATGGGCACTATTGCGACGCGGCAGTACGACCTATATCCAGACCTTGTCCGCCAATTCATTGCCACAGCTAGAGTCTACTACCGGAACGAGATAGTCCGGAATGCTCTGGAAGGCACACTGACCTTCCTAATCCGCGAGATCCGCTACCACATTTCACTTCTAAACCTTTGCGGGATCTATGGGTTCGGGGATGAGCATGCCACTGGGGTCTCTCTTCAGACGCAGCTTCAGGACAACCAGGATTTCTGGTCACACTTCGGGAATGGGAGGTATGACTCTAAGACCTCCACTTAGACAAACATTCGCCATCCCACCCTGCGCTACTTGGTACGCGTGTTCTCTACTACACTTCTGTGTAAGCATGAGCCAGGAAAGATGCGCATGTCTGAGTTGCTACTGCTTTATCGCGGTCTTTGATCTGAGATCTATGAGGATTCAGATGCGCCAGATAGCGCGAACCTTGGCGCGGTATTTGCTCATCACTTGGCTTCCTTGAAGACGAAGCCTTTCATTGGGACGAAGACCAAGCCCGAGACTATAGGAAGTCTTCTCACTCCGATCTTCCAGCACTGCGGGATAGACACTTCCAGCTGCACCATTGATACATCGCGTGCCTTGGTTGATATGGAGTACTTGAAGAGAGCTCATTGGGTGAAGGCAGAGAGGATGTGGGCATTCAGCGACGAGCAGAGAGTGTCGCGTTTGGTGCAGATACCTGATATATCTTGGTTTTTATCCGTTTTTGGACCATGATATAAGTGTTTTTATAGAGTCTTTTGTTAGTTTTAGAGTCCTATTAGAGTCTTTACTGAATGGAGAGCATTTGGAGCTAAATGGAAGAATCTGGAACGTTTTGAAGCATTTTGGAGAAGCAGCCGAAGTGATGAAGTCAAGAGAGTGGATTTACGAGCAAGGTGTCGATCGACACCACTTGTGTCGATCGACACCAATCAAGGTCGGCCAACTTTGACGGTTTCCATCAGAAAAAGGAAAGAGAGCAAGTTTGAAGAAATTACAAGTC
>JAHZTW010000001.1:429362336-429623601 GCA_020283515.1 Alliaria petiolata
TTCTTAATAAATCCCTAATAAACTTAGATTCTGCATTCTTGGATTCAACCTGATAATTATCCTTGCCTAGCGCCTTAGTCTCCTGAACTTTAATCCATCTAAAATCCGATTTATTTACTTGTTTAATTGCTTAGTTTTAATTTCATATAATCCGACCTAACATAATTCGAACTTAGAAACCTTAGTGTAGCTTTCACTTCCCTTGAGATTCGATACCCCTTATACTTCAACTGCATTGCTGTGCACTTGCAGTAGTTGATTATTTGGGTAAAACCTGAATCCTATCAATACCCAGATAGATAATAGAATTAAAAGGCAGGGAAAAACATTTTGATATTTTTATGCTATTAATGCAGGCAAATAGAATGATGTATGTGTAATAATTTTATGTCTATACTTTAACAAGACTACTTACAGACTTTAATTCATATAAAGACATGCACACCAACTAAATGGACAACATCCCCCATTCTATGATATAATGATCCCGCAGCAAAAATCTGATTGTTTGCTTTTGGTATTGTTCATGCCTCATCTAGACCGTCAAATGTGTTTTTAAATATATTACAGGAGACTGCACTTGAGACTGCACTTGGACTACATGGATATGCTATTAAATCAAGGCAGGAGATCAAACCCACGTGCGTGTGCAAGTAATTATCATAGATGCAAAACTAACCTTAACCACAGACTTTCTATCATCTCCTCTTCTCTTAACTTTAACCTGATCAAGAAAGATAACAAAAGGTGAAGAGAATGAAAGATGAAAGCAAACTGCGAATGAAAAAGAAGGGAAGTAAACATGTGTATCATGTTCCACACAATGGGCATTTGGCAAAAGCTTGCCATCTCCTATCATAAAAGAACTGCAATGGAAACACACAATAAAGTCACGAAACATGCTTTTAGGGACATAAGCGAGAAGAGTCAACAATCTAATTAGGAATTGCCTTCCAGTGCTGGTAATTTGTCTTTGATTTTGCCATGGGAGAGAGTAATCAGGCGTTGTATGAGTGCAATAAACCTGATGAACAACCACAGATTCAAAAAGCAAGTAACTGGATAGTTTGATAAGTGACAACTTTAAAGACTCTAGTTTCAATTCTTGAATGGGTGAAACAAAAAAAAAACTTTTGAAAAATAACAGATATGAAAGAGTGTTACCTTTACAACGGCGTTGAGAAAGGATGCATTGTGAATCTTGGCACGATCAGTCTGCAATCGAAATGGCATTAGACCAATTCTGTATTAAATGTCAACAAAGAAGAAGAAGAGACAAGTAGAAATACCTGCTGCTCTCTAAAATCAGATTGAGGATCTTTTTGTTTTTCTTTTGCGACCCAAACGCCATGAACGCCATTGTTTGAGGAACACCACCGTTCCCTTCATCTCTCACCCTACCTGGGTATTTCTTCTGCTTCTGTATGATGAAACACACATGGAACTCAAACACGCGAATCTAGAGCTATTCATTGAAGAGTTTTTTTGGGTTAATCAATTGTACCTCTGGGTTTAATTTAGGCAATGAATCAGACCTTGAAGCTTTTCTCTTCTGATAAACTCACGATCCGGTCTCATTAGATCAATAAAATCACAATTCAATAGAAACATTGAGCGAAAATAGATCTCCAAACCCAAACATGGGTCTAAGCCGCCATCATAATACTTGTCGGATCAGTGCAAAATTCTTCAAAAAACATCAAATTCGTGAACCAGATTGATCAAACTAACCTCAATTGACCTAAACGAGCTTGGAAGAATATGCAGAGAGGAGGATGAATCAGTGAAAGATCGAGGTTGAAGTCGAATAATATAGGATCCTCGCTGTCCTTGAACTCCGACGCAAGATGTCTCTGATGCGTGTATTAGAAAGAGAAGCATGTACAGTGTTGAAGAACCGATATAATCGGTTCTCGGATAAGAACCGTTTCTAAAGAATTGTGTTTGCCACGTCATTTTTTTTTCTTTTTATTTTACCTTAAGAAACCCTCACAATCTCTCCATTACAGATGCTCTAATAAGTTGGAATTACAGTAAAAATAGAGTATGAAAAGATGTAAGTAACTGGGCAAAATATTAACATTGACAAATCGTCTATCACTTCCGGTTTAAAAGTGGGGGAGGAGATGAAAGAAAAAACCAAAAGGCATTTTTGGCATATGCAATGAAGGAGGAGCAATGACATATTTAGGTTTCTCCGAGTGTTTTAGTGATCCAAAAGTTTATTTGTTTAATTACCTTCAGGAAAATTTCAAGTCAAGGCTTTCTGGTTGGTTCGCGCATACTCTATCACTTGGTGAAAAGGAAATATTTCTGAGAGCAGTGGCTTTGGCGATGCCCGTGTATGCAATGTCGTGTTTCAAGGTAATGGGGCTTCCCTTCTGGTTTGGATTGATCCATTGCTTGAGAATAATGGAATGCGAGTCCCTTGGATGAAAAACTGTTTGGTTGATCTGACTCTAAGGGTCAAAGATCTTATTGATGTTCATGGTAGAGACTGGGAAGTAAGAAAACTAAATGAGCATTTCTTCCCAGGAGATGTTCTGATCATTCAAAAATCCAAGCCCGTCGTCGACGTGGAAGCCTTTTGGTCATGGATCCACAATAAGAGTGGAGATTTCTCGGTCAGTTGAGCATACTGGGTGGCGTATAAGCTAAGCAAAAAGAAGTTGTTTCAAGATGCAATGATGCAACCGTCGACCAATGGAATAAAAGGAAAGGGTTGGTCCCAATTAACATCTCCCAACATCAAATCTTTCATGTGAAGGGTGTTAAGTGAGGCCTTACTAGTTTCAGAAAACCTTATAGCCAAATGTATAAAGGTTGACTCAAAATGCTAAGTATGTGGTCAAGAAGGGAAGTCAGCGAATCATGTACTTTTTACGTGCTCTTTGGCAAGACAAGTGTGGGCAGACTTTCCAGCCCCGATTGAAAGTTTTTGAAGATGTAAATCCTGAAGACACAAAGCTGACATCAGGAGGAACAACAGGAAGCTTGTAACTGACGAAGCTTGTGGCTGACTTGGCGCGAAAGCTGACATGACAAGTGGATATAGGCAAAAGAAGCTCGATGAAAATTTGAAGAGATATGAGCGAGAGGAAAATGGCAACTTGCAACAAGAGATGATCTTAAGTTGATACTCGAAGATTCTAGGTTTACGATTTGGGTAATTAGTATAAATAGGTGTTGCTGTGAAAGTAAAGAACTAACACTTTGAGCCTCAACTTGTGAGATCTGTCTTCAAGCTTCAAACAAAGAGAGAAGTGAGAAGGTGAGTGTTTTGTTCTCTTGATACACTTGTTGTGTGATCTAGGTTGAGAACATATGACTAGGAATTAGTTGGGGTCAGTCTAAGGGCATTAGAGTTGTGTAACACCAATACAATTGTAATCTATAGAGATTAAGTAATTTAATTTTCACGGAAATCTTTATGTTTTTCTCCATTACCATCAGAGAATGAACAATGACAATGACAGATTTAGTATCAAAACTGTAAGTACAAAAAACGAATGCAACACACAATTTCTATGACTTCGAAAGCGCCAAGTCCAACGCCTTATTCATTAACTAGAATCTTTAACACTATTAAATTCAGAAATAATTAATTTTTAAGTAATTTAAAGTATTTTGTTAGAATTTAAACAAATTCTATTAAAATCAGAGCAAAGATGGTAAGAATTGGTTCTTTACAATTTTTAGGTGAGATTCTATTAAATTCATTCCAAATGATAATACTATCAAAGTTATTACAAAATTGAATAACACCAACATTTAATAGAATTAAGAAATTAATGAATTGGATAACACTAGAATTCAATGTAATTTAATAGAATGCATACAAATAATCAATCCAATAACACATGAATTTAAAAGAACTAGTAGACAAGCCCGATGGAGTTAAACCTATTGGTTTAAAGTGGATCTACAAAGTAAAAAGAAACGCAGATGGCACAATCAACAAATACAAAGCTAGGCTGGTCGCAAGGGGCTATGTTCAACAACAAGGCATTGATTTCGATGAAGTGTTCGCACCTGTGGCACGAATCGAAACAATACGACTGCTAATAGCCATTGCTGCAACACATGGTTGGGAAATTCACCACCTAGACCTCAAGACTGCTTTCTTAAATGGGGATCTACATGAACTTGTCTACGCTAGTCAACCGGAAGGGTTCGAAAAGAAGGGACAAGAAAAACTGGTATACAAGCTGCATAAGGCATTATACGGCTTGCGACAAGCTCCAAGAGCTTGGAATATTAAACTCGATCAAGCCCTGAAAGAGATGGGTTTTAAGAGATGTCAAAAGGAAACTACAGTATATCTCAAAAGAAAAGAGAAAGAGAATCTGGTAGTTGCAATATATGTTGATGATCTGTTTGTAACAGGAACCTCAAGGAAAATAATCGAGATGTTTAAGGAAGATATGTCAAGGCGTTTTGACATGTCGGACTTGGGATTATTGACCTACTATCTTGGAATTCAGGTGACACAAGGAGAAGATGGGATCAGGATCAAGCAAGAAAGCTACGCTCAAGGGATTCTTGTCGACAACAAAATGGACACATGTAATTCAGCTCATGTGCCAATGAATTCAAGTCTAAAACTGTCAAAGGCAGAAAACGAAACAGAGATTGATGCAACAGAGTACAGACGAGCGATTGGATGTCTGAGATACTTGTTGCATACAAGACCCGATCTAGCCTTTGCCGTGGGGGTTTTAAGTCGTTACATGCAAAGTCCGAGGGAGTCTCACGGCCAAGCTATAAAACACATTCTGCGATACATTAAGGGAACAACAAACATGGGTTTGTTTTTCAAGAAAGATGGTTCAAAGAAGATCATGGGATACAGTGATAGCAGCCACAACATCGATGTGGATGATGGGAAGAGTACCTCAGGACATGTGTTCTATTACGGATCATCACCAATCAGCTGGACATCTCAAAAGCAGCCAACGGTGGCACTATCTTCATGCGAAGCGGAATTCATGGCGGCTACGGAAGCTGCAAAGCAAGCGATATGGCTCAAAGAGTTGCTAAATGAGATTCAAGACATTGAGAGGAAGGTCGTGTTGAGGATAGACAACAAGTCAGCTATAGCGCTCACCAAGAATCCTGTCTTTCACGGAAGAAGCAAACACATACTCTCGAAGTATCATTTTATTCGTGAGTGTGTGGAGAATGATCAGATTGAAGTCGAATATGTTCCCGGCACGGAACAGAAGGCGGACATTCTCACCAAACCATTAGCAAGGATTAAGTTCAAAGAAATGAGAAGCTTGATCGGAGTGGAAGCAAACGAAGAACCTAAGATTCGAGTTGGAATTAAAGGGGAGAATGTTGGATAATTCCAGAATCTTCTAGAATAAGATATCTCTTAAGGTGTAGCTTAATGAGATTAGGAAAAGGAAATATCAAGAATGGAAAAGATGAGTTTTCCATTCCTAATAGAACAAGGAGTTGTTTGATTCTATAAATAGAGATCTTACGGAGAGTTGTTCCAATAAGACATAAAAGAGAGGTTTAGTTTTTGAGAAGTTTTCTAAATCTAATAAAGAAGAGAAGTTCTTTATATTTTTGTGTTTGTGTTTATCGATTTGATTCTTCACCGAAAGACATACAGATTCAGATCGTACAGATATCATTAAGTTCCTTCTAGACCTAAAGCATGGAACAATGGAGAATACGCTAAAATCTGTGCCCGATAACCTTCTGTTGCTACCTGCTGTTGGTCTCATGAAGACCGGAAAAACATCTAAAGCACGCCTTAACTTGTTCCTCGATATCTGGAGTAACTTATATCTCTTCTCTAATCTCATCCTCTTCTTCTGCTTCTTCGATAACATGACGCTTACCAGAGAGTTTCTCTAATGTCTCGTTTAGATATCCAATCTCTTTTAACACTGTCTCACGCTCTTGCTCCATCTTTTTCATCATCTTCTGCAGACTCTTCATCACAGTGTTGGAATAGATCCATTTTCTGTAAAAGGAAAAGGATACCAAGTAATAAGGAAAATCAAGAAAATGGAAAAGAAGCAAAAGGGAAAAACAAGCAAAAGGAAAATCAAGGAACAAAGGAAATTGGGGAAAAATGAAATCATGAAGAAAAGGCAAACAAGGAGAAAGGAAATTGTAACAATAGGAATTAGCAATTTACTATTCTTGTTTAGAATCCTAACTCTATAAATAGAGTCCTAGGCTTAAGGTTTATTGTATCCAAAACATCACAAATCACAGAGATCACAAAGATCAAAGTGAAAGAGAGAATTAATATAATAAAGGTTTAAGAGAGAAATAAAGGTGTTTCATCAAAATTCCAACATGGTATCAGAGCCAAGGTCCTGAGTGTTCTACTTTGAGAGAAAAAAAAAAAAACCGTTCCGTGCAAAACTCGGGTCGAAACTAATTCCGCTGCAGAATCGTTTGTGCAGAATCCGGGTTCGTAAAAAAAAAAAAAAAATCAAGTTCGTGAAGAATCAAGCTCGTGCAAAATCCGTGTTCCGTGCAAAATCCGTGTTCCGTGCAAAGTCCGGGCCAAATCTGAAAGATGACCAAACGCATTCAAACATTATCTGTTCCAGTGTTTGATGGGCAAAATTATGAGCTTTGGGCTGCAAGGATAAAAACAACATTGAGAATTGAAGAACTCTGGGAAGCTGTGGAGAGAGGACTTCCACCAGAACCAAAACCAAAATCAGATTTACTAGAAGAATGGAAAGAACAGATGATGCAAGATATGAGAGCTCTACAATTGTTACAGATGGCTGTGACAGATTTGGTTCTTAAGAAGGTAGTTTCTGCTACTACATCTAAGGAGTTCTGGGAAAGACTACAAGAAAATTATCAAGGCAACTATCAAGCAAAACTTGTGAGGCTAGATAGTTTGAACAAGGAGTTTGAAGATCTGAAGATGAAACGAGGAGAAAAGATTCAAGAATATACTGATAAAATTCAGGAGATTGTCAACCAGATGAGTTTACTTGGAGAACAGAAGACGAATCATCAAGTTATCAGGAAGATACTAAACACGATGCCAAAGAGTTATGCAGGGTTAGCAGCTCTAATGCAGGAAACAAAAGATCTAAAGAAGATCACTGTGACAGATCTTGTTGGATCACTAATCTCACATGAAGCAAAGTATTTAGCAGATGATGAACCAATAGAAGGAGCACTATATGCAAGATCAACCGGAACAAAGTTTAGCCAAAGATGAGATCAACATCAAAGAACCAACAAGTGGTGCAATACATGCAAAAAGGATAATCACAATGAGGAAGACTGCTACTTCAAAAAGGGAAATTCACCATGGTGTGGTATATGCAAAAAGAATAATCATAATGAAGATGTTTGTTATTTTAGGAACAAGGAAGGAAAGCCATATGAAAGCAAACAAGTTCAAGGAGAATGTTTTGTGTGTGGCAAGTCTGGACATTATGCAAAGAACTGCAAAAACAGATTTAAAGGAGAAGCTCACTCATGCCAAAACCAAGAAGAACAAGATAAAAGATTTGGAGAATTGTCTTTCACTGCAACAGCATATGATGCAAGTCAAATTTATGAAGAAGGAGCATGGCTGATTGATAGTGGAGCAACATGTCACATGATTAGAGATGAGACGTTCTTCACAAGATTAGACAAGACATACAAAGTCAAGATCAAATTTGGATGTGGAGAAATTCTTACAAGTGCAGGAAAAGGAGATATTAGCATGGAGACAACCAAAGGAAAAGTTACAATAAAGGATGTCTTACTAATTCCAGGACTAGACAGAAATTTGCTGAGTGTCCCAGAATTATTGGGTAAAGGTCATAAAGTTCTGTTCGATGAAAAGACATGTACAATCATGGATAAAACCTGGAAGAAGCTAATACATGTTCAAGAAGATAACCAGAAGTTCATTATTAGATGGGAGATAATCAAAGAAAAAGCAAGAGAGACAAAAGAAGAAAAGAAGACAGAACCAGAAAAGATTGAAGATGCAGGATCAGCGTTAATCACAAAATTTCCAGTCAAAGAAGATTGCTACACAGCAATAGATATAAAAGAAGAAGAAGCATCAAACAATGAAAATGAAGATGATTCAAGCAAGAGGGAGCAAATGAAAATTGCAGAAAATGAATCTAGAGGGAGTGTTGGAATAGATCCATTTTCTGTAAAAGGAAAAGGATACCAAGTAAAAAGGAAAATCAAGAAAATGGAAAAGAAGCAAAAGGGAAAAACAAGCAAAAGGAAAATCAAGGAACAAAGGAAATTGGGGAAAAAGGAAATCATGAAGAAAAGGCAAACAAGGAGAAAGGAAATTGTAACAATAGGAATTAGCAATTTACTATTAGGCTTAAGGTTTATTGTATCCAAAACATCACAAATCACAAAGATCAAAGTGAAAGAGAGAATTAATAAAATAAAGGTTTAAGAGAGAAATAAAGGTGTTTCATCAAAATCCCAACACACAGCCTCCTTTTCCTCTTGTTCTTCCTACGCATCAAAAGAATATTTAGCCCATCAGAAAATGTAAGACTCTAAAGTAAGTTGATGTGGTATGCAAGTTATTAATTTCATTACCTTTGTTTCCTCCTCCCCTAAATGGATGTTCTTTGCCCTCGTTGCGGAGTTTCAAGAGCATCTTCTTTCGGGCTGATATGTATTAGAGTCTTGCCCTGAAATTCAAAGAGTTCACGTACGGATGGTGAAAGGAGTTGCAACGTTTGAGCTAAAAAAAAACATACGATTAATTTAGATCAAACCAAAAGGCCAAATCTATTCAAACAACAGGAAATATAAACAGAGTTTTAGTTTGATTGGATCATTAAAGCAATAATCAAGGTATATAAAGCAATTTATTTCTCTATACTAGGAGAGAAACCGCGCGATGCGCAGATTTTATTTTAATTTGAGTTTCTAAAAATATGTTTTATATTTATATTTTGATTATTGATTTTATATTGTTTTAAAAAAAAATTTATTTTCTACTTTTTTTCTTGATGATGTGTATAATCTCTTTCATAAATTATTTCACGAATTTTTATTTATTCTTCAATTTTCATACTATTTTCATTTGTCTAAATCTTAATATTATGATATCATTTTTTTTTTCAATTTATTATTTTAAAGATTTTTTTTTGTATATCTTTCATTGAATCCATATATTTTTTCATCTTTTAAAATTTGGTATATTTTTGTATCCATTTTTCTTATTCTCTATATTTTTTATATAATTTGTTATCTTCTCGATTTTTATTGATTTTATTGTTTTGTCTTATGATATTATAGGTCGAAGTTAACTTTTTAATTTATTCAAGACCATTAAAAAATTTCGTTTTGTGGTCCCGTAGATAGCGGTCGCGACCAAGCGGTCATAGGTGGTGCAATGGTTTCTTATTGAAGAGTCAAATCAGAATTTTTGCATCTTCTTATCTTGTCGATTTTTTAATGAATATTTTGTTGTGTCTTACGATTTATATGTTGTAGTTAACTTTTTAATTTATTCAATATCATAATTATTTTCAGTTGTACCAAAGTTAATTATCCTAATTTATTTGCAAATAAGTATAAAACAACTTAAAAAATAGAATGATATATATATATAAAATTATGTATTATATAAGATTCATATATATGTATGTTTTTAAATTAAATTTGAATTTCACCTACTTACAATAATTTTTAAATAGTTAAATTCAAATTTAATAGTTTTGATGTATAGCGAATTATACATATGTTAATATTTATTTATGTTGCTTGATGTTTTAAAAAATAATAATTAATTGCTTATATACTTTTACACATGTGAGAAAATAAAGTTATGAGAAGAAACTATGTGTCATCTTCTGGAGAGTCTCATTCATCTATTATATAGTAGATGATGATTTGTGATTTGTGAATGTGTTATTTGTTTATTTTTTTTCAATGATTTATTTTTGTGTTGAATATGTTATTTATCATTTCTTATACTCTAATAATAGTCATTTTGTTATATACATAACATAAGATACAATTTAAGCTGAAAGAATAAGAAAGTGGAAATTGAAATTGTTTATAATTATGTTTAGTCTATATATTTTATCATATATAGTTGGATGCGTTTAAATTAGTAATTACTATGATCCCGACACGTGGTAAGTGAATTGGTTAGATTTCGATATGTGTTGCAATAAGAATATATTATATAGGTAAAATTTAATTTTATGAATAGTTATATTTTAATAAATAAATTAGTGTTAGTATGTTATCGATTATGAAAAAAAAGAAAATTAGTTAACTTCATTGTAAGAAAAGATAAGCTGAAACACTAATCCTTTAAAAAAATATAACTTGAATGCTTTTTTTTTTGGTTTTGTGAATAAGATTTTATTTGTCATTAATTACAATAGATATTGTATATAATTTATTGATTTGATAACTTATAGGTGGTGTTTGTTTGAATTTTTTTTATTTTTTAATTCTATAATTTATCCTTTTGATTTATTTTGTTATGTTATTTTCAAAGTTGTAATGTATATTAGATCACCATAGTTTTTTTACGCCTTTTACTATTATTATAGTAATTTTCGCAAAATTTGACAAGGAGTACACTTATGGCATAATGGATAAGACTGTTGATTTTTATTGACAAGATTGTGGGTTCGAATCCCCTTGGATGTGATTTAAAAGTATTTTGTTTGGTTCGCATTTAATGCCAAATGAAACAAAATTTAATAGGTACTAAAATTTTTTTAAAAATTATTAAATAAACTAAAACTCACATGGGCAAAATGTGAAAAGAATAAAAGCGGTCAGAGTTCTTTCGTTTTCTTCCACAACTTGTTTCATTCCCACTAACTCCATAAAGTTAAAGACTCGTATTTATAGCTTATATTTCTTTTTTTAGTTCGGAATTTTTAAAGTTTAATAAATGATCTATTCCTTATATTAATTTTGGTTAATTTAACTTATAGAGATTTTGATCGATTTTCACACATGACTGCAATTCGATTTCACTATGAAAAATATTATAAATCAATATTAGACCACACATCTAAAGAAAATTTTACGGGGATCTGTACATCCTCTCTGAGGCGTATATGAAACGATATTCATCAAACTTATTGCATGATGAAAAAATTCTGATTTAACTTTTCACTAACAATGAATTCTTGTGATTGAAAATTGAAGAATGACAAATAGTACCCCTTGTATCTATTTCATCTATGTCGACTTTTTGCCTATCCATTTCAAAAGCATGTGCACAGTTTGATAAATTGAAAGGGTTATTTTTTGGAGAAATTAAAAAAATTAAGATGTAATATATATTTCCCATTTAACTAATTATGAATGAATTAATGCTAACATGAATATAATAAATTTAAATTTGTTATTTCACTAATCAGAAATTTGGAATTTTGACTCACTTCAGAAATTCAAATTTGAAGTCTAAATTTACATATAAAATATTTAAAACTATCAATGGTATCTGCTTCTAATTTAATGTGTAAAAAATTTCAGAAAAGAGCGAATATCACATATTTTTATAGAGAATAGCCAAGAAGTACCCATGGCATAATGGTTAAAATGATTGACTTTTAATGAGAAGATTGTGGGTTCGAGTATTGGTAGATGCAAAACAAATTTTTTATTTTTAAAAATTAAATAAAAAAGGACTGGTGACAGGCTCTTGTGTGATGACGTGGCACTCTCATGAGAATTCCCTTCTACTTTTATATAGTAGATTCACAAAATACATAATTGAATAACACTAGAATTAAAAAGAATCTCTAATTCTTTCAAATTCTATTAAATTCTTTAATTGAATAACACCACCTAAATCAGATTATCTAAAGGCTGATTTCAAGTAAAGGGGAGGAGGGGATATTATAGGCCGAAGGTTTAGAACTCTCGCGATTTTCAAAAAAAAAAAAAATTATTGAAAATTATTTTGTGAAATTAGTGTTGTTACAAACCATTGTATTATCAATTGGTTGTAATTTTAACAGTTTGTACCTAATTGTGAGGATATGCATCTTTTTAATAGAGTCATATCTATGTACAATTACTTACAGCAATATCTTGTAATTTTTTATGTTTTCAATCTCAACCAATAAATATTTCCCAAGTATGATGTAAATTACTTAATCTATGAAAAATTTGAAGTGTGTTAAAAAGCACATAATATATATATATATATATAAGACTGAGTATTGAAACAAAAAAATATTATGAAATGAACTAAAATGATAAGAAATTGTAAAATTAGAAAATCTAACTTAATAAACATCCTAATATGAAATATTATTTAATTTAATTCGGTTTTTTAGTTGATCCCCATGATTAAATCAATAGTAGTAATTCAATCATTCAAATATTTTTAATTAATAATTCTCGAAGTTTACAACTAATTAATATATATTAATAAAAAATTCAAAAAATCTGATAAATTAGTTTTTGTGGAACAAAGAAAAATTCTAAAAAATCAACTTTGTAAAAACAAAAAGAATATTTTTATTCATGGATGCATTCGTCATAGTTTCAGCATCACAACAAATTTGTGTCAAATATACAGCTGCAATAATTTAGCCAAGCAGGCTTTAAATCTGTATGCCGAGGGTCCATGCGTAAACTAGTTTATTCTAATGGAATCAGTTTCAGTTAAAAAAAAATATAGCAGATTTGGACGATTTAGGCAAAATGAATCATATTTTAAACGATAAAAACTATAAAATTTTAAATTATAATTTAATATGGATCTAAATTAGAAAATTTGTATTTAGTTTAATCTAATTTTTAACTAATCTATATACTTAACTGAATATAATAAAATTATAAATATTTTAATTTGATAAAATTTAAAAAATTATAAATATTTTACAATTGTACATTTGCATTTATATATAAACAACAAATTCGAATTAAAAATTAGTATTTAACTATTACGCATTTCCACATTTATAATATGCTTTAACGCCCAACTTTAAATACATGTTCTGTTTTTTTTTCCCGTTCTTCTTCATTAAACTCACTCCGATTAAAACCCGTAAATGGTTTTGCTTGATTTTTCTACTTTGCCCAATTCCGTCACAGCTAATTCGCAATTGAGTTTCCAGATCCAGAGTCAAAATGGAGTCACCGCACACGAATTTGCTCCCCGAAGTCGACTCCTTGCCCGATGGATTCGTCGACGGAGCTGCAGAGCCACCTCTCGTTTCTCCGGTGGCCGAGGAAGAAAACCGTATCACAACAAACCATCAAACCGATCATGTCTCGATCGAGAAAGCAGAGAAGCCCAGGACTTTCCCCGTTCCGTTGTGTGAAGAAACGGATGGTAATGACGACGGCGATGGCGGCGTAGATGACCTAATTCAGGTTTCGAGCGAGCTTAGCTTAGAGCAGAAAGAAGCTCCTCCTTCTCCTGTTTGCCAAACATGTGAGAGATGTGAAAAGAACAGATTCTCCAAATCTTGAATTTGAATTTTACTTCTTTTGTAAACCTAATGTTGGTTCTTTGCTTTTGAGTTAGTATCAGAAGGGTCAGCTCAGAATCCAATCTTGTCCAAGGACAAGGAAACGGACTCGACTCAGAGTGTGGATTCGCTCAAACCCAGAAAACAAGTTAGTATTTTGATGAACTCTTCGACTTGGGTTTTTTTTTTTGTTACTAGCACAAAGTTGATGAAAGAGCACAATCTCTGTGATATCAATTTGAAAATGTCGATAGGATTCTCTGTATCATGCCTTTTCGATTGCATCTCCTTGTTAGATTCCAAGAAATAGCAGACTTTTAGTTTGATTAAAGAGGATGTTTCTGATTTGTGCTGATATTGAAAGCAGGAGGCAGTTGAGACCAAGCGTAAAGGTTCAAAGAACATGTTCAAATCAGAAAAAGAGTTTCTGGAGTTCATGCTGAAGTATCAGCAAGTCCTATCCGAAAGAGATTCTGGTAATAAGAAATCAGTAAAACCAGTTTTGTCTTACCTTACCTTGATTTTTCTATGCTTATATAGTCTCTACTCATCATTGAACACTATGATGTATGTTTTTAATTGTCTTTTCTCCTTTGTTTCTGTAGCTATTACTGTCCGTGACAAGCTTGAGTCTCTTTGTAGAGAGTTACAACGTCAAAACAAAATGTTGATGGTATGTTTGTTTTTTTTTTGTCTTGGTTTTGCCATATCTGTTGTCTTGTTTTGAGGAACTAACCTTTTGGTGTATAAATTGGATGTTTCTTTGTATACCAGGAAGAATGCAAGCGGGTATCAACTGAGGGACAGACTTTAAGATCAGATTTATCGACAAAGTTCCAGGAAGCAATAAAGGTATTGAACACATTTTTCAATGTGAATTCTTCCCATGGTTTTGATCTGTTTTGAATATAAAAATTTGAGCCATTTTGCCATTTGTATGGTCAGTTCTAAAGAGGAAAAAGTATTGTGTTATATCTTTGTTTTTTCTTCCTAAGTAAGTTAATCGTAATGTGTCTCGTTCTTGATCCTTGTTCTATTCCCTAAGTATCTCCTTTTAATCTTCCATGCCATATACTTTAGAGAGTCATGAAAATCTCCTTTTCTTCTTCGTTAATATATGAAACTCTTAACACTAATATTGGCACATGTTGGTATTAAAATCTCACAGACCTATAATTCTTGGAGAATATTGGAACTCACTTACATAAAGTAGAAAGGGATCCATTTTAGTTTCATGTAGATGTATAGGCTGAAATAGACTGACCTAAAATTAGTTTGATGAATTTTCTTGTAGGCTTTTGCAATGTCAGACACTTAACAAAATCACTAATTTGTTCTTTTCTTGTTGGTTACACTCTTGACTTTACTAATCCTCTTTGGCTATAGGATGTGAGCATTAAGCTGGACGAGCAAAAGGATGAAAGCCTCTCACAACTAAAAGAAAATGAGATGTAAGCCAAAAGAACATAATCATAGAGTTTTCCATTCTAGAAGAGTAGTATATTTACTATATACGTATTATTTGTTGCAGATTTAAGTAAATATTAGATTATCAGTATGAATATTCTCACAACTCACATTCTTAAAACTATAGTAATACTTAAAAACCGCTACCAGCTCGGTAACATATTTTAGAGGTCCTTGTCACAGTGGTTTTGTCTCTTAATCTCCAGGTTGAGGACGAAGTTGAAGCACCTGGCTGATCAATATATGCTTTCAGAACAACAACATGAGCAAAGAGTATAATTATACACATTCTTTTTTTCACACTTTATATGAAGCATCATATAGCCGCCAAAATGATTGGCTTTTAACTGTGATGAATACTTGATAACATCTCATTTTTTTAATGAAACAGTTGAAGCAGAAAACACTCGAGCTACAGATCTCTGCTTTGAAAATCAAACAGCATGAGGAGAAACTCATCCACGAACAATCTCAGATGAAAGTTTACGCGGATCAAGTTTCTCAGCTTTTAGCAACTGAGAAAAACTTGCGGTTGCAGCTAACATCTGATGGAGAGAAATTCCAGCAGTTCCAGGTTTTGCTCTCTTCCCCCCTTTATACGCTTCCTATATAACTCTTTTATCGTCTTCTCGATTCAATATGATCACCAGCGATAATAAGGTATATGCAGTATTCATGAAACATGATTGTTATATGCAGGACGCGTTGGTGAAGAGCAACGAGGTGTTTGAGACATTCAAACAAGAAATCGATAAGGTAAAAACGTTGTTCCATGCTTTCACTGTTCTTTAAAAGATCAAGAAACGCCATTTCTGTCATCTTTATATTAAACTGATCCTGTCTCTGTATTGGTGTGTTTTTGAGTAGATGTCAAAAGCAATCAAAGAACTCAGGAAAGAAAACGCATTCTTGAAGAGCAAAACCGAGAAATCGGATCTTTCTCTCATAGAGCTCGTCGAAGAGGTAAGAACCGAAACTCTTCTGTTCTCACACCATTTGTTTGGGGTTTTATGAAACCAGTGAAAATCAATTTTTTTTTGGGTTTAAACTTTGAACAGCGTGATAGATTGAAGAAACTGTTGGAGAAGACAAAGAATCAGAAAGATAAGCTTGAATCGCTTTGCAGATCCCTTCAAGCTGAAAGAAAGCAAAAAGAAACTAACAGTAGCGATTCTGCTCAAGCTTGAAGCAGCAGCAGAGATTATGATTTGAGTTTTTGCTTGTTTTTTTCTTTTGCCAGAGTTTTGAACTAATTAGCAATTCAGATTAAAAACAAACAAAAACTACAATTAGACCCCAAATTACTTTAAAATGTACACATTTTGCTCTTTGCGAACTAAAAAAATGTAACGTATTAGGTCGTTTCCTTTTATAAACTTCAACCATGGAATTATAAAGCTGAGAAAAAGAAAAAGTAAATTACGGAATGTCAACCATTGATCATGACTGATGGTGATTAAATCGGACGGCTCCTGTAATTTGATGAAGAAGACCTACTCTTATATCTTCATTTGATTGAAAACCTCTTGTTGCTGTGTTGTTGTTACCCAAAAAAAAAAAAAAAAAATCAGTGCCCTTTCGCTCAAGCTTTAAGTCGTCTCTTCCTCTCTTTCGAATCCGCCGTCTCCGATCGCTTATCGCCGACGCCGGTAGATCGTACAACCTCAGGTAATCATTTCTGTCTCCGGTATCGATCTTCTCTTGTTCATTCGTCCTTCGCTTTCACCGGATTGTGATTCCTCTATTCGTTTCGTCTCGATTTTTGTTTCGAAAATTTTCGACGATTGTTAGATCTAAGGGGATTTTTGGTCATGCGTATTGTAAATGACGACTGATTTTTTTTTGTTTTCAGTTAGAGAGAAAATGTGGGGAATACTGAGACAAAGAGCCGTCGATGGAGGCTTTTCTGCTTCGGTAAGAGGCTTTTACTTCTTTTGCTTTTCATTTCTTCAGTGCGGATACGATTTGAGATTTTTTTTGAAATCTCTGGGATCGGATTTATGATTTTTTTTTTGTTTCGCAATTGTCTGATTTTGGAAAATGGATTTTGAACAGTCTCTCAGAAAGACGCGATCCGCTTTGGTTTCAGCAAGGAGCTACGCAGCTGGTGCAAAAGAGGTAATGTGTTTTGATCGATTTCAGCTGCCTTACGTTCTTCTTGTGCAGGTTTTGTTATGCATGTCTTAGTCTGGTTGTCTCTGGAAAGCTCTTCTTTACAGTTGTTTATGAACAGTTAGGGATGATGACTTGGTCAATTTCTTGTTGTGTTCACCGAAAAATCGGGTTTAGTGAGCAATAGGCACTGATTAGAAGAAGGAATTTGCACGTATTTTGCTTTGTGAACTGTGAACATTCAAGAAACGCAAGGATAGGTAAGCACAAATGTTAAGGGCTGAGTTAGATTTTAATTTACATTTTGAGAGCGCACAGTGTATTTCATATAGGAGCTGACTAGTAAAAGTAAAACGGAGCTGATAAAGTTGACTTAATCTTCAGTCTTTGTCAATATTTCTGAATGATGTTGTTCCTTGTATATGGAATTTCACAAAATACTGTATTATCGCTTACTATTTTGTATGCAAATCCTTGTTTAGATGACAGTCAGAGATGCTCTAAATTCTGCAATTGATGAGGAAATGTCTGCAGATCCTAAAGTTTTTGTCATGGGGGAAGAGGTTAGTTGCAGCTGACATGTTTGATACATTCATCTGCCATTTGCCGCATTTCTAATCAGATATCTATAATTCATCTTTTATCTTCTTGTTGTAGGTTGGTCAATATCAGGGTGCCTACAAGGTTAGAATTATTTGGCCTGATGGAGAAAGTTTTTTTAAGTTAAGTTTCTCTTGTTTTGACCCTGATCTGATGCTGGAGGTTTATCATGTACTCATAGATCACTAAAGGCCTTTTGGAGAAATATGGTCCTGAGAGAGTTTACGATACCCCTATTACCGAGGTTTGGATATCCTTTACTGGTTTCTTGTAGTGCAGTTGCAATCCTTATGTCCATGTTTCTAGATTGAGAAGGTTTCTGACAGTCATCTTTTTAATCACGTTTTAGGCTGGATTTACTGGAATTGGAGTTGGTGCCGCCTACGCTGGGTTAAAGCCTGTTGTAGAATTTATGACGTTTAACTTCTCTATGCAGGTTAGCGTTGCTTTTTGCTCTATTTTCGTAATACTACATTTTGCCTCTTTCTTTGACTTGATTATGCATCATTGTTGCGTTGCGTGATCATGCACTGTGATGCAAATATGTTTCCCTATGTGTATCCTAACACCTGTTGGACTTGTTTCAGGCAATTGATCATATCATAAATTCTGCTGCAAAGTCAAATTACATGTCTGCTGGACAGATAAATGTACCCATCGTCTTTAGAGGACCAAATGGTGCTGCTGCTGGTGTTGGGGCTCAGCATTCTCAGGTAAACGCTTACGCAAATTCTGCAAAAATTGTTGCCATTTGTAAACAATAGAATGAGCCATTTATAAATTCTGCAAATTTGATAAACTTACCTAAGACCTCATCACATTGGTATAGGTCGCTAAGATTCGACCTTCACCCAAAAGAAAATGAATAGTTTGTTGCTTTGCAGTCTTTCAAACATTACCTTCAGCCTCTGAAACTGAAAATGATTTTTTAAATAGGATCAAAGAACTAGCTTTGGCTTTAACATTTATCAAATTTGCCATTTATAAATGAGTCATTCTGCTGATTGATTAAGATCAAGGTTCTTAGCACAGTGACGTGCAACTGTTTCCTCTTAGTGTGGTTATGCACACATAAACTATGACTATGCCTCAGAGAACGGTGTAGAATGTTTCACTGTATGACTAACATGATTGATACATGTATTTAGGATTTATTACTGTCGAAGAAGTGGTATTATTCACTGTATAACTAACATGATCTATACAAGTATTCCGGAATGATCTGTGTTTACGACTGATTTTGGCCTTGTATCTGTATATCTGGATATTAAACTGAGACATCTGTTCGAAATTTTGAAGTGCTATGCAGCATGGTACGCCTCAGTTCCTGGTTTGAAAGTTCTCGCTCCATACTCAGCTGAGGATGCTCGTGGTCTTCTTAAAGCTGCCATTAGAGACCCTGACCCTGTTGTCTTCCTTGAGAACGAGTTACTGTAAGTAGTACTCCTATTTCGAATTCTGGTCATGTGATTAGATCCTACAGTCCCATATCGGTTCCCACCTAAATTGATTCCATCATGCAGATACGGTGAATCGTTTCCAATTTCAGAAGAAGCACTTGATTCAAGTTTCTGTGTGCCCATAGGCAAAGCCAAGGTACTATGACTACTGTCACTCGATATTTATCGCCCTATTTTTTTTTCCTGTCTACCACTTGGATGCTTTAATGCTGAATTGGGCTATTATTACAGATTGAACGAGAAGGAAAGGATGTAACGATAACAACATTCTCGAAGATGGTCGGTTTTGCCCTCAAGGTTTGCCATTACACCTTTCAGTAATAAAATCTGATAATATTTTTTGCTAGTTTCCTGCCTATAGCTCAAATATTCATTTTGGATGATTTTTGCCTCACATGCTTCGTTTTTTTTTTTATTATTAAAATTGGTTCTCTTTGTTCTGTATCTGAATTATTTAATGTACATGATTCCAGGCAGCTGAGAAGCTCGCAGAAGAAGGAATTAGTGCTGAGGTACATAGGATTTCATTCAGATTATCAGGTTCTTGTCTTGTGATTCACTGCTTAAAAACTGATACGTGAAATTCTGAATTGTGGTTAGGTAATAAATCTTCGGTCAATCCGTCCGCTTGACAGAGCAACCATCAATGCTTCAGTGAGAAAAACAAGTAGATTGGTAACAGTCGAAGAAGGTTTCCCTCAGCATGGAGTCTGTGCAGAAATCTGGTGAAACTCCATTTTCCTTAACTAAAAAAAAAACGATCTAAATGTTTTCTCGGTAATAATATTGTCAAAATTATTAATTGAATCTCCTCCTCTGTTTATGGATCAGTGCGTCGGTTGTAGAGGAGAGCTTTTCATACTTGGATGCACCGGTCGAGAGGATCGCAGGAGCTGATGTCCCAATGCCTTATGCAGCTAACCTAGAGAGATTGGCTCTTCCTCAGGTTTGTTTTGTGTGTCCCTTATTATTTGCATTTTATTCAAATTTTTGTAAGTCTCCCCATTTTGTTTTAATGAATTTGAATATGTAGGTAGAGGATATCGTTCGAGCAGCAAAGAGAGCTTGTTACAGATCCAAGTAAAAGAAAAAATGATCATCGAGAAAACCACCCAACACATTTCTTCTTTGATGATCTTTAAAGGAAAGGAAAAATAAGAAAAAAGGGAGAAAATGATGTCTCTTTTGCCACAAAAACCACCATTCCCTCGTGAGATTTTATTTGATCTTTTGATATTGTTCTTGTTAATCCTCCTCAGCTGCGGTTTTTTCTTCTTCTTTTTTGTTTCTTTTTGTCCTTTCCCGAATTGAAAATTATAATCTTTTGGGTTAATTGATAAATTGATCGAGAACGCTAGTGAACGGAGTTCATATAACACCTGTCTTTTCTTTGTGAAATGATTAAACACACAAAAGCTCCACCAAAAATGAATGAGGTTTTATTGATCCAGCATCGTACCGTTTCATCGTACTTTTGGAGCATTTTCTCCACTTGCTGGCTGTCTGTTATCAAATCTCATTTCGCCTTCTTGACTAATGTAATCCGTTAATTAAGTTCATGAAATATCCCTCTTTGAATTTCCTTTTTACCATTTTAGCTTATAAATAGTGCCAAGTTTCAGTAGTCATATATGAATATCGGTTTGATTTTGGTTCGGTTTTTTTAGATTTTTGGTTAGTAAGTAGAAAATACCTATCATATTAGACAATATCTACTTTGATTTGGTTCGATTTGAATACTTTCGATTTTCGGTTTAAAATCAAAAATAAGTACGATGAGAGAGATACAAACGAACCGAATATCCATGTCTTTCACCACCGAGAGACCATCTCCACTATCAGAGTTTGGTTTGCTTGATGGACCAATATCTATAACGACACCATCCCTAGGATTGGCTTCACCATTAACGTTCTCTTGTTGTCCTCCATTACCCTCATTCTCATCAGCGCAATTCGGGTCATCCCATCATTCTATTCGAAATATAAAGTACAATTTTTTGCTTTGTGAGTCAACATGCCACATTTGACACATAAATTCCTCAATCTGAAAGTAAAAAATTGCGTTAAATGGTGAAAGCCTAGTAAAAAATGAGGGTAATGGAGTCAACATACAACATTCCTCAATCTGAAAGTAAAAAATTCACCAAGCAAAATTTAAGTTCAGTATTTTCATCTTGACCAAACTGAAAGTTGCGTTAAAAATAAAGAAAGCCTAGTAAACGTTTTTTATCCTAACAAAATCAACCAAATTCACCGCTTCATGGAAGTCAATCTCGACCAGAGTCCAAAATTGTTTTCGATGAATTCTATCGGTGGTTGTGTCAGATATTGTATGGGATGTCTCGAACTTGTGTCTAGAATGGTATAAACTTCCATTCTCTCTCATACATATTTGGAATCTAGTGCTGAGTGACCAACATCCACTCACTAAAGGAACATGGACCATGACGAAGAATTAGATTCAAGGCTTCCTCATATTGAAACACAGATTGAAACTTTGTTGGATTAACATTATTTTAGTTATAAATTTTAAAAATATTTAAGTTAAAAATCTCTTTAAGAGTAACTAAAATTTTATGGCTCCAATGGTAAAAACCCATTTGAGAGGTTCTTAAGAATAAAAGAATATTCTTTTTAAAATTATAATATTTTAAGTAGAATTTATTTTTTTAAATTATTAAAAATTTTATATTTTATAAAACTTAAAAATTATTGCATTTTATAAATTTTGTAAAATTTTAATTTTGTGAAGTTTTTTTTTTGTGAAATTTTGTGAAATTTTAATTTTTATGAAGTTTTGTGAAGTTTTAAAATTTTGTGAAGTTTTAATTTTTTTTTTTATTAAAATGAACCGACCAATCACAAACTGACACGTATGAGGTTTTTAACAATTCTAAAACTTCTCTTTTAAACACCGGTTCTTAACATTTTATTTAATTTTAAATTTTGTTTTTTAAAAAAAATTTCTCTAAGAACCCTATGTTAAGAACCCCCATTAGAGGTGTTCTTAGAACCATTCTAAAGAGAGTCTCTATACTTGTCAATTAATAATTGGTTCATACTTTTAATGTTTTAAAAATTAATTATGTAAATAAATAATATTATTATTATATTTGTTAGAAATTTGGGAGAATATCTAACGGTTGGAGGTGCTCTTATATTTTGTTTCTTAGGGTTCATCAAGATACCCAAGTTTATAATTGGTTCGCTTGTACCGCCTTTGCACAAACAATTTCAGGCAAGGCTATCAGAGCGTCATCGACGCCTTAATTGATATCATATATATGTTCGAATATTATCACTCGTTTATTGGAGAGTATCATTCGGTTTAGATTGGTTTAGTAAACCAGTTTCCTTTTACTTGTTTAGTTAAATCAATTGTATAGAATTTATTATATATATACCGTTGTACAAACATTCTTTTCCTTTGAATGAGAAAATATATTTTCCGTAACAAACTCTCTTCGTTTCTTTCACTCTCATTCTCTTGTTCGTAATATGGTATAAGAGCCATTGAACTCAAATTCTCTTTGAATTTTCGTTTGATTCATCATTTACGAGCTATTTTGGTTGCGATTCCTTCGATTCAAGCTCCGATTTAATCTCTTATGGTGTCAAAAGGTGTTCCGATGAAGAAAATCACGCGAAGATCAGCTAAATCCGAAGCTTCGACAAATTCAGATCCGATTGATTCTCCGGCGGCTAAAGGTCCGGCTAATTGCGGTCTTCGAGCTCCTGTCGATGCAATTTCTTCGAATTCAGTACATTCGCTGTTCTTCATGCACAGTTCCGATCATCCAGGTTTGCAACTTATTGCTCTTCGTCTAGATGGCACAAACTATGATGACTGGAATGCTGCGATGTTGATTGCTCTAGATGCGAAAATAAAATCGGTTTTGTCAATGGTAGTTTGCCTCGTCCTGAAGAATCCGATCTAGCTTTACGCTTATGGTCTAGATGCAATAGTCTTGTTAAGTCGTGGTTACTTAACTCGGTCTCGACTAAGATTTATCGTAGTATTTTGAGGATGAATGATGCTACTGATATTTGGCGAGAACTCTACAGTCGATTTCATACGACAAACTTGCCTAGAACTTTCAATCTAACTCAAGAGATTCAAGATCTTAGAAAAGAATCACTGTCCCTATCCGATTACTTCACCACTCTGAAGACATTATGGAGTAATCTTGAGAATTCAGAGGAACCTGATGATCCTTGTACTTGTGGTAAAGCTATTCGTCTGCAACAGAAGGCAGAGAGAGCTAAGATAGTGAAGTTTCTGGCTGGTTTGAATGAGTCATATGCTATCATTCGTAGATAGGGCCGGCTAACTTGGGGGGACAAACGGTGCGGCCGCCCCGGGTCCAACTCTTTGTCCTAATAAATAAGAGGTCCGTTTTCTTATAAAAATATTTTTTTTATAGAAATGTTATTAAATATTTTAAAATTTAAAATAAAAGGGCCCAAAAATTTGCTTTCACAATTATATAATTTTGTATTTATAAAAAAATCTAAAAAGTTATACATAAAAACATTTAAAATAAAATATATTCAGTAAAAAGTTTTAAAAAAAAAATTTTAGGAGTCCAATTTTTTTTTGTCCTAGACCCAAAATAATGTTGAGCCGGTCAATCGTAGACAGATCATTATGAAGAAAGTGCTTCCTTCTCTTGCTCAAGTCTACAACATGCTTGATCAAGATGATAACCAGAAAAGCTTCTCGGTAGTGGTTCCTCCGGTTGCTTTCCAGGTTTCTGAGAACATTTCTGCTCAAGCATTTTCAGAAACTATTTGCTACGTTCAGTCTGGACCGAATAAAGGCCGTCCTATCTGTTCATTTTACAACAAAGTTGGTCACATTGCAGAACGATGCTACAGGAAAATGGATTTCCCCCTGGTTTTAATGCAAAAGGCAAGTCATATGAGCCTCATAAATCTCAGTGGGTACATCCGCATAGGTTGCTTTATCTCCTTCACCCATTGCTCAATCTCCTAACATTGAAGGTTTGATTGGTAATCTGTCCAAGGATCAGATTCAACATTCCATTGCTCTCTTCAGCTCTCAACTACAACCTTCTACTGTTAGTCATCCGAATGAAGCAAGTCCATCTCAGCCTACAAAAGATATCTCTGGTATATCATTTTCACCTTCCACATTCTGTTTTGTTGGCATTTTGACAGTTTCTCAACGCACCCTATGTAATGATTCCTGGGTGATTGACTCTGGAGCAACTCATCATGTTGCACATGATCGAGGTTTATTTGCTTCAATGGATACTTCCATTATGAGTTCTGTCCACCTTCCAACTGGTTCTACCATCAAAATCAGTGGTGTGGGATCAGTTCAGATAAACAAACATATCCTTCTCAAGAATGTTTTGTTTATCCTTGAGTTCCGATTAAATCTACTCAGTATCAGCTCCATGACTAGCGATCTGGGTACACGAGTGATATTTGATAGTTCTTCTTGTGAAATTCAGGATCCTATCAGGGCTGTGAAGATTGGACACGGTAGAAGAGTGGTAAACCTCTATCTGCTGGATACACAAGCTCCTTCATCTATTTCAGTGAATGCAGTAGTAGATGTCAGCGTGTGGCACAAGAGGCTTGGTCATCCATCTTACCCCAGACTGGATGCAATATCAAACGTATTGGGCACTTCAAGACACAAGAATAAAGGATCAGCTTATTGTCATATTTGTCATTTGGCAAAACATAAAAAGTTGTCATTCCCTTCCCCAAACAATATTTGTAGTTCAAACTTTGAGTTGTTACACATTAATATTTGGGGGCCTTTTCAGTTGAATCGATTGATGGGTATCGATATTACTTGACTATTGTTGATGATCACTTTCGAGTAACTTGGATTTATCTTTTGCGTACAAAATCAGAAGTACTCAAGATCTTTCATGCTTTCATACAACAAGTTGAGAACCAATTTGATACAAAGGTTAAATCAGTGAGATCCGATAAGGCACAAGAGTTGAGATTCACTGAATTCTACAAGACAAAAGGCATTGTTTCTTTCCATTCTTGTCCAGAGACACCTGAGCAAAACACTGTAGTGGAGAGAAAACATCAGCATATACTGAATGTGGCGAGGGCTCTCATGTTTCAATCTGGAGTCTCTTTACCATTCTGGACTGATTGTGTCTTGACAGCAGTGTTTCTCATTAATCGAACTCCTTCTCAACTCCTTATGAACAAGACTCCTATTGAAGTTCTTATTGGGAAGATTCCTGCTTATGATCAAATCAGAACCTTTGGATGTCTTTGTTAAGGTTGTACATCACCTAAACAGAGACATAAATTTCAGCCTCGAGCCAGAGCGTGTGTGTTTCTGGGATATCCTTCTGGATATAAAGGATATAAGTTGATGGATTTGGAGAGCAATGTTGTGTTGATAACAAGGAATGTGATATTTCATGAGGATATATTTCCAATGGTCAAGGATACTGTTGAAGCAGATTCACATGATATCTTCACACCACTGTCTTCTTTGTCCTCATGTACAAACAATTTTCCTTCTCCACAAATTTCTACCCCTCCCATATCACCAACTTCACTCACCAAAACAAGCAAAGTTCCATCTCACTTACAAGATTATTATTGCTATCACTTGCAATCTGATCTTGAATATCCCATTTCATCTTTTATTTCCTATTCTCAAATATCACCTCCTCATCTTTCTTATATCAATAACATCACCAAAATCCCAATCCCTCATTCTTATTCTGAGGCAAAGGATTCAAAGGAGTGGTGTGAAGCCATTGATAAAGAATTTGGTGTTATGGAACTAACCAAGACATGGGATGTCACGAGCTTACTTCCCGGGAAGAAAGCTGTTGGCTGTAAGTGGGTTTTCACTTTGAAATTTTATGATGATGGTAGCCTTAAGAGATATAAAGCTCGGTTGGTCGTCAAAGGTTATACTCAGAAAGAGGGTATTGATTACAAGGAAACCTTTTCTCCAGTTGCCAAGCTAGCTACTGTTAAGTTGTTGTGAAAGTCTCTGCATCTAAGAATTGGTCTCTTACTCAACTTAATGTGTCGAATGCTTTTCTCAATGGTGAATTGGAGGAAGAGGTTTTCATGAAACTTCTTGAAGGGTATGCTGCAAGACAGGGGGACTCTTTGCCTAAGCATGCTGTTTTAAGACTCAAGAAATCGATTTATGGTCTTAAGCAAGCATCACGACAATGGTACTTGAAGTTCTCTGCATTTTTGATAAACTTTGGATTTGCTAAGGGAGATGGTGATCATACAATGTTTGTCAAGAACTGTGCTGGTGGAAATTTCATGGTAGTTTTGGTTTATGTTGATGATATCATCATAGCCTGCACCAATCCTGACGATTCAGTTCAGTTGACAAAAGACTTATCTGGTTGTTTTAAACTACTTGAACT
Organism: Alliaria petiolata; assembly: GCA_020283515.1. Taxonomy (NCBI): domain Eukaryota; kingdom Viridiplantae; phylum Streptophyta; class Magnoliopsida; order Brassicales; family Brassicaceae; genus Alliaria; species Alliaria petiolata. The sequence goes on from JAHZTW010000001.1 coordinate 429,388,815, forward strand.
CGGCCCTTTGAAGTATTTTTTGGGTCTGGAAATTGCTCGTAACACTACTGGTATCTCCATTTGTCAAAGGAAGTATGCTCTGGAATTACTTACATCGGTTGGAATGTTAGGATGCAAGCCTACTTCCACTCCTATGATTCCTAATTTGAAACTTTCTAAGGAAGATGGAGATCTGCTTTCAGATAAAGAAATGTATCGAAGTTTGGTGGGCAGATTAATGTATTTGACATTCACAAGGCAAGATATTACTTTTGCTGTTAATAAGCTTTGTCAATATTGATCTGCTCCACGATCTACTCATCTCAAGGCAGTTTACAGAGTGCTACAATACATAAAGGGAACTCTTGGTCAGGGTTTGTTTTACTCTGCCGATTCTAATCTCCTCTTGAAAGGTTTTGCAAACTCTGACTGGGCTTCTTGTCCGGATAGTCATCGCTCGACTACTGATTTCTGTATGTTCCTTGGTTCTTCTATCATCTCTTGGAAATCCAAGAAACAGGACACTGTTTCATGCTCCGCGGCTGAAGCAGAGTATCGGGCGTTGAATATGGCTTCCAAAGAGACGGTTTGGTTCAAGAAGCTCCTCAATGATCTGAAGGTACTTACTGTTGATGTTCCAATCCTGTTTTCGGATAGTACCGCGGCCATTCATATAGCAACCAATTCTGTGTTTCACGAGAAGACGAAACATATTGAAACGGATTTCCATTCCGTGCGTGAGAAACTTAACAGAGGAACCATCAAGACTCTTCATGTACGGACTGAGGATCAGGTTGCTGATATTCTAACCAAACCTCTGTTCCCCTCTCAGTTCGAACACCTCAAATCCAAGATGAGCCTTCTCAATATCTTCAGCAGCTCATCTTGAGAGGGACTATTGGAGAGTATCATTCGGTTTAGATTGGTTTAGTAAACCAACTTCCTTTTACTGGTTTAGTTAAATCAATTGTATAGAATTTATTGTATATATACCGTTGTACAAACATTCTTTTCCTTTGAATGAGAAAATATATTTTCCCTGACAAACTCTCTTCGTCTCTTTCACTCTCATTCTCTTGTTCGTAATATCGTTGATGAAGAAGAATGACGAAGGAAATTGGGAACTATCAATACAATAACGGTGTTTAAATCGGGATAGATCCATGGCAGTTTATGGAAGAACCAAAAACCGCCAGAGATGACAATCAACGGAAAAACACCGAGGACATTAACCCATATAAATCAGAGGTAAACTGCCGGACGAATGCTCTCTGGGAGGGAGGGTAGTTGCGAAAATTGTCATATGAATTGCCGCTGGAGAGAGACATTATAATTAATACTTATATATTATCAAACTACACTAAATGAAATAAACTATTCGCGTTCAAAGCATTGTGATTGGAAAAAAACCTACTCGACCTTTCGTTTTCTCCTCGGTTTCACCTCCACCGTCTACGGTTTTCAACCTTATTCAGATCTTAATGGCTAATACAAACACTAATCAGCATAAATCGTCCAATCATCTAACTCTTACAATGTCATATAAAATGAGGCGCTGATGCGTTTCATCGTCCCCTCCATCTCCTTCGCTAGAGTTTCATCATCATCGCCTATTGAGGCTCTGTCTGCATCTTGAATCTATATCCCACCCTTCAGGCCATATCTGAATCATCGATTAGAGGGCTATAGATGAACTGATCACGTTTTGGTATAGATGACAATCTGACAACCATTCTAGCCAAATCAGCTCAGGAATCAAGCTTTCGAACAAAGAAGATGGCGATTAATTTCAGCCGTTTATTCAATCCGCGCTTGAAGCATGAATCTGATGCCGTTTTACTTCACTCTTGATTCTCGAGGTATGTTTATCAATATTACGAAAACTTTATATTTTCTGCTATCTCTTCATCCATTGACTGATCATTCCTTTTTCTGCAAAGTCACAACTCTTAGTGCTTAGAAGACGACAGGAGATGGTAAATGAGGAGTCAAACGTGGCGAAGATGATTCAAAACGGTTAGTATGATCACATACATTTGGTTTTCAAGTGTTGTGAGATATCAATACTTCTTTTGCAACCTTTTGTTTTTGGTTGGTCTTATTTTGTTTGGTCTTTCGTTTATTGTATATTTTCCAAACACATAATTATTAACTGCGACCTGAATAATACCAATCATATTCGATTCCGGTAATTCATTATCTTAGATCAGCCTAGGACACATCAGAACTGAAGCTTGCAGTGTCAAAGGTTTATTTATGATCTAATTCTTACTTTTAATATACATTATATCTCAATTTATGAATATCAATTGCTAATTTTGCATTTTCAAAAAACTATTTGAAATTCAGTTAAGGGTTATATGCGGCTAAACATATATATCCTTAGCTTAAAAATATTTAAACATGAGTTTCTGAATTGTTGTTCACCAAAGTTTTACCCCCCCCCCCCCCTTTTTTTCTTGTTACTCAAAGTATACAAAAGTGTCACAATGCAATTGAAGACTTGAGTCGTATAATTCAGGTTTGTCACTCTCCTTGCTTTTACGAGTTACTTACCTTACTTTTTTAACCACAGAAATAACATATTATTATATACTGACAAACATACAACAAGGAAGACATTGAGAAGTACAACAAATGAACAGCGAAGGTAGTCTACTTTATTCCCCTCTATGAATTGTCAGACTCCTTCAGTTAAACTGCATTTAGTTCAAATTGGTTGAATTTACAACTCTTATTAGTTTAATCTTCACTCTCCAGGTGACAAAATTACTACAAAAAAAAACAGTTGCTTCAACTCTTATTGGGTTGCTGGTTGCTGATCTCTATAGAAGGAAAAAAGGTATTATTTCAATCAGCAAGTATTAGAGCAGTCGAGGTAGAAGAAAGTGTTTTAGAACTGCTTCTGTGGAACATGATACATTTCTCACTTCCTTTACCCAGCTTGCTTAAACCAGAGTTGAAGGAGGGAATGAAACCTATTTTCGATCTAATTATGAATTGAAAAGTGGCGATCTTAGCTAATGTATGATGTTTTCCATTTTATCTGATTTCTTCTCCCTTCTTTGTTATTTTGAGAAAGTAATTATATTCATGTTTTCCTATTCTTTGTGGATTCCCATTATTTGCACATCCACTGAATTACTCTTTTCCTAAAAAAATTAAACTATCGTCTTTCCTGGATTTTGTTCTTTGTAATAGTTTTTCCTGTTTAGAATAACTTTGATCATTGTTTAAATCGAAGATATTGGTCGTACTTCCGCTGTACCTCACTCTGTTGAGAAGATATCCTTATTGATGAAAAATGATCACATTTGGAATACAATGCAGTACTTTTCCTTACAAACATTTTCTTTTGAGATATAGCTTTCTAAGATTTGGAAGATTGTTACTAACATTGGTTCTTGACATTTCTTTTAGAATCTCTTGCACAGAACTGAAGGGTATGTGGGAAAGGAGCAGTAGCAGTAGAAATTCAGATTCTCGAGTAGCTTTGTTAAAGATGGAGAGGAGAGTCACATAGAGTAGAGGATATAGCAGAAATATGTGGTCTTAACGAGACAAATGCAACATGAACCATTGTATCTTTTGCTTTATATGTGAACTTTATTTTTAACCCTTTAAAATTATTATTTTTATTGAGAATGATATTGATGCTCGTCTGTTGTGGTTGAAGCTGGAGCAGTTGTATGTTCGGAAGATCGGAAAGTTTGTTGGTGTTCCTCCTACTGGGGTGTATATATATATATACTTTTAATCTAATTGTGTCGTTAGACAAAAGTAAAAGCCAAGAGGCAAAATAAAAATAGGCAAGAAGAGCCAAGAGGCAATAAGAAAAGAAAAAAAGAAAAAGAGGCAAAAAGAAAAGAGAGAAAAAGTGAGAGAAAAAGAGTTTTTCGCCCAGTTTCTTCAAGACTGCGTTTGGAGGCTTGAGAGTTTCCTGATCGGGCTGAAACTTTGAGAGAAGCTTCGTGACTCAGTGGGTTTGAGATTCAACGGTGGGATTTTTATTTCAACGGTGGGTTTCTCGAGAATCCGGGTTTTAGCGTGGCTGTTTGCTGTAATTTTCAGCAGGTTCTATCTTGAGTGTTTGCGAGATCTGACGGCGAGTTCTTCTCTTCTTGAGCTGAAATTTGGCAGAGGTGTTTTTGACTTGTTCATATTGGATTTTTTACGGTGGGATCTTTCTCTGGTGGCCGGAATCCTAGTGAACTGAAGGTCGTTTGTGACTGCTTATTTGAGCTCTTGTATTGCTCTTGTATTGCTCTCTTGTTGAGTTTCTTGTATTGGAGATTGCTCTGTAGGAGCTTGAGTCTCTGGATCTGTTCTGTGAGAACAGGGAGGACGTGGTTGTAACTAATATTCATTTCATATAGTGAATTTTTGAGTGGACTATGGTCCCGTGGTTTTTACTCCTCACATCGAGGAGGTTTTCCACGTAAAAGAAGTTTGCGTCTCCTTTACTTTCTGCATTGATTTTTTCTGCCATCGTCGAAGTATTTTTCTCACAGGTTCACACAAGTGCGGGTTATTCCGCTGTGCCATTGTTGCATTTTGTGTTTTTCCCCCAACAGAGTGGTATCAGAGCTTCTGGTTTTGAGAGCTTTGGGTTATTGATTTGCTTGTGTGAACGATGGAAAATATGGGCAGAATGATAAGCTTGAATGGTGCTAACTATCATATATGGAAAGGCAAGATGGAGGATTTGCTTTTCGTGAAGGATTTTCATACGGTGTTTCAGGAGACCAAACCTGATAATATAACCGATGATAATTGGAAGCTGCTGCATCGCAAAGTGTGTGGTTCGATAAGACAGTGGGTGGATGATAATGTTTTGAATCATATTGAGAATGAGATTGATGCTCGTCTTTTGTGGTTGAAGCTGGAGCAGTTGTATGCTCGGAAGACCGGGAATAACAAGATGTACATGATTAAGAAGTTGATTGAGCTGAGGTATCAGGAGGGAACTCCGATGACGGATCACTTGAATGAGTTTCAGGGATTGCTCAACAAACTGTCTGTCATGGGAATCAAGTTTGATGATGAGATTCACGGTTTGTGGCTTCTTGGTACATTACCAGATTCTTGGGAGGTGTTCAGGATGTCTATTTGTAACTCCACATCGGATGGTGCTGTTTCGATGGACTTAGTGAAGAACAGTCTCTTAAATGAGGAAACAAGAAGGCAGTCAAATGCTAGTTCCTCACGTTCAGATGTTTTGGTTACTGAGTCAAGGGGGAGGAATACACATCGAGAGCCCAAGAAGGACAAGAGCAGAAGCAGAAGCAAGTCTAATAGATTTGCGAATATAGAGTGCCACTATTGTCATAAGAAAGGGCACACGAAGAAACATTGCTGGAAGTTGAAAAGAGACAACAAGCAGCAAGGAGATGGTGAAGATCGGGTGACAATCACTGATGATCAGTTTCTGATTCTCCATGATTGTGATGCCATTAATGTTGCATGTCAAGACACCAATTGGGTGGTTGATAGTGGAGCTACTACTCATGCTACATCGCAACGGGATTTATTTTCTACCTATACTCCGGGTAATTATGGTTCTGTGAAGATGGGTAATGATGGTTTAGCTCAAGTTGTTGGCATTGGTGATATTTGCTTGGAGACTAGTATTGGTACTAAACTTGTGCTTAAAGGAGTTAAGCATGTCCCAGATGTTCGGTTGAACTTGATATCCACGGGAAGACTTGATGATGAAGGTTTCTATAGCTTATTCGGTGGTGGTAAATGGAAACTTTCAAGAGGTTCTATGGTTGTGGCTCGAGGTGATAAGCTTTCATCTTTCTATTGGATGCAAGCTAGGATCTCTAAAGACATTGTTAATGCTTTGGAGAATGATGATGCCATGGAGTTGTGGCATAAGAGACTCGGTCACATGAGTGAGAAAGGATTGACTGTGTTGTCTAAGAAGGAGTCTATTCCAGGGATCTCCGGTTTGCACTTGCAGAAGTGTGCGCATTGTTTTGCGGGAAAACAACACAGGGTCTCTTTCAAGTCTTTTGCACCTTCTAGGAAACCTGAGATACTTGATCTCGTGCATTCAGATGTATGTGGTCCAATGAAGACAAAATCTCTTGGTGGTGCATCATATTTTGTCACTTTCATTGATGATCATTCCAGGAAGTTGTGGGTTTACACTATGAAGACAAAAGATCAGGTTCTGGGATATTTCAAGCATTTTGTGGCATTGGTTGAGAGACAAACAGGAAAGAAGTTGAAGTGTATCCGCAGTGATAATGGTGGAGAGTATTCTGGACCATTTGATGCTTACTGCAAGGAACATGGCATTAGGCATCAGTTCACGCCGCCTAAGACTCCACAGTTGAATGGGTTGGCTGAGAGGATGAACAGGACGATTGTCGAAAGAGTGAGATGTTTAATCTCACAGTCAGGCTTGGCGATGACTTTCTGGGCTGAAGCTTTGAGCACGGTTGTTCATGTGCTTAATTTGTCACCAAGTGCTCCATTGGAGAGTGATATTCCAGAGAGAGTTTGGACCGGTAAGGATGTTTCTTATGGTCATTTGAGAGTCTTTGGGTGCAAGGCATTTGTGCATATTCCTAAAGATGAGAGGTCGAAGCTTGAGTCGAAGTCGCGGCAATGCGTGTTCATTGGTTATGGCCAGGATGAGTTTGGATACAGATTTTATGATCCTGTTGAGAAGAAGCTCATTAGGAGCAGAGATGTTGTGTTCATGGAAGATCAAACGATTAAGGACATTGACAAGTCCGGAAAACCAGCTCAGAGTTTTGAGAGTTTGATTGATTCAGAGGTTGCTCCTTCTACATCGGTCCACGGTGAGATCGAAGGTGAGGTTCAAGTTGATACACCCAGTGCAGATGCTCCTGCACATGATGATGATGGTATTGGTGATCATGGTGACGATCATGATGGAACACCAGCTACCGAGAACCTACCTGCTGTTAGAAGATCTGAGAGAGGTCTAAAACCGTCGACAAGGTATGATCCTAGTGACTATGTGTTACTTACTGATGGGGGAGAACCTGAAAGTTTTGATGAAGCTTTGGAAGATGAACACAAGGATAAATGGCTTTGTGCCATGGGAGAAGAGATGGATTCTTTTGATGAGAATCATACATTTGAGTTGGTGAAGTTGCCAAAGGGCAAGAAGGCATTGCTTAATAAGTGGGTGTACAGGATTAAGCATGAAGATACCAGTTTGCTACCTCGATACAAGGCTAGATTGGTTGTGAAAGGATTCAGCCAAAAGAAGGGGATTGATTATGATGAAATCTTTTCTCCTGTTGTGAAGATGTCATCCATTCGAGTTGTACTTGGATTGGCAGCGAGTCTTGATCTAGAGGTTGAGCAAATGGATGTAAAGACAGCTTTCCTTCATGGTGATTTGGAGGAGGAGATTTACATGGTACAACCGGAAGGCTTTGTGAAGAAGGGCAAAGAGGACTTAGTTTGCCGCCTGAAGAAAAGTCTTTATGGATTGAAACAAGCACCGAGGCAGTGGTACATGAAGTTCAAGTCTGTTATGGGGGAGCATGGTTATAAGGAGACTACTTCTGATCATTGTGTGTTTGTGCAGGTGTTTGGTGATGATGATTTTATCATCTTGTTGTTGTATGTTGACGATATGTTGATTGTGGGCAGGAACTTGAGCAGAATTCAAGAGCTAAAGAAGCAGCTTAGCAAGTCCTTTGCCATGAAAGATTTGGGTCCAGCGAAACAGATTCTTGGTATTAGAATTGCTAGAGACAGAGGTGCGAGGTTGATTCACTTGTCTCAAGAGAAGTATATTGAGAAGGTACTTCAAAGGTTTCACATGGACAAGTCTAAAGGTGTTAGCACTCCTCTTGCTACACACTTTAAATTGAGCATTCAACAGAGTCCGAGTACATATTCTGAGAAGGAAGATATGGCGCGGGTTCCATATGCTTCTGCAGTTGGTAGTTTGATGTATGCCATGGTTTGTACAAGACCAGATTTAGCTCATGCCGTTGGTACAGTTAGTCGTTTTCTTTCCAAACCTGGAAGAGAACATTGGAATGCTGTGAAGTGGATTTTAAGATATCTTCGAGGGACTTCTAGTTTGAAGCTTACCTTTGGATGTGATAAGTCATTGCTTGTCAGTTACACTGATTTTGATATGGCTGGTGATGTTGATTCCAGGAAGTCTACTTCTGGTTATTTGGTAACATTTGCGAGTGGAGCTGTGGCATGGCAATCAAGGTTGCAAAAGTGTGTTGCACTTTCTACCACTGAAGCTGAGTTTATAGCCGCAACGGAAGCTTGTAAGGAGTTGTTGTGGATGAAGAATTTTCTTGAGGAGATCGGTTTCAAGGAAGAGAAGTATATGTTGCTTTGCGATAGTCAAAGTGCAATTTGTCTCGAGAAGAACTCTACATTTCATTCGCGTTGAAAACACATTGACAAGAGGTATCATTGGATACGTGATGTGGTTGCTTCTAAGGAAGTGGAACTTGTCAAAGTTCATATGAATGATAATGGAGCTGATATGATGACGAAGTCATTGCCGAGAGGGAAGCTTGAAGTTTGCCGAGAGATAGCCGGTATGGCTGTTTCCTCCACCTAGTCGGAGGGGGAGTTTGTTGGTGTTCCTCCTAGTGGGGTGTTATATATATACTTTTAATCTAATTGTGTCGTTAGACAAAGGTAAAAGCCAAGAGGCAAAATAAAAATAGGCAAGAAGAGCCAAGAGGCAATAAGAAAAGAAAGAAAGAAAAAGAGGCAAAAAGAAAAGAGAGAAAAAGTGAGAGAAGTAAAAGTGGGAGAAAAAGAGTTTTTCGCCCAGTTTCTTCAAGATTCTTGTTGGAGACTTGAGAGTTTCCTGATCGGGCTGAAACTTTGAGAGAAGCTTCGTGACTCAGTGGGTTTGAGATTTAATGGTGGGATTTTTATTTCAACGGTTGGTTTCTAGAGAATCCGGGTTTTAGTATGGATGTTCGCTGCAGTTTTCAGCAGGTTCTATCTTGAGTGTTTGGGAAATCTGACAGCGAGTTCTTCTCTTCTTGAGCTGAAATTTGGCAGAGGTGTTGTTGACTTGTTCATATTGAATTTGTACGGTGGGATCTTTCTCTGGTGGCCGGAATCCTAGTGAACTGAAGGTCGTTCGTGACTGCTTATTTCTGAGCTCTTGTATTGCTCTCTTGTTGAGTTTCTTGTATTGGAGATTGCTCTGTGGGAGCTTGAGTCTCTGGATCTGTTCTGTGAGAACAGAGAGGACGTGGTTGTAACTCATATTTATTTCATATAGTGAATTTTTGAGTGGACTACGGTCCCGTGGTTTTTACTCCTCACATCGAGGAGGGTTTCCACGTAAAAGAAGTTTGCGTTTCCTTTACTTTCTGCATTGATTTTTTCTGCCATCGTCAAAGTATTTTTCTTACAGGTTCACACAAGTGCATGAAACTTTATTCTGTTGTGCCATTATTGCATTTTGTGTTTTTCCCCAACAATTTTTCCAAATAAGGCATTAATGAAGAGTAATCATCCAACGCAAAACACTTGACGTTGGAGAAGAAGTTTTGAACAGTCATATGATTGCTTTTTCCTATATATTTTTCCGAGAGAATGGTTGAATTGGTAGGAACAAGAGCAGTAGTCATTAGTTGTGTGGTACGAAGATATAAAATGGAGAAAAAGAAAACATAAATGAGAAAAAAAGAAATTTTAAATCGGAAAATAAATAAGGGTTATCATTAAAATTAATAAACTTAAATAACATCCCCTCGTGAATTTTAATAATTACATACTATAAAAAGCTTTTTTGGTATAAAACATCATACCAAAATGTAAATAAAATGAACGAATAGAAAACATAACAATTAATCTATCGCTAAAGTCGTTGAAAAGCGAAGAAAATACATCAACCAAGTTATAAAAAAAAAAAACTAATATAACACCTACGAAAACAATATTACTTAAAAAAACGAAAGAGTAGTATTTCACATATCACGCCACGACCATATAACTAATAAAATATTAAATAAATTAGTAAGAAACACTATTAACGACTACACAACCTCTCATAAGACAATACAATAACAAAAATCCTCCTACCTATTAATTGAGAATCCATTTTAATGAAAAAAACTTACTTGTCAACTCTAGAATCAAAGTTAGTGTATTTTTTTGATGACATGTAAATGTGACATATCAAATTTCCTAAAATAAACGAAATGTTTTGATTGGTTGAGTTAAAATTAAATAAATTATAAAATTAAAACATGAATACACTAGATTATAACACAAAATTAATAAATTTAAATTAACAGAAAATAATAATTACTTTAATTTCAATTTTTTGTACATATATTCATAATAAATTGCATAAAATATGACTAAAATTTTTTTACAACCAATATATATTATATTTTTATATAAAAATAATACTCCCTCCGTTTTTTATTATATGATGTTTTAGAGATTTGCACACAGATTAAGAAATCAATTAATTCTCTATTCTCTCAAAATAAAACATGTTTTTTTGTCAATTCCAAAACAGTTCAACCAATACAAAAATAGGATTCAGAATTCAAACATTCAAAACAACAAAAATACAATTAATTTTTACATAGAAAATTTGATTTTTATCTTTTATTCTTTTTTAAATAAATAAAAAGTTTATATCATACTCATATATAGTCTCATTGTAGATCGAGAATTTGAGATCAGAAATAAAATGAAATGTAATTGGATGAAAAAAAAATTATAATAAGATAAAACAAATATGAATAAGAAGTAGAAGTAAAAATAAAAATAATTCTCTACAGTTTTGTTTTTCTGTAACATTCTCGTGCTTTGTTTTACGGAGCCATTTAAAAGTCTTAAGAAACAAATTTTATATTAAACGCATGTGCAGCTCAAATTTTATATTGAACACATGCATGCATGCCAACCATAATAAATTTATTTTCTTCATCAAACCAATTCCTCAATATTGTTCAAAGAGATGAGCGGACGGAGAATTTTATAAAATATGATTTCACAAATTTTATAACAAATATTGATTATAATTTTTATTGAAAAGGAAAATCACTAATAGATTATCCAATGTGCTATATTAATTTTCATGATAAAGTCAAATATTATATTTTCAATTTTTTAAAAATTCTTTGTAATTTTTGTTAATATTTAATATAAATTTCAATTTGAAACCATATATTATAAAATGCTGAAAAATATAAAATTTTGATTAAATAAAAAATGATAGAAACGGTTTTCGTGATTGTTTTTAAATACCAAAAACTGCATCGTGTAAAAACATAAAGTTTGCAGAAAATATCAGAAAAACTAACCACCACCTAAATATTACAATTCACATATTTTTAACTCATACTTACATGCATAAATATACATATTTATTTATTTTTAAAATTCAACCATATATTATAAAAATATATATTGTAAAACATACACTTTGTTACTTTTTTAACACATAAAAGGCATACTTTGATTTTTTCACACATCCTCCAACCTATTAATTGAGAATCCATTTTAATGAAAAAAGCTTACTTGTCAACTCTAGAATCAAAGTTAGTGTATTTTTTTGATGACATGTAAATGTGACATGTCAAATTTTCTAAAATAAACGAAATATTTTGATTGGTTGAGTTAAAATTAAATAAATTATAAAACTAAAACATGAATACACTTTGTTATTTTTTTAACACATAAAATGCATACTTTGATTTTTTCACAAATATCTGTGTGTATATAAATATTAAATATGCAAAAATCAAAGTCGTATGCGAACTTGTTGTGCGTGCATTTTGTTAACCTCAATTACAGTCCAATTTTAAATTTAGTTATTAAACAATTCATATATATTATTTAAATCTCTATATGTCCTAAGAGCGGTGAGGTGGTTGGTACACACGAGCGTGCGGACCAACTATCTATCCGCTCTTATGATAAGTAAAAATTGTAAAACCCATTTTGGTTTAATTAGCAATTCGTCAAAGAAAAATATATATATTGCCAAAATTATATTGTGTAAAGAAAAAAGAAAGCACTGTATAGATAATATTCAAGACATATTATAAGAATTTAATTATTATTTAATAAAACTTTTACATTTGCAATTATATGTTAATGTAAACGGTAGAAAAAATAAAAAGTTTTAAAATAAATCAGTTTCAAAAAACATAAAACGATATGAAACGTTTGTGTGATTATTGTTAAACACTAAAACTGTATATGTATAAAAATATAACGTTTACATAACATATAAGAAAATTAATCAATACTTTAATATTACAACTATTTATGTCTATAAAAAAATTATACATGCACATGTCTGCAGGCCAACCATAAAAATTATTATTTTTCAGTTCATTTAGTTATCATATTTACACTTTTTATCTAAGGAAGTATTTTAAAATCTTGATTAATGGCTTTTTATCTTTAATTTCTATTGAAATCTAGAACATTTTTCATTTGATTTATCATTATTTTTTATTAATAAATATTCGTATAATGTTATTATTAATGCATAATTAATTATATACAAATAAATCAACTTCAATATACAATATAATTATATATTGAACCTAAAAAATATTTTATAGCTCGCACATGGTGCGGACCGATCACCTAGTTTAAAATAAATGTAAAAAAAAAATAATAATAATTAAAAAACACACATCCCTCGCATAATAATAACGCATTTGCGAGTAGGATAAATGGTAGAAACAAAATAGTGACGACCATGACCATAATCCATGAACTTTCTACATATATCACCATTGCCGGGTACTGTTCTGCAACGTATGGTTGCCCACAAAACTTCTTTGTGCCATTTGACATACTGCCATGTAAATTAACAACACAAAGACTAAAGACTACTCCTACTTAAATATAGATATAATTTGTTTCAGATTGTAATTCATACTAAACTGAAATTCGTGGTTAGTTAGTACCATACAATCAAATATACAAAATTATATTACAAATAAAAAAATACAAACATTTATTATATTGATAGACTAAAGAATACAAACTGCGCGTAGCGCGGATCAATCCCTAGTCTATTGTGAAAGAACAAAAATGTGGTTTGTACGTTACGGCATCGTATCCCACTCTCTTACTCCTTACTCCTTTCTTCTTCTTATTTTTTTTTTGAAAACCGTGTAAAATATTTTAATTCTTACTTTCTTAGAGCATCTTCCAATTCAATACTAAATTTGGTGTCAAATTGCATTTTGCAATAAAATCTACTCCAACTCAATCTTATTTTCAATTGCAAAATGGTATAATGCCATTTTGGTTTCAAATATAGAACCATCTTATTTTCAATTGCATTTTGCAATTGAATATTTTAATTTATAAAATAGTCCTTCAATTTTTACAAACTTTTACTTTTAAAGTTATAAACAACTATTTTGATGTTGATTTTTTTTAATTATTATAAATATTAAAATACTCTAATATATAAAATTAAAATACAAATAACATTATTTAATAGAAAATATAAAAACATAATACTAAATTTAAAATAATTAAAAAGTATTGAAATTAAAAATAACAAGAAAATAAATTTAGTATAACAATGATTGGTTGCTTAATAAGTTAATACACCGGTATATCGCTTCCGAATCCACTTAAATCACCAAAAAATTGTCCAAATGAAGCAGATTGAGGCGGATCTTGTTTATATTGTTGTCGTTGAGCATTTTTCGTAAAATCCGTGTTTGTTTAGTCTGAACATATACACGAAGATTCGGATCTTCTATCGAGTTTAAGTCTTGGAACAAAAATTTGTTTTCTTCCTTAAATTTTTTTCAAGGCGTAGTTCTTACTTTGAATCTCCAAATGGTGTTATTTTTGTGCACTTGTCTTCTTTAATTGCTCTAAAATTAGCTTATTTCCTTCTTCTAAAGTGTAATGTGTTTTTTTTAAATTATAATAATGAAATTTTAAGAATATCATAATTTATGAAAATTTTGAGAGAAATTAAATAAATGGATCAATTTGTAAATTTTAAAGAAAATATGTATAATTATCAATTAATAATAAAATATAAAAGAAGAATATACTAAAAATATTCCTTTTGATATGAAAAATGCAATTCTGGATTGGAGAGAAATCCAATTACATTTTGCAATGAAAAATACCATTATGAGTTGGAGATGCTCTTAAGATTTAAATATTTTCACATAAATTAGTTAACACTACCCATAAGCGATAGTTGTCTTTTTGTCATCTACTGTTTTTTCCGGTAAATAAAATGTTTTATATATGAGAAACATGCTACATAATCTAAATACAAAGCATTTGCAAACCATTGAGGTGGATACAATTTCGAAGAATAAAATCAAATTTGGAGGTCCCTAGCTGATAATATTATTCAATTTGGAGGGAGAGAGGGTAGTTGCGAAAATCGCCATATGAATCTCCACTGGAGAGATACATTATAAGTAATATATCTTATCAATCTAGAGTGAAAGAAGACATCGAGTAAACATGCATATAAATTGCAACTAATTTAATAAATATTTCTTTCCCTGCTTGTGAGAGAAATTTCGCACTCCAATGTGAAGTTTATTGTCTGACTCTGTTGGTTATATATTCGAAGACAGGTTTCTTCTTTCGACCAAATTGTTCTGGTAATTCTAAGTATTTCTCTCCTCTTCCATGTTTACTAATTCCTAAAATTCATTTTAAACGTATTTTAAAATCTCCTGGAATTCGTGGGCCACACGTTATCATCGACTTGGAGGGATTTTTTTTTTTTGTCTAGGCCATAGTTCATAAGAATTGAAAACTTCATGGTATAGCTTTACAGTTTTGATTATTCGCTTGACAAAAAAAATAATGAATCATCAGCAAAAAGTAAGTGTGATATGGTTGGAAATCCATTTCCAATCCTTATGCCATGGATTTTCCCCATTTGTATTAGATTCAATCATATGACTTAGTACATCCGCACATAAGATATATAAATATGGTGATAATGGGTCTCTCTATCGCATATCTCGTTATGGAATTGTTCTCCGTTGAGGGGTTACCATTGATTAACACAGAGTACTCGACTGTTTTTACCGTCACCATAATCCAACTAATCCATTGCTCATTAAAACCAAAGGCTCGTAGACTTATTTCTAAGAAATTCCACTCTATGCGATCATATGCTTTATTGATATCCATTTTTAATTGCCATATAGGTCTTATAGACATGCTTTCTCGATGTAAGGGAATGCATATCATGAGCAATCAACATATTGTCAGTTATAATGCAGCCAGTAATAAAAGCAGTTTGAGATTCAGAAGGCATGTTCGTTTATTGATTTAGATGCTACATCTCAAATATTTTGGCGAGAAAATAATATTTTAATGGTAAATATAAATATTAGTATATAATAATAATAATAAGAATAATAAGCATAAATTTAGTTAGTTTTTTTATCGTGTTAAAGGGTATTTTAGTCTTTTGATTTCCGAGATGCAAAATCTGTATTCAAACTCTACTTTTTTTTACCATCTCAAATATCCAATTTTTAAAAAATGTTATTGATTTTGCATCAAGATACATCATGATCCAGCATCCAGATGTTGATTATAAAATGTCCAAACGAATAATATTTGAGCATTAACCAAAAATGGACATGGCCTATATTGTTTAAAAAACTTTTCAGCCGACTAACAAGCACTTTCGAAATGATTTTGTGGAGTACATTGCACAAACCAATCAGCCTATATTCTGAAAGAGTTAATGATTTTCCACCTGAGGAATCATACATATGTTAGTGTGACTAATCCCTCGTTTCATATGTGCTGTTGGAAAAGAAAAAAAAATTCACTTCTTTTGTGACATTAGAACCAACAATGTTCCAACATTTTTGATAGAAGCGAGCTGTTAATCCTTCATGTTCTTGAGCTTTATCAGAACCCATTGAGTTGATTGCATCATTGATTTCCAGTTCCTGAGTTAAGGCTTCATTCATCGATGTTGTGACAGTTGGTTGAAAATCTGAGAAGATGTTGGTCTAATTGAATCAATACATTCAACATCTATACAAAGAAGATAGAGATTTGGGTGACAAAGATAGATTAACGGGCATGAGGTGGTTTCGATAAATTTGATGTCTGTGTCAATTCCTTACTACATCATCGACAAAAAGCTTATCTTTTTGTAGATGAGTTCCAAAATTTTGAAATCAATTATAAATTTTTGTTTTATTTGACATAATGGCTTCTTGTTTGGTTTTTAAAGGAAACCAAATGGATCTTTTCTTTTTATTGCTTTACTCTGCTTCACAGCCACATATTTTTCTCTGCTTTTGTTGTCACAGCAAGAAGACAAATCCAAACAAACAATAGGTGCAGTGAAGCAGAAAGCAGAAGCCAAATTGTTTTGAACATCCAAATCTTTGAAGCCTCAAAACCCATTTCAACAAACTATACAACTTAAAAAGTAGGATTCTAAAACTAACCTGAACTGTGTTTTTACATTAGAGTCAAACCACATTTCCATTTGTGCACTCACTCTCTCTCTCTCTTTTTCTATTCTGCTACAAAGAATATGAACTTCTTCAACCGAATTGAAATGGAAACAATCTCTTATTTTGATGCACTAATATATAAACTCTTTAACTCATTTCCCCTTTATCTAACCCTATCTCCGGATCCCAAAAACTTCTGATCTGCTCTTGAAAAGTAAGTCCATCGATAGACCAAGCGCAGGAGGAGGTTTAAGCCCCCATATGTACTTTCTAGAAGAAGACCCACGAGACCCGTCTTTGTTTGAAATCTTTCTCATCGATGTACCTTCCTCGGCCTTGAACGATCTCGATAAACCGAAAGACGTCTCGGTTTTTGCACCAAACACTGAGCTTTTCTTTGACTGATCTTCCACCGGGTGCCCAACTGCACCGTCCTGATGAGGAGGCGGGAACTTCTCGCTCTTGCTCTTTCCATGTGTTTGTGGTACCACTCTCCATCTCTGCAAACACATAGTAGCAAGTGGAAACATTACAGACTGATTAAGACACTGTACGTGCATGAGTATGAATGAGATAAAAACAGGATTTTCTCACATCTAAGTTTGCTTGAATCTCAGCATTAGCTTCTGGTGCCGGAAAAGCTCGCCCAGTGCGATCCCCACGATACCTTATTCTTTTGGCTCCTTCAACACCACTAGCTTTTCCAGCAAGACCCTTTTGCCTACAAGTCCAAGGAATTGCAGCCACGAGATGAGACACCAATTACAAGCTTGTGCATGGAGAAAACGCATACAAAGAAGATGTAAGAATAAGTACCTTCGTCCCTCTTCGTCCCTCAACTTCACATTCAGTTCTTTGGAAGGTGGATACTTTGGTAAACTTGATGGATCACAGGCTAAAGGTTCACTCGTAAAGAACTGCACACACGAACCAAATAATAGAATGCTTTGAATCAGGAAGTGTTCTTGCTTGCATAACATCTAATCACAAACCAAAAGTAATGACTCACTTCACTACTCAAGGCCGAGGTCGAGGTTCCTCGGTCATCAGGGTCTATAGCGAGAAGTTTCTCGACTAGATGCACAGAGGATGGAGTGAAACCATTGAAAGCTTCAGCCACACAACGTTTGTATGGATGCTGCGGCTTAAAAAGAGTAGCGTTCGGCAGTTTGTACTTCTTCCAGTACAAATCTGAAGGGGAGCCACATAATTTAAATATCTTATGAAGTTGTTCGACCTACAAAGAAACAAATTAGGTAAGAAAAAAAAACGGTAAACAACAACCACCTCATTTAATTTTCGGCATTTATTATGGTCCAAGACTCCAAGAACATGCAGTTGGTTTCCAAAGATAGAATCAATTCACCAAAGAAGCATTTAATTTCTCTCTATAATGCAACTCAGATAAGAGGAGGAGGCCCTACACATCTCTGTATCTGATAGAAACTAAAGGGGACTTAACTAGAGCAAGATAAACACGGTTTTTGTTTTACCTCGGTTCTTCCCGGCATAACGGGCTTGCCAGCGAGTAACTCCGCCATGATGCAACCTGCACTCCAAAGATCAACACCAGTTCCATAGTTGGTAGCTCCAAGAAGAAGCTCGGGAGGACGGTACCAGAGCGTGACAACACGACTAGTCATTGTTTGCTTTTGCTTCGGGTCATAAAACGTAGCCAGCCCGAAATCAGCAATCTTGAGTATTCCATCGTTATCTATCAGCAGGTTAGAACCTTTGATATCTCGATGTAATACTCCTCGGCTATGGCAATGCTCTAGTCCAGAGAGTAGCTGCTTCATAAAGCATTTGACCTGAAGAACACAAAAAAAAATATTTCCATAACAATGATAGACAAGTTTTGTATCTTTAATTCTGTACTAATCAGACTCATCTGTTTCTTAATCCCTCAGTTTAACATAATGCAAGAATATCAAAACTATGAACAGATAATAAAAGAACCAAACCCAATGAATGACAATTCATGAAGGACGTTGGAAAATGCAAAATGGGTCCACAGTCAAATAATTATAGCATCACCAAAGGCACAATAGAAACAAAACCCAAGCAGACGAAAACAGAACCACATGTAACCAAAAAAGGACCCAAAAAAAAAAAAAAACACAAGCAAAGAAAGAATCAAACTGATTCTAGATCAGAACAAGAAAACCTAAAAACATTAAACTCACAATTATCACTTATATTTGGAAGCATATGAAGACATGAAGACATGAACATTAACTTCTTTCGTGTAATCAATCATCTTTATCTTCAATAAAACAATCCATTGTATGTGGTAATAATGCATCAATAGGTTATTATTCATCAGTCACTGGTAAGAATCGAAACAAACGGAAAAAAACACAAACACACACCTGAGGAAGATCAAACTTAGCACCTTGTGTTGCTGCAAGACCAGAGAGATCATGCTCCATGTACTCAAAGACAAGGTAGAGACTACAAGAAACCCTCGAAGTAACCAAACCTTCAAGCTTTATAACATTAGGATGGTTAAGCCGTCGCAGCACAAGAATCTCTCTAGCCATGAACTTAACACTCTCTGCTTCCAAATTATCAAACCTAACTTTCTTCAAAGCTACGATTTTTCCAGTCAACAGATCTTTCGCCTTGTACACATTGCTGTAAGTTCCTTGCCCAATCTTAAAAAAAAAACCCAAAGATTGTAATATCATTCATTACAGCAAAAACAAAAGTATAATTTAACCAAATAAACTAATCAGAAAAAGGAAAAGTAATAAGCTTTTTAATGATTCTTGTTTTGATTATACTTAACTTAATGCGAATCTCTAAACCCCAAAAAAAAAAAATTGAACATTTTGGTTACCTTCTCGAGCTTCTCGTATGTGGTGGCTCGTCGAGGAGTCAAGTCTTTGATCGATTCGCCGCAAGCAGCAATCAGCCACGGCGGCCATCCTTCCGGCGCATGGAGGCTCATCCCTAACGGCCGGCGAGAAGAGCCGGCGGAAAAATCGCCGGTGTGCCACGTTCTCGCCGTGTGAATCTGAATCGAAGCTAAATCCTTTTTCGTCTCTCCGGTGTCTACCTCCGGCACAGATGCGGCGGTGGAGGAAGAAGGCAAATCGTCAGGCTTGGGTTCACGGCGGAGGTTTCCCGGAGCAGCTTCATCGGGATTCCGTTTCTCTCCGGCGGATATCTTGCAGCAGACGCAGCCCATTGGCTAAAAAATCGTTTGAATCGGCGAAAAGAAAGCTCTTTTTAGCTTATCATATTCGCCGTGAAACGGTAAACCGCTAAATTGATTTTTCAGCTCTCTCTGTGTTTTTTTGTTGATTGTCTTCTCACTTCGAAAGATGATTTACACAGTGAGAGAAATGTGGATTGCGAAAACGACAGCGTTTTGATTCAGTCGAGTCTTTGGCACGTAGGAAAGTGAATTAAAAATGGTGGTTTTCCGTTAATAGTTAAGTGGTTTTCACTCTGAGATTTGACAGCTCTCTCTCTCTCTCTCTGTAACTAAAGAGAGTTCTGAAGAATTATTAATTACTTTGACTGACATGGAATTTTGGTATTTGTATGAAAAGGGCCTGAAGAAAGTGATTAAAGTTGAAAAAGCCTTTTTGCTCATGTGTAAAAAATTAAACCCAAAAGTTTATTCTACTTTTTTTTTTGTTTTCAAATAGATTTGACTTTGTTGTTTCTTTCGTTATGTAAAGTCTATTTATGCTTTTATGTCGTTTTATATTGTTTTGGATCTCACCAGAGGCGCTTATCAACGACAAAAATCATTTGAAGATAAATATTACTAGAAAAATCAAATAAATTTTTTTTTTAATTGACTAGTAAAAACTCTATATAACTCTTTGAACAAACAGAATGAAATTAGAGAAAATTACATCAAAGAGTACATTCTATAATTCTAATATCAGAAAAATATAGTTTACTCAACTTGAGTTTTTTTTCTTGCTTTTATTTGTTTTTTGGCAAGTAGATTTTCTAATATATCTTTATTAAATCTAACAGATTTTGGTGAACAAATTGTCGTGGACAGATTATCGTTACATCATATCTTGTTTTAAGTGTATTTCATGTCATCTATGCCAACCAGAAAACTTATATTCATGTATAATTCATCCATGTGCACATGTACATTTAAAAGTAATTTGCAAACCTTCCAAGGATCAATGTCCATCATTAGCTATACATGTTACCATACTAATATTTTTTATTGTAACTCTTCAACCGCACTATTTAAACGAGGATTAGTAAAATTACATATGTAGACAAAATATTTTCAAATGGAAATGTTCTTATGTACCAATGTATGGTTGAAGAGTTCTGGTGGGAACCATATGTTTCACGCGTATAGGTATTAGTGTGAACACATGAATATGTAGCAAATCATAACACGGCCACTTACTTACATCCAGTTTCACTCATCCATTCACATTTTGCAGTCATTCCAAGCACCCATGTATGACTAAACAGCCATTATCACCATCCACACATATCATTCCATGTCATTGTATCCACATGTACAACCAAAACATTTGATCACTTACTTTATGGATGCAAATCATAATCCATCCACTTACTTACATCTAGTTTTGCTCATCCATTCAAACTTTGCAGTCCATCCAAACATCCATGTATGATCAAACAAACATTATCACAATCCACACATATCATTTCACGTCGCTATCCAAATGTTGTAACTTATCCATTACATCTTGTCCCAGCATCCAAACATATACTTCATCCTCATTTTATACATCCACACACTCTCATCCACGAATTTAATCTCATTAAGAGTAAAAGAGACATTGTACACACCAAAAAGCACATAAAAGTATCCTAGTTAGACAAAGTGCTCTTTTATGTAAGAAAATTTGAAAAAGTGATATTCTATGTAAATGTCTCATGAAACTAGGTAGTATGTGAAACAATATGTCTGGGGCCTTGTGGTCGAGTGGTAAAGAGACGGGATTGGGGGTGCTAACACGCTTCAATTTCGATTCACCTGCTGCGTGAAAGTAAAACATATTGTCTTAGACACCCATATGGATGGGTCCTTGCTTTCGACCTATTTGCATACTCGGATTGAGGGTCTATCGGTGGGCTGCACTTCCTCCAAAGATTAGTGTGGACCCCTTCATAGGCTTGAGATTTACCCTGAATTATCCGTAAAAAAAATGTGAAACAATATATTGACGTTGTACTAATTTAGTCAATTTGTTTGTAATTTAATGCGTAATTGGCAAAGTGGAAAAAGAAAAGTGAAAAAAAATAGTTGAAAGTAGTTGTAGTGGGAGTCAGGAGTTGCAGTGGGAGTCGAGAGATGGGAATTGGAGCTAGCGATAGCTAGGAGTAAAGACTTAAAATAACTTTAAAAAAAAAAAATATTTATTTGAAATTTAAATAATTATTAAAATAAAAAATTATAAAAAATATGATTGAAACTATTTAAAATTTAAAAGTACCTTATCTGCGAGTTCTAAATATATTTTTTTGCAATGTTGTTTCGAATACCAACCACATATGCATCACATGTAGATTCATAATCTGTTTTTTGAGTTTTTTCATCACCATCTTCTGAATCTAATAATTCAAGAACCTCATCATACCTTTGAAAATCTTCATCAATCTTCATTAATTTTCATATGAAGTTATGTAATGGCATAGTCGTTACGATAATTTTGCACTACTTTTGGAGATCATAAAGTGCTCGATTTCTTAATATAGCGAATATTATTTTTCACACTCTAAGAATTTGCTCAATCACCGAACGTAAAGAGGGAATGATGGTTATTAAATGTTTCACTCTTATTTTTTGGTGGACCCACCTCGCCATTGATGTGGATGATATCGAGTTTGGCGATACGGAGCAAGATATCATTCTTTGTTAGGATACCCCGAATCAACGAGAAAATATTTTTCTTCACGTAGAGTTGAAAAATATTCATTGTATGGGCTATTCTTAGTGTCTCCCAAATATGTATATATAAACTCCATGTCCAATTTACAAATCGCGAGCTCTTTCATGGTAGGATACTGCTTATGTAAGTTCCACTCCTTTCCTTTTTTATCATTTCCATCTCGCACTGTCACATGTGTACCATCGAGACCTCCGGTGCAACCACTAAAAAGGATAATATTTCTTATCATAAGCAAAATCGGGTTAACACGTCGAAGCTCGTGTCCTTTAGACATCATAATACCTTGAGACATACGAACAAGCGCATCCAAACCTTCATGAAACTTTCTGTTCACCATCTTTTGATTACGATGATAATGTGTTGTAACTGTTTGTTGAACTTCATCATGCGTAACAGTCTCAAGCGACATCGCAACAGGTTCTTCCAATCCACATTCTCAGGATTCTCGTAGGCCATAATCATTCTTCAAAAAACCACATTAATGTCATGCCGAAATTTTTTTGATGCATTCATAGTCTCATAACAATTCTTGGTCATGACCAGTTATCATTTCCATTGTATGATGCCATCCAGGACCTCAGTCAATTATCATTAATTTTCAGCTTGGATCCAAGGATTCACTCTCCATTAGCAATGCAATTACTTTATGCAAATTTTGACTATAACGAAGCAATTGCCTTGGTGCATCACGAGGTTGACATACCTCATTTACGGAAATTGTAATTCGGGTATATAAACGATCAAATAGAGGAATATCTCATAGATGATGTGTTCGCAACTTTGATGCTTTCGAAAAAGTCTGCAGTATAGCATTAACTTATAAATTATTAGTAACTAAAAAATGGTTCGAGCACTTAGGAACTTGAAAAAAAATAGCTTAACCCTAAAGTTTTATCTTTATTAGTTCATTCCACCAATCTGGTTTGTTATATGATCCAACCTATGTTTGAATTTAATCCAGAAAGATGCAAACCAAAAAAGGTTCAAAAATTTGGCCCGAACACTTTGTCAGTCAATTTCATCGAGACATGTACATTTCCACTAACTTTAACATTTTGATTATTGCCTAATTACATAATTTCAATAATCTATATGACTCAGTTGATAGTCTCACACAAACCTTGGCTAAGTATTTAATGCATGTAAAAAAATATATGAATCATACAAATAACACTAAAGTATATAACATGTGAAAGGAAAAAAATGATTAGTACATCAAAAATTTAGTTTTCGTGAAGAAAAGTTAATGAAAAACAATCACCTCAACATGTGGTTGTTGTGCATAAGCTTGTGTTTGATTTGCCATTTTATCATTGCATGCATGAAAACAAAAATTAATATTGTTATATCTGATTTAATGATGAAAATTAAAATTGTAAGACAATAGTAAAAAAAAGCTTACAAAAGTTATAGAACTCATTTGATAACAGTGAAAATGATGACTAATAGCATTGAAATGGTACAATTTTAAAGATTTTTTTGATATTATTAAATAAATTAAAAATATTAAAGATATTAATCATAAATTAAAGTTTTTGAAAAGAAATATAAATAAAAAAATTATTAACCAAGAAATCTTTTGTATCTTTAAACTTTTTTTTTTATCAATTCATATCTAAAAAGTAATATATTTTAATTTATAATTTTCTGCAAAATTTGATTCACCAAACTTTTCCTAGTTATGCGTTATTACGCTTCACAAGTTAAAGCAGTTTCAAAATTTTAGGCACACGTGTGCCACATACTCTTTACATTTAATTGGCGTTGACATCATCGTGTGATATTGTAACGTTAAAAAAACGTGATTCTAATCACGTTTTTGTGTACTCTCAATACCATCGTAGAAGAGAGTAGATAGTTATCAACGTCATGCGTGGAGCGATATTACATGTATCGTACTATAATTATATGTTCTATTCTAAAACTTCATATATTTTTAATATGTTTTCTACGCATATTCTTTTAGAGAATCAAGTTATATATACTATTTTGTATAATTAAATTGTATTGATTTAAAGTTATTTAGTATTACGGAAATATCATCATCATTATTTTTATGTAAGGTAATGTATAAAAAAAATTTTAAAAAATTATTTCAAAAGTTATATGTTTATTATACTATACCATTATATGTGTTATTCTTTTATATCAAACATGTTAACAGAAAAATATCACCTACATCAATAATAATATCTATACTTTATTTAAAATTTTCATCATTGAACATGAATAAGAAAATTGAAAAGAAACATATTTAAAAAACAAGAAAATAGCGATTAATTTCTAAATATTACGACTCAACAAAATATGATTTATTTTGGAAATTATTCCAATTTGGATCATGATTTAGTGTATACAAAAAATTAAGTAAGAAAAACATTATATATATCAATAATATTACTAGATAAATCGAAATATATCAAGAATAGTAAGATGACCATATAATGGTAAATTGATGTGTTTAAAGTTTTCAACCTAATTACAAAATCGCAAGTTCACGGTTAAGTCATTTGTAGCACAAATGGATATTGAATCTACAAGGAGCACATAACTAACACAATAAGAATTTAAAAATCTAACTAAGCTAAGACAAATAAATTTTTTAACTAAATAAACAATTGCAATGACAAAAGTAAAGCAAAACATGATCAAATCAAGACAATAAACAATAAGCAATAAACTCAATAAACTAAACAATAAATTAGATTAGCAATTGATCAAAATGGATTGACAAAAAATTCAACAAAGAAGAAGAAGATGGATTGACAAATGAGTAATGTGATGAAAGAACAATAATAAAACATTATCATATAACATAGAGCACAATAACAAGATTAATCCACTTTCATGGCATTAATCACTATATTAATTAATCAATTTGGTAAACTTTCATTTGATAATTAAGAAATCAATCATACAATCAATTTTATTAAGTTCACAAATCACCCTAACATCAATTTTCATCGGTAAGAAAAAACCAATTTGAAAATCTTCCAACTATTTCATCACACACCTTTCGGGCGAATGATGAAGTCAAATACTAGCATTAAACACATGTGATAACTAGGAATCAAATTTGTGTGGACCTCCAAATACTAAAATTCTTAGTGACACGGATAAAATGCATCACAATATTAATGTTAAACACAACGTAAACGTTCAGTGAGCAGAAAAAAACTGAAATTCAATGGCATATGATCAAAGATACATATAGACCATTAGATTTGCAGGAAAAAATGAGTTCATACAGAGAGAGAAATGTACGTCGTGTACTTAAGTTTTCTAATATTGAATATAACTCATCCTTTTATTGAGATGTCATTAATTAAAAATAACGACACATCTCAACATGTGGTTTTAGGGTTGTCAAATAAAAAATATGTTGTCGATTATCTGTAACGATTAATAAAAATGAAGAGAGTCTCTTATTTATCCTGATTACAACTTTATTTAGTTATGATTTATGAAATTTTATTATTATTCAAATAAGATTTAACATCTATTATTTGACTTGGTTTTGTTTTGTTATCTATGACTACCTCTCTAGAGCGCCAAGCTTTCCAGTAAGATATATTGACATGAAAATCATTCAACATTATTTTTCAGACATCAGCTGGAGTTGGATCCTTCTTCACACCGACAAATTTAGTTTTAATTGTTTCCATGATTATTTGTGTTGTTGCAAACATGTGGTAGTTTCTCCTCGTTTCAATTGTGCAAGAATGTTCTAATGATGCTTGACTTATTTGAAAGTTCTCGGATTTATCCAACATGACAGCATAAACTCTCCAGGCGCATGTTCGGTCGAAGCACTTCATCACCATAAACTGTGGTATTGATCTCATGTTACTGAAGGGAAACCTCTGGTTAATCGCATGGATTGCAATCTTTATTTTACCATCATGGTTGTCGGCATGTTCTTCTTCCCGTACTTCGATAATGGATGCTACGGCTGCTCCTGAGGATCCAAATCTCCATAAACCATAGAAAGGTCTTGTGGATAATAGGACTGGGTATTTGTTCTTTTGGAATCTAAAGACTAATGTATAAACTTTTTAAAACTCTTTATTTCAAAAGTTATATGTTTATTATATTATACTTGTGTGATTTTTTTATACCAAACTTGTTTATAGAAAAAATCATCTACACCAATAATAATATCCATACTTTATTTAAAATTTTTATCGTTGAACAAGAATAAGAAAATTGAAAAAAACATATTTAACAAAACAAGGAAAATAGTGATTAATTTCTAAATATTATGAGGCAACAAATTGTATGATTTATTTCAGAAATTATGCCAATTTGAAATTATTATTTAGTGTATACAAAAGATTAAGTAAGAAAAACATAATATTACTAGAGAAATCAAAATTTATCAAGAATAGTATGATGACCATATAATGATAAATTGATGTGCATAAAGTTTTCAACCCATTTACAAAATCGCAAGTTCACGGTTAAGTCATTTGTACCACAAATGGATATTGAATCTACAGGAGCACATAACTAACACAATAAGAATTTGAAAATCTTACTAAGCTAAGACAAATCAATATTTAACTAAGGAAACTAATTGCAATGACAAAAGTAAAGCAAAACAAAAATAAAGCAACACGATAAGAAGTAAACAATAATCTCAATAAACTAAACAATAATGAGATTAGCAATTGATCAAAATGAATTGACAAAAAGTTCAAAAAAGAAGAAGAATATGGATTGACAAATGAGTAATGATGAAAGAACAATAATAAAACATCATCCTAGAACATGGAGCACAATAACAATATTAATCCACTTTCATGGCATTAATCACTACATTAATTAATCAATTTAGGAAATTTTCATTTGATAATTTAGAAATCAATCATACAATCAATTTTATTAAATTACCCTAACATCACGAAAATCTTATTCATGACCACCTCTCTAGAACGTTAAGCTTTCCAGTAAGATATATTGACATGAAAAAATCATCTAACATCATTTTTCAGACACCAGCTGGAGTTGGACCCTTTTTCACACCGACAAATTTAGTTTGCATTGTTTCCCCCGATTACTTGTGTTGTTGCAAGCATGTGGTAGTTCCTCCTCGTGTCAATTGTCCAAGAGTGTTCCAATGATGCTTGGCCTATTTGAAAGTTCCCAGATTTGTCCAACATGACAACATAGAGTCTCCAGGTGCATTTTCGGTCGAAGCACTTCATCACCATAAACTGTGGTGTTGATCTCATGGTACTGAAGTGGAACCTCTGGTTAATCGGCTGGATTGCAATCTTTATTTTGCAATCGACCTTACTCTTGAACACCCTCCCCACGAATAAATTGTCACCTTCGTATGGAACATCTGCTAAAGTTGTATATCTACCACCACAAATGTATAGTAAGCCTCAGTTCATTAGTCGGCATTCAACTCTGCAGTCCAAGTGTTTGGACCATACAATTTATTTGAAAATAGTACAGACAACCCACGTTTTTCAGTGTAAAAGTTTAAGTGCGTATATTAGATATAGTAATCTTACTATCATACTCGACACAGTCAAAAATAGGTGGGGCATCTCTTTCAAACAAAATTGGGTTCGCGGTGTAGTCTGTGAGCAACAAGCGAAGTGCTTCCTTGAATTTTCCCCACTGGGTGTACATCGTCTTCGTTGTCATTATCTTTGTCAGAGCCGGGATCATTATCTTTCCTTGCCATCTGAATCATTATAGAGTCGACGACAGATATAAGCCACATAGCGGTCTTCCACTGGCGTCATTTGCCTATGAATATCCATGTTACGATTTGAGTCGCTTGCCTCTGAAGCTGCTATCGCTTTACCTTTGTCTTTCGAGACACGAACTGGGCTTGCAAGACGGATTGTTTTAGCTACCTCCCAAATAGAAATACCATTTCCCTTGAGATAGTATAATTTCCTTAAGTCTTTTTTCTTGAAGTTTTCTCTACTACCTCCTTCAGGGCGGGCAAGGTGAGAGGGTATCTGACAGTGCGAATTCATGCTAGGCATTTTCTAAGTCAAATCCCGCGTCTGCAGAGTCCCCGTCTGCAGAGGAGCTTGAGCTGTCACCTTCATCGATCTCCAACCATTATGAGTACTGTTAGGAAAGCTTCACACAAATGTTCTCTTCCCATAACTGAAGTTTCTCTTTCATATCCTTCAAGAGGTCTGCGTACGTCAGTCAAGTCCGAAGGCGAATGTAAGTCGAACCTCTGGTTGTTTCTTGCTCAAACACCCATCTTCCATCCGGATCTCACACCCACGTTCCTGTAACGACAAGCACAATATCATGGTTATCCATCTGCAAATATATTACATTTCAAAAAAGATAGTCAGTCTAGAGGCCGCGAAAATGGTACGGTCCTAATATGATTAATATGCACTGGTTTTTCTCAAAAGTAATCTTAATATAGTTTTCTATTTGAATATACATAATACTATTTTCTATAAATAATAAGACGAAACAGACAGGACGAGGTACCTCAGAGCTTCTTCTCAGCGTATTTACTACCCAACTGTCATCCGGATCATTCATTGATCTTCTAGTAAAAAAAGCTACTCCCTCTGTTC
Source organism: Alliaria petiolata (assembly GCA_020283515.1). Taxonomy (NCBI): domain Eukaryota; kingdom Viridiplantae; phylum Streptophyta; class Magnoliopsida; order Brassicales; family Brassicaceae; genus Alliaria; species Alliaria petiolata. The sequence continues at coordinate 429,417,729 of JAHZTW010000001.1, forward strand.
CTAAAAGAAAGTAGTTCTAGATTTTATTTTTGTTTCAAAAAGATAGTTGTTTTAGGTTTTCTATACATTTTTTCTTAATCAATGATGAAAATTTGTAAATTTCAAGACAATTAAATGATTTTTCTGAATTATTATTGGTTTAAATTTATGGGAAATGATTAATTACAAAAAATGATGTATTTATAGTCAAGTTTTAATATGTTTTCTTAATATGTGTAAAAATTCTAAAACAACTTTCTTTTAGGAACAGAGGGAGTAGTATACACATGTTATAAAAAGATGCTTCGCCTATTAAAAGAGGGATGGACGGTTTGTGGCCATAAAAATTAGGTATTAGTTTTTAAAAATTCAATTTGTTAACTGGATAATAGTTAGGATACGAAATTAATTGTGTATGCGTATGAGCTGTAAAGTATATTCTACTGGCTTTGATTGGTAACCAAAAATTTTACCAAAAAACTGCGATACAAGTTATACCGTTTTAATAGTTATCAATCATAAAAGTAATACAGAAAGCGTTACTAACAGTATTACACTCAGCTTTTTTATACCGTTTTTGCTTAAAGCTTTTTTTTTACAGTTTTCAATTATTTTATAATCACTTATCACTCCAGCTTACCAATCGGACCTACTATTTAAAATTACCAATCAGACCTACTATTTTTCTATCGTTATCGTGCTTGCTCATAATTTATTTTCGTGAATACTGATTTGTTTGCTAATTTTATATCTTTAAAATTTATAATATTAAAGCTTTATATAAAAAACTAAATTATATCCCATTATAATAATAAAAATGCGAAAATAAATTATACAGTGTATCGAGTTATTTAACTTGTTTTTACGAATATGCCAAATTTATTACTTTTGAAATAGCATAAGATTCTGTTTTATATTTATCTCATTCATCTATATCGCTTCCAATAATTCCGTCCACTTTTCATTTACTCAAACTGTAATCAGTTGCAATAAGAAAAACAAAAACAAATCAAAGAAAATAAATCCCGTTAAATCCTTACTAGGAAACCAGAAAATTCTAAATTAAAATATTGAGTAGATCTTATCTCGCGTTAGTTAGAAGAAGCACAAATTTAAATTAAGAAAAATCTCATATAAAAATCTTACGAACACTTGGAAAAAGTTACATAAATATCTCAACTGAAAAACTATTTTTGTAACAGAGCATCGTAGTTTCGGTACGCATACAAACAACAACAAAAATACTACTAATTTGGTACAAAAGTACAATCATTCAATTTAGTCCTTAAGATTTTTAAAGAATATACTTCAGCAAGGACATGTGCTGCTTATATGATTGACACGTGACACACTCCATGCTCAATGATCAGCTAGATAGGATCTCCTTTTATGGATATAGGTAGCATTGCATTTAGTAAGCAGTTTCACCCATATGAGCAGGCAAGAGCAGAAACGCAACACATACATAAAGTTATAAAACCAAATTAATATCATAATCTAGCGCCAATGAGCTCTGTTTGATAGATTTTAACCAGAACAGAGCTTTTCAAGAGCCACATTCTCATCTCCACCACTTGATTCAATAGCACTCCTAACCTGAGCATCACCAAAACCCATCTCCACAAGTCTCTTCACCTACGACAAAATCAATCCGATACCAAACCTTTCAATCCACAAACCAGACACTGCATTTCAACTCAAAAAATGATTTAAATCCATTTTCAATAACTCACTTTTTCCTCAAGAGAAGAGTTCTTGGCGAATGTTTCGGTCCAGTAACGAGCTGTTGATACAAACACTTGATAGTTCTTGATGTACTGTAAACATCAGAGAGCAGCTGAATCGCTTCAAAGTGACTAACAAAAAAAGTGGAAAATCCTAAGATGATTGAGGTACAATGTAGTAAGAACCTGTTCAGCTACAACAGCATCTTGAGGGTCTTTGGGCTCTGGCGCAGAGAGTAATGCCTGGACTGAAACAAGAGCTGTCTTCAAAGTAAGAGCTGGACTCCACTGATCTTTCAGGACATCCAAGCATATCGCCCCGCTTTGGCTACTTATATTCGGGTGCCTTATACGATTCAACGAAGATAAGAAGACTCTTGATTAGCACACAATGCATTTCCCATAATATTCTTACGACTTCAAAGAGCATTGATATACTAATATATACCCTAAATCTGTAATGGTGAAATGTCTGTAAAATTAAAACTTCTGACCACAGATAAGAGAGATTATCAAACCAACAACACCCCAAGGAAAATGTATATGACATGCAACCAAAACATTTTAGGCCATAACCGAGGTTAAAGTTAGAGTTATGCATAGCAATGATTCAATCTCCTGTAATACTAAATGCTTAAGTTCTTTCACTTATCAATCTCAATAGGTACATTAAAGATACATCATTTCCAGTGATTGATACAAGAATCAAAGTCTGTCTTCTTACCAAACTTTGGTTGAAAATTGCATCTTTGGAGGCTCGAACGGATACCCTTCTGCATTTTTTTTTTTAAAACGATGAAACTTATAAACGATTGATAATAGAAATGAACACAATCGGAATCATAGACCCAATAAACCCTAGAATATGAACTCCTAAACCCATTCACCAGAAATCGAGCAAAATCGAGAAGAATTTTCACTTTCCACACACGAAATTCAACAAGCCCAATTCAATCGGAGCGAATTCAAAATGAATCCCCTAACTTCACCATCACTAATCAAAAGCATAACAAGACGGGATTTTCGCGAGGACCTGGGATCGTGATATCGATCTGAAAAGTGCCGCCTTCGTAAGGAGTACCGATCGGACCAGGGATGGTTCCGGTGAGTCGGGTTAGGTTATCGGATTTTGGGCAGACCCGGATACCCGAAGAGTCCTTGTTCTTCTCGCAATCTTGGAGCTCCTTTTGGACTCGACTGAAATCTATCATCTTCGAGAGTGGAGAGATCCGATTGAAATGCCCAAAACAGAGAATTGAATCAAAAACCCTTTGAGAAAGATCTTTAATGAGTTTAGCTTCGCGAATTAAAAGAGCTTCCTTTCTTGCACCTTAAGGGATTATCGAACAGACACCTTTCTTTCTCCCTTTTTTTGTAATTTTCTCTGTGTTTTTTTCGCAAGTTTTTGTTCCCTACACTCAATTGCGGAAAAGAAACTAAACCGACGCCGGAAAAAGAAAAGAAAAAGAAACTAAACCGAACGTAAATTCGATTTTATTGGTTTGAATCTGACTTGGCTAATGAAACATTCATTTTACACTCAATTTACAAATCAAAATAATTTAGAGATTTTACTTTCGAAGCTGGTTTGGCATAAGAACATGAATATGTCTGGAAAATTATGAAGAAACCGCAACGAACCGAACCAAATTAGAGGTTCAATTTCGGTTAGTTATTAATTTCCGATTGGGTGATTGATTTTTTTATATAAATATTTTGGATACCTGATCCGAACTAGAACAAAATCGAAAACTTAATAAATATCTGAAATACAATAATCAATTTAAAAATATTAGTTACTAGATTAGGACTTGCGCGATACACACGAAAAATATAGAACAAATTATTGTTAGAAATATCCCCTATATATTAATTGAGAAACATTTTTATAGAGTAGGCTTATTTTTAAAAATATTTACAGTGGTGCCATTTTGCTGATGTATCATCACCACACTTATTCTCTCATTATTTTAATACAAATTTCATTTTTTGATTAAATTAATTACATTATATGCATTTATTACTTTTAATATAACCAAAAAATTAGGTTTTTATTTTTAGATTATTTAAAATCGAATTTTAGATTATGTGATGATTTATGATATACATCATATTACACAATACATTTCTTAAAAATAAATAAAAAATAGTTTAAAAAAATATTATTTAATAAAATATAATTTATACACAATTTATGTTTATATGGTTTGTTAATAGAACCATATAAATTAACCAAATAATATAAATATTTAAACTTGAAAACAAGTTACAAATATTATGTCAAAAAGTTAAAATATTAAATTATATTATTCATATATATAAAACTGATTAAATTATATTTTTTTAAACAATTTCAAAATCATCTTTAATAAAATTATTTATGAATTTTTCATCCTGCGCAGGTTATCACCTAATTTAAACATTAAAATTGATAACTTGCATAATTATGATCCGCGTAATTAATACTCATGTTTAGTTATCTATAAATTATGTTTAATTATCCATTAAAAATAGAAACTAGAATATATATATGAAATTATATAGAATTTCCTATTTTCTGATTTTATATTTTTATTTTTTCCTCATTTTACTTTTTCATTTTTATAGTTTATTTTTTTCATTTTTATTGTTATTTTTACGATCTAAATAATTAATAAAATGATAATTTATAATTATTTCATGTGGAGAGGTCACGGATGTTACGGTGGTTCCTAGAGACGAAAGACTCGCAACAGGTTTGTGGCTCTTCCCTCCAATTTGTGACAACCAGTCTCAAGTTATTAAATGCTCTAACTAGAGACTTGTCTTTGTTGACTGATTTTTTAGAGCATCAAACCAAATAAGAAAACCAAACCAGAAGTACTTGGTGTGATCAATGATCCCATTCTCTATGTATTTGTTTCTATATAAATTTATGAACAGCCAAAACATAAGCAGTTCTAATCTCCCCAGTTAACAAAGTACTTAAGCACTCTTGTGTTGTATGTTCTTAATGTTTTGATTAGGACCATGCAAAGCTAACAAATAACAGTCACAAACCTTGCCTTGTTTAAACTGGGACAATGTAAGAAACATAACATTCAGCCCCATTTGAGAACACTTCATCAACACAACTAATGATTTAACAAATTGACTTATATCTTATAATTCCCAAGTAACACAATGTCCAAAAGTGCATTCATCAGTGATCCAATAGAATGAAATAGACATGATAAATCACAATCATAAGCCTTTTTTAAAAAAAAAGTTACTTATTTTGATAGTGAAAAAAGGATATCAGGCAATCAAAATACAAAGATTTATAGTTAAGATGCTTCTTTAAATGCAAACTACAAAGATTTATATGCATTCTTAATCAATCAGAGATCCCTCAAGACTAATAGTCTCACTAGCCCTGGGCATTTATGGGCTCGGGACGGAAAGTTACGGATATGGGACGGGAACGGGTAATTTGGGAATTGGAATCTGATAAGAACGAGATGGGTTCTTGAAATTCTCTTATCTAAAATCTTTTCTCAAACGGATAATTATTTTGGATAAGAGTCACCTTTGGGTTTCGGGTAATCTCGGGAAAAATCGGGAAATTCGGGAAAATTTGGACAATTTCATGAAAATTCTGAAAAATATTTAATTTTTAAATTTTAAATTTTTAAATGAGTAATTCAGGTACCCGATGTCATACCCCTTTCCTTCGTACCCTTTCCGTAACGATTTTGATAAAATAAATAATCCCAAACGGATAATTTTTTGAACGAGATTAGAAATGAGACGAGAAATTAGGGACGTATACGGGACAAAACGGGAAACCCATCCCAGGGCTAAGTCTCACGATGCAATTGCAAATCAAAGCATTAAAAAAAAAAACTAAAACTATGGAAACTCATGTTAGTCCCGTGGTTAACTAAATAGTTCATTAATATGCTTGTATACCAGAAGGTTTGGGTTTCGAATCCCAGAAAGATCCGATTTGGTAGGTTATTTGAGGCAAAATGTATAAAAACATTTCCAGAACGATGCCAGTAACCCGCATATCTATTGTGAATTTTTTTGGAATAATTAAATTATTCGTTAAAAAGTTATCTTTATAAATGTACTCATAATTTATAGTAAAAATAATATTTCAACTGTTAAAAAAAAAAAACTAAAACAACAACCTCACATTTTATAGTTAAGGTCCTCATAAGTTGTAAAAAAAATAATATTTCACACGTTAAACAAAAAACTAAAACAAAGACTTCACGTTTTATAGTTAAGCTGCTTCTTTAAATGCAGAGACTCTAAACCAGAAAGAGTCTCTTTGATGCAAGCTCAGCTTCAGTCTTTACTTGCTCTGCTTCTGAATTGTTCGTACAACAAGCTTATCAAAGATCCTCCGAGTTTCTAGACGAAGGAGAGGAAGAAGAGGTATCTCCAATGCGATCAAGCGCATAGCTTCCCACTAATGTTCCAATGATCCCACAGATGATAGTAAGTCCTCCAAAAATCATGTCTGCATTTTTCTTTAGGTAGATACTAAAACTAGCTTTTGGTCCCCAATACGAGTAAGCTCCGATTACTAAGTTGTAAGTGATGTAACCAAGAACATTCACGATGAATACTTTCTCGCAGAAAAGAGCCTTCAAGTCTTCTTCAAATATGACTGCCAGGTTCTGACTCTTGTCTCTGCCCAGAAACAAAATAGGAGAATATTAGTTAGTATATATAGTTGCCTCTTGCATAGGCCAGAACAGCGAAGAGAGGCATAGAGCAACAACTCACTTGGGTGTTACGGTTTTGATTTGTGAAGCTTCTGCATCTGTAAAGAAGAGGGAACATTTTCATCCAACATTGGCATAATTTCTCCAGAAAAAACTGAGATTATACAATATGAAGATTAAAGCACACCTTTTAGCTGCGGTGGTTTGATATAGAAGGACCAACCAACAAAGAAAACCAATGCGGCTGCCTGAATCATAATGTAAAACACCCAATGCCATGCAAAATGGTCTTTAACCTGAACATGGAAGCAAATAAAACACATATTAAAAAGAACCCTCTTATAACCAGAAAAGCGTCAAACATTTTACTTACATATTCACCAAACACGTAGCCTAGAGCAACTCCTGCTGGTATACACATGTAGAACAGTCCAAGCCACAAGTTTCTCTGGAAAGAAAACCACAAAATCAATTTAGTTTTAGGCAAGAACCTATTAGAGAGCAAAAGCCCAATTGTAACAAGCCCATACATGCCCCATGTGTCTTAGCGTTTTGCAAGTAGAATAGTATAAATATCTCTTGTGAAAACTGATATTGTAACTTTGGCTGCTTCAAACGCAGCATCTCCTTCCTATTTTATAAATGTTAATCGATCTTTATGAGCTCTTGAAGACAACACAAAACAGCTTCTTTCTCTTTTACATTTCTTGCATAATAAAGCTCATTGAGCTATTTCATTTCAAGTCTTAGTTTTCTATTTCAATAAGGCTCTATAGAGCAAAAACCCTATCTTGATTTACAAATGCTTTCATGGTATCAGAGCCACAAGATCTTGGCCACCTCTATCCTGTGTTTTCTTTTAGCAACAGACAACCGCAGAAGCTCACATCCAACGATCTCGTCATCACTCACATGAGCTCGTGAAACCAAGATATAGAAGCAGTTTCCAAAAGTCTCTACCTTTGTTCAAACCAAGATATCTACGGTAATGTCTGAACTTTCTTCTAAGACAGAACATGGAGTCATGTCTTGTTGTCATAGCTTGAGAAGGACAGTGACTGGTTTAGAGTTATAGGCTTGGAATCTTAATGAATAGGCTGATCTTGGGTTTGCTAAAGCTGAGTTTAGGCTGCAAGTTTATGGTTTTGTTGAATGCACACAAGATGCTCGATGAAATGCCAAAGAGAATGGCAGATTGTTGAAGTGCAGAGTTTTTGGTGGCTAATGAATAGGAAGATGATAGCGTGTAGGATTTTCAGTTGTTGAGGGAACATTTCTCCTTTGTCATGAGACATATTAGTTGAGTTAAGGGTAAGGAAACCCAAACTCTTTGTGAGAAAGAAAGGTCACAAGAGAGAAGACTATGCTAAACTCTCCAAGTCAAAAGAACCTCTGAATGAGTCATGCAAGCTCTCCAAGCTAGACCCAACGATTTCATACTGATTTTCTATGGTGAATTGAGCAACTACCTACACCTCCATGTGATTCTTCCTCAACTACTCAAGCTCCTTTCAAAGCCATCTTTATATGCAATCAAACTTAGCAGCTGTGTTCACCCGCCGCTTAGTTTGAGGGGGAGTATTAGAGAGCAAAAACCCAATTGTAACAAGCCCATACATGCCCCATGTGTCTTAGGGTTTTGCAAGTAGAATAGTATAAATATCTCTTGTGAAAACTGATATTGTAACTTTGGCTGCTTCAAACGCAGCCTCTCCTTCCTATTTTATAAATGTTAATCGATCTTTATGAGCTCTTGAAGTCAACACAAAACAGCTTCTTTCTCTTTTACATTTCTTGCATAATAAAGCTCATTGAGCTATTTCATTTCAAGTCTTAGAGCATCTCCAGCAGTGAAGATACTCTTCACCGTCTTTAACCTATTAAAAAATAATATAACTTATTTATTTAATTAAAATTTAAATTATAAAAGAAAATAGCTTATTACTTGATGACAGCTGTAAGAGACCACCGAAAAACGTTTCTTAAATCTCTTAAACCACATACGTATCTTGTTTCTCTCTCTTCTTTTTCTTTTTTTTTTAATTTTTATTGCTAAAAGACCCTGCTTGCATACGCTAATGGAGATGGTCTTAGTTTTCTATTTCAATAAGGCTCTATAGAGCAAAACCCTATCTTGATTTACAAATGCTTTCAGAACCGTGACAGCTTCGGTAACAGAATTGAAAAACTAACCTGTACAGCGGGAGCGCTATCATCGATGTAAGGTGCTGCAAGACCAATGCAAACAAACCTATAGGCAAAATTATGATGATGAAAAGAAAATATGTTAAAAGTTAAAAAAAAATATCCAGAAAACCTATCCTCATCAATGAGAACTTCTTTTCAGTTCTCGAAAAAAAAAATTTATTAGTTTAACACATTTACATTTTAAAATTAAATTTTAATTTAAATAAAAACTCTGAGCCAATAAATAAGAGACAAGTGTTATGAGGGTTCTCACTGTATCTCAAATAATCCACCTCCATTGCACAAAAAGGAGGATGTCTTTAAGTTTTAAAAATATTAAAAAGGGAAAACAATAGAGATTGGGTGTCTTTGGGAAGACACTTAAGACACCCTAGATCTCCACGTGTCAATTTTTGATTGGAAGAAAACATATTTTTCTTTTTCTTTTTTTTTATTTGCCAAAACATATCTCTTTTTTATTTTTTTAAGACACTCCTTGAGAGTATGACCAATGTGGATGCTCTACCTACATTTCAATTCTCTCTCTTCTTTTTTTTTTAAAAATATTTTATTATTGATAACCCATATGAATTGCAACAGGCGGATAAAAGAGTAGTCATAAAAGAATACTCACATTCGAAAAACAGCAATCATCCAGAATTTGTAAGAAAACTCGCAACCAACAGCAGCGAGAGTCCAAACACTTAATCCCACACCGACTAGTTTAAAAGGATTGAATCTGCAAGCAATTATTGAGATATACTCAAACAAAACAAGTGACTTTTAAGAACAAGAACACACACTCATGATTCTGTTTACAACTTCACCTTTTTGACAATCCACCGAATATTGGAGAAGCCACAAGATGCCCAACCATAAACGCAGATGACAAAAGATGAAAGATTTTGGTTAAGCTAAACTCTCCTCTGTATCAAGACGAAACAAAAGTTTTAAGCCTTTGGGTAAATTTAAAACTTGGAAATCAGAGAGAAGGAGAAAACAAAAATCTTACTGAATCCCAGTTCCTGAGCATCCATTAGCAACCACACTTGCGATCACTCCTCGATCCACGTAATTGATCAGGTTAACGATACACAAGATCGCAACGAATCTACAAACAGAGAATACGTCAAGAGTTAGATCGCCAAACTAAATATAAAATTGGAATCGAGCCCACATAATTCAATTAGGGAAACCTAGACAAACCCTAAAAAAGTTTCAAAATCACGAAATTCTTGCCTTAAAACTTTTTGGAATCCTAATTTCACCCAAAACCCTAGAGACTTTATGATATCTTTCACACAACCAAGACGCTTAAATCGTTTTCACGAAACCAGAGAGAGAAATCATTATCGTCCTCATCTTAATTCGACTTCTAAAACGTAAAACACAAAAATTGATGGTTTTTTTTAAACCTTCCCGGAGTCCAAAATCGTTTTTCAGCCGTCGTCGTCGAAGCTTCTGTTAGAGCATCTCTCTGGCCAACTTTCGTCATTATCTCTCTCAGATTTCGATATCACACTCTGTCTTTCTTAGACTATGTATACAATGAGGGTGTTGAATTTGAAATTTCAACAGCTGAATTTGAAAATTCAACTGCTGAATTTGCAGACTTCTTGAGTAGACTTCAGTGGCTAATTTTGGGGAGACAAATATATTATTTAATTAGGAGACTTCGCAGAGAAGTCTTCTCTCCTCGCAGACTTCTCCGAGAAGTCTACTAATTAATTAATTCAATGTTTGGTCAACCCCAAAACTAACCCATTTTAGACTTCGTTTGGAGTGGGGAAGTCTACTTGAAAAGTCAAAATTGGTCAATTGCAAAACTAACCTCCAAGAAGTCTACTATACATTATGCAAAGTAGACTTCTCCGAGAAGTCTCGCTGACGTGGAGAAGTCTCATCCGAAAAGTACAGAAAGTACAACACAATTTTTCAATTGCAAAACTAACCTCCAAGAAGTCTACTTTTCATAGGAGACTTCTCGGAGAAGTCTACTAACTTTTTTTCAATTGCAAAAGTAACCTAAAAAGAAGACTTCATATGTTGGCTACTATAGTAAACTTCTCTGGTAGACTACTATAGCAGACTTCATCATGAAGTATACTTTTACAAAAAAAAATTAAAAACGCATTTTTATCAAATTTAAAAACGATTTTTAAACATTTTTTTTGTCTTGAGCTTGTGTTAGTAAGTGTACTTGCTTCTGTATCAGTTTTACATGATAATGTTTTTTACGTATGGTGGAATCAGATTTTTTGTTTTTTTAAGGTAGTTAGCTTATTAAGCGCAGACTTCTTAAAGAAGTCTAAGAAAGTAGTCTTCTTTGTTAGTCTCCGACATGAATTTTTTATAAAATTCATTTATCTGAAATTTGTAACAAATAAAATTGATTATTTGACTCTAGCGTTTGTGTTATTTATTGGTCTTGCTTATGTATGAGTTTGACATGTTTGTTTGTTATAGTTAAGTTTTAATTAATTTTCTTGTGTTTTTAGGCATTTAGCTTATTAGTAGCAGACTTTGTTGAGAAGTCTACTTAGTAGACTTTTTTTTCAGTCTTCGACATCAATTTTTTATAAAATTCATTTATCTGAAATTTGTAACAAATAAAAATTAATATTTGACTCTTGAGTTTGTGTTATTTATTGGTCTTTCTTATGTGTGAGTTTGCCGTGTTTGTTTATTATAGTTAAGCTTTAATTAATTTTCTTGTGTTTTTAGACATTTAGCTTATTAGTAATATACTTCTGTAGAAGTCTACTTATTCGACATTGATTTCTAATGTGGTTTGAATTTGGTTTTATAGAGAATGATTTACATACCCGCTGTTTTTGGAGAATTGGACTTACCTTGTTTGTGGTCTATTTAAGAAGTCTATTCAAGGAGTCTGAAATAGAAGTCTGCTCAAGAAGTCTACTCCGAACACTGATGTTAAGCCTTGTAATATGGGTAAAGAACCCGTGTTGTTGTTGTGCTTTATCTATTTAAGAAGTCTATTCACGAAGTCTGAAACAGAAGTCTGCTCAAGAAGTCTATTCCGAATACTGATGTTAAGCCTTGTAATATGGGTAAAGAACCTGTGTTGTTGTTGTGTTTTATCTATTTAAGAAGTCTATTCAAGAAGTCTGAAACAGAAGTCTGCTCAACATTGTACTTGACTTTGTTTGTTGTGTTTTATCTGTTTGTTGTGTTTTATCTGTTTGAGAAGTCTATTTAAGAAGTCTACGTACAATACTTAGATAAGCCTTGTTATATGGGTACATAACCTGTAATGTTGGTGTGTTTTAGCGGGTTTAAAAGAAGTCTGCTTACGAAGTCTGTTTGAGACGTCTATTTAAGAAGTCTGAAAAAGGTCTGCAAAAGAAGTCTCCATATGATACTTTAGTTAAGCCTTGTTATATGAAAGCCAAAGATGAGTCCGATGACTCGGATGTGGATTACAGTGATTACGAGAGTGAAAGAGGAGGATGAGGATGAAGCGGATATGTCTTTTGTTGATGAGGGTGAGAAAAGTTTATGTGTTAAACACTTAAACCTTGTTATATTACCTTACTTAAACCTTCTTATATTACCTAACATGTAATGTTAACTAGAACTTGTATACGTGCAACATTGTCACGATTTGGTTGTTTGTTGAAGTATATAGACAACGTTTTATTGCATCTAAATTTGTTAAGATTTTACAAAACAAATTTTACCAAAATTTACAAATAAATCTGTAACAGAATAAAAATAAAAGATAAAGATGTTTAGAATATATACTCCAATATGACTCATACGACTTATAAGTTCTAAATATCAACAAAAAAAAAGAAGCTTTTTGGATCCTATCACTTGCCATCATCTTTCCCTTTGTCCAACTGCTCAATGAGCTTCTTCTTCCATAGTCCATTTTCATCAACAACCTTATTTTCCAGAATTTGATTCAGTTCTGCAATCTCAAGCTGCAAGAAAGAAAAGGAGAGGAAATTTCAAGACTTTACTAAAGAGATGGTTCAGAATCACGCACAGTTGATGGTTCACCAAAAAGCATGGGCAAGTTTGTGACTTGAATCTGAGCTTGGTTAGCAAGTTTTGGACAGCCAATAAAACAGTACAAAGGCTGGGTTTAAAGAGAATGCAAGAGAGAAAACTTCGGGGTTTAGTTCAAGAGAATTTACCAACGATGATGAAGGAAACCTTGGCTTATACAAGTGAATCCAGTGATGATGCAGGCACAGATCCAAGGTCTTCCTGCACATGAAGCTTTTGCACCACCTCTGATTTCACCATTGTCCTGCTTTAATCTGCCCCAACAACAACAAAATCACTTTGCTTTTTTCAAAACCCACAAAATTCTCAAAGAAGAACATCAAGTGAGAAGCCATCAGTTGTAGAAGAAGCATTGACGAATCAAATGATCACACAACCTTGATATTTTTCAAAACATCTTAAGGAATTTTTCCAAAAACACATGGCCGTAATCAAAAGCAAAAGTCTTAAGGAATTTCAAGGGTTGAAAAGCAGAATCAGGAAGCAAAAATGGGTACCTAGACTGATTCAACTGCAAGGTTTACCTGGAGGCAAGCATTGGTGTTGGAGTCATCTCCACCGATAACCTCATTTTGTGGCAGCGTCATCGAGCCCAATCATTTTGATTTTGATTCCATCTTGGCAGCTCAGATCTGCGAAACTCGGCGATTCCATCTCCACCGATAACCTCATCTTGAAGACCCATCGCAATATGCAAGGATATTCACCAGAATCGCGGACAAAGAGATGCTGTGGCGGAGGCTTCTCGAGTCGCTGGAGTAAGGCAGGGACCATAGAAAAATTAGTAAATTGGTACAAGAAAAAACAAAGAAGGAAGTGTTCACATAAATCGATAATAGGGATCTCAAAGATACCTTCCAAAAGCGTGTCCAGGGACGAGAGGGCTGAGCAAAGGAGAGACAAGGGTCCATTCGAAGAATGAAGCAGAGGAGAAAACCAAGAATGCAAGCGGATTGACGCCAACAGACAACCAATCCGGAAAACCAGGCTTTCTCAAGCCGTAACAAGGAGCAGAGGTGAACAGATTAAGAGGAAAGGTGACCGGCAGCGGATCTAGATCTGGAGGAGGATTGGGAACCGGCGGTGTGGCCTCCGGTGGTGAAAGTTTTCGTCGGTGTGGCCTCCGGCGGCGAGAAAAGGAGAAGAACCTAATCGCACATCCTCTCGCGAGAAAAGAGAAGGAAAATGTATTTTTTTTTTTTTGTGAAACGAGAGAGAAATTGTATTGAACTAAAAAAAAGAGACTCCTTTCTTCCCTTCGACTTTTAGATATGTTTTCTTTGTTGTTAGATAGAAACGAAGGATTGAATAGGAAGTGGCCATGTGTAGTAGATCTAAAGCGTCGAGGATTGCTGCAACAATAAATTTAGATTTGCAACAAAATCTGCAATATTAACACAAAAACAAACAAAAAGATTAAACAAAGAAAGAAAAAGACAAAATAAAGAATGAGAATAAGAAATACAACAACGGACGGCTTACCACTACTACAATTGGCAAAAAAGAGAAGAGGGAGATGAGATTGACGGCTAGAGAGAAAGGAGAGGAGATTCATGGGGAGAGAGGAGGAAGAGGAGAGGGAGGCGCCGTTTGAGAGGGATAAATTTTCTTTTTAACAAAATTAGGTTCAATTCTCTTTATATATGAAGATAAATTTTTCGGAATAGTTAAAAATTTCGGTTAAGTAGATTTGAAGTCTACACAAGAAGTCTTCACATCCGGTTCCCGCCCATTTAGTTAAAACATTGATTTCCCGCTAGGTTTAATTTGAAATTCAGACTTCTTTTTGAAGTTTACAAACGAAGTCTTCCGATGAAGTCTCCTTAATTCTAAACCATAAATCGAAAATTTTAGATTAAAATTTATATGATACATTAATTTTGTTAGCATATTCACAATTTAGAGTTAAAATAACAAAGATATGAACCCTAAATCATGAACCGAACCATAAACTATGATTCATATAGAATTAGACCATAAACCCTAACAATCACTTTCTTATACCCTAAACTTTAAATCTCAAACCCTAACCCTTTTGAACCATATACTCATGAAACTTATAAATTGATTCATTTTTAATATATTTTATTTTATATTGATGTGAATTGTATATGTTTTGTTTATGTATATAATTTTTTTATCAAAATATTTTTTATAATTAAAATTTAAAATTTAGTTATTTAGTAGACTTCTTTAGCAGACTTCATAGGGTTTTATTGGTTTCTAACCTAATTTGACTTTGTTGATTTAAATTGATTCATTTGTATGCAATTTTATTTTTTATATATGAAAATGTATATGTTTTGTTTATGTATACCAAATTTTTATCAAATTAATTTTTATGATTTTTATAATTAAATTTTAATAAATAATTACGGAGTAGACTTCTTTAGAAGTCTACAAACGAAGTTTGCTTTAGAAGTCTACGTATGGTTGTATTGGTTTCTAACCTAATTCGTCTTTGTTGTTTTAAATTGAATCATTAGTATGAAATTTTGTTTTTTTAAAGATGTAAAATGTATATGTTTAGTTTATGTATACAAATTTTTTATCAAATTATTTTTTATGATTTTTATAATTAAAATTTAATAAATAATTACAGAAGTAAAGAAGTCTACAAACGAAGTCTGCTTTATGAGTAAGCAGACTTCCGCGGGTTAAAACTGTCATTGTGACGAACATTTTTTGTTTGCTCATAAGGGAGGGAGTTGTAATTTCACTACCCCTATGAGTTACTTTTGCCAAACATGCAATAAGGGGTTTACTTTTGTAAACAAAATCAAATAATAGGTCATTTTCATCAATTCCCCCTTTATTTTTTAAGAATCAAAATCTGATCGATTAACTTGACACATTCATGATCATATTAATTACAAACTTTAATACATCAAGCTTTATATAATAAAATATGTTAGTTAACATAGTAATTTATGGTTTAGAAATTGTAACGAATTGTGTTGTGTTAATTCAAAAGGAAGTTGATTGTTTTATAAGAAATTTTATCCAAATTTTTTGGCACTTTTGTTTGGAAATATACCTAAAGATATACTCCCTCTATTTTTTTCTGGTTTTTATTTTTGTTTCACAAATATAGATTTTCAAGTTTTATTAGTTAATAATGATGAATTGTAAATTTTAAGAAAAATAAATAAGTTTATTAAATTATTATTGGTTTAAAGGTGTAGGAAATTATTAATCAAAAATTAAAATGATGCATTTATAGTCAATTTTTAATTTATTTTATTAATATGTGTGAAATTTTCAAAACATCTATCAATTAGAAACAGAGCAGTATATGATATACCATCTGTTGAACATTTTATATCCTACTTCCATAAGTTGGAACAATATGTATAATGTACACTTATATACCTTTTTGGTTTTTAATGTGATTTTTTTTGATAAGTAAAGAGTAAATTTGGTTTAGAGATAGATTATATGAAAAAATAGGGAATAAACTATGACAACATTAGTTAGAAGAAAACATCATAAGGGTACCGGCATAAAATATTTTAACATCCAAATTACAGTCCATGCCATCGTATATGCGCATAGGACTTGGCATAAATGGGAGAACAGTTTCTGCAAAGACGTAATTAATTGACATAGAACTGGTAGGATTTGACAGTTGTTAATTAATTGGGGAGGGGGGGACAGCTTCTGCGCGTAGGACTAGCCGGATTTAACTATCATTAATTGACGTAATTAATGAAGGAAAATCGCGTGAAAAAGTATGCATATTCGATAAATAGCATCTTTGTTACGTTACATTTTAAAATTTAAGTTAGACTGTTATTTGTGTATATTGCTTTGATCTGTTTTTGTTTGTTAAATTAAATTATGTATACGTTAATCGTCTTTCTCTGTTTTTTTTTGTTAATTGCCCTTTAATTGTTCGATATCTGAACAAAGAGTTCTTTACAATTTTAACTAATATATATATACATTTACAAATTAAAATACAAAACTAATTCATAAGCTAATATTACTCTATAACTATGTATACATACATATAATATTAGACATCTATATATATAGTGATGTAAACATCAGTACCACTCCAACCGTACAAGAGGAGAGAAGCTGCATTAGAGTCAATCCGGAGCGAAACAAGCTTGCACCCGAGGTGGAACCAGTTGCCGAGTTTGGATCCAAATGTCAAGCCGAGGCTTACAAATGGATTGTGACCATTTGTACTCTTTTTCTTTATCCGTGGTTTTATCCCAATGAGTTTTCCAGAAAAGGTTTTAACGAGGCAAATTGGTTCACATGTTTTAACCCCATTCCGATCTCCATTGGACCCGATGTAGACCTACAATCACTCATCGAGTCATTCTGGCGAAACCATGATGAACCAAGCAACAAGTCAAGTGGAATGAGATCAAGTCGAGCTCATATGACAAAGTTATCCAACTTGCAAAACGGGTGATGCCAAATTACTCAGGTCAGATATACGTGCATTAATTGGAGGATTAAGACCGAACCAGGAGGAACCAAGTCGTAAATCAACTTGTTTTGGAGACTCAACTCATCAGAGAATCATGCCGAAGTGGAATCAGCTCAAGCCGAGCTTATATGAAGAATTTATTCAACTTCTAAACCGGAGGAGTCTCAGTTCGCCTTATTTGGAGGCTCACGAGTTTAATGAGTTACAAACGAGACTTTGGCGACCAAGAGAGACATCTGAGCATTCAAGAGAGACATCCCACTATCCAAGAGAGTCAGCTAGAAACTTTCCATACACCAGCACCCACAGGATCAGGCGGATCCTATTGTTTACAAACTTTTCATATCCATAAGCATTCACACTTGGAGTAATAAAAGATCAACGACCATTTATACCAGCTGATCTCGACCCTCCATCTAATATAGAAGATCCTAGACGTCCATGCCACCATGAAGACCTAGAGAGCTTCACTTTCTCCTCAAGTTTTACCCTAGCCGCATCGCCTTTAATGCCTAACGGCTAAAAGATCGACCAAGGAGATCAGATCACGATTTGCTCAATTTATTGCTTTCTCTTTTCATAGTTGTTACCTTAAGCTTATGTTTATGTCGAGCATTATATAAGCTCTTTTCATTCACCTATTGTAGACACGCTTTTTATCAATAGAAATCCCTTTGTTTGCTTCAAAAGAATTGTCTTTGAATCAATCTTGTTCCTGCGAGTTTTTAAGTGTTTGTGGAATCAAACTCTTGAATTTTCGTGTTGTTTCTTACTGTCCTCGCGAGAAATAGCCCTTGTAAGTTAGAAACATAAACCGATGGTTGTGGATTCAATCAACAAACCGGTTACTCATCATCTTCATCGGCTCCATATCGCGGCTAAGTCTTGAATCAAGGGTGTAAGACTTTGGTGGATTCCGAATCTTGTGTCATATAGAAATATAAAGAGATAATATTTTATTTAGAAATCTACATATTAAATTACCGAACTAATTTATAAGACAATAATACTATAAAAAAATATATACATACATATCGTATTGTGGATGTATATATATTCAAATATAAAAATATAAGGATTGCATTTAATTTTTCCTCTAATACAATAAGATGTATACATATATATTATATTGTGGATGTCTATATATACAAATATATGAGTTGCGTTTAATTTCCAGCAACTTCCCAAAACACGGGGGGATGACATCAAGCAGCCGGAGAGAGAGCTTTGAGCACAACACCAATCGTGTTGAATTTGAAATACGAGTTCATTCGGTCTCCTACCGGCTCTTGCCCGTCAGCAAAATCGGTTCAGGGAATTTGTTATTAGTCATAACCCTGCAAATCTGTTATAGATTAGAATATATGCCAATATGCCATATTGTAGAGTATAAATAAAAATAAAAATCTATACATATATATGTTATGAGTATAATTGAATAATTGTTTTCAAATAAAAGAACAACTGAACTTCCGAATGTTGTATTTGAAGCACTACAAGTTTAGCCAAAAATTCATAGACTAGATGAATTAAGTTTAAAAGAAATATTGAACCCACACTTTAGGTGAATCTTCCTAATGTTGTATTTGAAGCATACAACTTCAATTATATATTCACTTATACCAAGTGATTCCGAAACCAATTATCTATGAAAACCAATTATTATTTTTAGATGTTTTTATACAGAGATTGAAGGCATGTGAGACATATAATATCGTCGAACGAACAGAAACAATCGCCGATTTGTCCTAAGCGAGTATATATATAGCGTACGGTCGTCGTTTGTGATGACTTTCTGTCGGTGTTTTGTGAAGAGCGGTCCTGAGTTTGGAATTGATCTTGAGATTCTAGACTACTAAAGAAGAAGATTATACAGAAAAGACGAGAGAAAACGGTGCAGAGTGACAATTATTAGTTTAGTTGGAGGGTATAGTTGAATTGGACATGTTGTCATCCTCGTTTGCCAGGAACAAATAAAATAATATGAAATATTCAGATTGTTTTGTACGGGCGCTTGGGGGAAATTGCTCATTTAATTCCACAAGTATTTGCAATCGGCAATTTTATTCCTCAAGTATAGCTTGCGCAGATTAATTCCTCAAGTTTGAGTTGACTGGGCAAATTTAGGCATGACAAAGTCAACGTTAACAAAGAAAACGGAAACGTTATCGTTGACTTTGTATCTCAGTCCAATTTTGCAAAGTCAACTAAAACTTGGGGAATTAATTTGCCAAATTGAAAGTTGGGGAATTAATATGCACAACTAGAAAAACTTGAGGAATTAAATGATCATTTTTTATTTAGAAAATTATGATTATTTTCATAAATCATGATTATTTGTAGAATACCATCAAATACCTTTTTTAAGAAATATTTTTTTTATTATATTATGTTTCTGTTGTTATGAATAAAATTAAAAATTATGTGTATTTAATTTCGGTGATTTTTTTTACTGACAATTTTATTGGTTATCAACCAATGATTATTCTCCTATCATACAGTCATTGGTATAGTCACTCTATTAGAGAAAAAAAAATTCCATCAAATTCACTTATTTTCATCTATCTTTCTCAATATATGATAATATCCCTGAAAATATAGGGACATAATTCACGTTCTGTCTCGTATTCATCCTGAATTTCGCATAAGATTACCTTTTCCGTTAAAAGAATTCTCAATCAGCACCATTTATTTTATTCAAACAGGTACGAAAAATAATGGGTAGAAGATCATATACCTTAATTACCTGTTAAAAAAATATATTTATTAATTTTCTTAAAATCTTCCGATTTTTCCCGAAGAAGTTATCCAAAATATATGTTTTGAAGTTGATCTTTACCCGTATTACTGAGAGTTTGAGAAGAGATTTGGGTAAGAAAATTTTCCAAATCCATTTCGTTTTTATCGGATTCCCGTATTTCCAATTCTCATCACGAGTTTTGAAAATTTTAAGGACACATATATCTGCTTAAGTTATTTGTTTTTAGAAAGTTATGTATACTGATTTTGTAATTTTGATTAAATATCAATAAAATTTTAGATATAAAATATAATATAATAAAAACAATATTTTTTAAAAAAGTTTGATGGTATTCTGCAAATAATCATAATTTATAAAAATAATCAAAATTTTCTAATAAAAACGATCATTTAATTCCCCAAGTTTTTCTAATTATGCAGATTAATTCCCCAACTTTCAATTTGAAAAATTAATTCCCCAAGTTTGAGTTGACTTTGCAAAATTAGACTGAGAAAAGTCAACAATAACGTTTTTATTTTCTCCGTTAACGTTGACTTTTTTCATGCCTAAATTTGCGCAGTCAACTCAAACTTGGGGAATTAATCTGCGCAAGTGATACTTCAGAAATAAAAGTGTCGATTGCTAATAGTTGGGGAATTAAATGAGCAATTTCCCGGCGCTTGGGGGTAAATTTTTTTTTTTTGTTAAAGGATTTTCATTTAACTAGAATTTAAAGAGTTGCACAAAATATGCTTACATAAGAAGGCAAAAACAACTAAAAGAAACAAAGGAGAAAGAGGAGGAAAGAGGAGATAATAATCCCGCTAAGTAGAAATCGTATACGTTCATAGAAGTAGATTAACTCATTCTGGAGACCATATTGCTTGGAGGGTGTCTCCACACTTTAAACCTCTTAGTTGCAAGGCTATAGATTTATAGCAAACCACGCTTAAACTCCATCGGATTAGAAGAGATGGCGGGATGGTTAAACCCGAATGATATCGTCTATTCCGTTCAGCCCAGATTTCATTCATACACGCTTGCCATCCTTGGAGGACAGCCAGATTTGCAAAGCCCGTTGGTGTTGACGAAGGTAGCCACTGTAGTATATCATCCCATGTAGTTGGACCAAGTGACAGATTTTGTTTTTGCAAGATCGCTAGCCACACTTGTTTAGAGTAGTTGCATTGAAAAAACAAGTGGTTACGTGATTCATTGAACGAGTCGCATAGAAGACATGTCAATTCCACGTCCATTCCCCAAGCAGAGATTCTGTCAAACGTGTGGTTACGGTTTAGTATGAACAGCCATGATGAGATTGAGTGTCGAGGAATCGCTGCCTTATGCCAAATGAGGGAGTGCCAGGATACAGTAGGTTTCTTGACCCGAATAGAGTTCCATATCTCGTTTGAATTAAACTTAGCCTTTTCAATATCATCCACCATCCAAACAGTCTTGTCGCCAGCGTTTGAAGGAGTGATAGATGTGATGAACGAAATCAGATCAAGTTGGATGTCAGAGCGAGGTTCGGGTAGATTCCATTCACCTGAAACAATGCTATCTTTAACCAGAGAAAATAATGAATTCCCAACCTTGTAGGACCCTGCTCCCCGAGTAGATGAATTAGAGATCCGAAATGGTGTCCAAGGATCCCACCAAAAGAAAGTTTCATCCCCATTTCCGATCGGAACTCTTATAAAAGACATAGCTTTGTGTCCCAGCTTCAACAAATTTCTAAACATCCATGAGCTCGTCGTGTTTTTCTCTTTTAAAGCCCAAAAACATTTGTTTGAGAGATAACGATTTCTGATCCAGGCTACCCATATAGACCCTGATCGAAAGAAAAGCATCCATATGAGTTTAAGGGAACAAGTTTCATTCCAAGAGGACCATGATTTGAGGCCTAGGCCTCCTTCTGATTTTGCGAAAGAAACTTCAGACAAAGCCACTTTCACTCCTCCAGAAGTGTCCAAAGAACCTTGCCATAAATAAGAACTTGTGAGGCTATTTATCTTCCTTAGAACCTGTTTCGGAAGAATAAAAGCTCCTGTCCAGAGACCCACTATACCAGCAATAACTGAGGAGATTAGCTGCAATCTGCCCGCTATGCTCAATTTCCTATGCATCCAACCACTTAATTTCAATCTGATTTTTGTCAAGAGGGGGTCACAGTCCTTGACCTGTCTCTTATACACATCTAGATGTGTATAAGAGACAGCCTCCCGAATTATCCAAAGAACCTTGCCATAAATAAGAACTTGTGAGGCTATTTATCTTCCTTAGAACCTGTTTCGGAAGAATAAAAGCTCCTGTCCAGAGACCCACTATACCAGCAATAACTGAGGAGATTAGCTGCAATCTGCCCGCTATGCTCAATTTCCTATGCATCCAACCACTTAATTTCAATCTGATTTTTGTCAAGAGGGGGTCACAGTCCTTGACTGAAAGTTTGGTTGAACACAGAGGAAGCCCCAAATAGCAAACTGGTAAGGAGCAAGGAGAAAGAGAAACCTCTGATTGATCCGATTTAGAATATCAACATGGATGCCTGCACAGAACATTGACGTTTTAGAGATGTTTACAGAGAGGCCCGACATCTTTTCGAACTGCGACAACACCGTGAAAACACCTGCCAAAGACAATTCTGTCCCATCCAGAAAAATCAGAAGGCCATATGCAAATGATAGGTGTGTTAGAGGTAAATTCTCACAGCCAGGGTGAAAACTAAAATTCCCATCAGTTGCCGCCTTGTTTAGCATCAGTGAAAGAAGGTTCATTACCATCACAAATAGGATTGGGGAAAGTGGATCCCCTTGCCTTAGACCTGTGAAGCCCTTGAAATAACCCGATGAGACTCCATTTATACTCAAAGAGAAAGATGGAGAACAAACACAGGCTCTTATCCAATTATGGAAAGAGATAGGGACATGATAGGCTTGGAGGACAGATAAAAGAAAGTCCCACCTGAAGGAGTCAAACGCTTTTGAAATGTCGACTTTGACAGAGATTCTAGGCGTTTTTGATTCCAAGTGGTATCCTTGTAGAAATTCAGAGGCTAGCAGAACGTTTTCCATCAGAAGGTGATCCTTTATGAAAGCTGTTTTGTTTGGCAAAATAATAGCCGGAAGGATCTTCTTTAGTCTATCTTAAAGAATTCTAGAGATGACCTTGTAAACCGTGTTTAAGCTTGATATTGGCCTAAAATCCTTTAGATGTTCCGCTTCTTGATGCTTTGGAATCAAGACCAGAGAAGTAGCGTTTAGGGATGCATGCATGATTGCTGAGAAGAAGAATCTTTGGACTGCTGATGTCAATTCTGCCCCCACAATGTCCCAAGTTGCTCTGAAAAACTCCACCAGGAACCCATCCGGTCCTGGTGTTTTGTTGAGAGGGAGGCGCATAAGGGCATTCTTTATCTCTTCGGCACTAACATGTGCAGTAAGGATTAATTCCAGAAACTCTGTACAAAAAGAATGCATTAGTCTCTTTAGGAACGCCGGGAGGAAGGGACAAAAATCGCCTTTGATTGGGCATAAGAACTCTGAGAAGTAAGCTTCAGCGACCGTATGGACCTCCTCGAGCGAGATTGTTTTAGAACCATCTGGTTTGAGGAGGTACTTAATAGCATTCATAGCATTCATAGCATTTCTAGCCTTGGTGACCATGAAGAAAAACCTTGAATTTTGATCTCCTTCTGCATACCATATAACACGGGAACGCTGTTTGAAAAAGCTTTCCTCCGCCAAGCATAACGATTGCCAAACAAACAAAGCTGATTTTTCATGCAGAATGTTTGTTGAGCTCGGGTCATTCAGCGTTTTGAATTGACATTTTGTCAAAATATTATGTGATTCGAAAACTCTTTTTCTCAATATCACTGAAGTTTTCTTTGAACAGAGTTTTCAATGGCCTCTTGATGTTCTTGAGCTTGAAACAGAACTCGCTAAGAGAAGAAGCTGTTATACCAAAAGTTTCCCAAGCTTCTTTTATCCTTGTCGAAAAATCAGGATGCTTTACCAAAAGATTAAGAATTTGAAGGGGCGTGAGCCAAAGGTTGGAGGCAGAGAACTTAGCTTGATATTACATGGCGCATGATCTGAGAATTTTGGAGCCTCGAAGGAGCAATGGCTAGAGGGATAAGAAATGATCCAGTTTGCATTTACTAAACAACGATCTAGTTTTTTCCCCACCGGGTCAATGTGACGTTTGTTTGTACAGGTGAAACGCGGGCCTTGGGATGGAAGGTCGAACAAACTTGAGTGGGATAAGCACTCGCCAAAGGATCTCATAGCCGACGTGGAAGAGATGAATGAAGGGTTTGAAGATTATGCCGGATGGAGTATCTCATTAAAATCTCCACATACGATCCACGACCTTGAGTTCAGATTGAAATCCACACTAGTGTCGCTGAGTGATAGCCATAAACTATGCTTTTCAACTAGTTCGTTGGATGCATAAATAGCCGTATACACAAAAGCATTTGCATCCTCGAGAAAAATTTCACAGGTTATGGATTGTTGGTCGTAAAAAAGATGGTTTATGGAAATTGAGGACTTGAAAATAATCCAAATCCTTCCCATATCCGAATGCTGGTAGTTAGATATAATAGACCAGTCAGAGCCAATACAAGACAAGATCTTGTTCATGTTTGGCTCCTTAACATGCGTTTCCAAGAGTGCCCCAAAAGATACTTGCCTTGAATGTAACCATTGTTGAAGCGAGCGATGCTTAGTGGTGTCGTTAATACCTCGCACGTTCCAAAAAAACGTATTACACATGAAGGATTTATATGTTGTGACCCCCCTATATCCAGGGGATTGCCACCGCCTGAAGACGGAGAGTTCCGACTATACATCTTTCTCTTTTTCTTTTTACTTTGTTGCCTTTGAGATGAATTGGATGAAGGTGAATGAGCATCATGTGGGGAAAATTGATCAGTCTTTATCACCATTGCCAAATCCAATCCTTCATTCACTGAAATATTTTCCAGCTGGAGCAGGTTGAAAGGGTTCGAAGTGTTTAGAATGGGTGCATGACTAGTGGAAGCATTTAAAGATTTGGCTGCCACTGTATTTGTTGCTTTAGTGAAAAAAGATAAATCCACGGCTTGAGGGCTTGCCGTCTCTTCTAGAGCAAGAACGACTTCTGAACTCTTGAATACCGGAACAAAACTCTCTTCTATAGAAAGAGAGCATCCAGGGGAGCCTGTAGCTATGGTTTGAGCCTTAGATGAAAATACATGAGCTTTCTCCCCAGAGATTCCAGCTTGAGGCTGAGGTTGGAGAAATGTCGGAGCAGAGGTTGAAAGAGCAGCTTGTTGAGAATTTGCTACCTTTTTCTCAACTGCTTTGTCTTGCACTCTGCCATTAAATTTGACTTGATATATCCCTGTTGATTTCCTCTGCTTTTGGGGCTGCTCTCTAGGAGGAGCTTTCGGGCATAGAGAAGCCTTGTGTCCTATATCATTGCAGCTGGAACATAGAGGAGGAAGCCAAGGATATGTTACCATAAGCTGTTCCACTTGTCCATCCTCCCTTTCAATCTCGACGGTTTTCGGGAGCGGTTCGGTTAAGTCTACAATAACCTTTATTTCTGTGGATGTTATCGATGTAAAAGGCTTTGCATCGACAATGACTCCAATCGGTTTTGCGATGAAGCTCATGCCTTCATCTGTAAGCAAAACGAAGGGCACTTTGTGGATTGTAGCCCAAACAGGTGCCTTTTGTAGAGAAGGAGGGTCAAGACTGAAAGAAGATTTCCACTCAGTAATAAAAAAGGTGAGTCACCGACTCTCCATAGCTCATGATTTAGGATTTTGTTCCTCATTGCCGCAGATGTAATATAGAAGAGGAAAGCGTTGTGTGTGAGGTTGTGGATGGTTACTCGACGATCCTTGCCCCACAAATAGTTTAGAACGGCCCCAATTTTGCCATAAGATGGGGAGTTTCCATTGAGCTCCTCGTTCAAAAACCACATTAGGAATTCTCAAATGTACGAGTGACCTCTGCGGAGATTTTGGGAAATTTGTTACTCGATTTGAACCTTGTAGCCCAATTGAAATTTGTACTCAGGGGAGACGCAGATTTTGAGTTCTTTGTTTCGCCTGGATTTGAAAAGTTTTTGCCATCGGGTAACGCCGACTTTTCAGGAAGAGTAGCAGAAGAAACTGTGGCTAAAGGAGGCGAGGCTGGAGGAGCCTCGGGTGGATCGGAGATCTCGTGAGAACCTCGCTCCAAAGACGAGCTGTTAGCCCCTGAAACGAGCATGACAATATCAGTGAGAGAGGGGGAAGAAGGTGAAGTCGACGATGCGAGCAGATGGAGCAGATCCGGGGGAGCCAGCGGTGGCGGATTCGGAGCCGGAAGATCAGACATCGGGAAAATTGTGGCCAGATCCGATCGAAAAAGTCTCTCTCTCTCTCTCTCTCTTCAAAATTGGGGGTAAATTATTTTGATGTTTGAAATTTTAAATGAATGTGTTGTTTGTTTAATTTTGGTCCCCTTTTGGGTTCTTTAATTAATTGTTTCATAAATAAATTGGTTACAAGAAAAGTAGAGAAAGTTCTTTTTGGCGGCAACAACACTCTTCAAAGCGAGACAACAAGAAAAACGCAGCTTTGAGGGAAAGCAATCACAAGAGGGTGTTAAATATACGCATTTGAGAGAGTTACAACGAACCAATATAATGTTATGTATCACTACACTTTTACCCATGGACCATATACGTAGCCAATTTCGATTGATATATTTTTGTATTGTTTAGTATTGTTCTTTTTCCAATTCGAGTTACATATATATAACCTAACTTATTTTAGATGATCAAGTTGGATGTCAAAAAAAAGATGATATCAAGGTATACCCGACATGAAATCACTACAAGAAAAAATGAATATTGTTACATTTATTTTTGTCACAATATATAAATATTTCGTCACAAAATTTATATTGTGACAAAATTATCACAAATTTGAGAAAGTCACAATAAAATCGTCATAAATCCATTTCAGTCACAAAAACGTCACAAGTTGTGGTGACGATTAACAACGGTAACAATTCGTCACCAGTTGTGATGACATTAAAACAGTCACAAAAACGACACAATTCGTGGCCAAAATACTGTCAAAACTATGTCACATACTGTGACAAAAAATTATCACTGTTATAAACCATTGAGGTTTGGATGTCCATAACCGGCTCAGTCCATAAGGCCCAATTCGTGGTCTAGTCTCGGCGTGAAGACCAAGTCCCATTAGAGATAGGATTTCCTTTTGCTAATAGGATTAGTAGAAGTTTTTCTATTTCATGTATGAGTAGTAAAAAGACTATTTCCTTTTGTCTCCTTTGTGTAATCACTATAAATATAGACCATTGGTCTCATCAATAATACAACACAATTCATTAGATTCATAACACGTTATCAGCACGAGCTTGCTCTGATAAACCCTAGCCACCGAAAAAAAAATATAAAAAACCCTAAAAGCCGCCGTCCGCCATTAGCCACCGAGAAGCAACCACCGCCGTTCAAAGCCGAGTAGGCGCGTGATCCAATCCGTAGCACGCAGCCGCCGTCCGTCCGTAGCTGTGCAATCCATGCGTGATTTTACCGAGGTTTTTTAGCTCCTGGTCCATACCAGTTCAACCCCAAAAGGAGATCAAGGTAAAACCCTAAATTAAGAACAAAGAAAATCGAATTGGATCTTAATAAACCTAAACCCTAAAAACCGATTCTCTTATAAACTTGTTTGGTCTTGTTAAAACCTATACTTGAATTTGAATCTAAACTAAAGACAAGACCTAAAATCGGTTTGTGTGTTTAAACTTGTTTGATCTCATTAAAACCTAAAATCGAATTAAACCTAAGAAAAGATAAAACCCTAAAACTCGGATTGCTTGTTGAACTTGCTTGCATGATTGAAACCGATTCCTTAGCTTGATTGTTTGATGTTTAAAATTGCATGATAATATTACCTATTAAAATCGGATTTGGTACCAAATAGAAATCGCATGCTAAGGTTGTTTAATCATGAAAGTCGGATATTAGTTTTAAGTTTTTAGGTTACTAGATTGATTTTTTCTTGTTGCATGATCAAAGCATAAAATCAAAACCTGAAAAAAATAGAAATCGCCAAGTTCTAGTTTTCCCTTTTAGAAAAGGAAAGTTTAAGAATATCCTTATCCCTTTGCATGATTATCCTTTTATTGTTTAAACATATTTGTTTTAGGATTAATTTTGCATAAAGAATAAGTTAAAATAAAATCTGATAAAAGTATTGAATAAAATCGAATTATATGATTGAATGAATGCTTGCTTGAAATCGCTTGCATGATTGTTTGATTATTTGAAATCTAAAAATCGGATGCATAAAATCGGCCATCATTCTAAGGCCATGATTTTATTAAAAGCCCTAAGAGAAGGTTGATGCATATTTTTAGATGTCTGAAGTTAACAACTCAGATTACCCGGTCCTAAGTCTCTCCGGAGATGATATCCTAGAATGGGCAATGAGCACTAGATACGCTCTGCAAACTAGGGGACTCGGAAGATGCATCACATATGACAATCATGAATTAGAAAGCCAAAGGCAAAGAGCCATAACAATTATGCGCTTCCATCTCACTGAAGAACTGAGAGACCAGTACCAAGATGTTAAGGACCCTTTTGTTCTTTGGACAAAGTTGGGTGAAAGGTATTCAATGGTACTGTGGCGAAACTCCATGGAAGGATGGGAGACTCTCGGTTTCCGGGATTTTGAATCCGCGGATGAATACAACTCTGTCCTAATGAAAATCGTCCATGGCCTACAGCTATGTGGCGAAGTGGTAACAGATGAGGATCTTTTACAAAAGACCATCTCTACATTCCATTCAAAGGAATTGATTTTATCACTTAAGGCCAAAAGTTTCACAAACTATAATGACCTATTTCATTACCTCAGAAGAGGACAGAGGACAAAAGAAATTATCAGTAGATTTGATGAACTGATAAAAAGACGCAGTGAGATGGAGACTCCTCAAACATACGATGAGGAGGAAGCCTCGGACTGTGAGGGTAGTTCAAAAGTTGACTAAAATGAACATGAGACTTCCGATTGCTTAAAATGATTTTAGACTTTGAGTTCTATTTGCTTTGTTGCTTTTATGTTTACTTTGCTTTGGTTTTATGTCTTTGGATTTGTTTGGCATTAAACTACTTTGAGTTTATTTTATTGTTATTATCTTGTTTGATTCTTGCTTGATAATATGAATGTTTTATTGCTTGTTTTATTGCAAGTATAAAATCTCGACCAAAAGGCATTGCCTAAAAGGGCATGAATTTCTCACCCATACAAAGCCCATTGAGTTATAAGAATGGTTTTCAAATAGAAACAATTGGCAAAAGGAAATGAAAATTCCTTAAGATCGCCTAAGGCATCAAAAGAAAATGGTCGAGACTATACTCTACTGATCTAGACTATGCCAAAGATCAGTATGATAGAGGCAAAAGCCATGGTAACCACAATTGGTATACCCCACGAAATTTACACTATATGGCATGACTGGACTTGCCATCCAAGTCCAAAACTTGATGCAAAGATTGATCATGAAAACGGCACAAAGAGTTATCCCATAGAATCTCACGTTGTGTTACATGTGCACAAGGGAAACTCATCAGATTTATTGTCTCAAGCATCACGAAATTATAGTATATTCATGAGGGGGAGTGAGGACAAACCCGTGGTCCATGACTATACTACAATTTCGATGATCATAAGAAGACTTGACCGAGTTTTATAAAGTCATTACCTATAAGGTTTAGACCCTAAAAGTTTATCAGCTTGGAGACATCACAAGTTTTACATGTATATAAGATCAATATGCATCAGTCCATATAATTGAGCATAGATATTCCCATCTTAGATTGAATACGGGTCATGAGCCAGACATATACCATCTTAAGAGATTTTGAATAAAACCACCACATACATATGTGCCGTCTAAGATGGAATCTCATAAGGAGATTGGAGATTGGGAATATATATATGTTGGATAAGAAATGTTTCTCCTACGAATTTTTAAAGAAACCTTTGAGCCAAATATGGGTGATCTAATTAGTGGCCAAGGAACACGGATTACATGAGTTTTTAAGGGAATCCGAATATCCAACATTATAAGGAGAAACGTAATAAGCTGATAAGAGAAATGAAATGGTATCAACCATCGGTGTCTTGGCAAGATCCTCGGACTAAAAAAAGATTTAAGGACGTCCAAATACAAAGATCATATAAAGCTAGCATAATTAGATGCCAGACACATTGACCCGAAAAGAAAAGAATGACTAAGTCATATCAGCTTAAGCACCACAAAATTGATGTCTTAGAGACACAATCAAGTTGCTACGGAGTCTATACAAGATAGACCAATAAGTTCCATAAGATAAGAAACCTCGGAAAAGGGTGCATAATATAAATCCGGGTTTTATTAAGGAAACCAGACCAGACATAGAGATATAAAGGCTGGCCAGCTGAACATCTAAAGTACCAAACCATGTAGCTTGGGACGCCAAGCTGCAAGATAATAAAGGTCCTGGATTATGAAATCTCAGATCGATCAAATCATGTCTGGATCAAAATAGGAACTACATAAGAGTGTTAACACCAAAATGTATAAGAAAGCGCGTACAAGATAGTAGCACTTGAACAATAAAAAAACAAGCGAGGATCAGAACCCACGAATAAGAATGCATTCATAAGATAAAAGGAAACGTGGGATTATGAAAGTGATAGGCGTATCAGATGATTAAACCAGTGGATAAATAAGTCTTGTGAAGAAAAGAAAATCGTGAGACCACATGATCTAAAGTGTTCATGTTTTACAAGAATTTCGAGATAGCTTGGTTACATAAGGATACTCACAGAGACTAAGGAATAAATTATAAGGAGATATACTCCAAACGTGGTGGGTGCTGCTACAAACTCGAAAGTTTATGATGTCTGGACACATAAGAAAGAAATCAAATTGATATAGTAAGCAGCCTATGGTCCACTGGATAACGAAATAGAGCTGAAAGATAAAAGAAGTTCTCGAGACCAGCATTGTATTAAGCTGAATAAATCGCTCTATGGATTGAAACAATAGACTAAGCGAGTACTTAGTGAAAGAGGGCTATAAAGACGACTCCATGCATATTCATAAAGAAATTCGATAAGGGATTCGTAATTATCGCGAAAAGGTACTCAAGCGATTTAATATGGACCAGGCTTACCCACTTACTAGCCCAATGATGGTGAGAAGCTTTGGCCTGGACAACGATACATTCGGTCCAGTAAAGAAGGACGAAAAGGTCCTTGGTACCGAAGTGCCATATCTCAGTGCTATAGGAGCGTTAATGTACTTGGCTAGTCACACTAGGCCGGACATATGCTTTGCCGTGAACCTCCTTTCAAGATTCAGTTCTTGTCCGACCCAGAGGCACTGGAATGGGATCAAACATATATTTCGTTACCTGAAAGGGACGAAAGACATGGGTCTATTTTATACTAACCTTAACAAAGAAGGATTAGTTGGTTTTGCTGATGCAGGTTACCTTTCGGATCCACACAATGGTCAATGACTCAACACATTAGACGAGATTGTGGGATGACAGAAGGGAAAGAAGAACCGACCAGCATGTACTAAGACAATGCTGCATGCATAGCTCAGTTGAAGGATGGATACATTAAAGGAGATCGGACGAAGCACATATTGCCAAAGTTCTTTTTCACTCACGACCTACAGAAGGCCGGTGAACTCCAGGTGCTCTAAGTCCGCTCAAGTGACAACTCAGCCGACCTCTTCACAAATCCTTTGTTTGCAAACCTCCACGCTCAAGAAGCTTATGCATCAGATTGGCATGCGCCGATTGAAGGACCTTCAGTGATGTTCATTTCAGGGGGAGTAATACGTGTTGTACTCTTTTTCCTTCACTAAGGTTTTGTCCCACTGGGTTTTCCTTGGTAAGGTTTTAATGAGGCAGCATTCCCCAAGCGTATTACTGAGATCCCATCATCATCACATACGGTTATGTCATCCAAGGGGGAGTGTTATAAACCATTGAGGTTTGGATGTCCATAACCGGCTCAGTCCATAAGGCCCAATTCGTGGTCTAGTCTCGGCGTGAAGACCAAGTCCCATTAGAGATAGGATTTCCTTTTGCTAATAGGATTAGTAGAAGTTTTTCTATTTCATGTATGAGTAGTAAAAAGACTATTTCCTTTTGTCTCCTTTGTGTAATCACTATAAATATAGACCATTGGTCTCATCAATAATACAACACAACTCATTAGATTCCTAACAATCACATATTTGTCACAAGTTATTACTATATTTAAGTCACTAATCCGTTATAAATTGCGACCAAAATAATATCACAAACTTCGTCATAGTTAGTGACTGCATAGTCTGCATTATAGTCGCAATATTATGACCTTTTTTTTTATTGAAATCATTACAAATCGTTACAAATTGTTATAATTTTTTTTAAAAAAATTAAAAACTATGAAATTTAGTCTCAAACGGTTACCAAATGTTTTTAATTAATTGTAATCACATTTTCTTAAAAAATATCATTATATAATAAAATATTAACAATAATAAACAAACGATAATATTATTTAACAAACTAAACAATACTAAAGATAAATATAAACTATAATAACTAGACTACGTAATCGGTTTTGGTATTCTGAATTGCAAAAGACTCGATATTTTTTTTCCATAGACTCAACAAGTCTTTTCTGAATTTGCAGATTTTCTTCAGAACTCTGCTTTAGTTCAGTTTCCAGAGGCATGCCTTCAATATTCTTTAACTCTGGACGAACAAGTTTCTTCAGCTAAAATGAGAAAATTCCACTTGGTAGGTAGAAAGAAGAGTCGAAACCTATAATCTACCTGCAAAAACAAACCACATTTGAATAACAGAAAGACAGAGAGAAACGGAAAAGAGCATAAGATATTAAGATACAACTCTGAAAACTAAACCAAATCAACATTTAGAATCATTCCGGATTCTATTGTCTCTCTAGTTTATCCAAGCTCGCCAACATAAGAAACAAAAGTGTGAAACTCAAATTGACAAAACTAGATTCTTGAAGAATAAGATAATTACTCTAAGTCTAAGTTATGTTCTTTTCCTGAATAGAAACAATATATCACATTTTCTCTCAGTTTCTTTTTTATTACCATTAGATATCAAAATCAAAGCTAACCAGCAAATTTATAAGCATAACAGGTGAATGATCCAATAGAAAGATGGAAGAATCAAACATCAAACGAATATAAATTGACAATTTCAAATTAGTCCTCCAACAAGGTCCAAGCTATATCTAAACCAATAAAAGTCAAACTTTCGTCACACCTTCTAGTAACCAATTCAAAATCCACACAATTATTCACGCGCATTGCTTCAGGGCAAACATCTCAGTCAATAATTTCCATAAATGCTTCTCAATCCCAGAAAACAAAAAATTCAGCACAGAAGGAGATCAAATGGAATTGAAATATGAATTAGATTTTTCACAACTCAAACCAAATCGGATCCCTTCTTAAGCTAATTCATCATCCGCATAAACAATTAAAAAGCCCAGAAAAAATGGAACCTGGAAAAAATTTCTACTTGGAATCGGATCCCATAGACCACAAGAGTTTCCGCTATCAACGGAACATGTGAGGGGGCGGTGGGCGGTTCCGGTGAAACTTTGCTTTGCCGTCTTTATCGTTAAAGGAGGCTCGGAGAGAAGAGAAGTGGAACAAGGAAGAGAATACGAGGAAGAGAAGGGATAAGTGACACGAGGAAGAGTAATCTCCATCAGAGAGAAAGAAAAGCAGAGAAAAGAAGGAGTGAGATTTGGCCACATCATCGATCCGAAAGGTCTCTTCGCATTGGTTCTCCATTTTTCTTTAGTTTTAATGAATAATGTTTTACATTTTGGGGTTTATGAGTTGTTTATTTTTCAACTAACTTAAATTTGGTACTTTAAAATTTTAAGAGATTTATAATGATAACTTTTCTATTTATTCTAAAAATACTAATTTATACTATTAATATTTCCTAAATCTAAGAACAAAATATTTTGTAGTTTTGAAACTATATATTCGGAATAACACTTATAGATAATAAATTGGCCAAATTCTATATCAAATGTTTTGTAAGTATTGTGATATCACCTTAAACTTTAAATAAAAGATTCACTAACTTTTTTTTTTTTTGTAATGTTTTTATTCTATTTTATGTTCTTAGCATAAATAATAATTTGTTGTATTGTTTTCCTTTTTTAATTAATAAATAGAAAAAACATCTTATATATGTGAATTCATAAACCCTTATAAACCAAAATTTCATGAAATCATAAAACAATATTATATTCTGTTGTTAATAGACTTAGAAAAAAAATATTTCAAAATCTTTACCCTATATTCTTATACCCTAAACTCCAAACCATATGCCACAAACTCTAAATCGAAGACTCAATAGCTTTTTCTTCTTATTTTGTATTGTGTAATAGTTTTTTAATTCTATTTTATGTCCTTCAAATGAAATAAGAATTTGTTGTATTTTTTTTCTAATTGAAAAATAGAAAAAAAATATCTTATAAGTATGAATCTCTATACCCTAAATCAAACACTTATTAATCCACAAAAATATCATATTTATATTGTTAATAAAAGTAGAAAAAGTAAATTATATTTCAAACCCGGTATCTTATACCCTAAATCCTATGCTCTAAACTCTAAATCCAAGATCATGACTTTTCTTTTTATTTTGTAAATTTTAATTTTTGGTTGTGTATTGATGTTAAACACTTAACACCAAATCCAATTCATGTTACTTGTGAAAAAATAATACTGCAACACTAAGATTATTGACATTTTATTCAAGATACCAATTTCTAAATTGACCTAAATACTATCTATAGAAGTAGAAACCTATATTTAATCTCGCCAAATTATTCCAGAGTGAATCCACATAGAATCACTAGCA
Source organism: Alliaria petiolata (assembly GCA_020283515.1). Classification (NCBI taxonomy): domain Eukaryota; kingdom Viridiplantae; phylum Streptophyta; class Magnoliopsida; order Brassicales; family Brassicaceae; genus Alliaria; species Alliaria petiolata. The sequence continues at coordinate 429,452,532 of JAHZTW010000001.1, forward strand.
AAAGCATTATGTCAAGACGCAAACAAAACAAAACTTAAAAATAACAGAGATCTCGAGTGCTTACACCAAGGAACAATTTAACTCTAGATTAACTTTTTTTTTAAAATTCAGAATTATGTAGAATTACCTTCCAATGAGACATTTGAAATGAAAGATAAATCAATCACTCTAGTAAAAGGGAAGTGACGAAAGAAAGTTTCCTGTTACTATGTATTTTTGGAGTTTTTTTTCCAGAATTGAAGCTATTCTCTTATTTAATTTTTGATTCATGTGCTTTTAATTTTGTCACAAAGTAGTAATAATTATGTCATAATATATGATCAGACGCAAATGTCACTAAAACAGTGACTAATTGTGACGAGATAGTTACAAAACATATGTAACTATGAGTGACTTAAGTTTATTCACCAAAATAGTATAATTTAGCTACCATATTTGGTCTCAAATCTGTAACAATATATGTGACTATATATTTTGTAACAAATTTGTCACGATTAGTGACAAAAGTTTGTTATGTTCATTTCGGTCACAATATTATGACGAAATGGTAACACTTTAATGACTAAATAACTTCGTCACGGTTTCGTATGTAAATCATTACAATATTGTTACAAAACAATTAGTCACAATTTTTTTGTAACAATATTCAGTTTTTTTTGTAGTGAATGCAAGTGCTAGGATAATAACACTATTTTGAAACAGATGTTGATGAGATAATACTATAAGAAAAGATTCTCAAACCTAGTTGTTAGGTGAGCAAACACACAAATACGTATAACAATCAACACTGTTAGTTCTTTAGATATTGGAAATTTAATCCAAGCACAAAAAATATATTTTTAAAGAATACAACACAATTATTCTTGTAACCGTTGTTAAATTTGACGTTGAATGGTCAACGAGAAAACCATGCGATGATTCAATTTCGTCCAAGATTTGTGAATTTGTCAGTGGGACTTTAGTAACTAACTGTAATGTTGAAGATGATGTAATGACGTTTATTAATAGTTATAACTATAAGAGAAACTACTATTTAAATTAATAATTTACATAATTTGATATGATATGAAAGTTAATATAAGCTTATTAATAACTTGCAATAATAAGTTTTAAAAGATGTTGGATTTTTATTTGTAATATATATATATATATATATATATATATATAATATCTAAATTCATATTTTGGTTTGTTTAATTCTTTCAAAATACATTATTTCATTAGTGTAGTAATATCAAGTAATGAAAGGTGATTTTTGAAGGAGACAATCAGGATCTCATAAATCTATTGAATAGAACGACCATCAATTTTGGGGTATTCAATTGGATTCGCGAACTTCGATTTTGGAAAGACAAGTTTGAAAGCATAGAATTCAAATGGATCAATCGTGAAGCAAACATTAGAGCTTACGTCCTTGCAAAAGCTTCAGTTTGGAATGATTTCTCTTATTGTTTTTATTTTTATGTTCCACATATTATAACATATGTTTTACACTTAGATTACTGTAATTCGTTATCTAATTAATGAAAGTCAGGTGTTAAATATACACATTTGGGAGAGTTACAACGAGCCAATATAATGTTATGTATCACTACATACGTGGCCAATTTCGATTGATATATTTTTGTATTGTTTAGTATTGTTTTCTTTCCAATTCGAGCTACATATATATAACCTAACTTATTTTAGATGATCAAGGTTGATGTCAAAAAAAGATGATATCAAGGTATAACCGACATGAAAAGTAAGTGCTAGGATAATAACACTATTTTGAAACAGATGTTGATGAGAGAATACTATAAGAAAAGATTCTCAAACCTAGTTGTTAGGTGAGCAAACACACAAATATATATAACAATCAACACTGTTAGTTCTTTAGATATTGGAAATTTAATCCAAGCACAAAAAATATATTTTTAAAGAATACAACACAATTATTCTTGTAACCGTTGTTAAATTTGACGTTGAATGGTCAACGAGAAAACCATGCGATGATTCAATTTCGTCCAAGATTTGTGTATTTGTCTGTGGGACTTTAGTAACTAACTGTAATGTTGAAGATGATGTAATGACGTTTATTAATAGTTATAACTATAAGAGAAACTACTATTTAAATTAATAATTTACATAATTTGATATGATATGAAAGTTAATATAAGCTTATTAATAACTTGCAATAATAAGTTTTAAAAGATGTTGGATTTTTATTTGTAATATATATATATATATATATATATATATATAATATCTAAATTCATATTTTGGTTTGTTTAATTCTTTCAAAATACATTATTTCATTAGTGTAGTAATATCAAGTAATGAAATGTGATTTTTGAAGGAGACAATCAGGATCTCATAAATCTATTGAATAGAATGACCATCAATTTTGGGGTATTCAATTGGATTCGCGAACTTCGATTTTGGAAAGACAAGTTTGAAAGCATAGAATTCAAATGGATCAATCGTGAAGCAAACATTAGAGCTTACGTCCTTGCAAAAGCTTCAGTTTGGAATGATTTCTCTTATTGTTTTTATTTTTATGTTCCACATATTATAACATATGTTTTACACTTAGATTACTGTAATTCGTTATCTAATTAATGAAAGTCAGGTGTTAAATATACACATTTGGGAGAGTTACAACGAGCCAATATAATGTTATGTATCACTACATACGTGGCCAATTTCGATTGATATATTTTTGTATTGTTTAGTATTGTTTTCTTTCCAATTCGAGCTACATATATATAACCTAACTTATTTTAGATGATCAAGGTTGATGTCAAAAAAAGATGATATCAAGGTATAACCGACATGAAAAGTAAGTGCTAGGATAATAACACTATTTTGAAACAGATGTTGATGAGAGAATACTATAAGAAAAGATTCTCAAACCTAGTTGTTAGGTGAGCAAACACACAAATATATATAACAATCAACACTGTTAGTTCTTTAGATATTGGAAATTTAATCCAAGCACAAAAAATATATTTTTAAAGAATACAACACAATTATTCTTGTAACCGTTGTTAAATTTGACGTTGAATGGTCAACGAGAAAACCATGCGATGATTCAATTTCGTCCAAGATTTGTGAATTTGTCAGTGGGACTTTAGTAACTAACTGTAATGTTGAAGATGATGTAATGACGTTTATTAATAGTTATAACTATAAGAGAAACTACTATTTAAATTAATAATTTACATAATTTGATATGATATGAAAGTTAATATAAGCTTATTAATAACTTGCAATAATAAGTTTTAAAAGATGTTGGATTTTTATTTGTAATATATATATATATATATATATATATATATAATATCTAAATTCATATTTTGGTTTGTTTAATTCTTTCAAAATACATTATTTCATTAGTATAGTAATATCAAGTAATGAAAGGTGATTTTTGAAGGAGACAATCAGGATCTCATAAATCTATTGAATAGAACAACCATCAATTTTGGGGTATTCAATTGGATTCGCGAACTTCGATTTTGGAAAGACAAGTTTGAAAGCATAGAATTCAAATGGATCAATCGTGAAGCAAACATTAGAGCTTACGTCCTTGCAAAAGCTTCAGTTTGGAATGATTTCTCTTATTTTTTTTATTTTTATGTTCCACATATTATAACATATGTTTTACACTTAGATTACTGTAATTCGTTATCTAATTAATGAAAGTCAGATGTTTAAAAAAAAAAACATTAGGTTAAATTTACTTCTTAAGTTTTAGTTATTTATTTTTAGTTAAAATACAAAAAAATGCTTATACTGTTATACATATATATTGTAATCAAGAGGCTCAATTTTGAGTGTGTTCACATATCATAATGAATCTTTACCAAGGAATCCAAACTATATACGTTCACAAAAAAAAAAAATTCAAACTATACACATATGAAAAAAGGGAAAATGTGTGAGTATTATTATTATAAATCTTTTGCTCATGATCTAACACACATAAAATATACATAATCAATATTAGTTACCTTTTTATTTTGTTTGTGGGAATACACTTCACATGTCCAACTTTGAGTTTGCAACAATCAACGGTCTCCCCTCAGCATCCTACGAATCCAAAAATGAAAAAATAATGTGAGATTTTCATGGGTTAACTTTCAACAATAATATGATTGTATATATATTTTTTTTCTTTTCTAACTTGCAAAATTTACCTTCTCATATTCATCTTTAAATGCCAACTTATCAACTAGATAAGGACAAATCACAATATTTCTCTTGTAAAACATCATTAGAGGAAAAAAATTATTTGTGTAAATTGCTTTTATGCTCTGTATGTGTTGCTACATACAAAAGAAATTTTGTTAGTAAACAACAAACTTTGAGATGAACAAAGCATATAAACAAAGAGGGAAAAAATACAAACAAAATATTTTTAGATTTCTTGCATAGTAGAATGTATTTCTCTCCATCTCAAGCTTTTTCAGCATGATGAGTTTGTCAAAACTCATTTTCTTAACATACTCATCACCTTTAGTATATACATAATTGGTCTTCATAACCCACAATTTACATTGTTTATGACTAGGACTTTAGAAAGAAAAAAACTCATCTCCTTAAAGTCATGGGAATGAAACAAAGAAAGCAAATACAAATAGGAAAAGTTTACCCACTGACCATGATTTTCTTATTTGGTAAATAGAGATTCTTCACCACACCAGATATGAAGGATTCAAAGAAGTCATCATCTTTTTGAGATGGGAAAGAACCAAAAGTTTGAGCTACTTTCAAAGAAAACGAAAGTCTGGAATTAGAACATATTTTGGAGTTAGCAAAAAAAAGCGAAGCATGAGCAGAGACTCTTCTCGCTGAAGAAATTGATTGAACTTTAGCACAAAACTTTTTTTTTTTAGTTTCAGAATTGGAGGTGGAAGCAAGTTTCAAATAACTGATGCCATTGAAAATCCAAAATATGCGGAAGAAGAAGATGTTGATGATGAACAATGATCTAGAGAGCAGATTAAGAAGATAATATCTTTTATCATTTGATTTTTTTTTTTTTTTGCAAAAAACTCATTAAATTGATGTAAACCCTCATCACTCATGGAATCACTTTCGTGTAATTTACCTTTATACTCTTTATGTAGTGCTACATACATTCGAAATTTTTTTTGTTAATAAACAACAAACTTTTAAAATATAAAAAATACAATTTTTGTCCATGATTAAACACACATAAAACATATATAATAAAGAATAATTACCTTTATTTTGTTTATGGGAATACACTCCACATGTCCAACTTTGAGTTTGCAACAAGCAATAGTCTCATCATCATCATCCTACGAATAAAAAAAAGTGCACAAAATATATATGTATTTTTTTATTTCAACTATAACTAAAAAACTAAAAAACATTTTAATAGAAAAAATGAAAACAAAAATCTACATTTTCCTCTTCCTCAATTAATTTACAAAACAAATCATATTTTATTTAATCTATTTATAAGCAAATTAAAGAATTCAAATTCTCTCAAACATATTTGAAAGTTTTTTTGTTTTTTTTTTCTCTGAACTTTTTTATATTGATGAACTTAGATAGTCAAAGTGTAATACATTAGAAAGTACATATGGTACATAATTGAGTGATTGATGAGCTTGATCACTGACTGGTGTAATGTTTAGGGTTAGGATGGTTCAATTTGCAAACAGGGAAGTGGTTGAGGTTGTGAGTACTTTAGGTCTCGACGACTACAAGCAGGAGCTCAAGGTGGAGATGGGCTTGAAGATTCGCTGTGAATGCTACGTTCTTAGTATCTTTTGTTGGAAGAAAAAAATGGATTTTTGTGGCGATCTCTCTGTATTTTTGTTTTTGTTTGTTTTAATTAGTAGTTTGCTTTGGAAAGTTTGTTTAGTTTGAGTTTTAATGATAAAAGCAAAGATCTTTTGGTATGGATGTAGGTTCTAAGAGATGAGCCGTCATGTTTCCTTGTCGTGATTTCCATTGGATTTTAACTTCTTCAAATCTTCTCATCCAATGTCATATGTCTCAAGACCAACTTAACATTCCAAAATGCAGAGTTGTTTTGTTTATTATCTCCACCAGCTCTTTACAATCTCCTTCAAAAATAACCTTCTTCATCCACTTACTCCAACATGATTGCATTGCCATCAATAAAGCTTGAGCTTCACTTTTTAGAGCATTTAAGACTGGTGTGTAGTTTCTCTCTGTCCTGCACTTATAAAATGGCCCTGTATATTATGCAAAATCCATCCTGCTTTGGCATTTTGTCATCTTCTAAACGAGCCATCATAGTTGCATTTTATCCAATCAATTGGTGGTCTTGTCCATCTTTCTTGTTTATTTGTGTAGACTGGAGCATTGTCGGATGATCGGTGCTCTATTTGAGTTATATGATCTTGTGCATCGATGCAATCCTTTGCATCTTCTTTTGCTAATTGCAGTGTTTTTTTTTTTCCAAGGGATCTGCTTCTGTTGATGTATCAACACGTTTCTACTCTTCCACAAAATCCAAATTGCCATTTGATGAATCTCATGAGGAATGTTATTGCGTTCCATAAATATTGCTTGCAACCCATCATTTACAGAAACTGCTGAATCATAGACAATCTGATGAGTATTCCGATGCTCTCCAAATGGATTGTGCATATAAGCACTAGAAGAATAAGTGTTGAAATGATTCATCCTGATCTGCACATTTGTAAGAACTATTATCCGATCTAAAGAAAGAATAAGAGTTTGTGGGGGAAAAGAGTAAGTCTTTATTGATTTAAGCCGGAGCTCGGAGAAGTTACAACGGTGGTTAGGTCGCCGGAATAAGAACGCCGACCTAAGCCTTTTGAAAGTAAATCGAGATCTAAAGCTCAGCCGTGAGAGGAGTTTGCCTTCGGTCTCGAGAGTAAAGTTGTGGATCCCTTGAATGAATGAGGTCACCACTTATTTATAATAGGTCTAAGTCGGCCAACCGAACTCCTTCCTTTTCGAAGAAAAAGGAAATCTTTCTTTTTCTTCGGGCTCAATCCTTATCCTCAAGGGAAAGTTTCCCCTTTTCTTTGGGAAGACTAACCCTATCGTCGGACTCTTTCCGAGGGCGGCGCCGACCTAACTTGTTGGTCGTCTAATGGGCCCGACGTCGTCTTCTTAATGGGCCGAGCTGGATTTAGGAAGGACTTTTTAGAGGGGTGCTAAGCCCATCTCTAACAATTAGTCCCCCCCCCCAGTTCGGCGAGCGTAGAACAATGAGCTCGGAGAACTTAAGGAGAAAACTCAGTTCGGCATAAATACAGGTCGGGTTATGTTGACCCTTGTTATTATGTCAAGGTGGATCTTTATGAGGGAAAAGATCGCCAAAAACCGGGCTGAAATGACATCGTTTTACAGCCCTAAAGTGGGGCCCAGAGATTCTAGGGTTTTCCTGAGTAGAAGGCGGGATAGTTTCCTAATAGATTTAATCCGGGAAATCCGAAGAGTCAAAAGTAATGATGACCTTTGATAACCGTTCTCATTTCTCTATAAATTGGAGAAGCCGCTCTTATTTCTTCACTTCTCCAACTCGCGAAAGAAAACAAAGGTTCGCTCTCTCTCTCTCTTAATTTTTTTTCTCCGCTCTAGATAGTCAAAACACCGTAGTTTTAGGATTTTGGGCGTGATTTTACCGATCTGCTCTAGATCCGCCGCCTGTGTTCTTCGTGTTCTTCGTTTCTCCTTCAAACGAATCGTTCAAGAATTCGATAATTAATGGGTTTGATCCGAAGGAATTCGAGGGTTAAAGCGCAACTAGTTTCCTCGAGCTCGGAGGAAATGTCAGTTCCAATAATCTCGGATCGGATTTCGCCTGATAATTCTTCAGAGTTCGACGAAGAGTTCGCTAACGAAACGGGATATTCCCGTGCTCAATTGAAACTCCTGAACCAGCAGGCTGCAGTCAAAAGGTTCGAGGCAGCGCAGCTCGGTGCGAGCCGTCGTGACGATGCCGAAGCATCCTCAGCTCGGCAACCCTTCATTATTCCTTAGTTAATCGATGAGCTCGATGGATTTGAAGGCGGTAACGATTTGAGTCCTGATGATAAGGATATCGTCGCAGAAGCAGAGGCTCGAGCTGCGGCTGGTCCTGGCTGCAACACGGAGTTCGGTGATTATGGAATCATCGATCCCAGGACGAGGGAAGAGACCGAGGTGCAAAAAGGGAGATCTAAGAAGAAGAAGAAGAAGGTCCTGCTTGCTTCAGACAATCGATGGGGCGTGATTCCGACCCAGTCGACTGCAAAGTATTTGCTGGCGCTGACGTTAAGTTCATGGTTCCGGCTCCCTCTGAATGTCCCTGGGATGTTCCTGCGGGCTGGATCTGCCTCTACGAGTGCTTCTTCACGCACTTCCACCTGTGGTTTCCGCTTCCTCGCCTCCTGTTTGAATTCTGCAACGCACGGGGAATGTCGATCTCCCAAATGGGTCACGGTGGTATCAAGAATTTGGTCGCGCTCTGGGTGATGGCGTTTGAGAACGGGATCACTTTTAACTGCCACATATTTGAGGAGCTGACCACTCTTAAAAAGATGCCTGGAACGAAGTCGTATGGGTCGTTTTATGCGTCCATGAGGCCGAAATATAATATTATGTCTGGAGGATTCATCAGTAAAATCGGAGACTGGAGGGATTATTATTTCTTTGTTTACGTCGACGAGCATTCGATGGCTGATCCCGACATTTTTGTCGAGAGTCGTTGGAAAAGAGAGCTCGGTAGAATTTTAGTTCGTCTGCGCTTTTTTGATTTTCGTATCTTAGCTAGTGACCTACCTGGTTTTTCCCTTTTGCAGGTCAAGAAGGTCCGTCAAGCGCCCGGAAGGACGAGCTGGCCGCGCCACGGCCGAACCAGACGATCAGTGGCCGCGCCACGGCCAGTCACTCGTGCGGCCAGGCCACTCGCGGATTCCCGAGCCCATTTGAAGCCCAACTTAAACCCGCAGCCGTCTTATGCGAGCCTAGTCCTAATCCACGACCTAGGGCACTTGAAGACCTATATATACTCGTCGTTTAGGGTTTTATATCATATCAGCTTTCATTCCAAATACTCTAAGTTATAGATTTCTCTTTGGCGGCCGCGAATCTTTGATTCGTGGTCTTCACTTTGTTCTTTGAGGGAGATTGATTTGTTCTTGAACCCTCTTTTATTTCAATCGATTTATACAAGTTATGCATTCATCAATCACGTTTTCTACTTCTTCTTTTATGTCTGAGTAGTTTACTTTCGTTGGGTGTTCTTTAAGGGGATCTATGGGGAATTTCATTAACTGTTGTTAAACCGATTGTTTAGGCCGAAGATTAGGATTTTCTGTCTCACCTTATTCGTTCTTATTGCATGAGTCTAGCGTCATGAACTATATTCTGATCGCAGGGTCTTGAGAGCGACGAATGTCCTGAATCTCAGATCTAGACCAAAATAGGGTAGAGAGCATCCTTTAAAAGATGTCTGAATGTTTATTGTCCCGATCCTATTGCGTGTTCGTCTAGTACGCAGGATATGAAAGTATACCTGTGGAATGGAAGTTCGCAGATCGACCTAGTTTGATAAAGTTAGGTTGTTAAAACCAGTGAATCAGTTTGGGGAAAATCGCCTAGTCTCGCTTGCTTAACTTTTGTGTGTTTGATTTATAGTTAGAACCCCATAGATTTCCCGAGAAGATTCCTAACGTGCTCGCCCCACTTGCTTTTAAATCGAGATTTACGCACTTCCATACTTTACTTTTTCTGCACTGCTTACCTGATTTCCTTTTTACAAGTTTTTAGGTTTATTTTCCTTTTCCCGTTGGTTATAGAAAAGGCTGACAACCTTCTCTATATAAGGCGTGGTACTGCTTTATTTATTTTCTGCAAGAATCGTGACACTTACCCCCAAACTCCAATTCTCTGCGTCTTTGGTTGCCCTGATTCTTCTGTTTTGCAGTTGACCTCCTCCATGTGGATCGATACTCTAAGTATTACAACGCACTCTGTGCACTTGCAGCTTAGGGTCCTACAAATTCAAAGCCTGACGAGTCCCCAAAGAAATTCTCCAAACTCGGACGACTATTTAGACCCCATCAGAGCCGAGCTGAGCTAATCTCTCGCACGGTCATATTCACACTTGTCTCTAAAAGCCGAAATCCGTTTCGCAAATTCCTAAGTCATGTAAACATTTAATAAGCCGAGCTGTTCAAACTCTCGCACGTTTACATTCGAATTTAGGAAAATCCGATTCATACAAACAACTTAAAGCCGATATCGCATCGCACGATTGTATTCGAACTCCTATATACTTATAATCACTAAGCAATTTTTAGATCGGAAATACAATTCAGATTTAATAAAAGCCGAAAATCAACAAAATTGTACAAAAGCCCTTTCGTGCAAACATAAAGAAACGCATTTTTATGCCCAGTTCGGGTCGTCGGAGTTCAAAAAAGGAAAGAAGAAAATACAAAGTAAAAACAAAATAAACAAGGAAAGATCAACCCTCAATATCGATATCCTCGTCTTCATCTCTTTACTCGGTCGTCAACTTGAGCGAACTTCACAATAGCCGCGTTCTCAACCCGAGGCTCGGGAGATTTAAGCTTAGAGGCTACGTCAGGAGTAACGGCATACGTGTTGGTGCCGAGCTCATTCACGCCTATGGATCGGGCGTCAGGATCGTCGCGAGGATGACGCAGAGCCAGCTCGGGAGCATCAAATTCGTCTTCAGTAAAGACGATCTCGTCGAAAGCATTAGCCTTCGCTTCTCATTCAGCTATCGAATTCTTGTACGATTCGTTTGAAGGAGAAACGAAGAACACGGGCGGCGGATCTAGAGCAGATCGGTAAAATCACGCCGAAAATCCTAAAACTACGGTGTTTTGACTATCTAGAGCGGAGAAAATAAATTAAGAGAGAGAGAGAGAGCGAACCTTTGATTTCTTTCGCGAGTTGAAGAAGTGAAGAAATAAGAGCGGCTTCTCCGATTTATAGAGAAATGAGAACGGTTATCGAGGGTCATCATTACTTTTGACTCTTCGGATTCCCGGATTAAATCTATTAAGAAACTATCCCGCCTTCTGCTCAGGAAAACCCTAGAATCTCTGGGCCCCACTTTAGGGCGGCAAAACGATGTCATTTCATGCCGGTTTTTGGCGATCTTTTCCCTCATAAAGATCCACCTTGACATTATAACAAGGGTCAACATAACCCGACCTGGATTTATGCCGAACTGAGTTTTCTCCTTGAGTTCTCCGAGCTCATTGTTCTACGCTCGCCGAACTGGGGGGGGGGGGATGATAGGGCTCAGGTTTTACCCAAATAATCAACTACTGCAAGTGCACAGCAATGCAGTTGAAGTATAAGGGGTATCGAATCCTCAGGGAAGTAGATGCTACACTAATGGTTTCTAGGTTTAGATTATGCTAGGCGATTTATATGAAATTAAAACTAAGCAATTAAATAAGCAGTAAATCGGATTAAGATGGATTAAAGTTCAGGAGACGAAGCGCTAGGGAAGGATAATTATCAGGTTGAATCCAAGAATGTAGAATCTAACCTTATTAGGGATTTATTAATAACCGTCTAGAACACGAAACTCTAAGTTAAAACCAATCAACTCTCGTTGCAGAAGTTATCTATGCCTAGATTCCTAAATTCCAAATCTCTTTGCGAATTTAAACAATTAAGGCAAGCAATAAGAACAGGTTCGATTTGTTCACAAAATACCTAAACCAAATATCTTTCCGAATAGATATTTTGCTCACCTAGGATTAGTTCAAGTTATTAATAATGCTCTCGCATCTATTAAACAACCTAAGGTTTGATTTCTAAGTGATCAATTCAGAGAATCAAGTTAAGCACAAATCAAGGTGAAGATCCAATTGATTTCCCTAATAATTCTAGTGATTCTACAAACTCTTCATCAAACCCTAAATCATCCTAACCTAACTAGCAAACTACTCAGACATAATTATGCTAACACAAAACATGGCTGAATAATATTGCATTAAAGAATAGAGAATGATACAGGGGTTCGAAATCTGGCTCAGATGAGTTAGAATTGTCTCCCCAAAAGCTCAGGATCAATCTCACTCTAAGTCTCAAAAAGAGAAAATAATGATAAGGTATTAGGCTAAACAATGCCTGAAAACTATTTATAGAAGGGGACTTTTCGTCCAAGGGCAGACTTATAATTCTTCAGAACTTGAGTGATTTCCTTTTTCTGATGGAATTGGGGAAACTTGGCCGACCTTCCTTGGTGTCGATCGACACTGATGGTGTCGATCGACACTCAGCACGTAAATCCAACCTCTTGACTTCATCACTTCGGCTGCTTCTCCAAAATGCTCCAAAATGTTCCATAATCTCCCATTTAGCTCCAAATGCCCTCCATCCTGTAAAGACTCTAAAAAGACTCCAAAACTAGCAAAAGACTCTATAAAAACACTTATATCATGGCTTAAAACGGGTAAAAACCATGATATATCAACTCCCCCAGACTTAGCCTTTGCTTGCCCTCAAGCAAAATAGAAACTTAGACTGAAGTAGAAGTTTGAAAACAGGAACTTCCGAGTACTTCTTCAAAACGCCACATCGATTAACACTTCTTGAATCCACATGATATTAGAGCCAACCTTAGGAAATGTTCAATGTACTTATCACAAGCTTAGGAATCTCCCAGTTCAAATCCAGATCCTTTCCTTGGTAAAAGATTCGAACTCTAACATCGGTAATGCCATAGACCTTTTCTGATTTTTTTCCCTTCCTTAGTACCAAAACAAGATATTCTCATACAGCTCCCCTATTTTCTCTTCCCTTAGTCAACTTCTGCCCATTTTCAGGGTTATCTAAGATCTTTTCATTGACTCTTCTTATTCTTTTTGGGATCTCTGGAATAGTGCTACTCTCTACTTGTGTTCCTTGTGAGGAGACGTGTTCAAGAGCATCACTAATATTGTTCCTTGTGAGGAGACATGCTCATGACAAAGGCACTATTCCAGACTTAGACTCTTTTTCTTTCTTTTCTTTTCTCTTAAGGGAAAATCAAGCAGAGACTGCAATTGCCTATCTGTTCGGACTGAAAGAGGAATCAAGATCTGCGCATACCTAGTTCTTTGTAAGGGGATCTGAACTCGCCCTGTTAGACTGATTCCACTTGTAGCTTTCTACTTAGTAAGTCCTGCAATCAACTCTCATAACAATGGTTCTTCAAGTGTCAACTTCCTGTGGTTAGTTTCTAGAAAAACTGAAAATTCCAACTAATTTTGACTCCATAAAACAAATTTTTGAAAACTTTTGACTCAAGACTCAACTGACTCTCAAAACAAAACACAAGATTAGCAACCACCTCCCCCAGACTTGAATAACACTATCCCCAGTGTTACTAAGAATGAGTTTGGATAGAAAAAATTCGTACCAAACTGTTGCAACAAAGAGAAAAAAAATTGGATTACCTGACTTCTGCGCGTAGCGTCGATCGACACAGATGGTGTCCATCGTTGCTGTGATAGATGGCCGTGTCGATCGACACTGGATGGTGTCGATCGACACTCTGTCCGAAGACAGAGTTCAGCCAATCGAACATGAATGTTGTTAAGTCAGATTGTTGTTAGAATCTTCCAAGCTGTTAGAAACCTCAACAAAAAGGGTTAAAAGCACAAGATAATCCAATAAGCTCAATAAATGCAACAAGTTTGAAACAAAGTACTGAAGCAAATGCAGACTCAAGAGAAAAAGAAAAACTGACTCAAATTACTAAAAAGGATGGAAGAGTCACTCGTCGTCATCAGCATGTGGTGGAGAGGAACGTGGTGGTGTGGGCGGTCGAACGCAGGTAGACACAGAGGCAATGGCGTTCCAGATGGCCTGGAATCTCTGAACCACATATCTCTGAAATGCAGCCTGCTCCATAGGAATCTCAGGAGCGTCTGGAAGGTGATGTGGTCCAATAGGCTCTAAAGGGGCCTGTGCTTTGCGCCTATAACAAGAAGGTCGTGGTGCATCCTCAGCTGGTCGGGAGGAAGTGCCTCTGCATCTGGCAATGGGAGCAGTCCTAATCTTGTTCATACTGGGGTGAAAGGCGAGGCGCTGAGGATCGCTGGTAATGTGAGTGAGATCCCTGTCAGGTAACTGTACCAAACCCACTCTCTGCTCATCGCTGAATGCCCACAGTCTCTCTCCTGTCACCCAGTGAGTCCTCTTCAAGTACTCCATATCAACCAGGACACGCGATGTAACAATGGAGCAGGTAGAAGTGTCTATCCCGCAGTGCTGGAAGATAGGTGTAAGAAGACTCCCGATAGTCTCTGGCTTTGCCTTCGTTCCACTGAAAGACTTCATCTTCAAGGAAGCAAAGTGATGAGCAAATACCGCGCCAAGGTTCGCGCTAAGTGGCGCGTCTGTATCCTCATAAATCTCAGACCAAAGACCGCGGTAAAGCAGAACCAACTCAGACACTCGCATCTTTCCTGGCTCGTGCTTACATAGAAGTGTAGTAGCAAACAGTCGAACCAAGTAGCTGATATATCATGGTTTTTACCCATTTTAGGACCTTGATATAAGTGTTTTTATAGAGTCTTTTGTTAGTTTTAGAGTCCTATTAGAGTCTTTACAGGTTCAGGTACGTTTTGAGCATAATTGGAGATTTTGGAGCATTGTGGAGCATTGTGGAAGAAGCTGCTGAAGAGATGAAGTTGTGATGAACAGTGTCGATCGACACTGTTGGTGTCGATCGACACCAAGTTTTCCAGTTTCCAGAATCGAAAAGTTTCCATATTTTGAAGAAAAGGAAATCTCCAAAACTTTTCCCAATCTTCCAAGGAATTGAAGATTCGTACCTAGGCCTATAAATATAGTTTTTCAGCCATTGTTTAGGCATATTATATTCTCATACTTTAAGAACAATAGAAGTTTANGGAGCAGCACTATTCCAAGACTTAAAAGAATAAGAAAAAGTCAATGAAAAGATCTGTAGAACACCCAGAAAATGGGCAGCAGTTGACTAAGGGAAGAGAAAATAGGAGAGTTGTAGAAAGTATATCTTGTTCAGGCACTAAGGAAGGGAAAGAATCAGAAAAGTTCTTTAGCATTACCAATGTTAGAGTTCGAAATTTTACCAAGGAAAGGGTCTGGATTCAACTGGTGGATTGCTAAGCTTGTGGTAAGTACACTGAACATTTCCTAAGGTTGGCTCTATAACATGTGGATTCAAGAGTGTTAACATATGTGGCGTTCTGAAGGTTAGCTGGATCTTTCGGTTTTCAAACCTCGACTCTATACTTGGTTTCTGTTTTGCTTGAGGGCAAGCAAAGGCTAAGTTTGGGGGAGTTGATATATCATAGTTTTTACCCATTTTAGGACCATGATATAAGTGTTTTTATAGAGTCTTTTGTTAGTTTTAGAGTCCTATTAGAGTCTTTACAGGTTCAGGTACGTTTTGAGCATAATTGGAGATTTTGGAGCATTTTGGAGCATTGTGGAAGAAGCTGCTGAAGAGATGAATTTGTGATGAACAGTGTCGATGAACAGTGTCGATCGACACTGTTGGTGTCGATCGACACCAAGTTTTCCAGTTTCCAGAATCGAGAAGTTTCCATATTTTAAAGAAAAGGAAATCTCCAAAACTTTTCCTAATCTTCCAAGGAATTGAAGATTCGTACCTAGGCCTATAAATATAGTTTTTCAGCCATTGTTTAGGCATATTATATTCTCATACTTTAAGAACAATAGAAGTTTAGTTTTTTAGAGAGAAGAATTTGTCTCCTTCAGAGCAAATTTGGAACTCATTTATTTCTATTGAATTCTTTTATGCTTTCTATTCAAGTTATGATTTGTGTTTCATTAATCATGTCTGAGTAGTCTGCTTGTTAGGTTTAGGGTTTTTCAAAGGTGATTATGAATTGTTAGGTTGAATTAAATTGTTAGGATAAAATCATTAGAGTTCTTCATCTGGATTTGTGTTTAATGCTGATTTTAGCTTCGCGACCTAGAATCTGATCTTAGGTTAATTGGTAGACACGAGAGTGTTATTGATTGCCTGAACTAATGTTAGATGAGCAAAATACCTATTCGCAAAGAGATTTGGTTTAGGATTTTGTGAACAATTGAACCTGATATTAATGCTTGTCTGAATTGTTTGAATTCGCAAAGAGATTTGGTTTTCTGGAATTTAGGCATAGATAATCTTCTCAGCGAGAGTTGGTTGATTTTACATTAGTGTTTCAAGTTCAAGAACAGTGCTTAATAATTCCTAACTTTCGCCTAGACCTAGAATTTGGATCACCTGAGAATTTCCCTGAACCTAGCATTCGTCTCCTGAATTTTCTAAGTCCTTTAAATTGCTTTCTGTCTTTAGTTTTATTATTCTTCCTAGCTTAATTCGAATTTAGAAAACTGCTGTGTGACTATCCCTTCTCTGTGGATTCGATCCCTAAGTACTACAACTGATCTCTTAATTTGAGAGAGTTGCTTAGGGTAAATTTGACCCATATCAGTAGCGCAGGGTTGGATGGCTAATGTCTGTATGAGTGGAGGTCTTCGAATCATACCTCCCATTCCCAAAGTGCGACCACAAATCCTGGTTATCTGGCAGCTGCGTCCGAAGAGAGACCCCCAGTGGCATGCTCGTCTGCGAATCCATAGATCCCGCAGAGGTCAGGAAGTGAAATGCGGTAGCGGATTCCGCGGATTAGGAAGGTCAATGTGCCTTCCAGTTGATCTCGTTCCAGTAGTAGACTCGGGTTGTGGCAATGAACTGGCGGACAAGTTCTGGATAAAGATCGTACTGTCGCGTCGCAATGGTGCCCATCCCAATTCTTTTCATCAAAGACGGGATGTCATCCTTGATTCCTAGCTCGCTCATCGTCTTCTCACACGCAAAACGTGTTGGAGCAATCTCCACTCTCAGCCACACATTGTAGAATAGCGTGTCATAAACGTCTCATGTCTCGCTGATGTCTCTGTAAATACACGCGTCCTTTGCCACCTCCTCAGCTGGTGAATCGTCCCAATGCCTTGTAACTCGAACCTTCACCCTTTCAGGCTTAGGCCATGGAGGAAGAGATGGAATTGCCTCATCATTGGCAGTTCCTGAGGCTTCGGCGTCGGTTTTCCGTGGTCTCTTAGTCCTAGGAGCCATCTGCAAAAGAAAATTAAACCAAAATCAAATCCACATTCTAAGAAATGAAGAACAAAGTGTCAGTTCGGGCCGGGTGTCGATCGTCACCATGCGGAAAAATCCAATCCGACTCAAAAATCACAATTGCAACTTCATTAATCATCAAAACGTCAATCCAACAATTCCAATAGCAATAATCGACCTAGTGTAGACCATAAAACACAAAGAAAAATCCAAATTCACAACATGCATCATCAATTTCCAAAAATTTCGAAAATTTCAAATTAAGTGAATTAAAGGATGAAAAACCGTTGGGTAGTGATCTATACCATGTTAGACAACCTAAATAAACATGATTCAACAGAGAAATCAAGCTAAAAAGGTTGAATTCGAAAATTTTCACCTTAGGTCCGAAAATGAAATTGGGAGATTTGAAGAACATACCTTTGTAGATCGAATGAATGGATGATAGATTATGAAAGAGGGTTAAAATCCGCATGGATTGGAGCAAAGAATCACTCAATTTGGTTAAGAAACGAGAATTTAGGATTTGGGGGAAATTTGCTAAGTGTTTCGGGTTTTTGAAAAAAAATGGAGGAAGAAGAAAAAGCATCGTGGTTTTGAAGACTTACCTGCGTCCCGTGGTGGTGTCGATCGACACTCTTTGGTGTCGATCGACACTAGGCTTGAACGATCCTTCTTTTTTTTTTTTTTTTTTTTATAAAAGCCAAAATAAATTAGTAAAACCAAAAACCAAAATGAAAAATAAAAGAAAACGTACCTTAGTGGGTTGCCTCCCACTCAACGCTCGTTTAACGTCAATAGCTTGACTGTTCACGCGTTTAAGCGTTGGGTGCATCATCCAAAGACACAATGTGTCCGTCTGGAATCTCGGCTTCAGCCCAATAGTGTTTCACCCGTTGCCCATATACAGTGAAATCCTCTCCTTTGGAGTTAGTCAAGACAATTGCTCCATATGGTCTGACCTCTTTGATGGTGAAAGGACCTGACCAACGTGAACGCAATTTACCAGGAAACAATTGTAAACGAGAGTTGTAAAGAAGTACCTGGTCATTGGGTTCGAATTGTCTGGAGACAATCTTTTTGTCATGATATGCCTTTGTCCTCTCCTTGTAGAGCTTTGAGTTCTCATAAGCATGATAACGAAGTTCATCCAATTCGTGGAGCTGAAGTAGGCGCCTTTCTGCAGCAGGCTTCAAGTCGAAATTCATCTTCTTTATAGCCCAACGTGCCTTGTGTTCCAACTCCACTGGAAGATGGCAAGCTTTGCCATAGAGCAGCTGGAAAGGTGTAGTTCCAAGAGGTGTCTTGTAAGCTGTCATGTATGCCCAAAGTGCATCGTCTAGTTTCGCGGCCCAGTCCTTCCTTGTCTTTCCCACTGTCTTCTCCAGAATTTGCTTGATCTGTCTGTTGGAGATTTCCACTTGCCCACTCGTTTGGGGATGATAAGGAGTAGCCACGCGGTGCTGAACTCCATGTTTCTTCAGCAGCTTGTTAAATACCTTGTTGATAAAGTGAGATCCGCCATCACTAATGACAATCCGCGACACTCCAAATCTTGAAAAAATGATGGTCTGGAAGAGCTTAAGAACCACAACAGCATCATTGGTCTTAGAAGCAACTGCCTCCACCCACTTAGACACATAATCTACAGCCACCAAGATGTAGTGCATTCCGTAGGATGGAGGAAAAGGACTCATGAAGTCAATACCCCAGCAATCAAAGACTTCAACTTCAAGGATGAAGTTCTGTGGCATCTCGTGTCTCTTGCTGATCTTTCCTCTCCTCTGACAAATATCACATTGCATGATGAATAGCTGTTCATCCTTGAACATAGTAGGCCACCAAAAGCCTGCTTGAAGAACCTTGGACACCGTCTTGAATGTAGCAAAGTGTCCAGCATACTCGAACCATGACAATGGAACAAGGCATCACGAACTTCACTCTCTACAATGCACCTTCTGTAAACATTGTCTGAACAATGCTTGTACAAGTGAGGCTCATCCCAATAGTATCTCCTAAGTTCTCTCATGAACTTCTTCTTCTCATAGTTCTTGAGATGTTTGGGTTCAATGTCAGCAGCAAGTGAATTCACAATGTCAGCATACCATGGTCGATTCGCAGCATTAATGGCAAAGATTGGCTGTCGAAACACCTCATCCAAGATCCTGCGAATTGAAGCTCGCGTAGGGTGTCGATCGACACAGGTGGTGTCGATCGACACTCGGGCACAAGAGTTGCTGACCTTTGATCCGGACGGGGTGTCGATCGACACTCCTGTAGTGTCGATCGACAATAAGCTCGAAGGCTCTGAACTCTCAGTTTGGAAACGACTTTCAACGAGATAAACATTCTCTTCAGGCAGAAAATCATCTATTGGCACGTCATCTTCAATCCGAATCCTTGATAGATGATCAGCTACTCCGTTTTCAACTCCTTTCTTGTCCTTGACTTCTATGTCAAACTCTTGAATAAGTAGAATCCACCTTAGCAACCTTGGCTTTGCATCCTTCTTCTGCATCAAGTACTTCAATGCAGAATGATCAGTGTGGACAATCACCTTTGAGCCAACAAGATACTGGCGAAATTTTTCAAAGGCAAAGACCACAGCTAGCAATTCCTTCTCCGTAGTTGCGTAGTTCTTCTGAGCATCATCCAAAGTCCTGCTGGCATAATAGATGGCGTGTAGCTTCTTGTCCTTCTTCTGTCCCAACACAGCTCCTACTGCGAAGTCACTTGCGTCGCACATCATCTCGAAAGGTAGATCCCAGTCTGGTGGTTGAACAATTGGAGCACTCACTAAGGCTTGTTTGATTTGCTCAAAGGCTGAAAGACATTCTTATGTGAACTCAAACTTCACGTCTTTGCAGAGAAGAGCAGTGAGTGGTCTCGCGATCTTTCTGAAATCCTTGATGAATCTTCTGTAGAACCCAGCGTGACCCATAAAACTCCTCACTGATTTCACAAAATTTGGTGCTTGCAAAGTCATCATGACTTCAATCTTGGCGCGATCCACGGCGATTCCAGCTGCTGAAACCTTGTGTCCAAGTACAATCCCATCGTTGACTATAAAATGACACTTTTGCCAGTTCAGGACTAAGTGTTTCTCCTCACATCTCTGAAGTACTGCGCACAAGTTCTCCAAACAGTCTTTAAAAGATGACCCATAGATAGAAAAGTCATCCATAAAGACCTCCATGAACCTCTCAATCATATATGTGAAGATGGACATCATGCATCTCTGAAAGGTCGCATGAGCATTACAAAGTCCAACTGGCATTCTGCGATATGCAAAAGTGCCATAGGGACATGTAAATGTGGTCTTCTCCTGATCATCCGGATGGATAGGAATCTGGAAGAATCTTGAATAGCCATCAAGGAAGCAGTAGTAGGGATGATTCGCCAATCTCTCCAGTATCTGATCAATAAAAGGCAGAGGAAAGTGATCCTTTATGGTCGCGGCATTCAGCTTTCTGTAGTCTATGCACATCCTGTGACCAGTCACAGTCCTTGTGGGAATCAGCTCGTTCTTTTCATTCTTCACCACTGTGATTCCTCCTTTCTTAGGGACCACATGAACAGGGCTGACCCAAGCACTATCTGAGATGGGATAGATGATCCCTGCGTCCAACAGCTTCATGATCTCCTTCTTGACAACTTCCTTCAGATTCGNCCATAGGGACATGTAAATGTGGTCTTCTCCTGATCATCCGGATGGATAGGAATCTGGAAGAATCTTGAATAGCCATCAAGGAAGCAGTAGTAGGGATGATTCGCCAATCTCTCCAGTATCTGATCAATAAAAGGCAGAGGAAAGTGATCCTTTATGGTCGCGGCATTCAGCTTTCTGTAGTCTATGCACATCCTGTGACCAGTCACAGTCCTTGTGGGAATCAGCTCGTTCTTTTCATTCTTCACCACTGTGATTCCTCCTTTCTTAGGGACCACATGAACAGGGCTGACCCAAGCACTATCTGAGATGGGATAGATGATCCCTGCGTCCAACAGCTTCATGATCTCCTTCTTGACAACTTCCTTCAGATTCGGTTTCAGCCTCCTTTGGTGTTCAATCGACGACTTGGTCTCATCCTCAAGGTGAATCCGATGCATGCATTAGTCTGGTGAGATACCTGAAATGTCATCAAGAGAGTAGCCAAGAGCTTTGCGATACTTGCACAGCTTTCTTAGCAATAAGGTGAGCTCTGCGTTGTTTAAGGAATCATTTACTATAACAGGATAAGTCGAATTAGAACCAAGAAATGCGTACCTTAGCCCGTCAGGGAGCTGTTTAAGCTCAAATTTAGGTTCTTTGATCTCACTCCAATCGCCAAGTGTGGCGTCTTTGTCTGATTTCGCATGGTGTCGATCGACACCTGTTGGTGTCGATCGACACAGGTCCTCCTGTGCGATTAGTTGCAGCACTTGCTCACTTGCGTCGAGCATCTTCGTGTAACCAGCAACAGCGACGTCTAGGTCCTCAATATTCTTGGTAGAAGTGGTCAGAGCTCGCTCTAAAGGGTCTGTAGGATGGTCCTCTTTGAAGATCTCTTTAGCAAGGTTGGTGAGTGAATCAACATAGAAGTTTTGTCCATCAATTGTGGGTCTGTTCATCAGCTTCTCCATGTCGAAATTCATCACCAGATCACCAATGTTCAGTGCGATCCTTCCCTTCCTCACGTCAATGATGGCTCCAGCTGTAGCCAAGAATGGTCTACCGAGAATGAGAGGGTCTTTGGGTTCCTCATCATAGGCTAATACCACAAAGTCTGTGGGTATTCAACAATCTCCAACTCTGATAGGAACATCTTCCAAAACACTTTCAGGGATCCTGATAGAGCGATCAGCAAGGACTAAGGAGATTCTGGTGGCCTTGAAGTCTGTCATATTCATCCTGAGAGCAACTGAAAGAGGCATCAAGTTGACACTTGAGCCTAAATCGCATAGAGATCTCCCAAACTTGTCCGAGAAAATGGAGCAATCAAGAACAAAGCTTCCTGGATCGGAGAGCTTTTCTGATAGCCTGTTCTGAATGACAGCACTAACTTGCTCTGATAACATCATAACTCCTTCCTCCATATCTATGTTGTTGGTCATCATCCACTTCAAATATCTCATTATCATTGGAGTAGTTTTAATGGCATCCATCAAAGGAATTTCAACCACTAGTCTATCCATGATAACCTTGCATCTAGCTTCCAGTAACTCCTTCTTGGACTTCTTCGTGATCAGGGGGAAATGGATCTTTAGTTTGTAAACCCTTTCTGCTACAGCCTTCGGTGTTGTAGGCTGATCTGTGGAAGTCCGTGATGAGCGTCGATCGACACCCTCCTGGTGTCGATCGACGCGTGCCTCTGAACTCGAATTCTTCGCGTCGGGATTCTCTGATTTGTCGTCAATCTCCTCGGGTGTCGATCGAGTGTCGATCGACACTGGCTCCGCAGCATCTTCAACATCTTCTAACTCCTTGAATTCTGCAGTGCTAGACCCTCTCTTCTGCACAGGCTGAAGGTTCTTCCCACTCCTTAATGTGACAACGTTCACATGGCGTTTGGGATTGGTATCTGTCTTCCCTGGAAGGAATCCTTCTTGCCTGTTTACAGCTCCTGCAGTTTGGGCAACTTGAACATCTAGGTTCTTCACATGAGAGGCCAAGCTCTCTATCTTCCCATTCAGATCCTCAAACAGCGCATCAATCTTGCCATTGAAACTTACTGTCAACTTCTGTTGCCCTTCTAAAAGTTGTTCCATCATAGCCTCCATCTTGTTGTCTTGAGCTGGAGGTTTCTGGTAGGAAGAGTTTCCATAGTTCCTTGTGTAACCGCTGTTGTTGTTCTGGAATGGGAGCTTTTGAGTATAACCAGAAGAGTTCTGATTTCCTGTGAAGGAGCTTTTCTGATAGTTCCCATTGAAGCTCATGTTCCCTTGCTGATTCCCATAACGTTGGCTTTGAAAACCACCTCCGTTGATGTAGTTGACGTCCTCTTCTTCGCATTCTGACTCTGGTTCGAATGACTCCACCTCAGTAGCAAAATGGACCTGCTTCTTCCCCACCAAGAGATCCAGCTTCCTGTTGACTTCAGCAATTTGACTTCCTCCAGTTACTCCAGCGTGTTGTCTCCTTTCGAAGTCTGTTTACTTGGTGCTGTTACTAGAGGCCAAATTCTCTATAAGCACCACTGCGTCTGCAGGAAATCTGGTGTTGAAATTGTCATTGCTTGACGCGTCTAAGGCCATCTGATACCTCCAGTCAATCCCGCGGTAGAAGATACCAAGGAGTTGCGGTTCGCTGAACCCGTGGTGTGGGCAGTCCCTCTGGTAGGCCTTGAATCTCACCCAGAAAGCCTTGAATGCTTCAGTAGGTCCTTGCGAGAACGTGGTGATCTTCGTCCTAACCTCTTCTGATCTTGCGTCATCAAAGAAATTGCATAAGAATGCATTCTTTGTATCTTCCTAAGTAGTCAAAGATCCTGGGTCCAATTGCTTCAGCCAATATGATGCATCTCCAGCAAGTGAGTAAGGGAAAAGCTTGCAAAAGAGATAATCATATGTAACTCAATTGGCCTTAATGCTTGAAGCCAAGTCTTCGAATCTCTCGATATGATCCATAGGGTGCTCGTTGGGAAGACCATGGAAAGGATTCTGAGCTACGAGCTGGAAGTGGGCAGGCTTCAGCTCGAAGTCATTTTTTTGGAATGAAGGAGGACGGATCGCAGCTCTATTTGGATAGAACTGATCTGGGCGGTTGTACTCGTCTAATGTTCTTCCACGTCCAGCTTCTGCAGCTTCGACGATGATGGCGCCAGCCTCATCGATTCTCTGGCCTTGGGCGTTCCTTCTATTGCCTTGAAGGTCAACAAAGTCGCCTGTCTCGTTGCGCATTAGGATCAGTGGTTCTGCCATCTCGATCTGCGTCTGGTGTCGATCGATACAAGCGGTGTCGATCGACACTAAGTTGGGGGTGTCGATCGATGCTCTATGTGTCGATCGACGCTCGAGCAGACTTGCGGTTCGTACGTTCGAGACGGCCTAGTTCCTGGTTCAATGCGATTAGTTCCTCTTCCTTGTTGCTTCTGGTACTGGGCATGCACCTGAAACAAAAAGTTAGGAAACTAAATTAGTAACAAAATAAAAAGAAAACATAGTCAAAATCCTAATACTAGATTCCGTAGGCAGCTATTACTTTCCCGGCAACGGCGCCAAAAACTTGATAGGGCTCAGGTTTTACCCAAATAATCAACTACTGCAAGTGCACAGCAATGCAGTTGAAGTATAAGGGGTATCGAATCCTCAGGGAAGTAGATGCTACACTAATGGTTTTTAGGTTTAGATTATGCTAGGCGATTTTTATGAAATTAAAACTAAGCAATTAAATAAGCATTAAATCGGATTAAGATGGATTAAAGTTCAGGAGACGAAGCGCTAGGTAAGGATAATTATCAGTTTGAATCCAAGAATGCAGATTCTAAGTTTATTAGGGATTTATTAAGAACCGTCTAGAACTCGAAACTCTAAGTTAAAACCAATCAACTCTCGTTGCAGAAGTTATCTATGCCTAGATTCCTAAATTCCAAATCTCTTTGCGAATTTAAACAATTAAGGCAAGCAATAAGAACAAGTTCGATTTGTTCACAAAATACCTAAACCAAATCTCTTTGCGAATAGATATTTTGCTCACCTATGATTAGTTCAAGTTATTAATAATGCTGTCGCATCTATTAAACAACCTAAGGTTTGATTTCTAAGTGATCAATTCAGAGAATCAAGTTAAGCACAAATCAAGGTGAAGATCCAATTGATTTCCCTAATAATTCTAGTGATTCTACAAACTCTTCATCAAACCCTAAATCATCCTAACCTAACTAGCAAACTACTCAGACATAATTATGCTAACACAAAACATGGATGAATAATATTGCATTAAAGAATAGAGAATGATACAGGGGTTCGAAATCTGGCTCAGATGAGTTAGAATTGTCTCCCCAAAACCTCAGGATCAATCTCACTCTAAGTCTCAAAAACAGAAAATAATGATAAGGTATTAGGCTAAACAATGCCTGAAAACTATTTATAAAAGTGGATTTTTCGTCCAAGGGCAGACTTGTAATTCTTCAGAACTTGAGTGATTTCCTTTTTCTGATGGAATTGGGGAAACTTGGCCGACCTTCCTTGGTGTCGATCGACACTGATGGTATCGATCGACACTCAGCACGTAAATCCAGCCTCTTTACTTCATCACTTCGGCTGCTTTTCCAAAAAGCTCCAAAATGTTCCATAATCTCCCATTTATCTCCAAATGCTCTCCATCCTGTAAAGACTCTAAAAAGACTCCAAAACTAGCAAACGGCTCTATAAAAACACTTATATCATGGCTTAAAACGGGTAAAAACCATGATATATCAGGGGACTAATTGTTAGAGATGGGCTTAGCACCGCTCTAAAAATTCCTTCCTAAATCCAGCTCGGCCCATTAAAAAGACAACGTCGGGCCCATTAGACGACCAACAAGTTAGGTCGGCGCCGCCCTCGGAAAGAGTCCGACGATAGGGTTAGTCTTCCCAAAGAAAAGGGGAAACTTTCCCTTGAGGATAAGGATTGAGCCCGAAGAAAAAGGAAGATTTCCTTTTTCTTCGAAAAGGAAGGAGTTCGGTTGGCCGACTTAGACCTATTATAAATAGGTGGCGACCTCATTCATTCAAGGGATCCGCAACTTTACTCTCGAGACCGAAGGCAAACTTCTCTCACGGCTGAGCTTTAGATCTCGATTTACTTTCAAAAGGCTTAGGTCGTCGTTCTTATTCCGGCGACCTAACCACCGTTGTAACTTCTCCGAGCTCCGGGTTAAATCAATAAAGTCTTACTCTTTTCCCCCACAAACTCTTATTCTTTCTTTAGATCGGATAATAGTTTTTACAAGAAACTGCTGAATCATAGACAATCTGAGAGTATCCCGATGCTCTCCAAATGGATTGTGCATATAAGCACTAGAAGAATAAGTGTTGAAGTGATTCATCCTGATCTGCACATTTGGGACAAATAGCAGAGCGACTAATATGTCTATATCTTAAGACATAACCAACAGATAAAGCATTCGCTGATAAACGCTAGAGGAAATGTTTGAGTTTGGAGCCGTATTGAATTTCATATTGATGTTTTGAGAATAGCATCACGTGGCTGTGGTATAGGATGGTATGCATATGGTAAATGAGTATTAAGCCAATAAGCCGACTTGATTGAATAAACCCCGGACTTGTTGTGGTGTCACACGATCAGGATGGGATGAGATTTGAAGTTTCTTTAAATCTTAAGAAACGACATTAATTTTTTATCCATGAATAAATTAATATAATTTTTTAATACATTAATTTAATAACAAAATTGGCATGTCATTAATAAAATATTTAAATTTCCCTCCATGGGCGTGTTTTCTTTTTGGGTCGTGTGTGATCTCAACGTCCATGTTTTGTTTTTATCTAGATGTTTTAAAAAAAGAATATTTAGGCGTTGAGATCACGCATGACCCAAAATTTGTATAAAACCCCAAATTTTGTGTCTGGTGATTCGAAATTCATCGCCATACAATTCTCTCTGTGTGCTTCGTCGGCGTATAGCAGTAAGATTTCTCAGACGCGTTATTACTGTGCAATGATGAAGGGAGCGAAGAGAATAATGGTTCGGAAGAAGGTTGCGAAGTTGCTATTACGGAGATTCAGAGCGACGATGTGATGACGGCTGAGTCTCAGGAAGAAATCGCCGAGGAGAAAGAGGCCAAGGGACAACAGGAAGACGAAGAGGATGAAGAAGGGAAGAAACCTGACGAGGACGATGAGCCTGAGTACTTGGAGGAGAAGCGTAGTCTCGTATGTTTCGCTAACCTTAGTTAGTCTAGGGTATCTCTTATCATGTCTACTGCTTAAGATTCATCACTGTGATTATAAATGAAATTGTTTGTTTTTGTTTTGTTTTGTTTGATTGCAGCAAGATTTGTGGAAGGCTGGGTTTCCAGTGGGAACTGAGGTATATCTGTTTTTTTAGGAATTGAACATTGGATTTACTCTTCTTTGCTTATGGTTTGTTAAAATCGTGATGGCAGTGGGAACACATAGATGCAAACACAATTGGGATTTCAAGCATCTTGAGTAAGTTGTTTGGATTATTACATTCTCCATTTTCTCTTGACTATTGTTGACGAGATTCTGGTATTTATATGTTCAGGAAGCATTGGAGGAAGGAGGAATGCTCTACGGGAAGATCGTCTTTGTTTTTGTCAATACAGAACGTAAGATATGTCTCTTCTTTCTTTTGACATTTTTTGATTAAGTATGCTCTCTTCCTTTTTTCCTTAACATTTGACTCTTATCTCCTATTTTAATTATTCTCTTTCGCTATTTACAGCTCAGAGAGTCCTCTACAAAAATGTGACAAAGATGGTCCCTGTCCCAATAGTTGTTGGTGTAAGTTATTGTTTCATTTCTCTATAAACGGTTTTGCTTGCTATCACTGATCAAATATTAATATCTCGTTTCTCTTTCTAAATATTTTAAATATGCAGATTGAATCACCATTTCCGCCTTCTGCTAAGATAGGAGTCACATCGGTTAAAAGAGGAGAGGAAATCGTTCCGATGAAGCAGATGAAAATGGACTGGTTCCTTACATTTCTTTTGAGAAAAGGTACCTTGAGTTCCACGCTCATATGTAACATAGTTGTTGGGATGCCCTAAACCTCACTGAGATTATTCTTACTTTGGTTGTTTTACTTTTGCTCTCTTCTTCTTGCAGAGACAGACAAGTTGATAGGATGAACTCTCAGATTTTTACCTTGGGCTGTACTCAGAGGAGGTAAGAAACATGTTTCATCAGATGACTTTATAGAGTTAACAAAACATGTGTCTCTCTCTAGTCTTATAAATATAGTAATTGTTTGAATCTACCAGTTTCTGTTTAGACTCAAATTTAGCTTTGTACATATATAATCTGGAGATCTGCTCTCAGACATTTGAAGGAAGATCGTGTTATGAAGTTCCTCTATTGCGTTCCTTGTGAGTTTTATTCCTCTACTACCAAATACTAGTTAAATTTTGTAGAGTGAAAACCATTTATAGCGTATGGTAGTGGTTTCCTTGTTACGTATGTGGTACGCAACAGCAAAATCTAACATCTTTTTTTTTTTTTTTTTTGTAATTTGCAGATTTCTATGACCCATTTAAGGAAGATGAATTGAACAGGTACTGTGGTCCATATATTTTTCCCCTCTGAAGCGCCGTTAAGTTTTGTGGCATGCAATGAATGTTGTGTTGGAAGTGGCAGGTCTAGATGATTATTTTGGGTGTTTTCTTAATAATCAAGCTTTTAATTTTTCTGATTGTGCAGGTTGGGTGTAAATTTGACTGGATTGATGACAGACTTGGGGTGTGCGTTTGGCTTTTCTGTAACCATAAAACTTATATATTACTTCTTTATCTTGGCAATTTCTCCTTCCTTGTGTGTTTCAAATTGCATTCATTGTATGCTGAATCTTGAGATGGCTCTATCTCAGGTATTTACTGATGAACTGATTGAAGATGGAGAATTATATGTGGAACAAAAGGATGAATTCAAAGTAAGTGTTTAAGCTGTAACACAATTTGTCAGTCTGTGTCGCTTGAGTATAGCTCAAGACTCTAATTACCATTTTTCTTTTTGCTTATTTATATCTTTTTATTCTCAGGAATTTGTCAAACAGCAAGGAAAGCTAGGCAAGAGGTAAAAAATTGTAAATCGACTGAGATAATGTAATATACATTGTTTGAAACTGTTTTGGTAAATAAAAGGGTATATTATTAATTCTTGCAGGCAAGAGATGCTCGAATGAAAGCAATAGAAGAAATGAGCGAAGATGATAAGCAAGCCTTTCAAAGCATTGTAATAACTCAAATCGGTCTTTCAAAGAAAATAAGAGTTAATGGGTTTTAAGAGAGATCTTTATTAAAAAAAGCCGGAGCTC
The DNA here is from genome assembly GCA_020283515.1 of Alliaria petiolata. Classification (NCBI taxonomy): domain Eukaryota; kingdom Viridiplantae; phylum Streptophyta; class Magnoliopsida; order Brassicales; family Brassicaceae; genus Alliaria; species Alliaria petiolata. Next base: position 429,481,624 of record JAHZTW010000001.1, read on the forward strand.
GAGTGATACACGGTGAGTTTAGGTCGTCGGAATAAGAACGCCGACCTTAACTTGAAAGAGAAGAAAGCTAAAGCGTTTGAGCGGTTAGTTGCTAAGTTTGCCCTAGATCTTCTCTCTCGATTTCTGAATGCCTGAATCATCGTGAGGTCTTCTATATTTATAGTGCCTTTAAGTCGGCCCTTCTCGATTAGGTCTTTCCTTTTTATAATAGGAAAGCTTAGCCGACTTAGCGTTATCTCTGGATAAAAATAGAATATTCCTTTTATCTATGCCGTCCAGGCGTCTGATAAGATAAAAGGAATGTTTCCATTTTAGCTTTACCGACCTAAAACGGCCAAGGGCCATTTTAGGGTTTCATATTGGGCCGAGATAGATTGACGTCGGGCTTTTCAGAGGGGGTACGAATCCCGACTCTAACAGTTAGTCACCCCCCCAGTTCGGTAATCGTAACAGGTCGAGTTTACCGAATTTTAGAAGAAAATGGTTCGATGTAAATCGAGGTCGGCCTCAAAAAGAGTTAGCGAAAATAAAACAAACTTCGTACCTTTGCATTATCTGGTCGGCTTCGATAGGGGAAACCCTAATTTTTGCCGCGTGAATTCTAGGTTTAGCATCATAGGTCCGCAAAAATAGGCATAGGCCCAACACATGACATTCATGCGATGAGCCGCCGATTAAAAATAATATGAGGAAATGCGAACAGTCGCCAATGTAATGATGACTCTTGGGAACCGCTCTGAAATTCTCTATAAATAGAGTGAAGTTCTCTCATTTTCACACTTCTGCGTTTTGCGAAAGAAAATGATTTCAAGGTTAGCTCCCAACCCTCTCTGCTTTTTATTTTATTTATTCTCGCCGGTAATCTTTCTCCGCCGTCTCGACCCGGTGCTCCGCCTTTGATTTATCCGATCTGCAACGAGATTCAACGCCGTGTTCTTCAGAAATGTTGAAGATCTGTTCAAACAAATCTGGGACGAAGAATTCCAGGTCGGATCAGGAAAAAGCCGACGAGATCGGCGTCACTTTGGATGAATTCCTTAGTATGTCAAAGGAAGACATGATCGTCCAGAGTCGATCTAAAGGGAAAAAGATCGCTTTATCCCTAAATCAATCTGATTCTGGGTCGGACGAAGATACTGAGGTCGACTTCGCAGTAAGGAAAGCTGCAGCGGATCCTTTCGGGGATCAAACCACTCATTAGTTCATAGTGCTCATGTGAGCATGTTTTTTTTTTGTTTTTTCCTAATGGCGCAAGGCTATTGGAAGCCGTCCTCAATGGTAGTAGCGTTTGAGGCTTAGTGAGTTCCAGACTCGAGGAATTTCATGGCCGGTGGTGGTTTGGAGCCGATAAACGCCTGGTTTGACGACCTTTGTGATGATGTAGGGACCCTCCCAGTTGGCGCCGAGCTTGCCAGCGTTCTCCTCCTTGTTATTTTCGTAGACTTTTCGAAGGACGAGGTCGCCCTGATCGAAGTGGCGATTGTGAACCTTCTTGTTGTAGTAGCGTGCCGCCTGGTTTTGGTAATTTTGCATTCGGAGAAGGGCTTGGTCCCTTATCTCTTCGAATGTGTCAAGGTTGTCGACCAGCATTGCGTTGTTGAGGTCGGGGTTCTGTGGAAGGATTGTTCGGCGTAAGCTGCCGACGTTGACTTCGGCTGGCGCCATTGCTTCGCATCCGTAAGCTAGAGAGAATGGCGTCTTTCCTGTGGCAGTTCGCGGTGTTGTGCGGTGTGACCAAAGGACTCCATCAAGCTCGTCGGCCCAAAGGCCCTTCTTCTCGTTAAGACGTTTCTTGATGCTGTCTAGGATTGTCTTGTTGGTTGCTTCGGCCTGGCGTTCCCTTGTGGATGGCGAGGAGTTGAATTGTTGAGCCGAATATTCCAGCGTTCACGGAAGCCTTCGAACTTGTTGGAGATAAACTGCGAACCGTTGTCCGTAACGATCTCGTAGGGTAGGCCGTGACGGCAGATGATGTATTTCCACACGAAAAGTTGGACCTCCGTGTCTTTAATGCTGGCAAAGGCCTTAGCTTCGACCCTCTTGGTGAAATAATCCGTCATTATGAGCATGTACTTGCGTTGACGGAAAGATGGCATTGGGCCGACGATGTCCATTGCCCATCGCATGAACGGATAAGGTGGAATGGCCGATGTCAGCAGCTCGGTTGGTTGATGTATCATTGGGGTGTGGCGTTGGCAGTACACACACTTGCGTGCGTACTGTTCGCAGTCCTCGTGCATGGTCGGCCAAAAAAGGCCGTGTCTCTCGGTTTCCGCCTGCTCCGTCGTGGGTCTCCCTGATAGCGTGGTATGCGTCGGCTCCGTGGACGCAAGTGAGGAGTGTGCCGGAGGCTGTCCATCGGCACAAGATGTTGTTGGCGATAGTATACCTCGTGCTTCGAGCGCGTAGTCGTCTAGCTGACCACTTTTCCGCGGGGAGCTTACCAGTTTCGAGAAAGTGTCGAATCTCGATCCGCCAATTAGGTGTGTTGGCTAGACCGGTGCGAGAAGTAGTTTCGGTTTCTGCTGGTTCAATGGCGAGGACGGCCTGTGTTGGTGTAACGCTGGGCGATGTGATGCCTTGGACTGGTATCGTGCGGCGTAGGTCGGCGTTTTTGTCGGATGCTAGAGCGGCGAGTGCGTCGGCTCCTTTGTTGTCAGATCGGTTGATCTGAAGAAATTCGAAAATCTTGAATTCTTTGGCGAGATTCTGGACCAAAGCAAGGTAGGCTCCCATTCGTTAATCTTTAGCTTCGTATTCACCGCTGAATTGTTTCGCGACGAGCTGAGAGTCGCTGTGAGCTCAGATGTGTTCGATGTTCATGCCCCGAGCTAAACGGAGTCCGGCTAATAATGATTCGTATTCGGCTTCGTTGTTAGATGCTGTGAACTCGAGACGGAAGGACTGTTTGAGGACTTCTCCTGTCGGTGAGTGTAATTGAATACCGATGCCAGAACCGAGACGGGATGATGCGCCGTCGACGTAAAGAGACCTGATATACACATATATTTCGGATATCTACCATGCATTTAGAATAAATTTTCATCCATATTTCATTTATAGGTAAGTATAATCATAGTATTTGATCATTTATAGGATTTAGAACATTTGCATTAGCATTTGCATTTTCTTTTGTATATATGCATCATTTCAGGTTATTCTATGCATTTGGAGACAATGTGGAAGCTGGAAACATAAGATGATGAGCTAGGAACAAGCAGAGAGCAAATTGATGTCATATGACTTGCTGTACCGAGATGTTGCAACCAATTCAAATCCATGCCACCTAAAGCGACTTAAAGATCAGACTTTACAAAGACTTTCCATTCCGATTCAGCCTCCGCAATCTTCATAAAACTCATAGAAAATTGAGTTATCTTTCGTTCAGAGGTTATTTCAAGTCATTATGGTCAGTGGTTCAGAAGATACGGCTATTTAAGTAACAACATGTCCGTCTGGAAGTTTGGCGAACAATTTCGTTAACTGAACGATCAGCTCGGATGAAGGGTTTTTCATTGTGATTTAGCCTCGGCAGTCTTCATTAGAGTTTTAGGAAATTGAGTTAGCTTTAATTTGGTGGTGATTTCAAGTCAAACGGTGCAGTAGTTCAAAAGATACAGATCGATCAATCCATGAACCTGAACCAAAAGATACCACTTGCAAAGTGCTCCAAAAAAGTGTTTATGCTTTAGTAAAAGTGGGATTAGAGAGGTCCCTTGTCCCTTGCCCCTTGTCTCTTGCCCCTTGACCCCTCTTTTAAGGCCAAGAGCCATGTTTAAAACTCTATATAAGGAGTGTGTGTGTGCTTGTAATAATCATTCAGTTTTTCACTAAGTTTATCATCCAGTTTTTAATAGAGTTTTCATTCAAGTTTTTAATCAAGTCTTATATTCTCTCTTTCAAAGTCTTCTTAGTGTTCTTGTAAGTTTTCTTGGAGTGTTCTTGAGTTCTTTGCTCTTCTTACTTAGCTCTTCCGAAAACTCTTGTGTTTATTATATATATATTGTATTTAAGATATTCTAATGTCAAGTCTTTCTTCTTAATACTAATTGTTTTCTTTGTAAAAATCTCTTGTATTTTATTATCTTCCACAAGTATTTAAATTTCAAATCTTTCTTCATCTTAAAAACCGCTTATGTTCATCAGCTCTAAACTTGTGTTTAAGAGAGGTATGAACATGAGTTGTGAGTAATCCACCAAGGTTTGGGGTTGGGATGATTTAAGGGGGTTGAAAACTAGATTTTGGGTTTTATCTTGTACTTCATTTTAAATCTCTTCTTGGATTTGGGGGTTTTAAGGTCTAGAGATTCTCCTTGGAGATCTCTTTAATCTAGGGATTTCCTTATCCTAACAAGACTTAGGAAATCCCTTAAAACCAAATCCAAGAGACTAGCTCATCCTTTCCCACACATCATGGATGTTTAGGGAGCTAGTTAAACCATTTCTTTTAAGATCCATTCTTAATGTTCTTCACCTTTTCTTTCCACCAAACATCATGGGTTAGGAGGAAAGGGTGAAGAAAGGAATTATACCACACATCATGGATAATTCTATTTTGGTTTCTTAAGGTTTAGAGAATTAACTAAAAAGAGTAAAAATTTGTTTTCAAAACCCAAGATCGAATTTTCAACCTTCCTAAGAATGAATCCCAACCTTGAATCTATTTTCTATACTTGAACTTAAAACCATTTTTTTTAGCTTTGTGTTATTTTTACTAAAAATCTCCTAGATAAGTTTAAATTGGCTTTATGGTTTTTATTTGTAAAATTGTGTTTTTAATATTTTTTAGTGTCTTTCTTTACTATCTGGTTTGATTTCGTTAGTTGTTTTATTTTTAGAATTAATTTTGTTTAATCTAGCTACTCACCATCAAATCTATTAATAATTCCGGTTTTAGTTTTTGATTTTGTAAAATTGTTTGATCGATTATCTAGTTATTTAAAAGCGTTCTATTAGTTGTATAACCCTTCAGTAGGGATTTTAAAATAGTTTTCATCTTTGTTTTATAGTTGCAAGTAGTTTTTAGAGAATTTCTCCCCATTTAACTCGAATCTGCTTAGCTTTATTTCAAGCTCTTGTATTCTTAATACCTTTCACACCCTTGTTTGGATTGATGACCTGAAGTATTACAATGACATAGACAAGCTTTAGGTTTTGTTTAACCTGCTAAAAAGCTAGTTATCAAATGGCGCCGTTGCCAAACTTGGGTTTTAAGTGAACTTATTAGGATTTGGAGATTTGTGAAGACTAAGTTTTTCCTTTACTACTTTGGTTCCTAACATTCTCTACTATTGTCCTTGTCTTTTCAGGTACATGAACTTAAGGTCTAGAGGAAACAACAACTTACTCACACCAATAGACAACATCCACCAACTAGGAAACGCAAGACAAAGGAGAGAGAGATTACTTCTTGATATAGAGGAGTACCATCAAGAAGTGATGGCTGACCACAACCAGGAAGAGGATCAACCTCAACATGCTGCTGGCAGAGCCATTGAACAACCTTATCACCAACAAAGGCCCCCACGAATCATTGGAGCCGGTGATGCACCAAACACGCACACCAATCGCTTTGGCATCACGCCCCCACCAGTTCAAAACAACTACTTTGAGATCAAGCCTGGCTTCGTCTCTATGGTACAAAACAACAAATTCCATGGCCTGGCTATGGAAGACCCATTGGAACATTTGGACAACTTCGACCAAGTGTGCGGCATGATCAAAATGAATGGCGTATCAGAGGATGCATTTAAACTACGCCTATTTCCCTTCTCTCTTGGGGAAAAGGCAAGGCATTGGGAGAAAACATTACCACAAGGCTCCATAACGTTCTGGGAGGAGTGCAAGAAAGCTTTTCTCTCAAAATTCTTCTCAAGTACTAGAACCGCTCGGCTTAGAAGCGAGATAAGTGGCTTCACTCAAAGACACAATGAGAGCTTTAGTGAAGCAATGGAGCGCTTCAAGGACTACGCCATCCAGTGTCCTCACCACGGCTTCATTGAAGAGACTCTCTTGAGCACTATATACCGTGGAGTCTTGCCCAAGAATCGAATGCTACTTGACACGGCAAGCCGAAGGGAACTTTCTCGGTCAAGACGTCAACGACGGAATGGAGCTTATTGACAACCTCGCTTTGAGTGATGGCAATTACTCTGAAGACTATGACAGAGCACCAAGAGGACAAGAACTGGAGGCGCACAAAAAGGAATTAGAATCGCTCCATGAGAAAATCGACAAGATGATGCTTGCCAACACAAAACATGTCCACTTCGTGGATGAAGTCGCAGACTTGTCTCAAAGAAGAAGTGAAGAAGAATTTGAGGAAGCAAATTGGGTTGGAGGCCAAGACTATCCTAAGCCACCAGGATACGCCCCAAGGTACCAAGGAAACACCAGCAACTTGTCTTATAGAAGCACAAATGTGAAGAATCCAAAGGACCAAGTCTACCCTCCACAACAAACCAATCAAGCCAAACCATTTGTCCCTTACAACAAAGGAGGCTTCTCACAAAACGCTGGGTACCAAGGTCAAAGACAAGGCAACTACCAAGGGAACCAACTGCCTGGAAACAAAGCTTACCCTCCTGGTTTCACGCCACAGCAACAACATCAAGCGCCACCTCAGGATCCAACACATGCAATACTTCAACAGCTTATACAAGGCCAAGCTTCAACAAATAAAAATATTGCGGATATGAACAACCGGCTTGACTCCTCCCTTACTGACGTATCTACACAGATCAACAACATCAACAACAGAATTCGGCAGTTAGAGAAAGGAAAGGCGAGTACAAGCGGTCAAGCTACACTACCCGGCCAATGCGAAACAAATCCTAAAGAGTATTGTCAAGCTATCCAAGATTTTGAGGAGATGACCACCACTCTTGATGACATGAATCCATCATGGTATGAACCTGACAACGGGGCATACATCTACTCAGATGATGATTTTAGTCTCAATGAGGTCATTGAGCACCTAAGTGGGGAGGCGGTTTTCACAAAGATCAACCATGTTGGAGCTAAAAACATCTTGAAGAAACCAGTTGAGGATGTTTTGATGATGCAAGAACCGTGTGATGAGGAGCAAGGGCAGATCCAGGAGCCTACAAGAGAGCACATTGCAACAATTGATGAGCTCAAGACCTTGACCAAGCATAAAAATCCGGGAAAATTCTCAATTGTGTGCAACCTAGGCAATGAAGAAGTTCAAGACGCTATGTGTGATTCTGGTTCCACAGTGAGTGTTATGGCACTAGACATGGCCAAGAGACTTGGAATAAGGAGTATGGATTGGCATCCTACCAAGATCACATTTGGAGATGGCTCTACAAAGAAACCTCTTGGCTTGATCAAAGACTATCCGGTGAAGGTTGGGAATTGCTTGGTACCAACTGATTTTGTGGTCATGGATATAGACAAGTCCAAGAACCTTCCTATGCTCCTAGGCACGCCATTCCTCAGCACTGTTGGTGCAGCAATTGATTTTGCCAAGGAAGAGGNAGAGATCCCAAAAAGAATAAGAAAAGTCAATGAAAAGATCTTAGAACACCCTGAAAATGGGCAGAAGTTGACTAAGGGAAGAGAAAATAGGGGAGCTGTATGAGAATGTCTTGTTCAGGTACTAAGGAAGGGAAAGAATCAGAAAAGTTCTATGCCATTACCAATGTTAGAGTTCGAAATTTATATTGTTGTATAGCATGAATTGTATGATGTGTGATCCCCTCTCTGCCTAATCATAACAGTGATCAGCACCAAACACAAGTTGGGATAACAACCAGGTCCAGGCCGAGTGTCAGTCACTTTAGGTCTTAAGTTTAGTATTTCCATTTACGTGATAATGGCAGGGGTCAGTCAGACATAGATCATGGTCCTTATCCAAACAGTGATCAAGATCAGAATCTGAATGTATTGCATCCAGTTCCAACTTGAGTGTTCTTCTCTTAAAACGTTTACCAAGGACTGCATTCACAATGATTAAACTAGAACACGTTACGATTGACTTGCCTGTAAGAGGTTTTAAAGGTAGTTGTCTGTGATAGGAGATTCTTATTCTGCAACAGCTCTTCCCCTTCGTCCTGTTATCTTTACTGTTCGCATACGCCCAAAAATTTTCTGAGATACAGAAAGCTATTGAGATCAAGGGGTTTTGTAAATATATCGGCAAGTTGATTCTCAGATGCAACATGTTCAATAACAACAAGTTTTTCCTCAACCAATTCTCTAACAAAGTGATGTCTAATATCAACATGTTTAGTTCGTGACTGTTGAACAGGGGTTTTGATATATCAGTAGCACTCTTGTTATCGCAATGAACGAGCATAGAACCTGTTTGGATGCCGTAATCTGCGAGCATCTGTTTCATCCATAGTAGCTGAGTACAACAGCTTCCAAGTGCGATGTATTATGCCTCTGCAGTGGAGAGAGACACACAGTTCTGCTTCTTGTTGTGCCATGAAACCATGTTGTTTCCAAGAAAGAATCATCCACCTGAAGTACTCTTTCGGTCATCAAGGCATCCAGCCCAGTCAGCATCACAAAAACCTGCAAGATTTTCATTAGTGTCTTTAGTAAAGTATATGCCGAAATCCAATGTACCTTTCACATATTTGATAATGCGTTTCACGGCACTCAAATGAGACTCTCGTGGTGATGCCTGATATCGAGCACAAATCCCCACACTAAGCCAGAGATCCGGTCGGCTAGCCGTAAGGTACAACAAGCTACCGATCATTGCTCTATATAGTTTTTCATCCACTGTTGATCCCTCATTATCTCGAGATAGCTTGTTTGTGGTGCTCATGGGAGTTCTAGCTGTCTTGCTAGTTTGCTTGTCGAACCTCTTTATCAAATTTCTTGGATATGTACTTTGAGACACAAATATCCCATCATCGGACTGTTTCACTTGTAAACCCAAGAAATAATTCAACTCTCCAAGCATGCTCATCTCGAATTCCCGAGTCATAGTAGACACAAACTTCTAGACCAGATTGTCACTAGTACTGCCAAAGATTATATCGTCCACATAAATTTGGACAATGAGTAAATCCTTTTCTTCTGATCGGATGAACATAGTTTTATCAACTGAGCCACGGTTGAACTCTGAGTCTAGCAGAAACTGAGTCAATCTTTCATACCAAGCACGTGGAGCTTGTTTGAGACCATACAGTGCCCTTTTCAGTTTGTAAACGTGATCAGGAAATTTAGGATCTTCGAATCCTTTGGTCTGTGCGACATACACTTCTTCTTGCAAAAGGCCATTGAGAAAAGTACTTTTAACGTCCATTTGGAACAATCTGATGTTCAGCTTGCAGGCGATTCCAAATAGAAGTCTAATGGATTCGAGTCGAGCCACTGGAGCGAAAGTCTCATCAAAGTCAATACCTTCTATTTGCGAGTAACCCTTTGCAACAAGCCTTGTCTTGTTTCCTACTACATTCCCTTCTTCATCAATTTTGTTTTTATAAATCCACTTTGTTCCAACCACATTGATATTCTTTAGCTTGGGTACGAGATCACATACATCCAAGCGAGCAAACTGATCCATTTCTTCATGCATAGCTGAAACGCATAATTCATCATTTAGGGCCTCAGTAATGTTGCGAGGTTCTATGGCTGAGATGAAGCAAATTCATCTTGATCATTTCTGAGAAAAGACAAGCCAGTTTCACCATCTCCTTAAAATCAATCTTCTTGTTTCGAGTTTGCCGTTTATCTAAAACGTCACCAATAACATGATCCAGAGGATGATATTTATGAGTTTTGACATATGCAGGTTCCTTCTCAGTCTCTTGATCTAACTCAGGCAATGCTCCCTCCATGGAATGCTTACCTTTCTCTGAATTTTTAGGTAGCTCAGGTCTTACTTCTCCTTTGAAATCATCATGTGTCACTTGCTTTATTCTTCTTGTGTCACTTTGATCAACCTCCGCTAGTTGATAGCAGTTCTTGTCATCAAAGACCACATTTACAGAATCATGTATCATCTTGGTCCGATGATTGTACACTCGAAATGCCATGCTATGTGTAGAGTATCCCATGAAAATCCCTTCATCACTCCTTGAATCAAACTTGCCTAGTTGATCCTTTTCATTTAAAATATAGCACACGAGACCAAAGGTGTGAAAGTAGCTTAGATTCGGCTTCTTTCCTTTCCAGATCTCATAAGGAGTGGAATTTGTTCCAGGCTTCACATATACCCTATTAATGATGTAGCATGCTGTATTAATCGCTTCAGCACAAAACCTTGGAGACACATTGTTGCCGTGTATCATTGCTCTGGCCATTTCTTGTAACGTACGATTTTTCCTTTCAACCACACCGTTTTGTTGAGATGTTCTAGGAGCAGAGTATTGATGCCTGATTCCCTGGATATTATAGAAGTGTTCAAACGCTGCATTCTGAAACTCTCCACCATGATCACTCCTGATCTGAACTATGTCTCCTTTCTCATTTTTGAGCTGAAGTGCAAGAATTTTGAAACTTTCAGCTGCTTCTGACTTCTCCCTCAAGAATCTGACCCACGTGAATCTTGAGTAGTCATCAACCAAGACAAAAATATATTTTATTTGAACTGATCTCTGTAAGCATCTTGTGTTGGACTTTGATCTGTTTGCCTTTGCTGCATGCATCACAGACTGTATCCTTAGGAGTTTCTAGTTTAGGAACTCCTCTGACAATTTCAGCATTTACAATCTTGCTCAGACTGTGAATATTCATGTGTCCTAATCTTCTGTGCCAGAGGTCCAGCTGTGATTCTTTGACTGGCAAACACAACTCAGATGAGTTCCACATGTAGCAGTTGTTACCCGACCTGATTCCATACAGAACAGTGTTTCCATTTTCATCTACAGATCGACAGTCAGCCTTAGTAAAGATGACTTTAAGTCCTTCATCACACAACTGGCTTATGCTTATCAAATTAGCCTTGAGTCCCTCAACATAGTAGACATTAATGAGTTGTGGTTGATCCGGGGTATTCAAGTTTCTAACTCCACATATCTTTCCTTGGCCACCATCTCCGAATGTGACTTTTCCTCCTTTGATCTTGGTGTACTTGTCCAATCCATTATGAATACCATTCATGTGACGTGAGCATCCACTATCAAAGTACCATGGATTTGCCTTCTCTACGTCTGTAGACATGTAAGCCACATTACTCTGCAGGCCAATCTCTTCACTTGGTGTAATGGCAAGTTGTGCAAGATTGCAGCTTAATTGTACTGTCTCTTGTGGATTTGAATCAGCCTGACCATACAAATCTTTCTTAGCTATCCACACTTTACCAAAGTTTGATGGATCTAGATAGCATAAGGACTTTCTCCAAGCGAACCTGATCTGTCTATGAGCATTGAGTTTGGAATACTCATACTTAAGATGACCTCTTGTTCCACAGTAGTAGCATCGTTTCTTAGACTTTCCATTTGATATTCTTTCTACTGATTCCAACGTTCTTGTGAACTCCCGTGACTCTCATCTCATCTTTACGAAGATTCTCATTGGAGCATTGTCCAGATGTAGCTCCATGTGTAAAGTTAGACATACACTCAAATGTTTTTTCCATTGTCGATGCAGTTCCAGTGTAACCAAGTCCCCAGTTTTTCTTAGGAGGTTGACCAGTAGCTAGTATTTGATACAGATCTTTAGTGCTTGTGTTCAACATCCTAATCTTTTTGTGGTTGTAATTCAACTCACACAATAGACTTTTTGCCTTTTCTTCTTCTTTAGCAAACGCATCAAGAATCCGATTGATCTTGGTTTTAAGCATTCTGTTTCTTTCCCTTTCGGTCTCCAACTCGGATTTGAGCTTGACTGCATCGGACTCAGTAGACTTCTCTTCCGATGTTTCACTGTTCATTTCGAGTATGTTCATCTGAGCTTTCAGCATTGCCATATCTTTGATGAGCTGCAAATTCTCGTTACTCAACTCAACATTCTTGTTGTATAGATCACTATATTCCTTCTGTATATCGAACTCAGCATCATCCTCTGAGTCAGACTCAGTATCTGAATCGGATTTGGAACTGTTCTGACCATCATAAGCAGTGAAGGCTACAAAGTTCAACATCAACTCTTCACTCAGATCTTCATCTTCATCCGACTCACTGTCACTAAAAACCACAAATGATTTTTCTTTTCCTTTTTGTGTGTTTGGACATTCGCTTCTTATGTGACCACAACCCTTGCATTCAGGACACTAAAGCTCTTTTCTCTTGGTTAATGGACATTCATTCCTGAAGTGTCCATACCCATCAAATTCATGACACTGAAGATCCTTCTTTCTGCTCAAGCGATCTCCATCAGTTCGTTGATTTTTATCACTATCATTTCGTTGAAACTTCTTAAACGTCCAGTTATGCCCTTTTTCAACTCGTTTAAGCATTTTGTTGAAGTTTCTCGCCATCAAGCTCAGATTTTCTTCAATCTGTTCGACTCTTCCTTTTTCACTCTCTGCAGTGAAAGCAATACCTTTAGATACCACTGGCTCATCTGCAGTGGCTTCCAATTCCTCTGCCTTAAGTAAACCGCACAGATGATCAATTTTTAGATCATCTGTATTCATAGAATATTTCAGGACAGCCTTTTGGGCAGAAAACTTTGGTGGGAGACAGCGTAATAGTTTCTTAACAAGCTTCTTTTCTTTATACTTCTTCCCCAACACGGATGCCTCATTGGCAATAGTACAAATCTTAGCAGTGAAGCTTGCTACAGATTCGTCTTTACTCATCCTAAGATTTTCAAACTGAGATGCCAGATTGTCAATCATAGTTCTTCTCACACTAGTGTCTCCTTCAAAGTGATTAACCAAGGTATTCCAAGCTTCTTTTGCAGACTCGCATCCTTGAATGATTTTATATTCATCTAATCCAACTGCAGAGAAAATTGCTGTGATTGCTTTTGAGTTGAATTTTGAAGCTTGTTTGTCGTCTTCAGTCCACTTCCCTTTAGGTTTGAGCATTGTCGTTACCCGTGGAGGAACTGAATTATCCTCTGACATTTTCTGTTCAATGAGAATAGTTGGAGCTGTCCAACCATACACAACTTCAGTCCATGCATCTTCATCGATGCCACGAATGATGTGTCTCATTCTAGCCTTCCATCAAGAACAATTGGTTTTTGGACTGCGATTAGTTCCTTCATGGTATCCATCGTTGTCACAAGATCTCAACCTGATATATAGATCGTCTTGTCTATGCGGTGACCCTCTCTGATACCAATTGTAAAACCAGGAATACCAAGATACTAATACGAATAGAAAAACACAGTGAACTGCAAACTGAATTTGCTCTTTATTAGAAATCTCTTAATCAATCTTTACATACTTGATTAATCAGGTTCACTTGACACTACAACATGTAGTTCAACACTGACCGATCCCTAATCTGCCCACCACAGCAACAGCTGTGTTCACTCACCGAGAACCCTAAATATCACTTAGTTTCTCAAGATGCTACCCGTGTTTCCCTTAGAGTGCTAACCCTAGCACTCGTATCCCTCAAGACTTATATACTCGCTACTTTGCCTCGAGTCTCTTCGGGAAGCTTTCATGCTTCCTTTGATCTTCTGAATCTTCAAGTTAGGCAACTTGACATCTCCCTTGATCCTCACGTAATGCAATCTTCCGAGTGCCACTCAGCTTCCATACAGCTGCTCCTTTCCCGCGTCCAGTGTGATATACACATCTCCGTTATGACAGAAATCCTGAGCTTACATCGCCAACCGCGCGAGCCTCGCCGAAAGGAGAAACCGTCGTGAACCCATCCTGAGATGCTGCTTTCTCAATTTCGCTGCAGTTGATCGATGTCCTTATCCTTGCCCCGCCATCGCAAGCTCATGTCGTTGTTGATAGTCAATACCATTGTAAGTGCAATACCTGCTCCTGCGTGTTAGTGGGTTTTAAGCGGGGGCCTATAGTGATGTGTTATCATAGAATTGGCTTGCGTAAAATTGTCTCCAACACTTAAACAATTTGCTTCAGTATAAAATACTAAGAGAATTATCCTAACTGTTCTTAGTATTTTAAGTTATTTTAGATAATTTTATATTTTGAATTAAATTTTAAAAACTTTAAAAAAAATTAAAAACCTGATTTTTGGTCAAAAAATTATACTACACTAAAAATTGATACCATAGAATTGGCTTGTGTAAAATTGTCTCCAACACTTAAACAATTTGCTTCAGTATAAAATTCTAAGAGAATTATCCTAACTGTTCTTAGTATTTTAAGTTATGTTAGATAATTTTCTATTTTGAATTAAATTTTAAAAACCTTTTAAGAAATTAAAAACCTGATTTTTGGTCAAAACATTATACTACACTAAAAATTGATACCATACTGGATCATGATTAATATTCCTAATTTAAGAAAAAAATCTAGAAAATAGTTATTTAGAGTCTCGCCTCTGTGATCCCGGACTATCCATGACACTCCACAGTTTCTATTTGATATTGTAACCATGACACCCCAACATTGCATTTTACCATGTTTGGTGGGGGTTTCCTCCAAGTGTTCTGCATATCATTGGCAATTGAGGATTCAATTTCCTCCATGGCATCTCGGGTGTTTGTAAATAGCCAAGTATCAGCCTCCTCGAGGGCATCAGATACAATTTCTGATGCTGTTCGTCTTTTTCCTTCAAAAATACGACCATTCCGAGCTTTCCATAAGTCCCACAGTATCCATGGGAAGGCCTGACGAAGTTCCAGTGGAAGACATGTTTTCCTGCTACTTCCTATAAGATGGTGGAGATTCAGGAACACCGAGTTGTTGGAAAAACCGCCCTGAGGGAAGGGAAACCTTGAGAGTTCCCATGTTTCTCTTGCCAACCTGCATTTAAAGAGGACATGGTTTATGGATTCCATGTCAGCATCGCACTCTTTGCAGGTGGCGTCAACCGGGATATTTCGAGACTGCAATCTCTCCATGACCGCCAAAGCTCCAGATAAAGTCTTCCACAAAAAGTGTTTTAGTTTTGGCGGAGCTTTGGTTTTCCAGTAATCTTTCCAGAGGTTTTTCTCAATCGGGGCTAAGATATTCAATTAGGGATTCTGCCTTTCCAATTGGAGGTGCAGGAATTTGTAACCACTTTGAGAATTGTAGTTACCATCCTTGGAGAAGGCCCATACGAGAGTATCTTGTCTATTAAGTACAGGTTTTAGCCTCAAGATACGGTCTGAATCTTCATCCACGAATGTTTGACGAACTAAAAATATATATATATGTTTATGTCGATAAAATCAGAATGTTGGACTATTGTATATTATATGATTCTATTACAGTAACAAGTAAGGGTACGAGTATTAATGAGTATGTACTATCTATGTTTCATCACAAGGTGAGTGCAGAACTGGTCTCTTTAATAACAACTGCTAAAGAGATTCGAAAAGCTTTGTTCCCCTTGCCATTAGATAAAGTCTCTGACCCAGACGAGTTTACAAATGAGTTTGACATTGGAGTCTGGAACACAATAGGACCTGATTTCGTCGAGTCTTTCTTCATCTTCTATTAGCAAAACAGAATTTGTGAAAATGCTTTCTGTTTTCTTATTCAACAATCGGTGTTACATTTGGTTTATGTACAATTGGTATACCAGAGTAACCCGAGAAACAAATCACAAAATAATTAGACCATAGTAAACCGAACTAAGCCAATCTCTATAGTTTGATATTCCCCCTAAGATGAAGGTGCATAGATATTACGAACACCCATCTTGCCTATCAATTCTCGAAAAGGGGCAGGATGGTCAGCACATATGTTAGTTGATCCCCAGTTCTTACATATATGGTCTTAGCATTCCATCTTTAATCTTCTCTCTCACATTATGACAATCAAGTTCTATGTGTTTTTTCTTCTCATGGAAGGCTGGATTGCTTGCAATATGCAAAGCAGCAGTATTATAACAATAGAAATGCGCAGGTAAAGAGAATGGAATGCAAAGATCAGACATAACCTGTGTAATCCAAATCATCTCCTTTGTGGCATACACATTGCTTTGTATTCAGCTTCAGCTGAGCTGGTGGAAACAGTGTCTTGCTTTTTCGACTTTCAAGACACCAAAGAATCGCCAATGAACATTGCATAACCTGTACCCGATCTTCTTGTATCAAGACATGCTCCCCGATCTGAATATGAATATCTTCGAAGATCAAAATTATACAATGTTCCGTTAAAGAGACTTGTCCAATAGTGCCTTTCAAATATCTCTCGAAGGAGAAGAATAATGACAAAGCTTAGAGACTGCAAAAGAAATATCAGGTCTTGTGATGCGCAAGTATTAAAGTTTGCCAACAATTTTCATGTATTGCTTTGTATCCTCTAAAGCAACTCCTTCGTCTTTCGACATTTTCTGATTAGGCTCCATTGGAACCGCATACGGTTTACAACCTGAGAAACCCATCGCTTCCAACAAATCCAAAACATAATTCCTATGGCTTAAAGAGATTCCTTCAACCGATCTAGCGATCTCTATGCCAATAAATTTTTTTGGAGGACCCAAATCTCTCAACTTGAATGCAGAACTCAACTGTTTTTTCAATTCAACAACAAAATCACCATTTGTGTTTGCTATAAAGATATCATCTACATAAATCAAAACCACCAGAAACTTCCCATTAGATTACTTAACAAACATAGTACGATCATCATAACATTTTTCAAAGCCCAGACCTCTCAAGGTTGTAGAGAAGTTGACAAATCACTGTCTAGAAGCTTGTTTGAGACCATATATTGATTTGTGCAGTTGTCATACAACAGTAGGAGAAACTGATTCCCCCTTAATCTCATAGTATCCTGGTGGTAGCTTCATATAAATCTCCTCCTCCAAGTCGCCATTTAGGAATGAATTTGAGACATCAAGTTGGTAAGAGACCAATTCAGTTTAGGAGAAAAATTCAAAAGAATCTTAACTGTGGCCATCTTCGCAACTGGAGAAAAGGTATCAATGAAGTTTATTTCCTCTTGTTGTGTGTATCCCTTGGCAACCATTCTGTCCTTATAGCGTTCAATACTCCCATCAGCATGAGATTTCACCGTAAATAACCATTTACATCCTATTGCCACTTTTCCAGGTGGTAGTGTCCTCTCAAAAACACCAATCTCAAAGCCCACGATATCACACCATACCTTATCTTTATTTGCCTCTAAATATCTTTGTGGTAAAGTGACATTTGTGATGATGTTTATGAAAGAACGAAAAGGCTCAGATAGATATGAATAAGTGATATAATTGGGAAGATGATAAGGGGTAGTAATATGAGTTTTAGTATTATAGCAATGGAATTCCTGCAAATGGGAAGGCATTTTTCTTTGTCTGTGAGATTTAGTCTTCAGAAAGAACAGAAATCTCAGAAGATAGCTCAGCATAATGAGGATGAGCATCAGTTGATGATTGCCTAAGAGGTAAATGTTCATCAGGGGATGCAGGGAAATGAAGATGAGGAAATATATTCTTCGTATCATCTGAGATGGTAGAAGATACAAAGGGAAAAACATCTTCAAAGAAAATGACATGACAAGAAACAAATACTGAATGTGTCTCTATGTCTAACAGTTTATATCCTTTGACACATGCAGGGTACCCTAATGACGCAGTCGGAAAATCCTAGGATTAGCGAGCATTAAACATAGATTGAAATCAAGTTCACAAGCGATAAACTTGAAGAAAAAACTCTTGAAATCCACCAGAATAGAGAAAAATTATTTGCTTTGATTAATTAGATTAATAAGATGTATCTTACAAATAACTTAGGATCTCTCTATTTATAGAGAAGAAACTCAAACATAAAAAAATATTAAAAATAAAGGAAAAAACCACTAAAAAGGAAAAACTACTAAATCCCTTCTACATCACCTGAGAACACACATGCCCTAGCTCTTGGTTCAAACTTAGTTCTATTCTTAGAAGAGGTGGAACTATAACAAAGACATCCAAAAGTTTTCAAAGCCTGATATTCTAGTTTCTTAGATGTTAATTTCTCATAAAGGGATTTGTTATTTAACACTAAAGAAGGTAATCTATTTATCAAGAACACAACACTTAAAACACAGTTCCCCCGGTAATCTTAAAAAATACCAGATTAAAACATTAAAGCTCTAGCTACATTAAGAAGGTGTTGATGCTTTCTCTCTACAACAGAATTTTGTTCGGGAGTCTCAGGACAAGAATGATATGCTTTAATACCTTTTGCGAAGTATAGATCATAGAATTTTAATTCATGTGCATTATCAGATCTAACAGAGCAAACTTTTTCATCATATTGAGTTTCTGCCATTTGAATGACACCATGAAAAACAGTTAAAACATCCGACTTTTGTTTAAGCAAATAAATCCAAGTTGCTCTACTAAAATCATTCACTATTGTCAAGAAATTTTGACTGTATAACCATTGGGAAAAGTAACATATGTCCTATCTAAAAGGGTGTACTCTTGATATAACGTCCTATTATGTGTGACATGATGACTAGATCCCGAATCTATAACTCAAGATCTAAGAAACACATCAATTTCTGTAGGTATAGAGGAAGTTAGCATGTCATAATAAGATGTTTGGAAAGAGAGGAAAGTACCAGTTATATGTGAGACACTTGGTAAGGAATATGAAGTCGAGGCAAAGTTCCTTTCAGATACAGGACTAGGAGCTTGAAGCTTAGTACTCAGATAAGCAATCATATGTTGAACCTGTTCTTTGGACATACCATCATCAACTTCATGTGGACTAAGATCAAGATTATTCTGCACATTGCTTGGAGTCGTTGTTGCGAGATTATTAGTTCCAATGGGCTTGGTTGTCTTTCCGTTCTGTGGATATCCAGGTGGATAACCATGCAATTTGTAACATTTTTCAACGGTATGACCAATACGACGACAATGAGAACACTTAGGCTTCTGATAACCACCTTGTGCCAGAGAACTCTGATTATTCCCAGGAGCAACAAATTGCATTTGAAAAGTAGTGGGGGCAGGAATACCTTTCGTGTTGTTATTTACCAATCTCTGACTCTCGTCTTGATCCAGCATTTTGTAAATATCTAATAATCCTGGTCGAGGTTTCATATTCAGAATATTTCCACGAATGTTGTTGAAAGAATCATTTAATTCCATAAGGAATTGTATGATCTGATTCGTCTCAGCCTCTTCAAGCAATTCCTTAACCTGATCGCAATCACACTTCTTCACCGTGGTGAACTTAGTATTAGCTAATTGTTCCCAAAGCGTCTTCTTCTTAGTGTAACAAGTATAGAGATCAGATTGTCCTTGCTTGAGAGTCATAACAGCTTGTTCCAGCTGGTACTTGCATGGGAGATTATTCACCTTGAATCTCCGAAACAAATCTTCCCACATCTAAACAGCATCTTCATAATATAGAATGCTATCATATATTTCCTTGTTCACAACATTGAGAATCCACGATTTGACCATGATGTTACATCTACTCCATACCTTGAACATATAATCATCACTAGCAGGTCTATGAATAGATCCATCTACAAAGCTTAGCTTATTTTTCGCATCAATACTAATCTTCATAGCAATCAACCAGCTATTGTAATTTGATCCGTCTAGAATATGAGAGACGATCGATAAATCTAGATGATCTGCAGAATGGAGGAAAAAGGGACTATGTGTGCTGTCGCATGATTCCACCAGCTTCGACATCAATCTGAATCCATTGTAAGGCATCGAACGACGAGAACGTTATTGTTTTGCAACCGTGACTTTAGATTCTTCAATGATTGGGATCTGCGATCGAGGTTTTGAAGTGGAACCTTGATCCTTTTCAATCGTTGAGCTTCGAGTCTTTTTACTTCCTCGCTTCACCATTTTCGCTCAATCGAGTCCGTCGAACAAAGATGAATGCTCGAAAAAGTGATTAATTGGTGATTTTAGCTAAGAATCTAAAGAAAAAACGATGAATCGAAGATAAATTAGAGATATGAGCAAAAGGATTGTTCTGATACCATATTAGCAAAAACAGAATTTGTGAAAATGCTTTCTATTTTCTTATTCAACAATCGGTGTTACACTTGGTTTATATACAATTGTATACCACAGTAACCCGAGAAACAAATCACAAAATAATTAGACCATAGTAAACCGAACTAAACCAATCTCTATAGTTTGATATCTTCACTCATGACTAGATCGGTTAATGCTACTCTTCTGGCTCTAATACCAATTTTTTTGATACTCCCTCACCAACAATGAAGGACTATCGACCGGTGGCTTGTTGCAATATGTTTTATAAAGTGGCATCAATATTTTTTGAAAATCTGCTTAAGATGATGCTTCAAGACTTCATTGAACCAATTCAGAGTTCTTTTGTGAAGGGTTGTTTATTTCTTGAAAATGTACCCTTAGCAACTGAACTAGTAAAGGATTGCCACAAGGACTCCATTGCTCCTCTCTGCTATAAAGTTTGATATCTCATAAAGCTTTTGATACCATCCAATGGCCATTTATCATTGTTATCTTTCGTGGACTACACTTTTCAGAACTATTCATCAACTTCATTTATGTATGCATATCCACGACATATTTCTCAGTGGTGATAAATGATGATTTACAGGGGTTCTTTGCAAGCATTCGAGGAATCAAACAAGGCTGCTCTCTATCTCCGTATATGTTCGTTATGACCCAAAATGTTTGATCTTGGTTACTGAATCATGCAGTTGCTGGCGGAAGAATCCAAAGCCCCCTAAATGCGATCAAATTTGCGTCACTCATCTGAGTTTTGTGGATGATATTTTTGTTTTCACGGATGATTCTTGCTGATCGATCGGGAAATCTCCCTATATTTGAAAAGAAAAAAATTCTGTATATTGGTGCTTCATAACAACGCTAATAAATCCTCTCAATCGTTATAAACGAAGCCTTGGTAAAGGCTATTCCACTCGATAATCTTCCTATCTGCTACGTGGGACTTCCTCTTATAACAAAGGTCATGACGACTCACGACTATGCTCCTCTCATTGCTATCTTATACTAGTAAGAATATGTCATATGCGGGCATACTTCAACTAATTAATATCATCCATCATCTCGAGTATTTCGAGTTCCTGGTGCACAATATTTCAACTATCCTCGCAATGCATTGATAAAATGAGAAGCTTTGTGGGGCATTCCATGAGATCAAAAGTTTTGTGGGAAGAGGTGTGTAGGCCGAAATCAGAAGGTTGGCTCGGTATAGACAACTTCGGGATGTTTCACGACTCTTTGCATACAGTCTTATCTAGCGGTTGTTCTCTCTCTGGATCTCTCTTGGTCGCCTGGACGATGTACAACCTCATGAGAAAAGTGTTTTTCTGGACAGCGCTAAACACAAATCTTAGATCATGGATATGGCTAAAAAAAATTTAAACTCCGTGAAGAAGTGAAGCTGTTTATTCGTGCAGAGGTGAACCTGTTCATTCGTGCAGAGGTGAAGCTGTTCAATCGTGCATAGATTAAAAAGGGTAATTTGGTTTGGCCACAACATCCTACAATGCAGTTTCATTTCGTGGCTCGCGGTACGCAACAAATTAGCAATGAGTGCTCAAATGAGAAATTAAGGGTTCTATTAGTCTTGTGTTTTTTCGTGATGACCCAGACGAAACGAACGACAATCTCTTGTTCGCTTGTCCATACTCCTTTACTGTTTGGATCGAGCTGGTTGGAAAACTTCTTCGCAATAGCCAAGACTAGGACTGGGAAACAATCCTAAAAAGGCTCACTATCACCGGAGACGGAAAAATGGCATATTTCAACATGAACAAAATCAATTGAGTCGTTTCATACATAAACAATTGAACCGTGCATTTTCATACTCAAACTCTCATATAAATTCAAATTAATTACCCAAACTAAACAATCGGTGCATAAATCAGTATTGACCGTAACGGTGGTTAGTCATACGTTGGCAACGAGTTGTCACTGTTTAAAGCAAAACAACGTCGTTTTGTTCTTCTAAGTCTAAAAATTCAAAACGATTCGGAAAATTCAGACAAAACTCAAAAAAAAAAATCAAAAAGTTTCAGAAATTTTCTAAAAAATTAAAGAAAAATAAAACAAAAATCAAAATATGTCTGAATTACAAATATATGGTCCCATATCATAAAATAATAATTAGTAGATATTTCATCTATTTTAATATAAGAGATGTCTTACGGAATAAAAATTGTTTCAAATTATACATGTTTTCAACCTAGCATCGTTAGATTTGTACTCGACAAATAAATTTATTTTTAGTGTTAACCAATTGTATTTTATAATGCTTTTAAAATAATAATTATGAATTTAACAATTAAAATATTTTCTAATGTGATTTTAGGATATTTCTTATAAATTTACTCTATAAATTAATAAAAGAGAAATTCCTTAGAATACCATCAAAACTAATTTCTATTCCACAAATACCACTGATATGGGTCAAATTTACCCTAGAGCTACTCTCTCAAATTAAGAGATCAGTTGTAGTACGTAAGGATCGAATCCACAGAGAAGGGATAGTCACACAGCAGTTTCCTAAATTCGAATTAAGCTAGGAAGAATAATAAAAGTAAAGGCAGAAAGCAATTTAAAGCGATGTAAACTTCAGGAGACGAAACGCTAGGTTCTGAGAAATTCTCAGGTGATCTAAATTTCAGGTCTAGACAGAATGTTAGGAAATATGAAGATCTGTTCTAGAACTCGAAACACTAATGTAAAATCAACCAACTCTCGCTGCGAAGATTATCTATGTCTAAACCCTAGAATCCCAAATCTCTTTGCGAATCCTAATAATTCAAACAAGCATTAAAGTTCGGGTTCGATTGTTCACAAAATCCTAAACCAAATCTCTTTGCGAATAGGTATTTTGCTCATCTAACATTAGTTCAGGCAATCAATAATACTCTCGCATCTATCAATTAACCTAAGATAAGATTCTAGGTCGCGAAGCTAGAATAAGCATTAAACACAAATCCAGATGAAGAACTCTAATGATTTTATCCTAACAATATAATTTGACCTAACAATTCATTGATCACCTTTGAAAAACCCTAAACCTAACTAGCAAACTACTCAGACATGATTAATGAAACAGAAATCATAATTTGAATAGAAAGCATAAAAGAAATCAATAGAATAAATAAAGCGAGTTCCAAATTTGCTCTAAAGGAGACAAATTCTTCTCTCCAAAAACCTAAACTTCTATGATTCTTAAAGTATGAGAATGTGCCTAAACAATGGCTGAAAAACTATATTTATAGGCCTAGGTACGAATCTTCAATTCCCAAAAAGATTAGGAAAAGTCTTGGAGATTTCATTTTCTTTAAAATATGGAAACTTCTTGATTTTGGAAATTGGAAAACCTGGTGTCGATCGACACTACATGGTGTCGATCGACACCTTGCGTGTAATTCCAGTCTTGACTTCATCACTTCGTGACTTCATTCCATTAAGTTCCAAAATGCATCCAAATCTCCAATTTATCTTCAATTGTACCTGAACCTGCAAAGACTCTATATAGACTCGAAAATAGCCAAAAGACTCTATAAAAACACTTATATCATGGTCTAAAAATGGGTAAAAACCATGATATATCAACCACACAAGCTAAAATTCTTCTATCCATAACATATTTGATTAAACCAATGACTATATTGCCCTCGTTTAGATAATAAACCTTTTTTTACCAAAAAAAAGAAAAATACGAAATGAGCATTGATCTGAACGTTTTAAGAACAAGATCAGAGGAATTTTGTTTGCGATCCCTCTTCTTCTTTCACTTTGCAGTCGAGATTTATAGGGCTTCTCTCCAGCTTTGTGAGTGAAGCTTTGATTCAATTTCTTTGGAGAGGTCGAAGAGGAGAGAAAAGCCATGTCGCTGAGACCGAACGAGAGGACAGAGGTCCGTCGAAACGGATGCAAGGTCACTGTGAATGCGAAGGAAGGAAGAAGAAGAAGAGAGGAAAATTTGGTCGAAATCCGGAAAAACAAACGCGAGGAAAGCATGATGAAGAAGCGGCGTGACGGTATGCAAACTCTTCAAGATTTCGCTCCTGAATCCGCCGCCTCCGCTGAGAAGAAGGTAAGCCGGAGTTTCACAATCTCACAGGTTTATCATTCTTCTGCTGATTTTGTGTTGGATTAGTCAATTCTGGGTTTCAATTGATTAGCCCTTTTTCAACACTCATAGCTGGAGAATTTATCAATGGTCACCGGGGTTTGGTCGGATGAGCCTTCGTTGTAGCTCCAGTCCACTACCCAGTTTAGGATTGATCTATCGATAGGTAAGTTTCATCTTCTTACTTCTTTGTTTTCTTGATCGATTTGACATACTCGAATGTTTCTTTGAATTTTGTGCTCTTATATTTTTCTCTAGAGGGTCCTCATATCGACAAAGTGATACAATATGGAGTTATGCCTCGATTCGTTGAGTTTTTAAGAAGGACGATTTACCCAAGCTCCAGGTTTTAGAAGAAAAGTCCCCATCAATTCATATTGTAATCTCTGATTCCGATGTTCCATGTTTGTTTCTAGTTTGAGTCGGCTTGGGTTCTAACAAACATTGCTTCTGGGATAACAAATTCTAGAGATTATATGACTTGTTACTAAAATCCTAAGATTCTAGAGATTCGTATCATTTTTGTGTTACGATGTGAATGGTATGTCTGAGTTTCTCGTGACTATCTCGAGAAGATGTTAGTTTCTCACTTAGATTCTTTTAGCTATAATGGATCTTGAATACATACGTACAAACCTTGTAGTATTTCTTTGAATAAAAGTAATAATTCCAATGATTCAGAATCTTAGATATTGGTCATTCTATAGATGTGAAGGTTTTAAACAAATTGATATGATGACAACTTTTGATAGAATCTGCAGATTTTTCTGTTTACTAAGACACATATGAATCATATATGTGATCATATGGGTTTTTGATTAGGTAACTTTTTAAAGAAGAAGGTGAAGCTGTGGTGAAATCAAGCATTCTTTAGCTGCCCAGATTATCAGATTCAAGTAAGACAATTTTAGTATTGAAGAAATTTGATTATGGGTTTGCTGGATGCAGCTCGTATGTACATTTTACAAGGACCAGCTAAGATATATATTTTACAAGGACCAGCTCAGTATCCAGACTTTTTAGGAAGCTTTTCATATGTTTTAGGAATGCTTTCCTGACTTTTTATTCTGACATTCTGAACACGATTATTCTCTTATTTTTGTGGTTTGATCGTGGTTATGAGTCTATTTAAACTATATATTGGATGATATTCAGTTTATTTTGTGATCCACTAAAAAAAATATACTAATTCTATTACATGTAAAAATTTAGGAAACAATCATATATATTTTGAAAGGTCTTCCAGAAATCGACACAGACTTGTTTAAGACTCTCACAAACAAGTCATAAGTTTGAAATGAATTTGTAGTTTTCAAGTACTTCTTCTGCAGTAGCAATAACGTTGAAGTGGAGAACTGGTTTATCACAAATAATCATTATGGCTCATCTTCGATTTTGTACAACAAAAGAGGACGTGTAATCTTAGAAGGGAATGGATCCTCCATATTTTCTATCTACAAAAGTGCATTATAAAATCTATTAAAAAGGTTTACTAAAGAAGTTAAATTAGTAAGATGACAAGTTATTCACAAACACACAACATTTTAAAAACTATGACAGTGTGATGTTTAACTGTAATTCGAAAAACCTTTTTAAAGATTTAAGAACTTTTTAAAACTTTTAGAGAGACTATACTATTTTTTTTTGTCAACATAAACTTCATTAAAACTTAAAAAGTCCAACTAAAGCGTTTTTAGCAAGAGAGACTATACTAAAAATATGATTAAATGGCGGCCATAGGAAAAGTTTGAGTTGTTAACTTCATTAAAACGCTTTAGATTACGGAGCTCCTAAATATGTATAACGGCTCCGTAAATTTGAGTTGTTGTTTAAATGGTACACAAAAGTTTGCATTTATACGTGTTAGAGGAAAACCTTCCTAAATGTGTATAACGGCTTCCTAAATTTGAAGTCTTCCTAAATGTGTATAATGGCTTCCGGAATCGAAAAACCTTTCTAAAACAATGAAACAGAGCATATCTCTAGCTCTTCATCCCCTCTATTTCTTTCTGTCTCTTTTGTTATCGTCAGATTTTCCTTTGTTTAATTTAGAAAATGTGTTTGTAATAAAGTAAAAAATCTTTCTAAATTTTTAGGAAGGCTTTCATGAATGTTTAGAAAGCTTTCCTGAAATTTTAATGTTTGTATGTTGAGTTCTTTAGCGTTTGTGTGAAGTTTGTTTTTAGTTAGACTAGTTGTCATTGTCTCTATTTTTCTAAATTTGGTATGAGGCTACTAAAATTTGTATGTATTTTTCTAAATATTTTAAAATGTTATTAAAATTTTTTAATTTATGAAAGCTTCTTGAATTTTTAGGAAGGATTCTTACAAAGTTATGAAAATTTTCCAAAATCGTTGGTTAATTACTATTTGATTAAATAAAAAATTAAAAGTTTTAATAAATATTTAGGAAGAGCTTCCTAAAATTTTAGAAAGTTTTTTAAGAGGCTTAAAGAAGCTCTGTCTTCATATTGTTGAAAACTTTTTGAATGTTTTTAGAAGCTATCATACAAATTTTAAGAAAATTTTCTGATTTATGAAGGATTCCTACATATTTAGGAAAGTATTCCCAAATATTATTGTTAGTTTTTTTTTAGTTTTGTCCTTCTAGGAACAAAGAAAAACAAGAACTTATCAATGCTTTATTATGTTTAACACCATTAGTTTCATACAATTGTATTTCACAAAACATTAGAACCTTTAGCAACATCAATTTCGTACAAATGCATTTCCCTGCGAATTCAACAAGAGCTAATATAACCAAGGGTGCTGCTTAGCTGCATTGCACGTTCAATTATGAAGTCATTGGCTTAGACATTCAATCATTTTATTTGTGATAACACTTACGTTTATTTGTAGTTCAAAAATCAGAGATGCTTTACAAGACTGATACATTCTTGGAAAATTCGTGATTATATAACGGGAGATGATGATAAAGCTACAATAATCAGTGATATATTATGATAATTAGAATCAGTAATCAGAATTTGCTTCCCGGAACCTCTGTCCTGGGCACTGCAAATCAAATTCAGTAACCTCTCCTGCAACCTCCTAATCCACTTCTCATCATACTCCATCTCTTTCATGGCCAAATCACAAGCAACCACAAAGCCAACAACTTTCTGTGTAGCCAACATGCCACTACGAAGTCCCTTCTCTTGACCCCCACCATTCATCAGACGGAAGTCACCTAAGTCTGGAGCATGTCTAGTGCTCACATTTACGTTGGTACGCTCCTGCCCTTTTCCTGCTTGAGCTACATCTGGAAGATTTTGTAAGGCTGTATAATATGATTTGTGGAAGTCCCTTCACTTTCAGAACACCCTTTATCACGCTCCTCAAACCCGCTGAAGTTTAAACGAGTGTCAACAAGTTCCATGGCTTCAAGCTCAAACTCATCCCAATCATTTGTACCAAAGGCAGGGGAAGAATTGATGAGAAAAGGATCATCGTTCTCGGTTTTAGACTGATCACTAAGTGAGTCATTACCATCAGAATGCTCATCTTCTCTGTCAATTATACCACTTCCATGGAACTGCAAATCTGATTCACATAGAAAATCCTTGTCATCCACATCACTCAACTGGTTCATTGAATCCATTTCAGCTGTAGCTTCATCACAAACCTTAGCACCCATCAAATCATCACACATAGCTTCACTATATCCAGTTTCTAGGATCATTTTGGTGTTCACGTCCTTGGTGCTTGTTCCGCTTGCGCTGCTAATTCTCTCATTATAAGCGCCAATCCGTTTCGCGACCTGGATTCGTGCGACCTCGACCGCGTTCTCCGCTTCCCAGCCATAAAGGTGCGTTCGCGAGTGATGATTCTCGTAGTCATAGATGGAAAACGTGTTCATCGCGTCGAATACTCTGGGATCAAGCAGAGTCGTCGATTGCATATCCAGATGAAGAGGCATACCTGAAATTTGAATTCCTTATTGAAGAGAAGCCAAAGGAAGCAGCCGAGTAGATGTGTTTACCGAGTCGACTCGGGATGAGTCGCCAAGCGAAGTAGATTGGGATCGTTGCGACGAAGCAGAGGAGGAAACGGAGAACGGCGACCGAAGTGGCCATGGAACTCATGCCGAACAATTCCATGGTTGTGGAGTACGATGACTCGCTCAGTGATCTCAGGTTCCGATGGTGATATCTCTCTCAATTTTTCACGATTTGACAGATCGCGAGAAGATAAGCTTTTTTCTCTCTTTTGGTTTTTTGTTGTTTCAGGAATGAGGGGCAAAATCGGAAATAGAGAACTAAAAATGTTAGAGATGAAAATTTTTTAATGCCCCTATTATTTTTGTCCCAAAAAACTTGATTAAATGGTAAATATGAGAATTGTTCATAATAAAATATCATAATTCTAACTTTATTAAATTTATAGAGTTTATTGTATCTGCTACATAGTGTGGCTTTACTACCGCGAATTCGATTTTCGTGTAGATCTGGCTCTGTTTTCAAGTGGTTATATATTCAATTTGGAAGGAAAGAAATGCAAGAATACACACCACATGTCATACTAGAAATTGTTAGCTTTTGCTCTCTCGTGTTCCGTATTTTTGTTTTTTGATGTTTTTAGATTTCTGTTTCGTTCAGGCTTGATTTCCTTTGTTTTGACTATGTCTCCGGAGCTGTCTTTTTTTGCCGCCGCCTTGGTTTTTCTCTTCTTTTGAGGCTTTGTGTGTATCTTACCTACTTAGTTAAAGTTTTTTCAACTTTTAATATAATTTCATATGTCAAAAAAAAAATGCAAGAATACACACATGTCATACTAGTACTTCGGTGACTCAGCTTGTTCGACTCATCGAAAAACTCATGCGGAATAGGATCTCCTCACTCAACTACCCGACACAACGGGCTTCTAGATGATTTTCGAATTTCGAATCTGCGTTGGTAAAGCCATGCTATGTAGCAGATACAGTAAAAAAAAAATCATACTGAGTCACTGTAGTACTAGTATGACTCAGTCACCATCACCACCACCACCACCACCTCCATCTCCTTCACTGTCTGTCTACTACTTCGCTTCGACTCTGTCTTCTTCTTCTTCTTCTTGCTCTCTTTGTTAGGTTTAATTGAAAAATTCTAAGTTTATAAAAATCAAATATATCAACTTTCAATAATAATTTTTTTTAATAACAAATTTATCGATCAAAACTTCAATTTACAAAATCTTTTGAAACAACTTCCTCGTCTTTAGAAATTATTTTGCAAAAGCATTGAGGAAAATAATTGGGATGCAAAACATTTTGCATAGATGTGTAAGTGCATCAATGCTGTTTGTTTGACCTAAACAACACTAATTGCGTGTGGATGCAATTAATTTGCATATTTTAGTGCAAGAAGCCTGCGTTTCAAAGTTCACACAACATGAAAAATTGCACACAACATCAAAGTTCAATATGATGTCTTACAAGCAAATTCATGACCAATTGATTTGCCCTTTACAGACTTTTTCCTATCTGAAAAAAAGAAAAAAGCTCTGAGGAAATATTTTTTTTACTTCTGCCTTCATTTATATTAAGTCGACTTCATCTTCTCCATTTTCTCCCGCATCTTGTATTGCAGTGTTGCAGGAGCACAATCTAGTGGTGTTTCTCCTGGTGACAAGATAAACAAATCATATACTTGGATCAAACCAAGAGCAGTTCCCATTTGAAAGAAAAGTATTCACAACTATCAATCAGTAACTATAACTTGTTCTCGTCAAAATGCTTTTGGTTAGACACATCAGTAACCATACCTTGTGCGTTTTTGTGCTCAAGGCTTGCTCCTTGTTCCATCAACGTCAACGCGATATCAGTTTGGTTGAACAGTGCAGTCTGTAAAAGCCAAACATTATGTAATTAGTATGTTTGGACTTACTAAGCAAATCGATCACACAATCGCTGAAACGAGAGAGAGAAGACGCGGTAGGTTTACCAGATGAAGCACTGACATTCCCTGTTTG
The DNA here is from genome assembly GCA_020283515.1 of Alliaria petiolata. Lineage (NCBI taxonomy): Eukaryota > Viridiplantae > Streptophyta > Magnoliopsida > Brassicales > Brassicaceae > Alliaria > Alliaria petiolata. The sequence goes on from JAHZTW010000001.1 coordinate 429,511,654, forward strand.
TCACGGTAATTTGCATCCACACCCTGAAACTCTCACAGTTTTAGCCTTTCAATATTTGTGGCAATCCCGCAAGGCCGCACTTGATCGGGCATTAAGTAAGCGCAGTTCTTTAATCAAACAACGAGTACCTCTTTCAGAAGCTTTTTCACACCAGCAGTATCACCATTCTTAATTGCTTCCCTTAATCCCTGTTTACAAACAGAGATTCAATAAAAACAAATGAATAATCTAGTTAGACAAGGAAACTATGATTATCCATTAAATGAGGTGTAAATAGTTGTTACCTCCCCATTGACTTCATAGTCTCTTTGCGGGTTGTCTAGTCCAGGATTCAGAGCCGATCTGAGAATTTCAACAGCTTAATTACATATCAAAAATACTAGAATGGTATTGAAAAATCACTATAACAGCGAGTTCAAATCCAATCAGCTATCTGTTAGAAGCAAATTCAGATCATCAGTCACTTGCCACAACAGAGAAAACCGGAAGAAATTTTTCCACACAATTGCACGAAAATCAGTTGAACAAACATGTAATTACAAGGGCAATATAGTTTCATGTTGATACTTCCTTGCAATAATCAAGAAAAATCCAAAGACTTACAACTTTCTCTCATGTCTAAACACTAAAGCTCATGGAGTAACTAAATGCGAGCGGTACCTAGCATTGCTGCTGCTGGAAGTGGAACCTTTACTTTTTGCTAAAGCCTCTGACTTTGGTTTAGAATCTGTCTGAGGGAAAGCCACAGGAGCGAGTGTAGCCTGTTCCAAAATCATATTTTGCAAAAGAAAGAAACGTATGTGATAAGAACACGCAAGAAACAACACTCCTTTACACAAGATACCAAAAACCAAGCTACTCAACTCAATACCTCTACTTAAACTTTATCTATGTATCTATGTTAAACGTCTAACTTTAGCTTTATCAGTACGTTCTACGTAACACAATTTCAGGAAATGTGATTTTTTACCGGTGGGTTCGGTGTCTTGGTTGATTTGGAAGGAGCTACACAGATGCACAGAGGCATACCACACTTGCATTCCACTGTTTGACTGCCTCCAGGGTCCATATCGTCGTCAATGTCCAATCTCGAAACACCTTCTGTTAGAGAATCAACTTTATTGGAAGAGCGCATGCGAATGAGTTCTTGCCTTTGTGAACGAGAGCTTTCTGCCACAAGAAGAACCAAGAAAGGTTTAATAAAGGCAAAGCTGCTTAAGAAGAAAAATGTATATATATTTGATATAATGTAGTTAGTAGTTATAGTTCTGTAGATTTTGTAATATATCATCGCATTGAGTAAAAATGATCATTTTGTAGCATGTTCCCATTTTCCTATCAATAAATTTCTGAATCTGACTTCTCAGCAATTGCTTTCGGTTTCGAAAACATAAAAGTAATAACATATTTTTCTTATCTTCTAGCTTTTAACTCATCTTCCTCTATCTGAATATATTGCTTCTATCAGATTTTAACCTAATTTTCCCTCAGTTATCAAATCAAGATTCCATATCAAACAAAAAAGTAAAACTAAGAAGAAATATGATATATTAAAACGAAACCCAGAGTCAAACTTCGCAGCCAAGAACAAAATCGAATCGAAGTTACTTAGAAAACATATCTTTTTGATGAAATCCCCAAATATAAGAGAGCGTAACTGATTCTCTCCACTTCGTTAGAGCACTTAACTATTTCACGAAATTTGAAAGCATGGCGAATTGAGGAATCACAACGAACTGAGAAACTTCGAAGCTACGGAATTGGAGTTTGCGATTAGCGAACCTGATTGGTTAAAGGGAATTGAGAGCCCTTTGGTGATCTTCTCTAAGACAAAGAAAGAGGACAAACGATGCGATCTCGAGAAGACGAAGAAGTGACACAAAAGAGAGAAAAAATAACGAAACTTTTTCTCTCCCTTTCAATATTTTTGGTTATTATATTTCGACCCCTATATTTTCAAAAATTGCCAAACATCCTTCGTAAATTTTTTCTTTTTGGGTCGACTTGTTGCATTAATCAAAGATTTAATCAAAAGGTACAACCATCTTCTTACAGGAGAAATGTAAAACCTAGAAGAGATAGATGACAAATTTCATATGAGTCTAGGAAAAGAGAGTCATTCAAATATTGGACAAATGGGGAAGTATAAACCAACAAATTAAAAAGGCAATAAAGGAAAAGCAATACTGTACACTCAATGACGAATCGCAGTGATGGGTGTCTGAAGTTTTCCTAAAATAAAACTGTTGTAATATTTCTGTTGTAATATTTTAAGTATCAAATCTACAATGAGACTCGAATGCATAATAATTTTTGAATTGAAAATAGAGCCAAGTCTAAATATGATTTGATGGTCGTGTGAAACAAATGTAAATGAATGCAAATAACAATATTAAAACGATGTAAACTTATAAAATAAAACATTGGGACATTGGAGAATGTTTAAGGGTAATAATGGTTTAGATTATTTAAGTTCTAACAACTAGAAGCAAACACAAATATTTTTTTATCCTAAAGCTCGAAGCATTAACTTATTCGATAATTTTATTCTCGTGGCCTAAAACCGACTTATACTATCAACCATAAATCATACTCTTGCATGCAAGGTAGATTCGATAACACAGCGATCAGGGGGCGGAGGCGGAGATTATTTTCGTGGGGAGCAATATTAAAATTGTTTAAAAAATCAAGGGTATAATTGCAAAGAATTAAGGGAACATTATTGAAATTATATAGAGTTTACATGAGATTATAACAAAAGCACCGGGGGCAAATGCCCCCCTCTCGTATAACGTGGCTCCGCCACTGACAGCGATGAAAGTTCAAGTTCGATTATGCTCACTAAAAGATGTTTACAATCAGCTCTCACGTTCTAAAGATATATCATATAATACGGGTCAATCAACCTTGTGTTGTTCAAGCAGATGACTTTCTTATATCAGTGCTAAGTGATCAATTCAGCAATATGCTTTAAGAACATTATTACACAGATGATTATTTCTACCTAATGTAAGCGCCACCCTAGAAACAAAACCTAACCACCAAATCATGATTAGATCCCTTTTACAAACCCTTAATCCCAACAAGCTAACTAGTCACTTATAACAAGAGAATCAATAACAAAAGCAATTGAAAACATCTTATGATTTAATGAAATAGAGATATAGGGTTCAGAAACAACTCTTGATGATGAACAAGGATTGAAATCTTCTCCTAAAGCAACAAAGTAATGTATGTTGATGGATTCTCCAAAAGCAACAAAGGATTGGTTCTATGATTTTAAAATCTAGGTTCTATGATTTTAAAATTTAAGTATTATAAAGATTTGATTTTTTATTTAATTTGAATGGATTTATAAGTGTTTTTATGATTAAAATACAAAGACCTAAATACAGGGTTTAACCTTGTTATTTGATTGGATTTGAGTATTTTCTAAATCTAAAGAGAATTTTCAAATCCATTAAAATATAAGAACCAATATTTTAATACGTCTCTAGTATTTGTAAATTGGATTTGAGTATTTTCATACATCTTTAGTATTTGTAAATATGTAGGTTTTACCTCTGATTTAAAGTTTTTTATATTTTTAACATGGAAATATTTTCAAATCCACTAAAATCTAGTGTGAAATCAAATCAATAAGTAAGTGGGAGTTATTGGTTCTTATATTTTAATGCATTATGAAATCCTCTTTGAATTTAAAAAATACTCAACACTAATCAAATAACAAGGTTAAACTCTAAATTTTGATCTTTGTATTTTAGTCATGAAACACTTGTAAATCCATTCAAATTCAATAAAAAATCAAATCTTTATAATACTTGATTTTTAAAATCATAGAACCAATAACACTGGATTTCAATATAGATTTTAAAATCAAAGAATCAAGAACACTGGATTTTAATATGAATTTTAAAATCATAGAACCAATAACACTGATTTAGTTTGGATTTTTTTTTTTTTTTATGCAAATAACCCGCACTTAATCGCATCTATTTATGCTGCAGCAAAGGTTACTCTATCTGAAAGTATAGAACATTCATCGATTAAGATTCAAAAGAGAAAATCACAAAAACTTGGCATATAATCCACATTTTCTTCCTCCACACCAAGGTTACTCTATCTGAAAGTATAGAATATGCAACGCAGAGCTCGGGATTTCCGCGACCAAATCCTGCTCTGAAAACCAACGATCAATGATGTACCCAATAGGAGATTCCCTGGAATTTACAGACCATCTGTCTGCAAGCTTAAATCCAAACATAGATGCAGCTGACAAGAGAGAAGGTTCATCAACCCTTCTGAAAACATGGCATAGAATCAATGCCGGCTTTTCTTGAACCTCTGAGTCTCCCATTTTCAGCGAGATTAATTTTTTTGCGGTTTGGAACAAAGGTATAACGGCTTCCGGTACATAGGTAACATCAGTCCCAATGATAACTTCAAATCCTCCACAAGCCAAACCTTTAATGCCTTCTATATGTTCTTTGTTTCCCCATTCAAGTAGACCTGTTTTCAGTTTTCCAAGTAGAGAAGATTCAAGATTCATTGTGATGTTCTCTGTTAATAGCGTAAGCGCCTTTGTGTCTGCATCCGTAGCTACCACGAGGTTAGCTGATCTAGCAGCTACCATCGAGCAAATTCCTGTGCAGCCACAACCCAATTCCAAAACCCGTTTTCCGGAAACAATGTTTGGGTTCCTGTCAAGAACAGAAGCCATAAGCCGAGCAGACTCCCAGAGCATCAATCCCGTAGATTTGCAAGTATGTTGATACTCTTTGGACAATAGTTTGATTTCGAATGCGGAATCCCTAAGCTTAACCACACTTATCTAAGAAAATAATCGGATAGAAGAACAGAGATGAACATATAAGCGTAAAGCATAACAAATAGTGTATAAACAACGAAATTACTAGAGTTTCTTACCTCATGACTTGATGGGGAAGCTCCAAACATTTCCATCGCCAGACCATCGGATATGTCAATGTTAGTATCAACGACACTCTCTTTTCTTTCTTGCTCCTCGGATTTAGGCTGAATGTTATTCTGTTGTTCAGATTGGTCTAATGTTATCCTATCACAAGGGTTTTTGTTGTCGTTTGATCGACGAAATGTAGCTTGGACCCAGCGACGATTCATGACCAGCTCGCGTGAACGATTCTCAACTTGTTTGCAGCAGACACCAAGCTCCTCAACTTCAAAGCCTTGTTCGGAAAACAAAGTTTCTAAGAATTCATTAGAAAAGTAGAATGCACGCTGCAATAAAAAGATAAAATCATCAGGGTTCTTGCCAAAAATAGAAATGTGTACTGCAAAGAAATAGCCTTCGAAAAGCGGAAGAAATAATGAACTTACAGTGCCATCACCTCTGACATAAAAGTTCTCGCTGATCTTCTGATCCTTCCCAGAAAACCGTTCCTGTTAAAACATATACCAAAACACATAATGAGTAACTAAGCCTTTGTAAAAACTGATTGTTCTCCCAAAAAGACAAGCCAGGGTACAATTTTTTATTTTGTTTTTCTAAATGAAACTGTAGTATAAGTTTAGTTTTTCCATTGAAAACTTAAAAGTTCAAGAGACTCGTTTCAAGTGCATCAAAATGGGCATTTCATATGACCTCAAATGTATTGATTGGTATTTTTAGTTAGATTTCAGTTACACCGCCATTGAAAAAAAAAGAAGTGATAAAAAGGTGGATCAAACCTGAGCAAGATCACCAACAGCATAGTCTCGGAAGAGTATACACCCATTTGGCTGAAAACAGAATAATAAGAAAGCCACTCAACATGAGAAATTCAGACTTGCAGAGGAAGATCAATGCCCAAAAGTACATCAGAAAGTTTGCCGTCGATACCTTAAGTACTTTCCTAATGTTCTGCAATACTAAAGGCATCTTCTCTGGGGATACCGCAGATAAAACAAATATCTGTTCAACAAGCATTTAACATGAGAAATGGTTCATGATGAGATAGAAAAAGGCTCAAACGTGATATACTAAAAGAAACAGAAAAAAAAAACATGGGAGCAATTAAAGGGAAACGTTTTAGCAAAAGATAGATCATTAAGTTCTAGCTAGTTAACACATTAATATACTTTTGTTAGGAAAATACCATGGTCACAATATCAACTGAAGATGGAGAAATATGCTTGTCAAGACCGTCCCGGGTCAAGTCACAAGCAAATGCACACACGCGCGTCTCATTGTATTCATCATGAGCCTGAATTTGATGACAAGTTGTTACACACACTGATCAAGTTCAACAGATGCCAATAACAAAACTATTATGAAGCACATGTGACATGTCAATTATCTTGGTGGATGCAACAAGTAATCACTCACAGGCATAACTTAGGTAGACCTGTTATATGTGCTTAAGAGACAAAAGCTTACATCATAGAGCTGAATAAATGGACCTCACTAGCAAACAAATAAACCAAAGAAAAGCAAAGATTAACAAAGTTTGAATACCGACCTTGACCAAGTCAACGGCGCGTGGTGAAAAATCACATGCATAAACGAAAATGTGTGGATATGTGGCAATTAACGGAAAGATGGTGTTTCCAGCTCCACAGCCAACCTGCAAATCAAGATCAATTTCTCAGAAGAATATTCTGCAGAAGCTACTCATCTAAAGAACAGCAAAATAGTTTCAATTTAGACGAGGAACAGTTTGAACATTTGTGATTACCTCAAGAAGGACTTTTTTTCCACTAGCCTGAGAAAGAGAATAAGACAAACTCAGGATGAATACTAGAATAGGTAATGCAGCAGATACCAGAAGAATTGGTTTTAAAACTCACTGAAAAATAGCTATTCCATTCCTTGTCCAAATAGTGCCGGTCTTTGAAAAACTGATGAAAGAACAAGAAAATATCATATAAAGTACAGTAACCTCCTTTGCATAGTGAGCTCACACTCATTCACAAAGTACTAATGAAAACTTTGTGATATAACCATATTTAGAACTAGAAAAAGACATTATATTATATTGCTGATAAAAAAAAATAGAATCAAGAGCTGAGGCAGTTGAAAACAGAGTCCGTCCCACTCCCATTTTCAGAACTTTACACAAGATGCGCTAAAGACTCGAACATAATTCCTTTTCTCTTGAGTTACTAAACTCAAATTAAATAGCTCTAGTTAATATTTAGTATCACTAATTCACGACAAATGAATAAAAGGAAAAATGGTTAGTTTAGATAATGAATGAGCAGATCATCAAAGAGAGGGTTATTAACATGTTTTTAAAGGGTCCTTTACATCTTAAGCTACCAAATCACAAGTGAATCCAGCCTATGTTAACACTTATATAAATCAATAATAACTGTTAAGCTCAGCTAAACTCAAATTAAATAGCTCTAACTAGATAATGCATGAGCATATCATCAAAGAGAGGGTTTTTAACAAGTATTTGAAGAGCCTTTTACATCTTAAGCTACCAAATCACAAGTGAATCCAGCCTATGTTACACTTATATAAATCAATAATAACAATTAAGCTCAGCTAAACTCAAATTCAATAGCTCGAACTAGATAATGTATCAGCATATCATCAAAGAGAGGGTTATTAACAAGTATTTGAAGAGTCTTTTACATTTTCAGCTACCAAATGACAAGTGAATCCAAATCCAGCCTATGTTAACACATATAAATCAACAATAACAATTAAGCTCAGCTAAACTCAAATTAAATAGCTCTAGTTAGATAATGTATGAGCATATCATCAAAGGGAGGGTTTTTAACATGTTATGGAAGAGTCCTTTACTCCTTTACACCTTAAACTACCAGATCACAAGTGAATCCAGCCTATGTTAACAATTAGATGAATCAATAATAACAATTAAGCTCAGCTAAACTCAAATTCAATAGCTCTAACTAGATAATGTATGAGCATATCATCAAAAAGAGGGTTTTTAACAAGTATCTGAAGAATCCTTTACATCTTAAGTTAAAGGAATCACAGGTGAATCCAGCCTATGTTACTCTTAAACAAATCAATATTATCTATTTAGATCAGTTACAAGTGAATTGACAAAAAGGCTTACCCTGTCTCCATGATGCTTGTAAAATATATCCCAGTACTTTTTAGCATCTCTTTCATACTTCTCTGAGAGATGAAACAGTTGAATAATAAGGAACACTTTTGCAAAAAAAAATCTCTAGGAATACAAAACCATATTCAGCTAAAAGATGTAAACTTTGAGAACCTCGCCAAAAAGAGGAAACACCAGAGTTAGATGTTGGATAAATCTGCAGTTTCTCAATAGGTTTCTGCTGCTCTTCTATGATTTTCATACCAGAAGACATTATCACGCACCGTATCTTTATAAAGACAAAACACAAAAACACAAAAAAAAAGCAAGATTTGAGTAAATTAGATAAAACCCAAACCTCAAAAACTAATCTTTCGGTTTTGTATTTCAATGAACAAGAAGACGAACCTGTGGTTTGATGAATCAATGGCTTGCCCTTAAGTGTTAACCTAAATCTGAAAAGCCCCGTTATGTTTGCTAATTTATTTTTGATTTTTTTTTAATCAAAAATACTTGGAAAGTCTTTTAACCCCTTGATGGATTTTGAAAATTACAGACCCAATCACTCACACCCGACCCACCCATTCATTAAACCTATTTTTTTTTCTTCTTTTTTCTCTTTTCCTTTTTCCCGTCGCTCTTCTACTCATCCTATCTCTGAGTTCTCTAAGAGAAGATTTATTTGTTCGCTTCACGGAAAATCCAACGGAGGTAGACATCCATGGAAAAAAATCAAAAACAGATTTCAACGGCCTCATATTTTCCAACGAAACTTTTGAGATACGTTATGGTGATGAACGGAGTTTCAGTCTCAACGCTAAAAATATTTTTGGTCAAACGATATCGACAACACTTGGGTGGAGAGAATTTTTTTGGATGAGCTGTTTATCTAGAGATATTGAAGATCCAAGTATATTGAAGCACGGGGATACCAAAAACCATGGTAATTGTTGTCATGTTTCAAATTATCATCGTCAAACTAATAAGGAACCGCCAGATCGTGGTGGAAGCACTAATCTTCCTTCTCGACAAGTTTACAGTAAGGAACATGAATCTGCAAAGTATGATGTAACAAACATAAATTTGTGTGCAATACAAAGATGGTCTGTTGCAACAAGTGGTGATTCAGAGCTTGTAAAGAGATTCTGGAAAGCAAGATCAATAAACTTCAAGAGGCCCTTGTGTTGGAACGAGAGAAAAGTAAGGCTTTGGAACATCAATTGATTGAGAATTACAGAAAGATTTGTATGCTCAACAGCGGATCTGAAAATCTCGATAAGATTTTAAGCATGGGAAGAACTGAGAAGTTCACGTTTAGTCTCGGTTATCAAGGAATTACATCTTGTTCAGAAACTGTATTTGTTCAAAAGTGAATCCCAGCTTCCATCTTCGATATACATGATCCCGAAGTTGAGAGACACTTCGTTTGCAATAGCGAGTACACACCTTTGAGATAATTGAAAGCTCCTTGTTTTGATCGTTGGTACCCTCTAAAATAACCTTTGTTTCATCTGGTTTCAAAGACTGAACCTATAAATAATTCATAGAGACGTGGTCATGGACAAGTTTATGAACCTCAAGAGGAAAGATAATCACATTTTTAAGCAAGACAGTGTGACATATGAGCTGCAGAATGAACCTTAACATTGTAGACAAGGGTGTGTTACATGTGGGGTGTGTGTGTGTGACACACATGGACGGAAATTTCTTGTTTTCTCTAAACAGTGGTGACAGGAACAACATCTTGTTTCAGAAATCATGGAAACATGAGAGAGAGACGTACTGCACAATGAGAGAAGTAACGCATGCAACCTTTTCTTTGATTCTCGAAGAATAATGTCCATACGTCATCTAATGAAACCACCTTGGCAATTGTTCAATGTTTCGTCGCTTCAGCAGATTGAGTACACATGTTTAAGATATTTGTTACTGTTCCGTTCTCGGTCTTACTTCTACCATGATTTCTACCGTGTCAGTGAAAAGTTAGAAAGGTTTGTTCACTTTGTTTTTCCATCGCCATCATTCACGTGGGTTTCTGTTTTCACATGGGCAATGGTGAACTCTGATGATGTTTGTCATCACATGCGCCATGCGCATAATACGAAGTGGCTTCCTCTACGTGTGAGATCATGTCTTCTTATTCCTTGGCTGGGTCTGCGTGTCGTAGTGGATTTCTTCGAGGACAAACACATCTTTGGAACCTTAACTGGAGAAGAGTGCAAATTCTGCGTTGTTTGGGGTTTGATCTTGCGTCGTGTGGTCTCTCATGTTGGTCTTTCAATGGACTTGATCGAAGTGGAGATTGAAAGAGTACAAAATTCTCTTTCTTTTGCCACTTTTTCTCGGACACAATTGGGTTTCAATCACACATTCATGACATATATTTTTTGGAGTGTCATTGCTTGCGAATCAATCAAGCTGTGGTTTTGCTCTCACTATTTCTTTTACTTTGATTTTCAACGCTTGTGGGTAGCATTCAAACTTGATACAAACTGTGTTTCTCCACTAGTCACTTGGTTACGTATTTTCGCATGGGTAATGATGGAAAATAATGATGTTTATCGAGACGTACAACATGCATTGGTTACGGAGTGGTTTAGTATGTGGATACAATCTCGTCTGTTTATTCACTGGTTCCGTCTAAATGTCGTGATGGATATCTCATAAGATGTGTTTCTTTTTAGAGCCCTACTCGAGGCGGTGTGGTCTATGCCAAACACGTGTCCACCGGTGACATGGGTGCGTTTTTATGACATCTCGTTTCGAATCGAGTTGCTATGATGAGTTGTAACAGAAATACTAACAGTTGAGTGTATGACACCATTAGAGTTATGTGATAACGACACTGATTTTGTTGACGGGGAGGAGAATATTTTTGGATCAAAAGAGATTGGTTGTGTTGTTTTACGAGTGGGCTGGCTGCCATACCAATGGTACGTGAGTTTGTTTCCTAGCATAGCTTTCGGCGACGGTTATGATGAGGCATGGGACTTATGTTTCAAACTGAATTCGGGTTCATGCGATTTCACAATTAAGAGACAAATGTGCTTGAAGTATATGAAGAATTTCATCAATGGAAAGTTTGAAAGAGGAACAGAAAATGCACTTTTATTGGAGTCTTGGAGCAGATCGCCATTCAGATTCGAGGCCGAATCTCTCTTACACGGGGAGACTGATGCATCATCACCTTTGACTTAACTTGCGCCATAAGAAACGACTACTAACGGGTTTTTCAGCAGCATCGTGATCTATTGTTTCCATTTTTAAGAGCTTTAGTGTTTCCTTTTACGATTGATTTTAGTATTGCCTTTTCTTTGGTTTTCAAGTTTATCTTATGGATATTTTCCTTTTTCTTTGAGTCGGTTTATACCCGAATATAGTTCTATTTAAGCATCTTGTTAGCATACTTGATGAATCAGCTTTTGATAATTAATAAACGAGAGATTTCTCTTTAAACCTTGTTCTTGATTCGATTAAATTCATCAAAACAGGAAGCGGTTCTCTAGAGATTCTTCGAATCCCTAGATTGAGCTAGGTTTCACTTCGGTACGCTGCGCCACTTAGTCATGCTAGAGTTTAAAAGAGGAGCAAAGTTCGAAGTACCTCAAGCCCCTTGACGAGAAGTTTTGATTCATTAGGTGCGGAGTCAACGCAAGATCCTTCGAGTACTCTAGATATTAGAACTTTCTCCGTTGGAATGATCCACTCGCAGTGTTCAACTTGGTAAACCTTTCTTCTAAAACCGTGAGAATGGCCATAAGGTTCCTTGTTCGAAACGACTTGTACCTGGTAAAGTTCATAGTTTCCGACTAAAAGAAAAAAAATATTTTGACTCGATAAAACGACTCGATAATTTTGAAAAATGCACGCAAAGACTCATGAAATAAAATAGTATTAGTAATAAATGAAACCCCCCCAGACTTAAATCAAACTGTCCCCAGTTTGTTTAAATCGAGTTGAGGTGAAAAAGATAGGTAAATTCAAGTACAAGCTTGTGAAGACTTACTTGAAAGTGGCGTTGGATTTGGTGTGGGTTAATGGGCGTGTGGTATGATTGAGCTAAGGACTTAATCATTCTCCTTATTTTCCTGCTTAGAATCGATTTAATTGAACAAAAGAAATCGAAAACTTAGCTCGAAAGGAAATGTGATGCGCGGTTTGAGCTTCCTTACTTCGTTTGGTGGTGGTTGGCGTGAGGTGGTGATGTTGGCGGCTGATGATGATGATGATTGGGGCACGCCTATGTTGAGAAGAACAAGTACTTTGGTTGTTGAGTACTTGTCTTGGTCCCTTGACCTTTGTAGAACACCTTTAATGAGAGATGGAAAAATTCTGTCCTTACGTCTTGAAGATTGCATCACCTCAGAAACTTGAAGTTTGGGTCTATGCTGGCCTATCCGGTGATGTGTTCGGGATCCCGGAAGACAGGTGTTGCTAGTTCGAAAATCAATGCCATATGAAATTCTTACTTGGCTTCGGTAAAGGTCTCGGTCGCGGAAGAGAGAAGCTAGTCTTCGGGAGCTTTTCTCTTCGCGGTTTGGTGAAGGAAGTTGCATCTTCTTCCTTCTGTAGCTTGCACAACGGTTCTAGAGGACGAGACCGTTGTATTCTTCTTCGTCTTCGTGGATACAGGTCCGTTGAAACTCATTGAAGAAGTATGTAGAGAGAGATGGATCATTGACTTAACTTGACTTGGATGGAGTCTTGTTTTATCTTCCCGTCTTTGATGCAACAGCAGCATACCGCGGTTGTGGAAGTTGTCTTTGCGGTCTTTAGGACGTGCTCAAGCCTTGAAACAAGAAGGAAACTTGCAAGACTTGACAGTGGTTGAAGGAGGTCCGGTTCGGTGAAGTTCGAGATGGACAATAGTGCAGAGAAAGGCTGGCCGCGCGACGGGTTGTCGCGGCTGCGGCCAGGCTTGTCTCCTCCGGGCCATCGTGGTTTCGTGGCCCGGCCAGGCTCCTTCTGGCCGGCCCACGGGCGGTTCGTCGCCCGTGAGTGTTCTTTGAATCTCCTTCTTTATATTTTTGGTCTTTTTCGAGTTTTCTGATTTTTTTGTGTTTTTGTGGTTTATATAAAAGCTGTAACTAAGAGAAAACCAAAACTAAAAATTAGAAGGGTTAGAAAAAATGAGAAAAAGAAGCAAAATACCTAAATGGGTTGTCTCCCATTGAGCACTTTTGTTTAAAGTCTTTTAGCTAGACTTTGGTGGTCGTTTTAGGCTTTAGGTGCATCTTCTATGGAAATTGGAGTTTCCTTATCTTTTTCAACATCTGCAAGATATGGCTGGAGACGTTGTCCATTGACAGTGAAGTCGCCTCCTTGACGATTCCAAAGAACAACAGCACCATAAGGTCGAACTTCTTTGATCTTGAAGGGTCCGGACCATCGCGATTTAAGCTTCCCGGGAAAAAGTCTCAACCGCGAGTTGTATAGTAGGACTTGGTCATTAGGTGAGAACGTCCTAGGTACTATCTTTCTGTCATGATACGCTTTAGTTCTCTCCTTGTAGATCTTAGAACTTTCATAGGCGTTATGACGAATTTCGTCCAACTCATTCAACTGCATCAATCGTCTTTCAGCTGCTGGTTTGATGTCGTAGTTCAATTTCTTCACCGCCCATTCTGCCTTATACTCAATCTCTACTGGAAGATGACATGCTTTCCCATAAACAAGATGGAAGGGGGTCGTCCCTAGAGGGGTTTTGAACGCAGTTCTGTAAGCCCAAAGAGCATCGTCAAGCTTCTCCGACCAGTCTTTTCTTGTCTTCCCTACTGTCTTTTCCAAGATCCTTTTGATTTCTCGGTTAGAGACATCAACTTGTCCACTTGTTTGAGGATGATAAGGTGTAGCAACCTTATGACTCATACCATTCTTCTTCAAAAGTTTCTCGAAAACTTTGTTGATAAAGTGAGAACCACCATCGCTTATCACGGCTCGTGTAACACCAAATCTTGGAAATATGATCGACTTGAACATCTTTATCACCACTTTTGCATAATTTGTAGGACTAGCTATGGCTTCCACCCACTTAGACACGTAGTCCACAGCAACAAGAATGTATTTGTTCCCAAAAGATGAAGGAAAAGGGCCCATAAAGTCGATTCCCCACACATCGAAAACTTCGACTTCTTGGATAACGTTCTGCAGCATCTCATTCTGTTTACTGATATTTCCTTGTCTTTGGCAAGCATCACACTTAGAGATGAAAGTGTGGGCGTCCTTGAACATATTAGGCCACCAAAAACCAGCTTGTAAGACCTTAGCAACAGACTTATTAGTAGCAAAGTGTTCGGCGTAGTTAGATCCGTGGCAAGCGAACAGAATGCCCGAAACCTCTTCTTCTGGGATGCATTTTCGGAATAAATGATCTGAACATTGCTTATAGAGATATGGTTCATCCCAAAAGTATCTTCTAACATCTCGAAAGAACTTTTTCTTCTTATAGCCGAAGAATTGAGGTGGTTCAATATCAGCGGCTAAATAGTTTGCAATGTGTCTAAACCATGGCGTGTTAAATCCCTCGGATCTTACCTTAGATGGGTGTGTCTTGCTTGCATTTGCACCAGTTGGGACAGCTTCTATGTGGTAGACGTTCTCCTCCAGTAAGCTGTCATTCAAAGGTAGTTTAGCTTCGACATTCATCCTTGAAAGATGATCGGCTACACTATTATCAGCTCTCGAATCTCCATATCGAATTCTTGAAGTATAAGTATCCATCTTATTAGCCTTGGTTTAGCGTCTTTCTTTGACATCAAGTATTGGATTGCAGCGTGATTCGTATGAACTATTACTTTCGATCCGACAAGGTATGATCGGAATTTCTCGAAAGCAAAGACAATTGCGAGAAGTTCTTTCTCCGTTGTTGTGTAGTTGCATTGAGCATCATCCATAGTTCTACTCGCGTAGTAGATTACATGCATCTTCTTATCCTTCCTCTGCCCAAGAACCGCGCCTACCGCATAGTCACTAGCGTCACACATGATCTCGAATGATTGCTCCCAATCTGGTGGTTGCACAACGGGAACCGAAACAAGCGCGTCTTTGATCTTGTGGAAAGCAACCAAACACTCATCGTCGAAATCAAAGTTCGTACCTTTGCAAAGCAGGCGTGTAAGGGGCCTTGCAATATTTGAGAAGTCTTGAATAAATCTTCTATAAAACCCGGAATGACCTAGAAAGCTTCGGATTCCCTTGACGGTTGTTGGTGGTTGCAAGCTCGTCATGACCTCAATCTTTGCCTTGTCAACTTCTATTCCCTTTGCTGAGATCTGATGTCCAAGAACAATTTCGTCTTGTACCATGAAGTGACACTTTTCCCAATTCAAAACCAAGTGTTTGTCTTCGCATAGTTGTAAAACTTTTCTAAGATTCGCTAGGCATGTTTCGAAAGAAGATCCATGGACGGAGAAATCATCCATGAAAACTTCCATAAAGTCTTCGACATACTCCGTGAAGATTGACATCATGCATCTTTGAAAGGTGGCAGGGCGTTGCACAAGCCGAACGGCATCCGTCGATATGCAAATGTTCCGTAAGGACATGTGAAAGTCGTCTTTTCTTGGTCTCACGGGTGAATGGGAATCTGAAAAAATCCAGAGTAACCGTCAAGAAAAAAATAATATTGATGATTTGCTAACCTTTCTAGCATCTGATTGATGAAAGGCAATGGGAAGTGATCCTTTCTTGTTGCTGCGTTTAGCTTCCGGTAATCAATACACATGCGGTGGCCGGTTACCGTCCTTGTAGCGATCATCTCGCCTTTCTCGTTCTCAACGACTATAACTCCTCCTTTCTTTGGAACCACGTGGACTGGACTCACCCATGTGCTGTCCGAGATTGGAAATATAATTCCGGCTTCCAAAAGCTTCATGATCTCCTTCCTGACAACCTCCGTTAGATTCGGATTCAGCCTCCTTTGATGCTCTATTGAGGTCTTGGTGTTTTCTTCAAGGTGAATCTTGTGCATGCAAATGTCGGGGGAGATCCCGGGAATATCATCAAGTGAGTATCCCAGTGCTTTTTATGCTTCTGTAACTCGCGAAGAAGCAATGTCGTTTCAACATCGTTCAGGTTCGAGTTGATGATGACGAGGTATGTGGAGTTCGGTCCTAAGAAAGCATACTTTAGGCCAAACGGTAGAGGTTTAAGCTCGACTTTGGGCGCCTTAAGCTTGCTCCAAGGGTCAGCTGTTACATTAAGTGCATCTTGAAGGGGTGTTAAAGTCTCATGTTCTTTCTTTAGATCAAGGAAAGACACCAACTCATTGTAGATCTCGGGTTTATCCAACATCTTTTCACAACTTCTCGTAGTTTCTTTGAGGTGATTATGCTCGGATTCGGCATTTGCCAAAACAATCTCTAGAGGATCGTCAAAGAGAATTCCTTCATAGACTTCTTCAGTAGCTCTATCAAGTTCGTCAATCCAAAAGATTTGACCATCTAGGGAAGGTTTACTCAAGCTCTTGCTCATATCGAAATTCATCACCATATCGCCTAGATGCAAATCGATTTTTCCTTTCGAAACATCAATAATTGCTCCAGCTGTAAAGAGGAATGGTCTACCAAGTATAAGAGGGTCTCTAGGCTCCTTATCAAACTCCAAAATCACAAAATCAGTTGGGATGATACAACCTCCAATGACGATGGGTATATCGACCAATACTCCGATGGGTAGTCGAATAGATCTATCTGCTAGTATCAAAGAGATCTTTGTAGGCAAAAACACGTGGTACCCTAAACGCTCTGCTACTGAAAGCGGCATCATGTTGATACTTGATCCAAGATCTCAAAGAGATCGTTCGAAGGTTTCATTTTTTATCGAACAAGAGAGTACGAAACTACCTGGATCTTCGCGTTTAAGAAGAGTGCAATTTTGTATGATTGAGCTGCATTCATGGTTGATCATCATCACGCCCTCCTCCAAGGTTAGAGTGTTGGTTAAGATGCTCTTCATGTACTTTCTTAGTGTAGGAATCATAGCGCATGCTTCGACGAACGGTAATCTCACAATAAGCAGTCCGATGATTTCCTTTAGCTTCGCTTTTTCTTTCTCCTTCTTTGTTTCTTTCAAACATCTAGGGTAAGGTACTTTAGGTGTGTATACACGTGCTGGAGGTGGTGGTATTTAGTCCTCCCTCAGTCTCTCATGCGTCATAGCTTCCTCATCGAGATTTTCATGTCTAACGTCGGTTGTTTCTTTCGCTTCTTTCTCCTTTGAGTCCTTTGGGGGTTCTGGTTCTTTGTAAGCTCGCCCACTCCTAAGAGTAATTGCTTGCATGTCGTTACCATGAGATAAATCTTCTTGTTGGATAGGATATGGTTCCACCGGTTTATCCTTAATCTGAATTGTCTTCCCGGTTTGCTCTCCGATTCTTCTGATTTCTGAGGAAAAAAACTTAATCTCTTCTTTAGAGGCAGCAAATTCATCCCGCATGGTTTGCATCTCCATCTGCCTTGCTCTTTCTTCTCTTGTGCGATGTTGCGATTGCATATTATCAGTTTTGTTATTGTAATCGCTAGTTGCTAAGTTACTCACCAAGATTCGAGCCTTCTTTGCTGATCATGTAGAAAAATTGCCATTGCTTGCTGTGTCGAGATTGAGTTTAATTTGGTCATCAACTCCATCATAAAACATCATCATCATGCGCTCTTGGGAGAATCCATGATGTGGACAATCTCTTTCATATTTCCTGTAACGCTCCCATGCTTCATAGAGAGTCTCCTTCTCTCCTTGTTTGAAGTTTTGTATCTCTTTTCGCAAGAGGTTGGAGCGATGTTTAGTGTAAAAATGGCCAAATAAAACCGCTTTACACTGCTCCCAAGTCGTGATAGATGCTGGTGTCAATGACTTCAGCCACTTGCTCGCCTTCTCACTCAAAGAGAACGGGAAAAGCTTGCACTTGAGGTAGTCTCCATCAAATTTGGAGAAGGTGCAGATTTCTTCAAAGGCTTCAATGTGGTCTTTTGGACGCTCCTCTGAGTAACCACGGTACTGATTTTCCTTGACCAAGTTGATCAAGTGTCCTTTGATCTCGAAATGTTTGCATTTGGGAGGCGTCAACCGAAAGGGACTTCGGCTTTGAAGAAACTTGAGGGGCGCATCAGATTCTGCGATCGTGGGCGCATCCTCAGGAAACGATTCGTCTTCATCGCTAGTTAGATCATCCTCTTTTTCCACTCGTTGTTCTCCGTCCTGAAAAGGCGGGTCTCCAAGAGCTTGGGGGTGTCGAATTCGATCCCCCATTAGGGATGTACCTGAAAAACGCAGAGTTAAACGAAAAGTTTAGTGAACGTTCTATTGATTCTAAAGCAAGGATTCGCAAGAAACTAATCAAAGTCCCCGGCAACAGTGCCAAAAACTTAATGCAACATGATTTAGAGTCTGTTTTCGAGTTTTAAATTTGTAACCCTATTGCCTGCAAGTGCACAGATGTGCGTTGTAGTATATAGGGTATCGATCCACAGAGACTAAGTTGCTTCCAACAAATCCACTAAACCGAAAATCAATAAGAACGAACAATTGAATATGGGGGTTGTTTGGGTGTTGTGAGTGGTGACGAAGATAGTGAATAGGAAGGTAAAGCAATACGAGAAAGAGTTGGGTGTTAGGGAATTCGCAAGGTATCACAGATCAATCAACGAGATATTTAAACAGAAAGAATCGATGGATGTTCTAGACTAACCTACTTCCGTAGTATTAATCACGAAATCGAATCAGGACAAATCATGAAATCTATCAACTTAGATTGCTAAACTCCCGTTATATCTAAGCATCTAGACAACCTAATTTGCCAAATCCGCAAACAGCCCTAGACTAACTTTCGCAGCCTAAAGTTGTTTGTTCATCTAAAGATAATCCCCAATCCATCAACCTAGTAATCAATCCATGGATCCCCTTTGAAAAACCCTTAAACCTAACAAAGATACTACTCAGACATAACTAAGAGATGGGAAGTAATTTATGATAGAAGAACGAAATAAAGAATAAAAAGGGTTGAGAAATCTTCTCAATATCGAAGCACAGAGTCGAGATCTTCTTCCTTGGAAACGAAAAGAACAAAGAAAAACGTGGCTGTCTATTCTCTATGGTGGGGGCTGCGTGGCTCTTCTAAATAATGAGTAGATATGAGTATTTATAGGTCTTGAGGCGTCACTTAGGTTTCTTTTGTGTTTGACGGCAATTGGCTTGACGGGCTTGCAAACGGGCTTTAAAAACGTGTTTTATGTTGACCTTGCCACGGACCCCTCATGGCCCGGCCACATGGGGTCTGGCCGCACTAGGAATTGTCTGTGGCACGGTGGAGAGTGCTCTGGCCGTGGTCACGAGGCTTGGTGGCGCGGCCATTGGTCGTGCAACTTCTACGCTTGCTTCTCCCGCGAGACTGCATAATATGTCTTCAGTAAAACCGTCATAACTCCAGATCTAACCGTTAGTTTCCCTTCAAACCACTTGTATATGAAATCCAACAGTCCCCTCTATCTGGTACCCAAAGTTGAGGAAGATCGCGTGGTGGGAAGGTCTTTATCGGATGTTAAACTTCTAGCAGCTCGAATCTGTCCAAAATACCGTTTTGCTCCGAAAAGCTCCATTTTGCATCCTTTGTACTAAGTTAACCTGAAAAGAGTCTTGACCATACAAATACTCGAAAACTACTACTATTGTATGAAAAACCGAGTGAAACACTTATTAAAGTGTTCACTTATGATAGGCAAAAAGGGTAAAATATCGATGTTATCACAAATCTTGGGAAAATTATGGACTTAAAAAGCTTCACAACAACTTTAGCATCATTCGTGGGGCTTGCCACTGCTTCCACCCACTTAGAAGCATAATCCACAGCAACTAAGATATATTTGTTGCCGTAGGAGGAGGGGAAAGGTCCCATGAAATCTATGCCCCAAACATCAAACAAATCCACTTCCAAGATTGGGTTTTATGGCATCTCATCTCTCTTGCTTATGTTACCCTTTCTTTGGCATGCTTCACATGTGGAGATGTATGCATGAGCGTCCTTAAACAAACTTGGCCACCTAAACCCTGCTTGAAACACCTTTGTTGCTGTTTTAAATGTGGCGAAATGTCCACCATAAACTGACCCATGACAATGGTATAGGATGCTGTTTTTCTCCTCTTGCACTATGCATCTCCTATAGAGACCATCTGAGCATCTCTTGAAAAGGTAGGATTCATCCCAATAGTAGTGAGACACATCCCTAAAGAATTTCTTCTTGGAGTAAGCATCTAGGTTGGGAGGCACATCACCACACACCAAATAGTTTACAAAATCTGCATACCAAGGAAGACCTCCTTCCTTCAAGCTCTTGGCTTCTTCTAGCTTCCTCCCCAAGTGGTATCCTTCTTCTAAGACCTTAATCAACATGAGTTTCTCTTCGGGAAGGGAATCATTAATAGGAATAAGCTCTTCAATCCTCATCCTTGATAGGTGATCAGCTACGCCATTTTCAATGCCCTTCTTATCAACTATTTCAATGTCAAACTCTTGTAGAAGAAGTATCCATCTAAGGAGTCTTGGTTTTGTGTCCTTTTTAGCATAGATGTACCTCAAAGCTGCATGATCTGTGTAGACCACAACCTTAGACCCAACTAGATAGCTTCTAAACTTTTCAAAGGCAAACACCACAGCCAAGAGATCCTTTTTCAGTTGTTGCATACTTCACTTGGGTGTCATCCAAAGTTCTACTTGCATAGTAAATGACATGAAGTTTCTTGTCCTTCCTTTGGCCAAGAACAGCTCCTACAGCATAACCACTTGCATCACACATGCTCTCAAAAGAAAGATCCCAATTTGGTGTTTGCACAATTGGAGCACTCACAAGGGCTTCCTTGATCTTCAAAAATGCTTCAAGGCACTCATCATCAAACCCAAACTCCACCTCCTTGCAAAGTAGTCTTGTGAGTGGTCTTGCTATTTTGGAGAATTCCTTAATGAACCTTCTACAGAACCCAGCATGACCCAAAAAACTCCTTATGCCTTTCACATTGCTTGGAGGCGCCAAGCTCATCATAACTTCTATCTTGGCTTTGTCAACCTCAATACCATTTTCTGAGATCTTGTGACCAAGAACTATCCCTTCTCTAACCATGAAGTGGCATTTCTCCCAATTAAGCACAATGTTTGTCTCTTCACATCTCTCCAAGACCCTGCACAAATTAGACAAGCAAACACCAAAGGAGGAGCCATAGACCGAGAAATCATCCATTAAGACCTCCACCATCTCCTCAATCAAATCAGAAAATATTGACATCATACATCTTTGAAAAGTGGCATGAGCATTACAAAGTCCAAAATACAATCTCCTATAGGCAAATGTTCTATATGGGCAAGTGAAGGTGGTTTTTTCTTGATCATTTGGATGGATTGGGATTTGGAAGAAACCACTATATCCATCTAGGAAACAACATAATGGGTGGTTTGCCAATCTTTCTAACATTTGGTCAATGAAAGGGAGAGGGAAATGATCTTTTGTTTTTGCCAAATTAAGTTTTCTATAATCAATGCACATCCTATGGCCAGTTTTGGTTCTAGTGGGTATTAGTTCATCCCTTTCATTCTTAACCACAGTGATTCCTCCCTTTTTAGGCACACAATGAACAGGTGAAACCCAAGTGCTATCCGAAATTGGATAGACAACACTTGCATCTAGAAGCTTGAGAATCTCTTTCTTTACAACTTCTTTCAAATTAGGATTTAACCTTCTTTGATGTTCTATAGAAGTCATAGATTCATCTTCTAGATGTATCCTATGTGTGCAAAGAGAATGATATATGCCTTTGATGTCATCCAAAGAATAACCAATGGCTCTCCTAAACTTCCTCAATTCGCACAAAAGGGAGGATAATTCATCTTCACTCAAGTTTTCATTGATAATGATCGGGTAAGATGAGTTAGGACCTAAGAAAGCGTACCTTAGCCCTTGTGGAAGAGGTTTGAGCTCCACCTTTGGTGCCTTGAGCTCACTCAAATCCCCTTCAATGCTAGGCTTCTTCTTGCTAGCCATACCTTCATACTCATGCTCAATGTCCAAGGAGCTAATCTCTTCAATCACGCATCCTCCTTTATGATTGTTCCTTAGCTCCAAGAAGGAGTCTTCTTCTTCTAAAGGCTTGTGTGAATCAAGTAACTTCAAGTATCCCAAGCTTGCTCCATGTAGATACCCATTCTCGCTATTCTCCTTTGTCAAGGCCACTTGTAGATGGTCTTCCATAGCTAGCTCTTCAAGGTATTCATCAGCTAGTTGATCCATAGTTTCAACCCAAAAAGATTGACCCTCAATAGTTGGCTTCTTCAAACCATCATTGATGTCATACTTGAGCACAAAGTTCTTTCACAAGTGCAAGTCAATCTTGCCCTTCCTAACATCAATGATTGCTCCCGCTGTGGCTAAGAAATGCCTTCCAAATATCAATGGATCTCTTGGTTCTTCATCCATTTCCAGGACTACAAAATATGTGGGCACCTCAACACTTCCAATCATAACTGGTAGATCTTCAAGCAAACCAATAGGGAGCCTAGTGGATCGATCCGCCAACACAAGTGAGATCCTACACTCCTTGTAGCGATTGAAACCAAGTCTCTTGGCACTTGAAAGTGGCATCAAACTCACACTAGCTCCAAGATCACACAAACAATTGTTGAAAACCAAAGGTCTCAAAGCACAAGGAAGAGTAAAACTATCGGGGTCACTAAGCTTCTTGATTACAATTGTCCTTTGTATGATGGCACTACACTCATGAGTGAGCACAACCATTCCTTGTAGCTCTTTGGTCCTTTCCATAACATCATCTTTAAGAAACTTTGCATATTGAGGAACCAACATAAAAGCATCCATCAAAGGCATGGTCACTTGAATCTCACTCATTTGCTTGTCAAACATAGCTCTATACTTTTCCACCAGTTGCTTCTTGAAGCGCCCCGGGAATGGTAGCTTGGGCTTGTAAGGTGGTGGAACAAAAAGAGATTCCTTATAACTTATAAGCGCCTCCTTTTCCTTTGCTTCAACCTTGTCCTTGCCCACTTTTTGAGATACATCACCATCAACAACTACTTCCTCAGCATTTTGAATGATCCCCCCCCCATCTTGGATCTTAATGACCTCATTGGCTTTGTATGGAGGTGCTCTAGATGGTAGTGCTTTGCCACTTCTCAAAGTAATGACATTGATATGTTCTTGAGTTCCAAAAGGTGGAGAAGTTCCATTGTTCTCCATGTGTTTGATTTTAGAACTCAATCACTACAGGAAAAACGGGTATTCGTAGCACCGAAAAACGCTATATAACGATATGATAGCGTTTTGAGAAGCGCTCTATCATCGCCCGCGATAATAGGTCTGCCACTTTAGACAGCGCTTTTTGTCCATGCTATCGTTTCTTTATATAGTATAGTGTTTTCTTCATTGCTATAAAATATGCAATTATAACACTTAATAATTGTTATTGATAATAGTTTAGATAGTGTTTGTTATTTGTTGTTTATATTATTTTTATAGCGTTTCTGTAAATGCAATTGTTCTTTATTTTGGGTTTTTATAATTTTTGGTTATTAATTCTATGAATTATGGGTTGTGAGTACGAATACAAGAACATTGAGATTATAGAAAGATGCAAATAATATATATAAGTTCATAACATATTATTCTTAGAAAGAGTAACCATTAAAATACTACAACAAATCCCACATGTGACAGTACTTGAGCTTATCGTTAGGTTTGTCTCACAGCAATATGAGCTTATCGTTAGGCCAAGCTATTGTGGTTCCTATTGCATCAGATATAAACTCAACTTCAGAATTTGGTCTCCATACTCGTGCACCATCAACCTTTGAAACTGCTACCCAAACCTTACTAGCATTGGGACCTAAATGAACGAAATGGACCATGTCTGTTGGATCTGTTGATGACACATGACCTAGAGCCACTCTTTGTCCGGAATTATCACATGCTAACAAAATACATTTCCGTTTTGCACCAGTGCTGTTACCAGTGCTACGACTACCACTCTAATAATCAAAATAAACAACACACTCATCAGAAGAATATCACGAGCTACATTGAACACGTGGAACAATAAAACATAAGTTACAGAAGTTACCTGAGGTGATTTTTTAGCTGATTCTTCCCTTGTAGTTGTAGGTATGGTAGCTAAAAAAATCTTATCAACAGGCCATGCGATATTCCAATTAAGTGCATCACCCATAACTGATACCTCAGCACTTGGTCTCCATAAGAAAGCATCATGTTTAACCACAAGCTCAACTTTCACATTGGCAGCATTCAGACCCAAATGAATATCATTGACCATTTCTTTTGGGTCAGTTGAACAAAAAATACCCTCAGCAACCAATTCACCATCTACATTCCAATTAAAAATGTGCATTTTTCCAATTGATGAACTTGTAGCCTACGATGAATACATATTTTCAACCTAGCATTAGTTATGTATTCATTGACTTCCAAAACTATATAAGTTTATACTGCAATTACCTCGGATCCGACAGTGTTGGTTCCAGAGCGGATTTGCTTAGTTCGTCTAAAATCACCTTATCAACAGGTCATGCTATTTTCACTCCTACAGCTTGACCAAGAGACACAATACTAGTTGTAGGTCTCCAGACAGATGCTTCGGAGTTTGTTGCGGATTTAACAATAACAGCAGCCGCATTTGGACCTAGTGGGATGCGACCAATTTTGTATGTTGGTTCAGCAGAGCAGAATTCTCCTTTTCCAACAACAAACTCTTCACCGGAAAACCAATCTAGTAGCTGACACCTTATTCCTCCTTTGCTAACTTCACTAAACTCAGACTGCGAAACTGATTGACAGTGAGCCTGACAATTTGGAACAACCAGAACATATAAGTTATTACCATTTTGTATATTGGGATTAAGAAACAGAAAAGAACTAGCATCACACTATACCTTTTTACCAGCTAAATCACTAACCACAAGGCGCAATTCTTCAAGTTGGTTTATAAATTCAGCTTGTGTTGTTCAAGCTTTTGGACATGTGAGTCTCTTGCTTGTAATAATGCTAGCTTTGTAACAGTTGCTCCTCTACCCATCCCTATGAGTCTTCCAGGTTTGTCTTTTCCTAATACTTGACTCACAGCATCTTCTCTGACGTTATCAGTGGAGTTGGAGTCCATCTCACTATCGATTGATTTCACCTTTTCCTGAATATAATAGACTTTCATTATATAACATATTAAACAGTATACATCATTAAGAATGTGATTCATTCTTACAATAGTCTCTGCGTATTCTGCTCTCACAGGTCTCCCATCTGAATGCGTGTGTCCAGCTACCCAAACCTTACTTTTATTCACTTTCCTTGGATCCGAACTTTTTTTTCTACAAAGACAAATTATTGCTCACCAGAAATGATTTGATCAATACACAATATTGGTTGACAATTAGTTCTACTGAAACTTAACTATCAAATACAAGACACATACCATCTCATCAGCTAGGCGAGTCATTCCTTTACGGCTGGTGGTGTGAGGAATCTGAGCAAGTCGCAGTTGCCTGTATTTGTCACTTTGCACCTAGGTAATCAATCACCACATCACATCATTAACAATCTCCAAATACAGACGAAAATTTCATTAAACTATTAATAAATGAACGACATATAAAACCTTAAAAGCCGAGCTAGTTCTGTTCTTCACCCAAGTATTCCAAGCTGCGACAGAGTGAATGTTGCTTGGTTTTAACTTTTGTAGTTGAGTCTTACTTTTCGTTGATCTCACTTGTCTAACAACTTTAGATTTAGAAGATCTCCATATACAACCCATCTGCCTAAAAATAGATTCTTTTTGCCAATCTTCTTTGACATTAAACCTTCCTTGTATACAAAAATCCATGTAAAATGTATAATGAGATGCTGGCGTATATAGTCAAAATCTATCAAAAGGACAAAATATATACATGTATTTCTTCCCACATTGTCTCTCTGGTCTGATCATCGAGGTGTCTCCAATCTCCAAGAAGTACCGGCACATGCTCTCTCACCAACAGACCAAGAAACGATGAAAGAGTAACTGACCCTTTACCGACATGTTCACCTAAAGAAGTAAATTCCACTTATACTTTGTCTTCAGGGTTTGCAGCTACCTTACGCATTCTGGTTGGTCCTCTTGTTTTTCTTCTGGATTTCTGATTGTTGTGTTTGCGCTTCTTCAGACCTCAAGGAGGCTCCTTCGGTGTTAGGAGAGAGAGTTTCTTTTTCCAGTGGATCTGCTTGTTCTTGATCAACTTCTATCTCGTTCACTTTGTCCTCTTCATCAGGACCATGTGCATTTTCTTCATCCTCACCAGGAAATTCATTATCAAATTCTTCAGACTCGTCATGTTGTTTTGCTTCTTCTGAGATATGTGACTCATTTTCACGCAAATTAACATTACAAGCATCCTCCACCTGCGAGGACCTCTTGCTTTTTTTGCATTTGATATATCATGGTTTTTACCCACTTTTGAACCATGCTATAAGTGTTTTTATAGAGTCTTTTGGTATTTTAGAGTCCTATTAGAGTCCTTGCAGGTTGGACTACGTTTGGAGTAAAATTGGAGATTCTGGAACTTTTTGGAGCATTCTGCAGAAGCAGCCGAAGTGATAAAGTCGGAGCCGGAAAACAAAAGGAGTGTCGATCGACACCAAGCTAGATCGCCAAGTTTCACGGACTTCCATAAGAAAAAGGAAATCACCTGAAGTTCTCAATATTTACAAGATTGCCCCTGACGCGAATTTACCTATATAAATAAGTTTTGAAGGCATTGTTTAGACTACCACCTGACATTATTCTTATTTTCTGTTTTTGAGACTTAGAGAGAGATTGATCCAGAGCTTTTTGGGGAGATAATTTTGGACTCTTCTGAGAAGTTTTTTAACCCCTTTATTAATCTCTTTTATGCAATATTCTTTATACATGATGTTTTCTTCATTCACCATGTCTGAGTAGTTTGCTTGTTAGGTTAGGGTGATTTAGGTTTGATGAAGAGTTTGTAGAATTATTATCGCTGTTAGGAAAATCAATTGGATCTTCATCTTGATTTGTGCTTAACTTGATTTCTTAATTGATCACTTAGAAATCAAACCTTAGGTTATTTAATAGATGCGAGAGCATTGTTAGTAACTTGAACTAATCAAAGATGAGCAAAATACCTATTCACAAAGAGATTTGGTTTAGGGATTTTGTGAATAATCGAACCTGTTTTTAATGCTTGCCTTAGTTGTTTGAATTTACAAAGAGATTTGGAATTCTGAAATTTAGGCAAAGATAACTTCTGCAACGAGAGTTGATTGGTTTGAAATTGGTGTTTCGAGTTCTAGACGATTTTTAATAAATCCCTAGCAGTTAATTTCTACATTCTTGGATTCAACCTGAGAATTACCCTTGCCTAGCGCCTTAGTCTCCTGATTTTAAGAACCTATTTTCGTGATACTCATTCATTTCATTGCTTCGTTTTACTTTTATTTGATTTAATCTAGCATAATTCGAACCTAGAATTCATAGTGTAGCATCTACTTCCTTTGGGATTCGATAACCCCTTATACTTCAACTGCATTGATGTGCACTTGCAGTGTTGTTTATTTGGGTAAAACTTAGACCCTATCAAGTATTTGGCGCCGTTGCCGAGGAAGTAATAGCTGCCTACGAAATCTAGTATTAGGATTTTGACTTGGTTTTGTTTTTGTTTTAGTTACTAATTGATTTAGTTTTTTATTTTTGGTTTCATGTATATGCATAATCACAATACCAGGAGCAACAAAGAAAAGGAGCTAATCAAACTCGACAACCAAGAGCTCGGCCGTCTAGAACGCACAAACCGAAAATCTGCCAAAGCGTCGATCGACACCAACACTAGCGTCGATCGACACCCTTCTCAGGAAGAGATGGCTGAGCCTGTGATTTTGATTTGTGATGAAGTTGGTAACTGATGAGGACATCGACCTAGCCGAGACCAACGAGCTAGTACCGACGGTCAAGTCTTCACCAATGACACGGTCCAAGACCAGGAGACTTAGAGAAGGGTTCAATGTAGCTGTGGAGACCCTCCTGAACACCATGGAGCTGGGAGACACGTTCAGAAATCCACCACCACGAGCCGGCCTCAAAGATAGCTCCAAAGCACCCGAGATGGACATATTGGAGGATTTTGCAAGGCTGAGCCTCAAAGATGACCAGCCTCGAACAAACCAAGGTATGTCTGATTACTTGACAGATAATGGAGTCCAACACAGCAAGAATCTCGTGGAGATCACGTCTCAGCCTCAAGATACCGCGGAAAGAAGCCTTGAAGCCGAGAGAGAGCAAATGGAGCAAGATGACGTTTTGGAAGCTAACCACGGGAAGGAACTTGAAGATTGCTACCAGCTTGACTTCACTGGACATCAAGAAGATGGAATCATCAAGAAACCAGCATGGAACGGACCAGGACCAGACACAACCGCCAAGAATGCATTTCAGGACATTGCGCGCCAAAACCAGGTATACACGTTTTATACAATTTGTCCAACTAATCTGACTTGTCCCAGTGGTACTTAGCACGTCCAAGAGCCCCATGATCGAGCCCCAGAAGAAGGCCGCAAGAGTAGACTTAGTTTCTTTTATTTTTAGTTTTAAGTGAACTTTCCATTTTTGATGTATTTTGCCTTTTTGCGTTTTGTTTCTTTTGTGTTTTTGGTGATGTCGTTTTGATTTTTATTTCCGGCCTTAGGGCTAGCTGACGAGCTGTTTATAAAGCTCCCCTGCAGCATTGTATCTTTGGTTACCTTTTGATCATCAATAAAATAACGCAGTTCTTCTAAAGACCTAGCCGCAGCCGCCGCTTGTTCTTGCTTGCTTGTGTTCTTGCGTGTGTGATTCACCAAGGCCAAGTGCTTGTGCAGTATCAGAGACCTCCATCTCTCTGTGGTGCCATTCGATCCACCATCACTTCCCCTTTAACCGTCCAACAAGAGAGAGCGTGAAAGCCAGCTTGTTTGACACCATCTCGGCTCAAGTCTTGTGGATTCAAGTCTTGTTCTATCATCACCATCCATTGATCTATAAGAGAGAGCGTGAAAGCCAGCTTATATATCCCATCTTCCACCTGCCTTAAGACTCATACCGAGTCTTACATCATCTGGTATCAGAGCCAAATGTTCTACCTTTGGTTTTCTTACCCCTATCCTTTTAGATTCATTGTTTCTGTTTCAGTTTATTTGAGTTTCTGTTTTGTTTCATCAAAAGAAAACCCATAAAAAATCGTAGCTGCTTGTTTTATTAGGTTGTTTAGTTTCTGTTTAATCCAAAAAGAAAACCCCAAAAGAATCATTCCTGTTTTGCTTGCTGGTTTTGTTTATTTGCTTTCATTAAAACCTAAAACCCATAAAAACGTTTTCACTTTGCTAAGTTGCTAGTTTCTTTGTTTCTGTTGTTTTAGTTTCATTTCCATAAACCATAAAATCATAAAAAGTTTGTTTTCCAGTGTTGCTGTTTTGAATTAGTTTTGTTTAAGCAATTGTGCATCCGCTTGATTGTTTAAATAGGCTAGTGTTTTTCTGTTTGCTTTAGTTTGTGTTTGCCGTGGTGCTTTGATTTGTTTGTTAAGTCTTGCAAGGTTTAACTACAACAAGTGCAACATGACGGATGGAGAAGGAGTTCCCCAAGATGCTGTGCTACAAATGATGGCAGCTATGAGGGAGGAGCTGAGAAACATGGGCCAGCAAATGGGCACCATGCGACAAGAGTTTGGTGAAAGGATTGACCGAATGGAGGCTCCACCACCAAGGAGAGTTCCGATCAGAGGAGAGCCTCTACAACAGAACGGCCAAGAAGAGGAGATGCCGGACTTGGAGGATGATGTCCAGGACCCTCTCATTCAACGAAACCAGAGGAGACAAGATCCTCTAAGGAGAAATCCAGCAAGGGAAGTAGATTTCCGTGAACAGAACCATGAGATTAAACTAACCCCTCCTACTTTTGCAGGAAAATCAAATCCAGAAGTATATCTGGATTGGGAGAGACGTCTAGAGCACATCTTTGAGTGCTATGGATACGTGGAGCGCAAGAGAGTGGCTGTAGCTGCAGCAAATCTCACGGAGAATGCACTTGCATGGTGGGACAGAAGCGTAGCCGAAAGGAGAAGGCAACGTTTTGGTCCAGTAGCTAACTGGAGTGACATGAAGTTCCTCCTAAGACAAAGGTATGTCCCTGAACATTATCATAGAGACTTACAGAAACGTTTTCGTAAGCTGTCTCAGGGAACCAGGAGCGTAGATGAGTACTTTGAGGAGTTTGAGAAACTGATGAACTCATTGGAGTTAGAAGAATCCGAGGAGGCTTTGATGGCTCAATTCATTGACGGCTTGCAAGAGAGGATTGCAAGAAAGGTGGAGAGACTCCAATACAGTGGAATGCATGAGCTATTGCATCTTTCTGTGCAAGTGGAGCAGCAGATCAAACGCAAGACATCCCTCAACGGCCGCAACAAATCCTCTCAACCGTGGGCATCAAGTAGTTCTAGACCTCTAGACAAAGGGAAAACCGTGGTGATTGACTCTAGGTTCAAGGGAAAGAATACCGAGGCTCCTAAGTTCAACCGACCAGAGCAAGGTAAGTTCCCTAGTACTAATCAAAGGACTCGTGACATAACTTGTTTTAAGTGTCAAGGCAGAGGGCACATGGCAAGGGAATGTCCGAACCAGAGGGTGATGATCCTCACGCCTAGTGGAGACTACGAGTCTCAAGATGAGCAAGAGGATGATGCTAGTGATCATAGTGATGACATTCAGTACCCTGACACCGGCGAGATGCTAGTGACCAGACGAGTACTAAGTGTTCTCATCAACCCCGAAGAGAAAGTACAAAGAGAAAACATCTTTCACACAAGATGTACCATCAAGGGAAAGGTATGTAACTTGATCATAGATGGTGGTTCTTGTACTAACGTGGCTAGCAAGTATATGGTGGATAAGCTAGGACTTGAAAAGACTAAGCATCCGAGACCATACAAGCTACGGTGGCTGAACGATCAAACGGAGTTAAAGATCGTGGAGCAAGTTTCTGTGCCATTCAGCGTGGGCAAGTATCAAGACCAAGTTACTTGTGACGTAGTACCAATGCAAGCTGGGCACATTCTGCTGGGAAGGCCGTGGCAATTTGACCGAGCTTCTCACCACCATGGCCGCACCAATCACTACTCATTCACGTTTAAGGACAAGAAGTATAACCTTGCGCCTCTCACTCCATCTGAGGTACATGAGTTGCAAGTCCGAATGAGCAAGGAAACCGAGGTAAGTAAGTCTAGTCTATACTTATCTACAAATACAATTCATAAGACCCTATATACAAAGGGCACCGTGCTACTAATGCTATTCAAAGAATGTCTAAGTTCAGGAACCATTGAGTTAGAGCTTCCTGCCGAGGTCATAGCTGTTCTAAACAAGTTCAAGGACGTGTTTCCTGAAGAGATACCATCTGGATTGCCACCAATCCGAGGCATAGAGCACCAAATAGACCTTGTTCCCGGTTCTGCCTTACCCAACAAACCAGCATATAGGATGAATCCGGAGGAAACTAAGGAACTAGAGAAGCAAGTGAGAGATTTGATGGACAAAGGCTATATCCGAGAGAGTCTCAGCCCCTGTGCCGTGCCTGTGCTTCTAGTTCCAAAGAAAGACGGTACATGGAGGATGTGCGTGGACTGCCGAGCTATAAACAACATCACCATCAAGTACAGACATCCTATACCGCGTCTAGATGACATGCTGGACGAGCTAAGTGGATCCACTGTCTTCTCAAAGGTCGACTTAAAGAGTGGATACCATCAGGTCCGAATGCGTGAGGGAGATGAGTGGAAAACCGCATTCAAGACCAAACAAGGCTTGTACGAATGGCTTGTCATGCCTTTCGGCCTGACCAATGCCCCAAGTACATTCATGCGCCTTATGAACCAGGTTCTGCGTTCTTATATAAGTAAATTCGTAGTAGTTTATTTTGATGACATACTTATATATAGCAAGAACTTAACTGATCATCTCAAGCATCTCGAACTAGTGCTTAAATCACTTCGCAAGGAAGGCCTTTATGCTAACCTTAAGAAGTGCACCTTCTGTACTAATCAGCTTGTGTTCTTAGGCTTTGTAGTGAGTGAACAGGGACTACAAGTAGATGAGGAGAAGATCAAAGCGATCAGAGAATGGCCTACACCGACTACAATCGGCCATGTAAGAAGCTTTCACGGCCTAGCAAGTTTCTATAGGCGATTTGTGAAGGACTTCAGCACAGTAGCTGCACCACTCACGGCTGTTATCAAGAAGAATACACCATTCTCATGGGGATCAGCTCAAGAAACAGCTTTCAATACGCTAAAAGAGAGGCTCACGCAAGCCCCGGTTCTAGCCTTACCAGACTTTGATGAGATGTTCGAAGTGGAGTGTGATGCATCTGGTCTAGGGATTGGAGCTGTGCTACATCAGAGGAAGAGGCCAGTAGCGTTCTTTAGTGAAAAGCTCAGTGGGGCTACACTAAACTACCCTACGTATGATAAAGAACTCTATGCCTTGGTTCGGGCATTAGAGACTTGGCAGCATTACTTGCTGTCCAAGGAGTTCATTATCCATACTGATCACGAGACCCTTAAGCATTTGAGAGGACAGACTTCACTCAAG
Organism: Alliaria petiolata; assembly: GCA_020283515.1. NCBI lineage: Eukaryota > Viridiplantae > Streptophyta > Magnoliopsida > Brassicales > Brassicaceae > Alliaria > Alliaria petiolata. Next base: position 429,544,361 of record JAHZTW010000001.1, read on the forward strand.
AGGAGGCATGCTAAGTGGTTAGAGTTTATAGAGACGTTCCCGTATGTAATCAAGTACAAGAAAGGGAAAGAAAACGTGGTAGCCGATGCACTTTCAAGGAGACACGCACTGATCACTACCATGGAAGCAAAGGTGCTGGGCTTTGAGCATCTAAAGGAGCTGTATAAAGATGATCCAGAGTTAGGAGAAGCTTATCAATCCTGCGGTAAAGGAGCTTTCAGCTCATTCTACTTACACGATGGGTTTCTCTTCAAGGACAAACGCTTGTGCATCCCTCAGAGTTCAATGAGAGATTTAATACTCAAGGAAGCACACGGTGGAGGTCTAATGGGTCACTTCGGCGTGGACAAGACATTGGCAGTGGTATTTGATCATTTCTATTGGCCGCATCTAAAGAAAGATGTAGAGAGGCACTGCGCCAGATGTGTTACTTGTCATAAGGCCAAATCCAGGTTACATCCTCATGGACTTTACTTACCTTTACCTATTCCTAACGCACCATGGGTGGATATTTCTATGGATTTCGTGCTAGGTTTGCCTAAGATCAGACACAAGGATTCTATCTTTGTTGTTGTGGATCGGTTTTCAAAGATGGCACACTTTATACCGTGTGACAAAACCAATGATGCTACGCAAACGGCCGATCTGTTCTTTAAAGAAGTGGTACGCTTGCATGGAATACCGAGGACCATTGTCTCTGACCGAGACACGAAGTTCCTAAGCCACTTTTGGAGAACCTTGTGGAGAAAGCTTGGTACTAAGCTTCTATTCTCTACAACTTGTCATCCACAAACGGATGGACAAACTGAAGTGGTAAACCGTACACTCTCTGCCTTACTTAGAGTTACACTTGGTAGAAATTTAAAAACTTGGTTAGATTGTTTGCCATTCATTGAATTTGCTTATAATCATGCCACTCATTCTGCTACTAAGATGTCTCCATTTGAAGTAGTTTATGGTTTTAATCCACTAACCCCTCTTGATCTCTCGCCAATTCCCCAAGTTGAGCAAGTTAACTTAGATGGTATTAGGAAAGGCGAGTTTGTAAAGAAACTCCATGAGAAAGCCAGAGAGAATATCCTAAAGAAAACCGAGGGATACAAGAAGCAAGCAGATAAGGGACGCAAGGCATTGACATTCGAACCAGGAGAGTGGGTCTGGCTACACATGAGACCAGAAAGGTTCCCACGTCAAAGGAGTTCCAAGCTTGCACCGAGAGGAGACGGTCCATTCAAAGTGCTAGAGAAGATCAATGACAATGCATACCGCTTGGAGCTGCCAGGTGAGTTTAACATTTCCCATAGCTTTAATGTTGCTGATCTATCTCCTTATGATGCAGATGAAACCGTTTTGAGGACAAAACCTTCTGAAGAGAGAGGGAATGATGAGGACATCGACCTAGCCGAGACCAACGAGCTAGTACCGACGGTCAAGTCTTCACCAATGACACGGTCTAAGACCAGGAGGCTTAGGGAAGGGTTCAATGTAGCTGTGGAGACCCTCCTCAACACAATGGAGCTGGGAGACACGTTCAGAAATCCATCACCACGAGCCGGCCTCAAAGATAGCTCCAACGCGCCCGATATAGACATCTTGGAGGAATTTGCAAGGCTGAGCCTCAAAGATGACCAGCCTCGACCAAACCAAGGTATGACTGATTACTTGACAGGTAATAGAGTCCAATACAACAAGAATCTCGTGGAGATCACATCTCAGCCTCAAGATACCGCGGAAACAAGCCTTGAAGCCGAGAGAGAGCAAATGGAGCAAGAAGACGTTTTGAGAGCTAACCACGGGAAGGAACTTGAAGATTGCTACCAGCTCGACTTCACTGGACATCATGAAGATGGAATCATCAAGAAGCCAGCATGGAACGGACCAGGACTAGACACAACCACCAAGGAAGCATTTCCGGACATCGCGCGCCAAAACCAGGTATACACGTTTTATACAATTTGTCCAACTAATCTGACTTGTCCCAGCGGTTCTTAGCCCATCCAAGAGACCAAGGTTCGAGCCCCAGAAGAAGGCCACACAGAATAGGCTTAGTTTTATTTTCTTTTTAGTTTAAGTGAACTTTCCATTTTCATGTATTTTCCCTTTTTACGTTTTTTTTTTTTTGTGTTTCTGGTGTTGTTGTTTTGTTTTTAATTTCGGCCTTAGGGCTAGCTGACGAGCTGTTTATAAAGCTCCCCTGCAGCATTGTATCTTTGGTTACCTTTTGATCATCAATAAAATAACGCAGTTCTTCTAAAGACCTAGCCGCAGCCGCCGCTTGTTCTTGCTTGCTTGTGTTCTTGCGTGTGTGATTCACCAAGGCCAAGTGCTTGTGCAGTATCAGAGACCCTCCATCTCTCTGTGGTGCCATTCGATCCACCATCACTTCCCCTTTAACCGTCCAACAAGAGAGAGCGTGAAAGCCAGCTTGTTTGACACCATCTCGGCTCAAGTCTTGTGGATTCAAGTCTTGTTCTATCATCACCATCCATTGATCTATAAGAGAGAGCGTGAAAGCCAGCTTATAGATCCCATCTTCCGCCTGCCTTAAGACTCATACCGAGTCTTACATCAGTAACTTCGTGGATATGGAAGGGAACAGAAGGAACAATCGAGGCCAGAGACTTGATGAGAATAGAGTCGTTATCATCGAGCAAGCAGTACATCGCACCTGCGATTGCTGGACGTGGAAGAACGCTTGGTGATTACAACAGGCCGGACCCGTTCTACGCTAATAGAGCTGTGATCCGTCCTCCTGCTTTCCAGAGGAATGACTTCGAGTTGAAGCCTCCTTACTACACACTGGTGGCTCAGCATCCTTTCCATGGTCTTCCTCATGAGCACCCCATGGACCACATTGAGAGATTTGAGGACTTGGTATCAAGCATTAAGGCTAATGGAGTTTCCAATGATTATCTCTTCTGCAAGCTTTTCCCCTACTCGCTTGCTGGAGATGCTGCATATTGGTGGAAGCAGTTGGATCCAGGATCGTTGACCACTTGGGAAGAAACAAAGAATGCATTCTTATGCAACTTCTTTGATGATGCAAGATCCGAAAAGTTGAGGACAAAGATCACTACATTCTCCCAAGGACCCACTGAAGCATTCAAGGCTTCTTGGGTAAGGTTTAGAGCTTACCAGAGAGACTGTCCACATCATGGTTTCAGCGAGCCGAAACTTCTCGGAATCTTCTACTGAGGTATCGATTGGAGGTACCAAATGGCCCTAGACGCTGCGAACAATGGCAACTTCAACACCAGATATCCAGATGATGAGATGGTGCTTATAGAGAATTTGGCCTCTTGCAACAATACCAAGAACGCAGACTTTAAGAGGAAACAACATGCTGGTGCAAATGGAGGAAGCCAAATAGTTGAGGTTAAGGCGAAGCTGGACAGCGTACACAACATCTTGGTGGGGAAGAAGTAAGTTCACTTTGCTAATGAGGTAGAGACATTCGAGCCTAATGAAAAGTGTGAGGAAGAAGATGTCAACTACATCAATGGAGGTGGTTTTCAAGGCCAAAGGTTCGGGAATCAGCAAGGAAACAGGGGTTTCAATGGGAATTATCAAAGGAGTTCTTTCACAGGAAATCAAAACTCTTCTGGTTATACTCAAAAGCCCCCATTCCAGAACAACAATTACACAAGGAGCTATGGTTCTTCTTCCTACCAGAATCCACCTGCAAAATCTGTAGACAATGAGGTGAAATCTATGCTAGAGCAACTTCTAGAAGGACAACAGAAGATGAAAATGAATTTCAATGGGAAGATTAATTCACTGTACCAAGACTTGAATGGAAAAATTGAGAGTCTGAACTCTCATATGAAGAAATTGGACGTTCAAGTTGCTCAAACTGCAGGAGCTGTCAACAGGCAAGAAGGATTTCTTCTGGGAAGAACTGACACTAATCCCAAACGCCATGTGAACGCCATCACGTTGAGGAGTGGAAAGAGTCTTCAACCTGTGAAGAAAAGAGGTCTCTGTGCTGAAGAATTCGAGGAGATTGAAGACATTGAAGATGGAGAGCTTGTCTCTGCGGAGCCTGTGTTGATCGACACTACTACAGATTGTCGATCAACAACTTTGGAAAATCGCGACAAATCAACTCGAGACGGAGCGAAATCGACCAAGCTCGACACAAAAGAGTCGACATCAGACCCGAGTGTCAATCGACACCAGGCGAGTGTCGATCGACACCCCTCTCGGACATCACCAAATCAGCTCAAAACAATGAAATTTGCAGAGGAAAGAGTTTACAAACCGAAGATCCCTTACCCCTTGATACCAAAGATGTCGAAGAAAGAGCTGCTTGATGCCAGATGCAAGTCTATCATGGACAGGCTAGTGGTTGAAATCCCTTTGATAGATGCCATTAGAACCACTCATGTGATAAGGAGATACTTGAAGAGGATGGTGACAAAGAACCTGTATATTGAGGAAGGAGTGATGATGATATCTGAGCAAGTTAGCGATGTGATTCAGAACAGAATTTCATAGAAACTCTCAGATCCTGGAAGCTTTGTTCTGGATTGCTCAATCTTTTCAGACAGGTTCGGGAGATCGCTTTGCGATTTGGGCTCAAGTGTCAACCTTATGCCTCTTTCAGTTGCTCTGAGGCTGGACATGACAGACTTCCAGGCCACCAAGATCTCTTTGGTTCTGGGCAGATCGTTCTGTGAGGATTCCTGAAGGTGTCTTAGAGAATGTTCCTATCAAAGTGGGAGATTGCTTGATTCCCACAGACTTTGTGGTTCTGGCTTATGATGAGGAACCCAAAGATCCTCTAATTCTTTGAAGACCCTTCTTAGCAACAGCTGGAGCAATCATTGATGTAAGGAAGGGAAGGATTGCACTGAATGTTGGTGACTTGGTGTTGAATTTCGACATGGAGAAGCTAATGAAGAGGCCAACGATCGATGGACACACCTTCTATGTGGACTCCCTCACCAACCTTGCGCAGGAGATCTTTCAAGAGGACTATCCGACAGACCCTCTAGAAAGAGCTTTGACGACGTATATAACAGAAACGAAGCGTAGGTTACACAAAGATGATGGATGCTAGTGAGCAAGTCCTGCAGTTGGTCGCACAAGAGGAACTAGTCAGCACGTCCCCAAAAGTTGCGACACTAGGCGACTTGAGTGAAGCTAAAGCTCCAAAAGTTTAGCTAAAACAGCTCCCTGCAGGGCTAAGGTATGCTTTTCTTGGGCCTAACTCAACTTATCATGTCATTGTGAAAGCTTCTTTGAACAATGCAGAGCTCACTTTATTGCTAAGCAAGCTGCAAAAATTTTGCAAAGCTCTTGGCTATTCTCTTGTTGACATTTCAGGTATCTCGCCAGACTTGTGCATGCATCAGATTCACCTTGAGGATGAGACAAAGTCATCAATTGAACATCAAAGGAGGCTGAATCCGAACCTGAAGGAAGTTTTCAAGAAGGAGATCATGAAGCTCTTGGAAGCTGGGATCATCTATCCAATTTCGGACAGTGCTTGGGTCAGTCCAGTTCATGTGGTTCCTAAGAAAGGAGGAGTCACAGTGGTGAAGAATGAGAAGGATGAGCTGATTCCTACAAGAACTGTGACTGGACACAGGATGTGCATAGACTACAGGAAGCTGAATGCTGCAACCAGGAAGAATCATTTTCCATTGCCCTTCATTGATCAGATGCTGGAAAGATTGGCGAATCATCCCTACTATTGTTTCCTTGATGGCTATTCGGGGTTCTTCCAGATTCCTATCCATCCATACGATCAGGAGAAGACCACGTTTACATGTCCTTATGGTACATTTGCATATCGCAGAATGCCATTCAGACTTTGTAATGCTCCTGCGACCTTCCAAATATGCATGATGTATATCTTCACAAACATGATTGAAAAGTTTATGGAGGTCTTTATGGATGACTTTTCTGTTTATGGGTCATCTTTTAAAGACTGTCTGGAGAACTTGTGTGCTGTGTTGCAGAGATATGAAGAGAAACACTTGGTTCTGAACTGGGAAAAGGGCCACTTCAAGGTTAGAGATGGCATTGTGCTTGGGCACAAAGTTTCAGCAGAAGAGATCGCAGTGGACCGCGCCAAGATTGAAGTAGTGACGAGCTTGCAAGCACCTGATTCTGTGAAATCGGTGAGGAGTTTTCTAGGACATGCTGGGTTCTACAGAATATTCATCAAAAATTTCAGCAAGATTGCAAGGCCACTCCCTGCTCTTCTCTACAAAGATGTGAAATTTGAGTTCACTACAAAGTGCATTTTTCAGCCTTTGAACAGATCAAGCAAGCTTTAGTGAGTGCCCCTATTGTGCAACCTCCAGACTGGAGTTTACCTTTCGAAGTAATGTGTGATGCCAGCGATTTTGCAGTAGGCGCGATTTGGGACAGAAAAAGGACAAGAAACTTCACGCCATCTACTATGCTAGCAGAACATTGGATGATGCTCAAAGGAATTATGCAACCACTGAAAAAGAACTTTTGGTTGTGGTGTTTGCTTTTGAGAATTTTAGACAATACCTTGTTGGTTCCAAGGTGAAAGTTCACACCGATCATTCTGCATTGAAGTACTTGATGCAGAAGAAGGATGTAAAACCAAGGTTGTTGAGATGGATTTTGCTTCTTCAAGAGTTTGACATAGAAGTTAAAGACAAGAAGGGAGTTGAGGATGGAGTAGCCGACCATCTATCAAGGATCAGGGTTGAGGATGAAGTTCCCATTGATGATTTTCTGCCTGAAGAGAATGTCTACTTCGTTGAATCCCGTTTTCAAGCCATGAGTTCGGAAAATCTGCAACATTGTGCAGAAAAGAGCCTAGTGTCGATCGACACCAGGCGGGTGTCGATCGACACCCCCTCTGCAAGCTTGGAGAAAAATCGCGAAACACTTCGGATCGATATGAGCTCGAGACAAAAATCACGAGTGTCGATCGACACCAACCTTAGTGTCGATCGACACCCATCGCAGACTGCAGCAACACTTCAGCAGCTCTTGAACGAGGTGTTTCAACAGCCAATATTTTCTGTTTCTGATTCAAATAGGTCGTGGTATGCTGACATTGTGAACTTCCTGGCTGCTGATATCGAGCTTAAACATCTCAAGAACTATGAGAAGAAGAAGTTCATGAGAGAACAAAGGAGGTACTATTGGGATGAGCCTTATTTGTACAAGCATTGTTCAGACAATATTTACAAAAGATGCATTGCAGAGTTTGAAGCTCAAGACGTGCTGTTCACTGCCATGGTTCAGAGTATGTTGGACACTTTGCAACCTTCAAGACTGTGTCAAAGATTCTTCAAGCAGGCTTCTGGTGGCCTACAATGTTCAAGGATGCACAAATTTTCATCACTCAATGTGATGTTTGTCAAAGAAGGGGGAAGATCAGCAAGAGACATGAGATGCCACAAAGCTTCATCCTTGAAGTTGAAGTCATTGATTGATAGGGCATTGATTTCATGGGTCATTTTCCCTCATCTTTTGAGAAAAAGTACATCTTGGTTGCTGTGGATTATATATCCAAATGGGTGGAAGCGATTGCTAGTAAGACCAACGATGCTGCAGTGGTTCTCAAGCTGTTTCGAACCATCATTTTCCCAAGATTCGGAGTGCCTCGGATTGTTATAAGTGATGGTGGTTCTCACTTTATTAACAAGGTATTTAACAAGCTGCTGAAGAAGCATGGTGTTCAACATCGTGTGGCTACTTCTTATCATCCCCAAACGAGTGGGCAGGTTGAAGTCTCCAACAGACAGATCAAGCAAATCTTGGAAAAGACAGTAGACAAGACAAGAAAGGATTGGGCTGCGAAATTGGATGATGCACTTTGGGCCTACAGGACTACTTACAAAACGTCACTTGGGACTACACCATTCCAGCTACTTCATGGCAAAGCTTGCCATCTTCCAGTGGAATTGGAATACAAAGTAGCTTGGGCTATCAAGAAGATGAATTTTGACTTGAAGCCTGCTGCAGAAAGACGCCTAGTGCAACTCAATGAGCTGGATGAGCTTTGCTATCATGCCTATGAGAACTCAAAGATCTACTAGGAGCGCACAAAGGCATATCATGATAAAAAAAATCATCTCCAGAAACTTCGAACCAAATGACCAGGTACTTCTGTATAACTCTCGTTTACAATTTTTTCCTGGCAAATTGTGTTCACGTTGGTCAGGTCCCTTCACCATCAAAGAGGTCAGACCATATAGAGTTGTGGTCTTAACAAACTTAAAAGGAGAGGAATTCACCGTGAATGGACAAAGGGTGAAGCATTATTGGGCTCAAGCTGAGAAGCCAGAAGGACACATTGTGTCTTTGGCTAATGCACCAACTGCCTAAACACGAGAACAGTCAAGCTATTGACGTTAAACGAGCGCTTAGTGGGAGGCAACCCACTGGTAAGTACTTAGTTTATTTTATTTTGGTTTTACTACTAAGTTTTCGTTTTATTTAGTTATCATTATGAAAACAAAAAACAAAAAAATAGGGGCTCGGCACGATCAGTGTCGATCGACACCATCCATGGGTGTCGATCGACACCACCCGGGGACACAGGTAAGTCTTTTAAAAACCCGAGCTTTTTCTTTTCTTCCCCAAATACATAACTCGCGAGGCTTAGAACAAATTTTCTCCAAATCCTAAAATCTTTGTTTCTCAATGGATTTGAGTGATTTAAAGCTATAATTCGTGCGGATTTTCATCCTCTTTCATAATCCATAGTCCATTCTTTCGATCTGCAAAGGTATGTTATTCAAAACTCCCAATTTCAGTTTCGACCTTAAGGTGAAAAATCTCGAATTCGACCTCTTTTGCTTGATTTCTTGCTTGAATCATGCTTATTTAGGTTGTATACCATGATTTAGATCATTGCTCAATGGATTTCAACCCTTAATTTGCATGACTTTGAAATTTTTGAAATTGATGATGCATGTTGCGAATTTAGGGATTTTCTGGGGTTTTATGATTGATACTTGTTTGATTCTTGGTATTGCGTTGGTTTAAACTGATAATTGATGCACATTTGGGGTTAAATTCATGATTTTGAGTTGAATTTATGGGTGTCGATCGACACCACTACTGTGTCGATCAACACCACCATAGTGTCGATCCTTGAGCAACATTTTCAGACATTGGATTTTGATTTTGTTTTTGATTTTTGCTTGCAGATGCCTCCAAGGACTAAGAGACCGCGACCAACTGAAGCGTCCGCTTCTGGGACTGCTAATAATGCACTGATTGCCTCACTTCCTCCTTGGCCTAAGCGTGAGACTGTGAGGATTCTAATGGGGAGAAATTGGGAGGACCCATCTGCAGAAGAGGTCGAAAAAGATGAACGTGTCAACCGCGACATTAGTGAGAACTGGGATGAATATGATACACTTTTCTACAATGCGTGGCTGAAGGTGCCTGTCACACCAACTCGATTTGCTGATCAGAAGACGATGTCAGAGTTGGGTATCACGGACGATGCCCTGCAGTTGTTGAGAAGAGCAGGGATGGGGACTATGGCAACAAGGCATTACGATCTTTACCCCGACCTAGTACACCAGTTTCTCTCCACCGTTCGAGTGTACTACAGGAATGAAGTGGTTAGAATGCCTTGGAAGGGACATTGACCTTCCTTGTCCGCGGGATTCGATAGAGGATTACACTTCTAGAGCTTTGTGGAATCTATGGCTTTGAGGACGAGCATGCCACGGGCGTTTCCCTTCCTCAGCAGCTTCCAAACAACCAAGACTTATGGTCACATTTCGGGAATGGGAGGTATCATTCTAAGACCTCTACACAAACAGATATACGCCATCCTACCCTTCGCTACCTTGCTCGCCTCTTTGCTACTACACTTCTGTGTAAGCATGAGGCAGGAAAGATGCGTGATTCTGAGCTGGTGCTGCTATATCGTGCCATTTGTTCTGTGATTTATGAGGAGTCTGGAGTGCCAGAAAACGTCAACTTAGGTGCTGTGTTTGCTCATCACTTAGTCTCGCTGAAGACAAAGCCTTTCACTGGATCGAGCAACAAACCCGAGACTGTTGTCGATATGGAGTACTTGCAGGGAGCTACTTGGGTGAAGCCCGAGAAGTTATGAGTTTTCACCAACCAGCAGAGAGAGCAGTTTATGGTCCAGTTACCTGACAGGGACCTCACTCACATCACCACTGACCCTCACCGTCTTTGTTTCCAGCCCAGTCCGAACAAACTGAGAGCTGCTCTGCTCGCCAGACGCAGAGGTGCCTCCTCCCGCGGTGCACCTTCATCCGCAGAGGATGCACCAGCCTGAGGATCACCCACGACCTTCATCTTCTAGGCGCAGCAGAGATCCTCATGAGCATGTCTCCTCACAAGGAACAATATTAGTAAGAGCTCATGAACCTGTCTTCTCACAAGGAACACAAGTAAGAGTAGCACTATTCCAAGACTTCAAAAGAATGAGAAAAGTCAATGAAAAAATCTGTAGAACACCCTGAAAATGGGCAGCAGTTGACTATGGGAAGAGAAAATAGGGGAGCTGTAGAAGGAATGTCTTGTTCAGGCACTAAGGAAGGGAAAGAATATGTAAGTCCTTTGGTCAATACTGTTGTTTGAGTTCGAAATTTTATGAGCAAAAGGGATTTGAGCTTGATTTGGGAGATTTCTAAGTTTGTGGTAAGTACATTGAAATACTACCTAAGGTTGGCTCAATGGTATGTGGTTTCAAGAGTGTTGGTTCGATGTGACGTTTTGAAGGTTAGCTGGATATTTCTATTTTCAAATCTCGACTCTATACTTGGTTTATGTTTTGATTGAGGGCTAGCAAAAGCTAAGTCTGGGGGAGTTGATATATCATGGTTTTTACCCACTTTTGGACCATGATATAAGTTTTTTTATAGAGTCTTTTGGTATTTTTAGAGTCCTATTAGAGTCTTTGCAGGTTGGACTACGTTTGGAGCAAAATTGGAGATTCTAGAACTTTTTGGAGCATTCTGGAGAAGCAGCCGAAGTGATGAAGTCGGAGCCGGAAAACACAAGGAGTGTCGATCGACACTAACCCTTGGTGTCGATCGACACCAAGCTAGACCGCCAAGTTTCACGGACTTCCATCAGAAAAAGGAAATCAGCTGAAGTTCTCAATATTTACAAGATTGCCCCTGACGCGAATTTACCTATATAAATAAGTTTTGAAGGCATTGTTTAGACTACCACTTGACATTATTCTTATTTTCTGTTTTTAAGACTTAGAGAGAGATTGATCCAGAGCTTTTTGGGGAGATAATTTTGGACTCTTCTGAGAAGTTTTTGAACCCCTTTATTAATCTCTTTTATGCAATCTTCTTTATTCATGATGTTTTCTTCATTCACCATGTCTGAGTAGTTTGCTTGTTAGGTTAGGGTGATTGAGGGTTGATGAAGAGTTTGTAGAATTATTATTGCTGTTAGGGAAATCAATTGGATCTTCATCTTGATTTGTGCTTAACTTAATTTCTTAATTGATCACTTAGAAATCAAACCTTAGGTTATTTAATAGATGCGAGAGCATTGTTAGTAACTTGAACTAATCATAGATGAGCAAAATACCTATTCACAAAGAGATTTGGTTTAGGGATTTTGTGAACAATCGAACTTGTTTTTAATGCTTGCCTTAGTTGTTTGAATTTACAAAGAGATTTGGAATTCTGAAATTTAGGCATAGATAACTTCTGCAACGAGAGTTGATTGGTTTGAAATTGGTTTTTCGAGTTCTAAACGGTTTTTAATAAATCCCTAGCAGTTAATTTCTACATTCTTGGATTCAACCTTAGAATTATCCTTGCCTAGCGCCTTAGTCTCCTGATTTTAAGAACCTATTTTCGTGATACTCATTTATTTCATTGCTTCGTTTTACTTTTATTTGATTTAATCTAGCAAAATTCAAACCTAGAATTCATAGTGTAGCATCCACTTCCTTTGGGATTCAATAACCCCTTATACTTCAACTGCATTGCTGTGAACTTGCAGTGTTGTTTATTTGGGTAAAACTTAGACCCTATCAGCATTCACCACCACTAGAGGACTCACCTCTAGACCGGCTTGACGCTTGCTGCGACGTTTTTTCATAGCTTCTCCAATGGTTTCGCTTTTACCAGTTTTTGCAATGTTCTATTTCAAACTGTCTACGACAATTTGTACAAATCTAACTAGTGCATGTCAGATTTTTGACGAAGTTCAATGAAAAAAACAAAAAAAAGATTCACTAGACAGGATGGGAGAAAATGTGTATCCCAATCAAGTAAAGAGGGTTGGGTTTCAAGGATTTAGAGTGCTTTAATAAATCCATGCGAGCCAAACAAGCATGGAAGATCCTCCAACTTCCTAATTCCTTATTTGCTAGAATCTAAAAAGCAGGTATTGTGGGGAGCTGAGATAGTAAATGAAACAGATTGGGTTATAAGAGGGCGTCAGATGCGGCACTATGGAGAGATGTATGATAAGATCCTTACAAAGCCTGTGTCGAGCATTGAAGCTGGAAAGGACATTGTTTTGTGGAGGCATGATGAGGGGGTTTATCGTCCTGATTTCTCGGCTTCAAAAGCATGGAATCAGATCAGAGTAAGAAGGAATCCAGTGCAATGGCACGGTGTTGTATGGTTCCCTCAAGGGGTTCATAGGCATTCCTTCTTGGTATGGCTAGCGATGCGGAACCGTCTGTCCACATGAGATCGTATGAGAGGTTGGGTTCTAACGCAAATCTGCGTATTCTATGGGGAGCCGGATGAAACACGAGACCATCAGTTTTTTTGTATGTCCATACACATGCACGGTTTGGTTGGCGATGGCAGGGAAGTTGTTGGGTAACGACGCGACTCCGGATTGGCAAGACACATTGGATCATCATCTCCAAGTAAGTCACCACCCACTGAATCTTATTTTGATGAAAATGGTTTTTCGAGCAACGATATACTTCTTGTGGCGAGAGCGTAACTCGTGGAGACATGGGGGAGGGTGGCTTACCCATCAGCAGCTTTCCCATATTATAGGCAAGGCTATTCGGAACCGCATCAGCTCTCTTGGCTATCGTTACCCACATAAGCTTGAGTGACTTATGAGGAGATGTTTTGAAGTAAGTCAACAATAGTTAAAGGAGGATGCTATGTGTTTGAAGTTTATTCTTTCATATTTTCATTTTTACCACACTTGTAAATAAATATTTTTTTTCCATATTTGATCAATAAATTTGATATTTCATCAAAAAAAAAAACAGGTATTATGATAGTATCAAATTTGTGAGATTGGTGTCAACGGGAAGACCCTCCTTTGCGTGGAGAAGCATCCTCCACAGTAGAGCTTCTTTTTAAGGGTTTGAAAAGGATAGTGAGAAATGGTAACCCCCTCAAAGTTTGGAGAAAGTGGAATATGCAAAAATTAGAATAGCTCTGCTTTTCAGCAGATGTGAAAATCATTTTGGTAAATCACTCAGTGGTACATCAAGATGATTTCTGGTGTTGGAGAGACAATAAAGACAAGGAATATTCAGGAAAAGTCGAGTATTGGTTCGCAACCCTCTTAAACAAACCCAAGACACTGGTGGCGTCTGGTTTTCAACATTCTTTAAATTGCCTTAAACAACAAATTTTATCCATTAAAACATCGCCAAATATGGGCCCTTTCGAATTTTCCTCTTCAAGGATGAACTTCGACAAGGAATCTATTTATACAAATTTCCAACATTTGCTTGTTATGGGAAAAAGTATTAGAGATCCCCTTGCAAGTAAGAAGAATGTGGTTGTGGGTCCTATGGTTCATATTAAAATGATATATGATTGTAATCCACCAAACTTAAGATCAGTAAATGATCAAGATATTCTACGCTTAAGATATGCAGAAGTGGAACGAAGGTCAAAATGGAGATAGAAGTGATTAACTCGCTCAATCCAATGAACGAACAAAAATGTTTGAATCTCTCTAACAAACATATTCCGGAGATCAATAGACCAAAAATATCTTGCACAATTAGGATCTAAAGACACAAACACAAGAGCAAAGAAATCCACCTAAGACTCTAATAAACAACACAAAATAAACTCTTTTGTAAACTGAATAATACTTTACTGATTTAAGATGATTGGTTGGTAATTAAAAATTAAATACTAAGAGACCTTATATAGGCTCATTGTTGTCGCAATGGAGTAGCATAAACACTCAATAACTTCAATCTTCTGGGATTAAAGAACTTAGAGACGAATCAGGCTTGAAGTCTTCTCAAAGATTGCAAGTCGAAGTCGATTTCAAAAGAGAGAATCTCTCAAAGTTTCATTAATTCAAAAGCTGCCCATACAAGAAGCAAAGATAATCCTATTTATAACTAGGAAGATATGTAAACACCAACACCTAAAACCCTAATCTCTTCGATCTAAAGAAACAAATAAAAGGAAAGTTTACTTTTAATACAAAAAGGAAATACGTAAAGCCCAAGCTAAAATAATGAAAGAGATGCTACATAAGGTCACCCGGGGTAAGGAAAAATTTGCCCTCGAATTTGCATCATTGTTGTCTCCCAAATACGAATCCAAATGCTTAACATTAAAAACGTTCGTGGTATGCATATGTGGTAGGAGGCGAAAGCGGTAAGCATTGTTGTTTATCTTCTCAGAACTTCAAGTGGACCAATTTTTCTTGCCTTGAGTTTGTTGTAGTCTCTTGGTGAAAATCGATTATTTGTTAAGACAGCGCAAACGAAATCTCCAACAGCAAATTGGTCCTCACGACGATGTGTATCAACTGCTGCTTTATACTTTTCCGAAAATCTCTCAAGATTTATCCTTAACTTTATGATTCAAGGATGTGAAATTCGACCATTATCCGATACTTTCTGGTCTTTATTCGACCAACTGTCTTACCAAATACTCTTTTTTTTGCTCTCTTTTCACTAAAAAGGCCACCAATCCAAAGTCCTGTTGGATCTTTTTTTGAAAGTGTGAAAAGAAATAATTCGATCCATGTGCAAAGTAATCAAAAGTTGGAAATAATTTTTTCCACCTTGTCGGCCAATCTCCGTTTGTGTAACGTGAGCTTGTGGCCAGCTTTGCAAGAAAATTATTTGGATTAAAAAAAACCATCATTCCTCACGCCTATATAACGAAGAGATTCCTCTCATTTTAAACTCACTCAAAAACATAAAACACTCTCTAACACACCAAAGAATCTCTTCCAACGATCCTCCTCTTAGTTCTAAGTGAGTCTCGCAAACGTTTTCTTTCGTTTACGGTTCTTAAGTCTCGAGAGTTTAACGTAGCGTTTCTTAGAGTTCGTAGATTCTGTTTTCGAGTGTTGTGAAACGGTCTCGTCGTATCGGTTGTATCTTGGGATTCAAAAATCTTGTTTTCCATCTCACTACGGGCGATTTATTGAGTTACGGAAAGAGGTTTACTCGCCTCCGATATTCGGTTTTTACACGCTTCCGTGTATTCATTTTTTTTGAAGATCCATTTTTCGTTTCTTCGTTTTCTCCCTTTTCCTTACTTGTCTTTTAATCGTTTTTATTACTTACAAAACTTCTTTGATTAGTTTCGTATAAACTTCCATTTTCAAGATTTTCGTATAAACTCGTACTTTCAAAGTTTCGTATAAACTCGTACTTTCAAAGTTTTCGTATAAACTTGTACTTTCAAAGTTTCGTATAAATTCGTGTTTGCTATAAGATCGTTTCGTATTCTGCGCATTTCTTAATTCCGTTTTTGCGGTTCCTACAATCGTAACTCAATAAATCCGCTTATAGCATATCGCTACAATCGGATTAAGTTTCTTTCAACACGTTTTTCCATGCAAGGTTAAACAAAACCCAAAATGAACTCGGGAAGAAAGTGAAGCGATCACCTCCGTAAACGAGGCAAGCACTTCGGGCACATCATTTGATGATGCCGAA
This sequence comes from Alliaria petiolata, assembly GCA_020283515.1. Taxonomy (NCBI): domain Eukaryota; kingdom Viridiplantae; phylum Streptophyta; class Magnoliopsida; order Brassicales; family Brassicaceae; genus Alliaria; species Alliaria petiolata. The sequence goes on from JAHZTW010000001.1 coordinate 429,560,226, forward strand.
GACGTCGAAGATGAACCTAGACGTAGCAAAAGGGCTCGTAAGGAAAAATCTTACGGTGATGATTTCTTAATGGTCTTTCTTACAGTGAACCAAGAACTTTCGCCGAAGCCATGTCCACACCAGACGCACCATCGTGGAAGGAAGTCGTTAATAACGAGTTCGGCTCTATTATGAAAAATCATACATATGAGATAATGCAAAATCATACATATGAGATAATAAACCTACCACAAGGGTTAAAACCATTAGGGTGTAAATGGATTTTCAAAACAAAATTGAAAACCGATGGCTCAATAGACAAATACAAGGCTAGGCTTGTAGTGCAAGGATTCTGGCAAAAAGAAGGCTTTGATTTCTTTGACACATATTCTCCGGTAACGAGAATAACCTCTATAAGAACGCTAGCAAGCATTGCTGCTTTAAGAGGTCTAGAAATCCATCAAATGGATGTTAAAACTGCTTTTCTAAACGGAGATTTAGAAGAAGAGATTTATATGAAACAACCAGAAGGTTTTGTCATCCCAGGACAAGAACATAAAGTATATCGACTTGTGAAGTCGTCATATGGACTTAAACAAGCTCTGAAACAATGGCACGAAAAATTTGACAACGTAATGATGTCAAATGGTTTCACCCTTAATGAATGTGACAAGTGCATCTACATAAAATGTACTCCACAAGGATACATTCTATTATGCTTATACGTAGATGACATGTTCATTCTCGGGAGCACAAAAGATTTAATCAATCAAACTAAATAATTGCTAAAAAGCAAGTTTGATATGAAAGATATGGGACTCGCATATGTAATTCTAGGGATCCAAATCACTAGAAATTCTGATGGAATTATCCTGTCTCAAACTCATTATGCTGAAAAGATACTTGAGAGGTTTAAAAACTACTCAAACGGGACAACAAAAATTCCAATAGATTCTCAACTTCACCTTCAAAAGAATTCGGGTGAAGCTGTGTCACAACTGGAATATGCAAGAGTGATCAGAAGTCTGATGTACTTAACAAATTGTACTAGACCCGATCTAGCGCATGCAGTAAATGTACTAAGTCGCTACACAAGCAACCCAGGACATAAACATTGGAAAGCTATAACTAGAGTATTAAACTACATACGTTATACCAAAAATTATGGTCTTCACTACGGTAAAGAACCCGCAGTTTTAGAAGGATACAGTGATGCAAACTGGATTTCCGATTCTAAGAACTCAAAATCCACGAGTGGATATGTCTTTACGCTTGGAGGTGGAGCGGTGTCCTGGAAATCTTCCAAACAAACTTTGTTAGCCAGATCAACCATGGAATCTGAGTTTATAGCGCTAGATAAAGCCGCAGAGGAAGCAGAGTGGCTTCGAAATTTTTTGGAAGACATTCCTATGTGGGAGAAACCAGTGCCAGCATTACGTGTACACTGCGATAGTCAATCGGCTATAGCTCGGGCACTGAATAATCTCTACAATGGTAAATCTCGTCATATTAGGAGACGACATAAAACCATTAGACATTTGATCTCAAGTGGTGTAATCACGATTGATTATATCAAATCGGCTGACAACCTAGCGGATCCATTTACAAAAGGTTTGTCACGAGATCAAGTTGAAAAATCATCAAGAGGAATGGGTTTAAAGCCTATGAATTAAGACGCAATTTGATGGAAACCCTACCTATGTGACTGGAGATCCCAAGATCTAGGTTCAAAGGGAAAACTAAATCAAACGAAATCTGTAAAAAGTACTGTGAGACTTGTATCTCTACCCAGTTCCCAGGATGATAAACAGTGCTATAAACCTGTACGGGATAAGGTTAAGCGTTAGCTTCTAATGATTCCATAACTTTGTAACAGTGGAGTATGACAGGATACTTCTGAAAAGTTTTTGGACGATCACCTAGTGAGTGTGAAATACGGCCGTTTCTAGGAGAATAAAGTGAGGCTATATTCTCCAAGTTCACTCACGAATAACCAAGCAAGTTCAAGGCCAAAATGAACACAATAGAGAACTCCGTTCTACGAGAAATGAAGTTGTATTATAGCTGTTGTCTCGGTTTACATAAAAATCCGGGAGGTTCAAGACATCAAGTTCACCTCCTGGACAAGTAAACCCGACATATATAAAAATGAGTAGTTCAAAGCTGAAAAATGCTACTAACTCAAACACAGTGAATTTTCGTCTAAACTCTCGAAAAATCCATTTGTCTAGTTATAGAAGTAGTAGAGTCAGTAGAGTCGTCATTTGTTTAGAGTAATTTCTTTTCATGTGGGGGATTGTTGGATCTTTTTTTGAAAGTGTGAAAATAAATAATTCAATCCATGTGCAAAGTAATCAAAAGTTGGAAATAATTTTTCCACCTTGTCGGCCAATCTCCGTTTGTGTAACGTGAGCTTGTGGCCAGCTTTGCAAGAAAATTATTTGGATTAAAAAAAACCATCATTCCTCACGCCTATATAACGAAGAGATTCCTCTCATTTTAAACTCACTCAAAAACATAAAACACTCTCTAACACACCAAAGAATCTCTTCCAACGATCCTCCTCTTAGTTCTAAGTGAGTCTCGCAAACGTTTTCTTTCGTTTACGGTTCTTAAGTCTCGAGAGTTTAACGTAGCGTTTCTTAGAGTTAGTAGATTTCGTTTTCGAGTGTTGCGAAACGGTCTCGTCGTATCGGTTATATCTTGTGATTCAAAAATCGTGTTTTTCTGTCTCACTACGGGCGATTTATTGAGTTACGGAAAGAGGTTTACTCGCCTCCGATATTCGGTTTTTACACGCTTCCGTGTATTCATTTTTTTTGAAGATCCATTTTTCGTTTCTTCGTTTTCTCCCTTTTCCTTACTTGTCCTTTAATCGTTTTTATTACTTACAAAACTTCTTTGATTAGTTTCGTATAAACTTCCATTTTCAAGATTTTCGTATAAACTCGTACTTTCAAAGTTTCGTGTAAATTCGTACTATCAAAATTTTCGTATAAACTTATACTTTCAAAGTTTCGTATAAATTCGTATTTACTATAAAATCGTTTCGTATTCTCCGCATTTCTTAATTTCGTTTTTGCGGTTCCTACAAGTCCAATTGTAGATTCATTTTTCCCCGGATCCAGTTAGACGTTCACTGTTTTTTTTACTATTTTCTGGCTTTCTATGTATTCCCAGTGGTGTTTCGTAAACTGTTTACTAATTTGAACATCACAATTCCATCAAAAAATACTATTATTATATTTTTTGCGATCTGACATCACTTCTCATTATGTAGGAGACTTATACTCGAAAGAACGAAATTTACCCGAAATTCTTTCCCGAACAATTTCTAAAATTTGCTCGAAATACGACCCTACTAAATTTAGACAAAAATAAAAAGTAAACAGTAGACTAATAAATTGTCCTTTTCTGGATAATAAGTTCGGTGAAGCTACCAATGAATTACCCTGCGTCTCCGCTGTGGGTTCCCCTGTCTGTGACTCTGTGTGGCCTGTACTCTGTTTTCTATCATTTTTTATAATTTTTTTGATAAGAAAATGTAACAATTCGATAGACTCAAACAAAAAGACATTGATTTGTTCTCTATCAAACTTTATTACTTTCCTGAATATCATTTTAAAACTAATATTTTCTTTTTCAGAACACACCATCTTTGAATCTTCACTCTAAAGCTTTTTTTGTCATATTCAACGATTTGTAAAACGAAGACTTCTTTTACTTTTTTCACCCCATTTAATACTCGTCAACCACACACCCTAACACACACACACCCACTACGCATATGCAGCTTTGTATAAATATAGTGCTCTTACTCTTCAACTGTTACTCGTACTCGTTTGGTTTTCTCTAGAGCAGAAGAAGAATAGAGAGAGAAAAGACTTGACTTTTTTTAAGTCTTTGATAACGATTTTTCTTATTCTTGGTCTTAATTCTCTGCAGTTCTTGAGGTACGTGGGATGATATTATTAGATTATCTTCTGATCAAAAGAAGATTGAAAAATTCACAAAGTTTACATCTTGCTTTGGCCCTGGAATTTGGATATTCTGAATATTTTCAGATGCTCTTAATGTGTTTGGTGAAATGTCTGAATGAGATTTTTTATCCATTTTTTCTCAAAATTTTACTCTAGTCGTCGGCACCAATAATTAGATTGGTGATGATAGTAATGACATCAGTAAAAACTAATATATTAATGACAGTTGTTGATTACTTTAGAGTTTAGAGCAAGATTCGTTTGTCAACGCTGATATTGATATTGGATTGATTCGTGTGTATGATTTGTAAAAATTGGTTTTTTTTGGAGCTACAAGTTAAAGAATCATGACTTTTTATATTGTTGTTGTTTATCAGGAGATGGGTCTATCTCTCTCACTACTCTTGCCTGCTTGGAAAGAAGTCTTGACGAACCTGTTCTTCAGTTTCAAGAACCCTGTAGAGAGTTTTCTTCAAATCAGATCCTTAAGTATCAAACCGAAAGACAGAGGCTTGACATCAAGAACCAACGGTTTCAAGAGAGAGACGCCGGAAAACTCTCCTAAGACCGGTATGGAGAGGTCTTTAAGCTTCAACAGATGGGAAATTCCAACAGAAGCCAAGACTGAACCAACTAACCAGGCGGATGATCAGATTCTCGACACGAAGAAGCCTACTCAGAGCACTTTGAACGGAAGAACCTGCGAGAGAATACAAATAACAAGACCCACGATTACTCCTCCTAAGCCTTTTGTGTTCTTCTCGCCAAGACCGGTCACCGAGCTTGACGCAGCTGCCACTACGCTACAGAAGGTGTACAAGAGTTACAGGACAAGAAGGAACCTAGCGGATTGTGCGGTTGTGGTTGAGGAGCTCTGGTGAGTCACTTGATGATCCTTTGCTTTGTTTGTAATGTGGTTCAAGCTGTTGACACTAATCCCTTATATTTCTTCAAATGTTTTAATAGGTGGAAGACTCTGGATGCTGCAGCTCTGAATTTGAGCTCGGTTTCCTTCTTTGAAGAAGAGAAACATGAAACCGCTGTTTCCAAATGGGCAAGAGCTAGAACACGAGCTGCTAAGGTCTGACACCACTTCCACAAGTTCTTTTTTTATTATGTTGAGATCATATCTCTCTTTACAACAAAAATCGATGTGATATCTTACTTTTGTTTTGTCATTTAGGTTGGAAAAGGCTTGTCAAAAGATGAAAAAGCTCAGAAGTTAGCTCTTCAGCATTGGCTTGAAGCCGTAAGTCCCCTTAAATAGCCATGTACATGAAATAAATCTTCCTGTTTTGTTGTGGACATAATCTAAGTTGTGTCTCTTCTGCATTTACAGATTGACCCACGCCATCGTTATGGCCACAATCTGCACTTCTATTACGATGTCTGGTCAGCAAGCATGAGCGCACAACCATTCTTTTACTGGTCAGTCTCATATCCATCTTTATCTTTTTCTGTTGTATGAAACTGTTCTAAACTCTGTTTCCACCTATTTGAAACTGAAGGTTGGACATTGGCGATGGAAAAGATGTAAATCTTGAACACCACCCAAGAAGTGTTCTGCAAAAACAGTGCATTAAATATCTTGGACCAGTGAGTCTTTTTTTTTTCGGTTTCACCTGCGAAAAAAGCTAGTCAAGTATTCTTACCTTCTTCTAATTCATAAAGGTTTGTGTTCTTCAACTTGCAGATGGAGAGAGAAGCATACGAAGTGATAGTAGAAGATGGGAAACTAATGTATAAACAGAGCATGACTCTGATCAATTCAACAGAGGAATTCAAGTCGATTTTTGTACTTAGCACCACTAGAAACTTATACGTAGGGCAGAAGAAGAAGGGTGTTTTCCAACACTCGAGTTTCTTATCTGGAGGGGCCACAACCGCTGCAGGAAGATTGGTCGCCCGCGATGGAATTCTCGAGGTAACTTCCCGTGGTTCCAGTTCATTTTCGCTTTTCAATTTGAATTTCTTACCTTTTTGTTGAGGAGCTAATAAAGATCTTAAACACACGTTTTCTCAGGCTATATGGCCATACAGTGGACACTACCTCCCAACAGAAGACAACTTCAAGGAGTTTATAAGTTTCCTGGAAGAGAACAATGTTGAAGCGATAAACCATGGTGTATTTAATATGGCAAATCTATCATGCGAGGTAGCATTAATGATGGCTAAAACGGATAGAATTAGGACAAAATTTCCAATTTCGATGACAGTGTGCACCAGAGAGTTTCGTCAGAGTCATGATGATCTTTTAAAATCGAATGATGCGTAACCATACAAGTCCACTTACGCAAAACCGGGACTCGACCCGTAAACCAGGTATTCCTATAAATACTCTCCTCGAGCAAAGGGTGAGAGCACGACAACTTCTAGAGAGATAAGTTCAATCTTTAGAATTTGTTTTCTTAATATCAACAGTCACACCAAATTCATTCGAGACCAATAAAGATCGTCTGAAACCACTTCCCGCACACTTAAAATTTGTCTGGCAGTTATTTCTTTTCTCCGTCCACTCACGTGTTTGTTATTACTTAAGCGTCAGATAATAAACGAGAGGACCATCTCCTCTCAGTCCGCTATGACTCACATTGTTATTCGTTTCAAGTTGAGCCACCCGAGTGTTTGAACCTGCTCTACGGGCCCACGTTGATAAAATTATTGCACGTCAACACCCGTATATTACTTCCGAATAATTAGCACTAGAAGAAGGAAAAGAAAAAATAAGACACGATGTTGAATGAAGACATCGCATCGCCCAATGATATACTACGTATTTTACTACTTTTAAATAGTATTTTCATATGTTTTCAATAAAGAAATGGTTGGTATTTGGTTATAAACCAATGTTTTCAGTCTTTTTGGAGTTTATAAAAGTTTTGCAGATAATCTGGAGTATTTGAGCAAAATGAGGCATTTTTGGACATTTTGGAGATTGGACAGCTTCTGAGCATTAGAACATCAGAACATCAGAAGTTTGACATTATATGGAGGATTTCCCACCATCAGACCATCCCCAAGTTTGGATACAAGATGGCCATGGATATTAGATTTCATCTCCGAGTGGTTTGAAGTCAATCAAGACGATAGATCAAAATTATGCTCAAATTACTGACCGGTGCGTCTGGTGACGAAATGGAGCAAGCGGAAAAATTTAGTCTTGAATCGACCCACTCAATCGACCCAATCAGGTCAAACATCTGATCGATCCAAGCCGAGCTGGAGCCCCTGGAATATATGAATTGACCGACCAACCGACCTAACTCAATGTAGATTGATCGATCAGAAAAGCCAATCGATCGATCGATGATCCGAAGAAAATGGTAAGTTTCCATTTCCTAGAGATTTTGTCTTTAACCAGAAAAATTCACCCTAGCCGACCCATTCACCTATATAAGCATCAGAGAGCCTCAAAAACAAAAAGAGAGATCGAGAGGAGCCACCATTAAAAGTTCTTTAGTTTTTCATAGTTTTTGGTTTGAGATTTTGTTACTTTGTGCTTTAGGAGAAGATTTCATTTTTTTTATCACCAAGAGTTGTTTTCTGAACCCTATTCTCTTCCATACATCATAATAATATGTTAACTTTGTTGTTGTTGCTTGTTTTATGAATATGTGTGAGTAGTCACTTGTTAAGATTATGGATATCTAAAGAGGAATCATCATGGTTTGGTAGATAGGTTTAGGATTCTAGAGTGGCGCTTACAATGAGTAGAAGTAGATTCTCTGTCTTTCCAGCCAATAATGTAGTTTTGCTAGTTTGATCATCAAGTAATTAATGTTAGAAAATCATACTTGCACACTACTTGATGATTATCCATAAAAGAAATTGATAGGCTAAGTTCTTAGAGTGCTAACACCAACTCTTAGCATTTTAGTGAGATATCGAACTGGTCATTGATCTTAGCATCACTTTGCCTCTGTTGCATTTGACACATGTGATTTAGGTTGTTATACGTAAGTCAGTTTTATGCCATGACCATACGAAAATTACTGAAATAGTTGATGTTTCGACTTTTAAATGAAAATACTTGTGTTTGCCTCTAGTTTTCTAAGTCTCTGATACAGAGGTTTTAACTCTATAAAAGCTATCGCAAGTGCACAACAAATGTTGTAGTATTTAGGGATCGAATCCACAAATTTCAAGAGAAACACTACGGTTCTTTAGATTAAAACTAAGCTAAGACAAAGACATAAAATGTTGTTTGCAATGTAAAACAAAAATACAAAATAAAAACGATGTAAATTCAAAGATCATGAATCATACAATAATTCAGGGAATGGATTATGAATCGTTCTAGAACTCAAAACACAGATGTATAATCAATCTATTGCCTTGGTATCAACTACGTTGTCTAACAACCTAAGATTCAAAACTGTCGTTTGAACTTAGAATTCTAGACAAACATTAATTTTGAGTTTGTTATGTTCACAAAACGCCTTAACATCAGCTTTCATTGGCTAAGGATGTTTTGCTCATCTATGTTCTTTCAGGCTTTTAAGCAAACAATTTTGATGCGCTAAAATACCTAAGATCAAAAACTAGGTAACTAATCAAGTTTTAGCATTTAGATTAACAATAGATGAAGAAACCTTAAGATAATTTCATATCTATGTCTAATTCAATGTTTCATAAATTTCCTTGAAACCCTATACCTAACTATGAGATTACTCAGACATGGATGCAAGGAAACAACAAGAAGATGAATAAAAACTCATGATCAAATAAATAGAAATCCAAAGGGGTTCAGAAATCTTGTCAAGAGATGTAAAGTCAGAGATTCGTCTCCCCAAAGGTTACAAATCACAAAACCTAAAAGTATGAATATAATAGAAAGCATTTTATAAACAATGGCTAACAACTAGAAAATATAGGTATAGGGTCGAAATAAGTTGAGTTACGATGATTCCGAGGCAAAACATGAAGTTTTAGATTGCCATTTCTCGTCTGAGGGTTAGATCAATCGATCTGGCTTTGCAATAGTTGATCTAAAAATCTTCTGGAATCGTCAAGATATTGAATCGATCGATCTAGAGTTGAATCGATCGATCTGATGGTTGTTGGACTTTTTCTGCACATGCTTCATCTGCTAGCCAGACTTGACTGTCTTCACAATAATTGGCATAACTTTTGATCGCACTGCTGGATGGTGATACGATCCTCCCAATGGCACTCTTTAGTTGGTAGATGGATAAGCCATAGATTCAACGGACTGTGAAGCCACAAAGAACAAGGTAATGGAACGAATGGTCGCACAGAAGTTGCAGAAGACTTCTTATATTCCACCAGACCCCTTGGATATGACACACCAAGACGGATCAAGTTGTGAAAGTTTGGATATTACACACCAAACAATCGGTTTGTTCAAAGAGAACAAGTGAGAATCAGTTTTAAAAGGTTTATAAAAAAGATGAATCTGATTATTTTGATGGGGTTTACAAGAGTATTTATAAGAAATACTTTGTAGAAAACTAGACTAAAATGTGTTAAAAACAATGCAACATTAACTAAGAAAGACCAAAGACCAAAATAAATGAGTTGAATGACTCTTGGCCAGATTCATCGAATGTCTATGTGGCTCCTTGACTCTTCAGCTGCATTCCCTTCCCTTGGTCGAAATCCTTGCTTATTAATGGGCCTTATAAATTTTGTGAATCAATTGCTTTATTAAAACCTTTCCTGGAAAACCCAATGAAAAAAACCAAGGACAAGGAAAAAGAGTACAAATGATCACAACCCTTTATAAGCTTTTATAAGACTTCGGATTTATAAGCTTTTTTAGAAGACTTCCTTGAGATGAACTTGATTCACAAGTCTGCTGTGTATTTTCAGAAGTCTGTTGAGTGATTAAAACCAGAATGGTTTTAACTTCTCCTCCTTTCTGAGTGATCATCTGATTAAGTAATCTTCCAATTCCTTCTCTGAATTTCTTAACCCTTGCACGAGTCATATGCTTGAGCTCGTCGTCATGTTTGAGCTCGGCATAATGTACTTCTTTCTTGATGCTTTCCATGATCGCATCAGGTTCAAACATTGCATCCCCTGGTTCAAACTCAGTTTCCTTAGGTTCGAGTATAGCTTCCTCAGGTTCAAGCTTAGCTCCCATTTGATCATCTTTGTTGCTTCTCATGATCGTATCAGATGGACTTCAAACCACTTCAAAATGAAAGCTAACTCAACGATCTAGATTGTGACCAAGATTCAACTCGATCTATCGGTGGGAAGTGCTTCAAGGAATGCAAAAATTCAGACGTCTCTGCATAGTTCTGCATATTTATATGTTTGTTTATTCTCAAAATGGCTCTTTTTTTTTCAAAGCGGCCTAAAACCTGAAAATACTTGATAAAGGACTAAAATACTCTAAAAACACACTTTGACTCAAAAAACCATTGAAAACCTTGGGTTAGAATGCGTCAAAAATGCAATACATCATTCTAAATAATATAAATCATGACCCCTAAAATTTTTATGTCATCCAAACTTTTTAAATCATTAGTTTTGCATCTCAAGAAATCATTATTTGCTTGTTATTTTCTTTCATTTCAATTCTGTCTTTTTACTTTCATTGCATCAAAATCAAAACCCAAAACCAAATTTCAATTTACCTTTCATTTCATTTTGAGAATTATTGTGCACTCAAAACTCTGTGTGGATTCGATACCTAAAATATTGCAATTGATTGTTGTGCACTTGCAACCCTCACATTGTCTTATTTTTAGAAAAAAGCTTTTGCATACACATCACCCAGCCCGCCCCATGCGGCGACCGCCGGTGACAGCTCTCGCAGTTTCAGAATCCAACTCCCACCACCGCCTCCCGCGACCGGTTTTCCAAGAATGCTGAACGTGGAGGACGCCTATCGACTACATGCAGAGCTCATCAACACTACCGAACAAAATCAACAATTGTCCCTACCACACATTTCTATGGGCCAAAGGTAACTATGTTACATGCACGCACATGGAAACTTAAGTTCCCTCGGAAACTACGACATTTTATTTGGAAAGTTAACTCGGGATGTGTATCGGTCTCAACAAATCGAAGGGCTAGAGGAATTAATTGTGATACACAATGCATACGTTGTGAAGCGGAAAAGGAAACGAGAAATCACACTCTTTTTTTGTGCCCATTAGCACGTACAAACTTGGACACTTTCTCAAATACCATCGACTTCGGGTTTTTGCCATCGTTTTCAAATATTGATTACCTATTTTGGCGCCTCCTAAAAGATAATCATAATGATATTTAATTTTTTCCTTATTTGGTATATTTAAAAAGTTAGAAATGATAAAATTTATTCAAAAATTTTTCGAGACCCAGATGAGGTCCTAAAATGGAGACACGGAGTTTACCATGTGGGAAGAGGCACAACTAATGGATCAAACAATGGTTACACTTAGTATTGACAACACTTCGGTAATATCGGGATACACAAGAAATTGGTGTTACATAGATGGCTCTTGGAAAGACACTGACAAATTTTCAGGGTTGGGCTGTTTTTTTTGTCTTTCAAGGTGGTGTGGAAGAAGTGATAATGGGTCCTATGAATCTACGACGAAGTCTTTCTCCTTTGCAAGCGGAGTCCGAAGCACTAGTATGAGCAATGCCTTGTATGATTACAAATCAAAGGATGACTATAACTTTTGCAACAGACAGTTCTGAGCTGGTGAAGGTGGTTTCCAACTCGGAAGAGTAGCTTGCTTTCTCAACACACCTCGAGGAGTTCGCAAAAAGTAAAAAGTCTTTCACTTTTTTTTTATCAATCTCGGTCATCCCACGCGCGAACAACATAAAAGCGGACAAGTTAGTACGGAGTGGTCGTCTTTATCCTTTAGATATGGTATTTGTAAATTCGGTATCCCCAATTTAATTTTTTGATCCGTTCTAAAAACTTAAGTTGTTGAAAATAAAAAGTCGAGCCGGAGGAAAGAGAATAACAATAAATAAGTATAGCCAGAGGAGATGGAACAAAAATGTTGAAAAACAAATTTTAAAAACGAAAATGAAAAGAAACAAGAAAAACTTAAAAAAAGACTTTCACGACTTTAGAAAGTAATTCAGTTAAAAGACATTATTAGAAAAATAAAAACTGTAAAATCTATTAAAGTCTCCAAAGTCCTCATGCCAATTAGACCCTAAAAAGAAAAAAAAATTCCAACCAAAAGCTTTAATTCCGAGCTAAAACCAAGACAGTTAACTGAGGAAGAGAAAACTAAAGATCAAAAAGGCAAGCATAAATCGTCAAAACTAGAAATCGTAGAAAAATTCAAAATTCATGGATAGAGAAACAAGCGAAAGGGAAAAAGAAGGTAACATCGCCAGCTAAAATCCGGAGCTAGGTGATCTTGAAAGTCCAAAAATGTCTTCAAAAATATATTTTAGTTTTCTTGGATTTTTGTTTATACGATGAAATTTAGGTATTCTATCAATATATACCTAATTTAATTAATTCTCTATAGTTTTTTCGGAAAAGACTCAAGTTCGGGTTACATAGATCATCAATTATAGATAAGTCAGCAGCGGTCAGGTTAGTAAAAATCACAAAATCCAAAAGGGCAATGCTTTTGAAAGAGAATGTGTTTCTTAAATCTGATTGCAACATTTTTAGGAGTTTAAATTTCGAATACAATGATACAATAATAATAAAACAAAACAAGGCATTACATGAGTGAGTCCTGTGAAAAAAGAAATAAGAACAAAAAGCCTAATCTATTTAATAATATTTATTTATTTATATATATATATTTTTTTTTGTGCCTTTTCATGGTTTCTTTTTCGTGCCTGTAAACTCTGAGAAGGTACACAGTTGTGTAAGTAAATAAGTGTGAAACACAATCAGAGACAAAAGCCTAAAGACTCGAGCAAACTTTTTTTTTAGGTAATAATAAATCTATTTTTTTCTTTTTTTCAAATTTCAAAAACCGTCTCTTTAACCCACCACTCCCTCCATTACGACCACAATTTCACGTTCTCCAATACTCTCTCTTTCTCTCTCTATCTCTCTCAAACTTTCCAATACCTGAGAAAAAAAATCTCAGGTTTTTCTTTGTGTTGTCTACGAATTCGAGCCATAAAGATCGAACCTTTTCCACCTACAACAAGATGGGTGCTTCAGGGAAATGGGTGAAGTCAATTATCGGTCTCAAGAAGCCAGAGAAAGATGAAATTGTAAGAGCTTCTTCACTCTTTTTGTCTTCTCGTCGTTTCATAAAGAGTTAAGATAGAGAGAGATTCTTTGTTTTCAGGAAAAGGGTAATGGGAAAAACAAGAAATGGAAGCTATGGAGGAGTTCTTCAGGGGATTTAGGCTCGTCGTGGAAGGGTTTCAAGGGAAGACATCGGTCTGTATCAGAAGGTTCGGTTTCTTCAAATGCCTACTCTGCAGCTGTTGCAACTGTGCTCAGAGCTCCTCCTAAAGATTTCAAAGCTGTTAGAGAAGAATGGGCTGCTATCAGAATCCAAACCGCATTTCGAGGTTTCTTGGTGAGTTTTTTAGCTTTGAATTGAATACAATTGAGATAATAGAAAACCAATTTGAGGGCTTTTTTTCACAATCAGTTTTGATTCAGCATTCAATTTGAGGGCTTTTAGCTGTTTCTTGGTGAGTTTAAGTTATGAGTTGAATATAATTGAGATGACAGAAAACCAATTTTGAGGGCTTTTTTGCATTCAATATAATGTTACTTAGTATTCAATTTGAGGGCTTTTAGCGGTTTCTTGTTGAGTTTTTGCCTATTGGTTTCTTGATTTAAAGCTATGAGTTGGATAGAATTGAGAGAATTATAGAAACAATCATTTTTGACTTAAGATTCGATTTATTGTGCTCTAGGCGAGAAGAGCGTTGAGGGCTTTAAAAGGGATAGTGAGGCTACAAGCTCTAGTGAGAGGGAGGCAAGTGAGGAAACAAGCAGCTGTAACTTTAAGGTGCATGCAAGCTCTAGTTCGAGTGCAGGCTCGTGTTAGAGCTCGTCGTGTGAGGATGACTGTAGAAGGACAAGCTGTGCAAAAGCTCTTAGATGAACACAGAAGCAAATCTGATCTCTTGAAAGAAGTCGAGGTTATTGTCTTTTCGGCTTTTATTTTGTGTGCGCATTGGTTTGATTCATATAAAAAAATGTTAACTTGTTGTTTGATATATACTCTCAGGAAGGATGGTGTGATAGGAAAGGCACGGTAGATGATATCAAGACGAAGTTGCAGCAGAGACAAGAAGGTGCTTTCAAGAGGGAACGTGCATTGGCTTATGCTTTAGCTCAAAAGGTAAATGCTCACATGCATTTCTCCTTTTAAGATCTTGTTTTAAGCTCATTTCTGAATCCAAATTCCGGTTTTTTTCTGCAGCAATGGAGGTCAATTCCTAGCTCAAACCTGAAGACAAACAATTCAATCTCATATCTCAAAAGCCAAGAGTTTGATAAGAATAGTTGGGGATGGAGTTGGTTGGAGCGTTGGATGGCTGCTCGGCCATGGGAGACTAGACTTATGGACACTGCAGACGCCGCCACGCCTCCTCCGAAGCAATTGAAGTCACCCGAAACCGCGGATGTTGTTAAAGTCAGAAGAAACAATGTGACAACTCGGGTTTCTGCAAAGCCTCCTTCTCATATGTTATCTTCAAGTCCTGGTTATGACTTTAATGAGAGCCCTGGTTCATCGTCTATCTGCACTTCAACCACACCTGCTTCTGGAACCACTGGCCTTGTTTCAGACAACTCTAGCAGTCAAGCTAACAAGAACAAGCCAAGTTACATGAGCATGACTGAATCAACAAAGGCTAAGCGAAGAACTAACCGTGCTCTCAGGCAATCCATGGATGAGTTTCAGTTCATGAAGAACTCCGGATTGTTTACCGGGGATTTGAAGACCAGTCCTGCCTCGGATCCTTTCTCCCAACCTCTCGGTGTTCCTACTCGATTCGAGAAGCAGAGCGGGTAAAGTGACATTGTGAGGTTCATGTCAATTGCTTGAGGAAAGTTTCAACAGCTTGTTGTTGTGTTTTGTATTGTGAGATATCTGTGTATGTTAATTTGTTTTTTTTTTCCCTCTGAAACTACATTAGAGTTTTTGATTACCATGAATTTAAATATAAAAACTGCAGTTTTTCACTTTTATTTCATCATGAAACTCTCAGTTTGTTTTAACCAGTTGTGTTAAGAATCAGAATCTTTTGATGGCTCTGAGTTTAACACCATTCTTAAAGCTGAGAATCACACCATAATCAAGCTGAAGTGGCTTCTCCATTTCTGAGGAATGTCTGAAAATGTAATTACGGTAGAGATGCAGCAAGGTGAGTTTGATCTCCTGCAGAGCAAATTTTTGTCCAACACAGGCTCGTGGACCGATGCCAAACGGAATGAAAGCATATGGATGTCTAAGTTTCTCCTCTTCTCCGTTCGGATCAAATCTCTCCGGCCTAAACTTTTCTGGCTCTGGGAAGTTTTTGGGGTCCTTTGCAAGAACTCCAAGTGCCAACCAAACCCATGTCCCCTAAACAACAACATCAAGGTAAGTAATAGAGGACAAATCAGTTCTTAAAATGCTTTTGAATGGTAACGTCAACGGACGAAACAGACTAATCTGCTTTTTGTTAACTCATTCAAAAGTTTTGGTCTTTTTTTAGTTTCTGTACTGTTTTGTACCAAAGACTTGTGAATTGTAACCAAAAGTGGTTTTGGATTAGGGTTTGAATGGCGGTAGTGGATAGGGTGCAAGCCTGATGAGTTTGTTGATTTACCTTGGGGAGTAAGTAGCCTCCTATCTCCACTTCTTTTGCAGTTTCCCTTGCAACCAAAGGAGAAACCATGTAGAATCTCATAGCCTCTTTGATAACCTACAAAGGAGGAAAAACAAAAACATCCATAAAAGATTCAAATACCCTCACAAGAAATTAACTTCCGGGATTTGTTTGTCACAAATGAAACACCTGATCGAGGTATGGAAACTTGTGTTGTAAGTCATGGGAACTAGGGATCATATCACGGCCTCCAAACCCATCAATCTCTTGAAGCAGATGTTTCTCAACTTCGAGATGACCAGAGATCAAGTAGAGAACAGAGGATAATGTGAAAGCAGTGGTTGCAGAGCCAGCAAGAAGATGCTCATAAGTCACAGCGCTAATATAATCCGGCGTAAAGATTTTCTTGGCGAAAGTATCGAACTCTCGAGCTTTCAAAATCAATGACAAGAAGTCTTTTGAGTCAGTATCTCCCTCCTTGGCTCGCTTTGACACGATCTCATTGAGTTGTCCACTTAATCTTTCGTTAGTCTTCTCCACTCTCCAGTCCATTGTTCCTGGTATTCTCTTCAGAACCTGCCTGAATGGCTCTTGAAGAATCGGAATCAGTAAGCCTAAGATGATGGAGAGCGAGCCGGATAAATCCATCTTGAGCTGTGTGGTGGAGTAGACATGCTGGTTTATGAAATCAGTTACCTCTACATTGCTATCCGCAGAATCTTTAACTGTTTTTTTACCCGAGAGGCCGAAATTGACTCCAAAAGCAGCTTGTCCTATGATATCAGTCGTTAGTTTGAGGAAAAGATTGGAGAAAACGATATCTCGCGGCTCGGAATCAAGATCATGAGTAGCACAAGTGATGAAATTGTGCATTGTGGGGATAAGGCTGGTTAAATGTGAAGGCTGGTAGAGAGATAAGATGGTGTTTCTCATCTTAGACCATCTCTTGTCCCTGTCAAAGATCCATGAATCATAAAATGATTATAGAAAGGTTGAAGAAGAGAGACATCTATAGTAGTGCCGGTCTAATGAAAATGGTGGTCCGGATCAAGAAGTAGATACCTAGTGAAGAAGAGGCCTTTCTGGTGAAGAGGAGAGGCTGAGATTGGAGAAGGAATGCTTCTGTTTGGAATATCTTTGAACTTTTTTATCCCAACTTCTCTGCAAAGCTCTGCTTCTGCAACTATTATCAGTGGTTGCCTCCCCATCTGAAATCTGTTTTTCTCTTTGTTAATTTGAATGATATTCAATTAGCTTCATACATATCTCTCTTTTTTCTTGGAAATAATAACTTGTGTTCATCTTCTTCTTTTTTCCACATATGTTGTGCTCAGCCAATAACAACCGTAAGATATGGCCATATAAATCAAACTCAACCAAATCTAAACCAAAATGCTTAAACTAAAGATCAAACCGAATTTTGTTTATTATCCGTATGGTTTTATTATTTTTAAAACAAAGAAAAAATTGAAATTAAACCGACCACCCATTTTAGTGTAGTTTTTAATCAAACCGAGCTGATTAAGCCAAATATATATATATATATATATATATATATATATATATTTTTATTGATAATAACATATAGGATTGTTTTGGTGAATAACCAAAAAAAAATTATATTTTAGAATCTAACAAATTTCTGAAAAAGATAGGGAGAGATAAAAAGATAAATTGGTTAGGTTGTAAATTATAGTTTTTTTTGTTATTCACCAAATTTTCTCTAGTATATATGTTTGAAGAAACAAATTTAGTCATATTAATACATATAATAATATTAATTAGATAATAATTTATAGAATTAAGTTCTTTTCCTTTAAACCAAATTTTAACCCAAAATCAAATCAAGTAAACCAAAATTACATCACATCGAAGTCAACCGAATCCCAAATCATTTTTATTTGGTTTCTATTTTCACAAGAACCCCAAAAAAAAACTCTAAAATGGATTTGTCCATCCAAAATAACAACGAATCAAGAGAGAGAGAGATGGACCTGAAGATAGGGCCATAGTGCTTAGCAAGAACGGAGAAGACGTCAGGGCCGTACTTAGCCATCAAAGGCAAGTGGCCTACAAGAGGCATAGCGGTTGGACCGGGGACATTACGTACGGACCAGGAGGGTTGGTACAAGTAGACCATAATCACAACCGCTGCAAAAGTCAAAAATGTAACAAGAGTTTTGTGTTGTGCCAAGAATGGATCAAGAACTTCCCACCATAGATGTTGCGTCTTCATCTCTCTGACCTCTGAAAGTTCTCTCTTTTTGATCTTTTAATGTGTGAGTTTTGGTTGGTTGGTTCATTAATTTATATAGTATTTGATGTGCTTTTGAAAAGTGGGTTCTGCTCTCTTTCCACTATCCCACCATTAGAATAGTGTGGAACTATTTTACAAGAAGACAAAATGCGTTGAAATTGTTTGCAAATTCTGATCTCTCTACTCTGCTAAAGTCTGGCTGGTTTAAAAACAGTAGTTGCAATTACGGTTGTTAAAATTTGAGGAATTAAATAGTTGAGGTTAATAGTGTTTTCAAGCGGTTTGTATAATTAGTATAGCCATTGGAAATGGATGTATTTGCGGAACATTTTTGACTGGTTGACAAGCGAATGCAAACACGGTTAAAAAAATAAAACAAAATATACACAATATATAATTATAGAAAACACCAAAAATCATATTATTCAGATAAAATATAAAAATTAATAATTCATTATGATTAATAAAAAATACTAAATAATTATTCAAAAACAAATCAATTTCATAGTTACATGCTTATTACTTCATGCATTGGGGTTATCACCAAAAATTGTGTTAAGTAATGTGATGAACAGCTGAAAATTTGTTGGAAGATGTGGATCTTCTGGATTTTTGCTAATCATATTGTAAAATTTCTTCAATAAATCCAAACGGTTTTTTACACGAGCCCAACCCAATCAACTCCAAACTGCTTTTTAATATTCTTGAGAATATTTTATTTTCTTAGTGCACTTACAAACCTCTTCTCATGATCTTCCGTTCGTTTCTCTTCAATTACTCGCTGACGTAACACACATATGATCTCGTTTGACCATGTAAATTTCTGAAAAAACCAAATATGTACAAACCATCTCATTAATCCAATAAAATTAATATATATCTCTTATTCTATAAAATTGGATACATCAAAGTTGCTAAGTAACATGATCGCGACACATGTCAAGTTTATCGATTTAGATTTTGACATGTATTTCGGTTAAATATTAATTTGAAAAAAGGAATTTCAAAAAAGGAAAAATTAAACAAAATGATATATTTAAATCAAAGTTGCTAATTAACATAATCACGACACGTGTCAAGTTTATCGATTTCGATTCTGAAAAGTGTCTCGGTGAAATATTATTTCTGAAGAAAAAAGAATTTCCGACAAAAAGGAAAAATTAAAATTGGATGTGTCAAAGTTGCTAATTAACATGATCGCGACACATGTCAAGTTTATCGATTTAGATTTTGACATGTGTCCTGGTAAAATATTATTAAAAAAAGAATTTCCAAAAAAGGAAAAATTAAACAAAATGATATATTTAAATCAAAGTTGCTAATTAACATAATCACGACACGTGTCAAGTTTATCGATTTCGATTCTGAAAAGTGTCTCGGTGAAATATTATTTCTGAAGAAAAAAGAATTTCCGACAAAAAGGAAAAATTAAAATTGGATGTGTCAAAGTTGCTAATTAACATGATCGCGACACATGTCAAGTTTATCGATTTAGATTTTGACATGTGTCCTGGTAAAATATTATTAAAAAAAGAATTTCCAAAAAAGGAAAAATTAAACAAAATGATATATTTAAATCAAAGTTGCTAATTAACATAATCACGACACGTGTCAAGTTTATCGATTTCGATTCTGAAAAGTGTCTCGGTGAAATATTATTTCTGAAGAAAAAAGAATTTCCGACAAAAAGGAAAAATTAAAATTGGATGTGTCAAAGTTGCTAATTAACATGATCGCGACACATGTCAAGTTTATCGATTTAGATTTTGACATGTGTCCTGGTAAAATATTATTAAAAAAAGAATTTCCAAAAAAGGAAAAATTAAACAAAATGATATATTTAAATCAAAGTTGCTAATTAACATAATCACGACACGTGTCAAGTTTATCGATTTCGATTCTGAAAAGTGTCTCGGTGAAATATTATTTCTGAAGAAAAAAGAATTTCCGACAAAAAGGAAAAATTAAAATTGGATGTGTCAAAGTTGCTAATTAACATGATCGCGACACATGTCAAGTTTATCGATTTAGATTTTGACATGTGTCCTGGTAAAATATTATTAAAAAAAGAATTTCCAAAAAAGGAAAAATTAAACAAAATGATATATTTAAATCAAAGTTGCTAATTAACATAATCACGACACGTGTCAAGTTTATCGATTTCGATTCTGAAAAGTGTCTCGGTGAAATATTATTTCTGAAGAAAAAAGAATTTCCGACAAAAAGGAAAAATTAAAATTGGATGTGTCAAAGTTGCTAATTAACATGATCGCGACACATGTCAAGTTTATCGATTTAGATTTTGACATGTGTCCTGGTAAAATATTATTAAAAAAAGAATTTCCAAAAAAGGAAAAATTAAACAAAATGATATATTTAAATCAAAGTTGCTAATTAACATAATCACGACACGTGTCAAGTTTATCGATTTCGATTCTGAAAAGTGTCTCGGTGAAATATTATTTCTGAAGAAAAAAGAATTTCCGACAAAAAGGAAAAATTAAAATTGGATGTGTCAAAGTTGCTAATTAACATGATCGCGACACATGTCAAGTTTATCGATTTAGATTTTGACATGTGTCCTGGTAAAATATTATTAAAAAAAGAATTTCCAAAAAAGGAAAAATTAAACAAAATGATATATTTAAATCAAAGTTGCTAATTAACATAATCACGACACGTGTCAAGTTTATCGATTTCGATTCTGAAAAGTGTCTCGGTGAAATATTATTTCTGAAGAAAAAAGAATTTCCGACAAAAAGGAAAAATTAAAATTGGATGTGTCAAAGTTGCTAATTAACATGATCGCGACACATGTCAAGTTTATCGATTTAGATTTTGACATGTGTCCTGGTAAAATATTATTAAAAAAAGAATTTCCAAAAAAGGAAAAATTAAACAAAATGATATATTTAAATCAAAGTTGCTAATTAACATAATCACGACACGTGTCAAGTTTATCGATTTCGATTCTGAAAAGTGTCTCGGTGAAATATTATTTCTGAAGAAAAAAGAATTTCCGACAAAAAGGAAAAATTAAAATTGGATGTGTCAAAGTTGCTAATTAACATGATCGCGACACATGTCAAGTTTATCGATTTAGATTTTGACATGTGTCCTGGTAAAATATTATTAAAAAAAGAATTTCCAAAAAAGGAAAAATTAAACAAAATGATATATTTAAATCAAAGTTGCTAATTAACATAATCACGACACGTGTCAAGTTTATCGATTTCGATTCTGAAAAGTGTCTCGGTGAAATATTATTTCTGAAGAAAAAAGAATTTCCGACAAAAAGGAAAAATTAAAATTGGATGTGTCAAAGTTGCTAATTAACATGATCGCGACACATGTCAAGTTTATCGATTTAGATTTTGACATGTGTCCTGGTAAAATATTATTAAAAAAAGAATTTCCAAAAAAGGAAAAATTAAACAAAATGATATATTTAAATCAAAGTTGCTAATTAACATAATCACGACACGTGTCAAGTTTATCGATTTCGATTCTGAAAAGTGTCTCGGTGAAATATTATTTCTGAAGAAAAAAGAATTTCCGACAAAAAGGAAAAATTAAAATTGGATGTGTCAAAGTTGCTAATTAACATGATCGCGACACATGTCAAGTTTATCGATTTAGATTTTGACATGTGTCCTGGTAAAATATTATTAAAAAAAGAATTTCCAAAAAAGGAAAAATTAAACAAAATGATATATTTAAATCAAAGTTGCTAATTAACATAATCACGACACGTGTCAAGTTTATCGATTTCGATTCTGAAAAGTGTCTCGGTGAAATATTATTTCTGAAGAAAAAAGAATTTCCGACAAAAAGGAAAAATTAAAATTGGATGTGTCAAAGTTGCTAATTAACATGATCGCGACACATGTCAAGTTTATCGATTTAGATTTTGACATGTGTCCTGGTAAAATATTATTAAAAAAAGAATTTCCAAAAAAGGAAAAATTAAACAAAATGATATATTTAAATCAAAGTTGCTAATTAACATAATCACGACACGTGTCAAGTTTATCGATTTCGATTCTGAAAAGTGTCTCGGTGAAATATTATTTCTGAAGAAAAAAGAATTTCCGACAAAAAGGAAAAATTAAAATTGGATGTGTCAAAGTTGCTAATTAACATGATCGCGACACATGTCAAGTTTATCGATTTAGATTTTGACATGTGTCCTGGTAAAATATTATTAAAAAAAGAATTTCCAAAAAAGGAAAAATTAAACAAAATGATATATTTAAATCAAAGTTGCTAATTAACATAATCACGACACGTGTCAAGTTTATCGATTTCGATTCTGAAAAGTGTCTCGGTGAAATATTATTTCTGAAGAAAAAAGAATTTCCGACAAAAAGGAAAAATTAAAATTGGATGTGTCAAAGTTGCTAATTAACATGATCGCGACACATGTCAAGTTTATCGATTTAGATTTTGACATGTGTCCTGGTAAAATATTATTAAAAAAAGAATTTCCAAAAAAGGAAAAATTAAACAAAATGATATATTTAAATCAAAGTTGCTAATTAACATAATCACGACACGTGTCAAGTTTATCGATTTCGATTCTGAAAAGTGTCTCGGTGAAATATTATTTCTGAAGAAAAAAGAATTTCCGACAAAAAGGAAAAATTAAAATTGGATGTGTCAAAGTTGCTAATTAACATGATCGCGACACATGTCAAGTTTATCGATTTAGATTTTGACATGTGTCCTGGTAAAATATTATTAAAAAAAGAATTTCCAAAAAAGGAAAAATTAAACAAAATGATATATTTAAATCAAAGTTGCTAATTAACATAATCACGACACGTGTCAAGTTTATCGATTTCGATTCTGAAAAGTGTCTCGGTGAAATATTATTTCTGAAGAAANCCTACAAGAGGCATAGCGGTTGGACCGGGGACATTACGTACGGACCAGGAGGGTTGGTACAAGTAGACCATAATCACAACCGCTGCAAAAGTCAAAAATGTAACAAGAGTTTTGTGTTGTGCCAAGAATGGATCAAGAACTTCCCACCATAGATGTTGCGTCTTCATCTCTCTGACCTCTGAAAGTTCTCTCTTTTTGATCTTTTAATGTGTGAGTTTTGGTTGGTTGGTTCATTAATTTATATAGTATTTGATGTGCTTTTGAAAAGTGGGTTCTGCTCTCTTTCCACTATCCCACCATTAGAATAGTGTGGAACTATTTTACAAGAAGACAAAATGCGTTGAAATTGTTTGCAAATTCTGATCTCTCTACTCTGCTAAAGTCTGGCTGGTTTAAAAACAGTAGTTGCAATTACGGTTGTTAAAATTTGAGGAATTAAATAGTTGAGGTTAATAGTGTTTTCAAGCGGTTTGTATAATTAGTATAGCCATTGGAAATGGATGTATTTGCGGAACATTTTTGACTGGTTGACAAGCGAATGCAAACACGGTTAAAAAAATAAAACAAAATATACACAATATATAATTATAGAAAACACCAAAAATCATATTATTCAGATAAAATATAAAAATTAATAATTCATTATGATTAATAAAAAATACTAAATAATTATTCAAAAACAAATCAATTTCATAGTTACATGCTTATTACTTCATGCATTGGGGTTATCACCAAAAATTGTGTTAAGTAATGTGATGAACAGCTGAAAATTTGTTGGAAGATGTGGATCTTCTGGATTTTTGCTAATCATATTGTAAAATTTCTTCAATAAATCCAAACGGTTTTTTACACGAGCCCAACCCAATCAACTCCAAACTGCTTTTTAATATTCTTGAGAATATTTTATTTTCTTAGTGCACTTACAAACCTCTTCTCATGATCTTCCGTTCGTTTCTCTTCAATTACTCGCTGACGTAACACACATATGATCTCGTTTGACCATGTAAATTTCTGAAAAAACCAAATATGTACAAACCATCTCATTAATCCAATAAAATTAATATATATCTCTTATTCTATAAAATTGGATACATCAAAGTTGCTAAGTAACATGATCGCGACACATGTCAAGTTTATCGATTTAGATTTTGACATGTATTTCGGTTAAATATTAATTTGAAAAAAGGAATTTCAAAAAAGGAAAAATTAAACAAAATGATATATTTAAATCAAAGTTGCTAATTAACATAATCACGACACGTGTCAAGTTTATCGATTTCGATTCTGAAAAGTGTCTCGGTGAAATATTATTTCTGAAGAAAAAAGAATTTCCGACAAAAAGGAAAAATTAAAATTGGATGTGTCAAAGTTGCTAATTAACATGATCGCGACACATGTCAATTTTATCGATTTAGATTTTGACATGTGTCCTGGTAAAATATTATTAAAAAAAGAATTTCCAAAAAAGGAAAAATTAAACAAAATGATATATTTAAATTGAAGAAAAATAAAAAATATCAAGTTTATCGATTTAAATTAAAGTTATTTCTGAAGAAATTTTTTTTTCCAAAAATGAAAAATAAAACAAAAAGGATATATTTAAATTATAAAAAATTAAAAATGGAAAATGATCTATTTAAATTTAAGAAAAAGAAAATAAAAACAAAAAGTAAATAAGATTAACTAACCGCTTGATTGGTTCTCCCGCAAACGCAGCTTTTGCGGGTGGCAGCGATTGTTAGCGTTTGACAACAATCATGCAAAATGCTTTCTACCGCTTCATACCGCTTTTAAACCTTCAAAATCAAAAACTCTTTACAGCTAGTGTTTGCGGTTGCGGGCGATTGCGGGTGGATAGCTAATTTTTTTTTTAAACATAAAATTTATTTAAAATTAAGATATATATAATAATTTAAAAAAAAATAAGATTAGAATATTATAATTACAAATAAATAAATAAATTTGTCACTTTTTAACTAATCTTTAGTAACAATTTTCATAATTTTATATGTATAAGATCTTTAAACTCTAATTATTTTGATAAATTTTCTCTTCATCACTAATGTATATATATAGATATCTATATATAATAACTAAAATTATTTTCATCTAATATCTTCATAAAAAAATAATTTCTCTATTGAAATCATAACTTTAATCCAAACTAAAAAAAGAAATAAACGTAAGTATTATTATACACATACTATTTTATAATTTTTATAAAAAATTATGTTTAATTAATAATTTTATAGTTTTTAATAATAATATGGTTTTTGATGTTTTTTATAGTTATAATATATATATATAATAACTAAAATTATTTTCATCTAATATCTTCATAAGAAAACAATTTCTCTATTGAAATCATAACTTTCATCAAAACTAAAAAAAAAGAAATAACCGTAAGTATAATTATACACATACTATTTTATAATTTTTATAAATAATTTTGTTTAATTAATTATTTTATAGTTTTTAATAATAATATGGTTTTTGATGTTTTTTATAGTTATAAAATATGTTTATATTGTTAATTTATTGTTTAACCAGTCGTAAGTATCCCACAAACGCACCTGTTTCCAATCGCTGTGCCAGACGTATAAACTGCTTAATAACGCTGTTAACCGCAATCACCCGCTTCCGCAAACTCTCGCAACCGCAACCGCAACCGCAACCGCTGCGTTTAAACCAGTCAGGCCCTTAGTATTGCGTTTTGGAACATCTTAGACATGAATAAGAATCACCCTACATCATTTGCCTTGGTCGTGATTAATTCCTTTTATTATTGAAGCTTAGTTATTTTCTGTTTTTTTGCTTAGTTTCATTTGCTCTTATCTTTGCTTAGGTTTGGTCATATTGCTATTTGTTTGCTTTCGTTTGCTTCCTTGTTTGTCACTAGGTTGTCAGATTTCATAACCCTTCTCTATTAGCTTAGCTTAGCAAGTTCTCTATATCTTAAGTGTCATTAGCTTCCCAAGTGGATTGACACCTCAAATACTACAATGACATGTGTGTTTGAGGATTGAGTTAAGGCTTAAAAACCTCAACATCAATATGCCTATCTTTTTAGTACAAATGTTGCCTAACATAATTTTGCATTATCACTGAATACTCTTTGCTCGACAAAATAATCATCACACTTTTGCAACCATTCAACAACATTATTAGTACCATCATAGGAAGGAAATTCCATCTTTGAGGGTGGCACATGCGTTTCTGAGCCGTTGCCTCCTCCGTCTTTAACGCCATAATTCTTGTCTACACATATTCCATCTTGTCCACAATAGTCTCCCCGTGAATAGTTCTGTTGAAATTCATTGGGGCTGGACCAATTGGTCTCACGTGCCATTCACCTCCTTGATAATATGCATATTTCGCCCATTTTTACTATCATAAGTGGATGCTTAAACAAGTATTTCACTAAGGTTTTCATGCATAAACACTATATTTCGAGTATTTGTATGGTCAAGACTCTTTTTAGGTAAGCTTAGCAAAAGATGCACATTTTGGAGCAAAATGGATATTTCCGGAATAAATGCTCGAGGATATAACTTCAACATCAGATGGAAGCCTTCCCACCACGAGACCAAGCTCATTTTTGAAGACAAGATAGCTTTATCTACTATCTTTCACCTCGAAGTCGTTTGAGTCCAATCCCACGGTTGGATCTCAAATTACAAAGGAAGTAAGAAGGTCTGTCAAGCATCAAAAGGAGTAAGGTGGCCGCGCCACGACCAATCTAGAAGAGTCATGGCCGCGCCACGACCAATCCAGAAGAGTCATGGCCGCGCCACGGCCCCTCACTCGTGCGGCCAGCCCACTCAACTATTTCAACCGCATTTGCAGCCCAACTCAAAACCAAAGTCGTCAAATGCAAGCCAAGACCTAAGTGACGACCATTATGACTTCAAGGCATATATATACTCGATGTTTAGGGTTTTTTTTAGCATCACAAAATCACTTTTATATTTTCACGTTCTTTTAGTTTGAGGCATCTCTTGTGGCCGGAAACCTCTTTTTGTTCTTCAAGGGAGATAGATTCATCTCTTGAACCCTTTTGCTTTCATTGATTTATTCAAGTCATGCATTCATCAATCTCGATTTTTGCTTCTTTTTCTATGTCTGAGTAGTTAATTTTCATTGGGTGTTCTTTAAGGGTATCTATGGGGAATTTCATTAACTGTTCTTAAACTGGCTTCATCGATTTATTAGGTCGTATTTTAGGGTTTTCTTTCATCGAAGTTTGTTCTTATTGCACGAGTCTAGCGTCATGAACTAGGTTTTGATTTTAGGATTGCTAATCTAATAATTTTATATAAAATTTGAAAAAGTCATTTCTTTTTAAAAAAAAAAAATTCAAATTCTTTTCTTTATACAAAAAAATTAGAATTTGAAAAGACTTTCTTTATAAAAAGTTATATATTGAATTAAACAAACTCTAATCAAATTAATTGTAGAGTTTAGCAAAATATTTATCTTTAAGTAAATAAATCAAAGTATTACTAATATGTTCACTATTTTTTAAATATCTCTTCATATTATTATTAAAAATGGTATACTTGTATAAAATAGATTGGATAGATACGGATACAAAATCATAAAATTTTAGGATAACTGGATTTAGATCAAATTTTGCCAAATCCAAAAAATAGATATTCATATTCAAATTCTTAATACCCACGAATATTCAAAACAATTTACAAGGCTAAAACTTTAGAAAAGATTAAAACATTAAATTATAATGACATCATTAATTCATTACTAAATTTTTTATTGTAAAATAACAAGATCCATTATCCTATTAGTTTAAAATTTATGATGTTCAATCCATTAAAAATCAATATGGACATTTACTTAATCTTATTCATTTGTAAATAAAAAGTATTGGATACACTTAATATTATTTTCTAATTTTATTTGAACATTAATTGAAAACCGGTTTGTCGTGACTTTTTTGTCTGACTTAGCAATACTATAATTGTAAAGTTTAGTTTTTATAAATTATAAACTTTGTATAAATAAAATTAAAAACGTTGTCATATCTAATTTAAAACAATCAATCAGAATTAGTTCCGGAAAAAGTTTTCAAATTGAAATATATTGCTTCATTTGATACTTTCAATTTTAAACTTATATAATTAGAAAAAAAAATCACGGACTCTAAGTGTGTTAGACTATGTACAATGGGCATGTTGAATATTTTTTAAAAAGTTGAATATGCTTTAATGGAGTAGCTGAAAGAGGATGTTGAATGAGTGGCAAAAACAGAGTTGTAAAATTACAACATTTTGAATCTTGAGAAGAAGGGACTACTAATGCCACGTGGCATGCTTTAGAGTGACCACTCCAAGCAAGTGTTAAAATTGAGACACCTTTTTAATTGATTGATAAAATTTCTGATAATTTTTACTTCACCCTAACTATTTGATGTAAATTATTTTATAGTAAATTAATTATTTTATATAATTTTCTTATATCAAAATTCATCATTTTTGTATGCTCTATAAATAGATACTTGGTTCATTTGATTTGGACACAAAAAACTGTTTTTTACTATAATTTTTCTATTAACCTCCAAAAAACTCTTGTTTAGAACTTTAAACATTTTTTAATAATTAATATTCCCATTTCTCGTTGTTATAACTTGCACAAAAAATAATAAGAGAGAAAATCATAAAAACAAAATACGAGACAAAAGTGGTGCGATAAGGTGTTGAAGTTTATTAAACAAAATCATTGTAAAGTATAAAAACTAAGAAGGTGTTGAACTATTAGGTGGAAAAAAGCCATTATGATGTGGAGTGTAAAGTAGGGTGTTGATAGTGTAAACCATTGTACATACTCAGAAATTGTTGTTCAAGCGAATGAGAATTCGTTCAACAATAGAATACTTACGAGAGCTTCTAAAGCTTCTAGAAGCTTGAATAAAAACTTTAAAATTTAAAATGGCATGAAGGAATGCATCTTATAAGAGGCAAACTCTGGTATTCCAAAACTTTAACATGTTTAAGAGAAAAAAGAAAATAAGTGTATTTTAAAAACACATCAAAGGTTTATGAAAGTAGATCAATGTCGGATGACTGAACATCGACTCATGTTTAAAAAAAAAGAACCATAAGTATAATATTTAATATAATTTTTTAGATCCAAAGTTAACAACTGGAAACAAAATTAGATATGCGACTATCTAAATTTTGTTCTGTGAATAATATTCAAAATTCGGACATCTTACAAGAATTATGAATCCAAATTATATTTTAAGATTTTGACTTTTGATAGATATAATTTTCTATTATATATTATATGTTTTCAATAAATTTTATTTTATAAATCACATATAAGTCAGTTAAAAGATAATATACATTGTCGAAAATTTTCTTAATTATATTAGCTACAATATAAAATTTTGTGCACAGCACGGATCACCCATTAATTTAATAAATAAAACTTTTGAGTATTCGGTCTTCTCGACCATCTCCACCCATCGCTGTACAGCCTGTACTTATCGTTGCACTCGCAAGTGCTTGTACAAGTCAAAGTGTGTTTACCGTCAATTATAGTCTTGGTTTCCTTTTTTATACTGTCGGTCACTCCTTTTTCTTTTTTCGGTCACTCCTTTTTTAGTTGAACGAATTATTGATGATTATTTGTTAGTATTTTAATTGGGAAATGAAAAGGGAAAATTAGAAATAAAAGATGTTTTTTTGTACCCTCTTGTCTATCTATACCTTTTTAACTAAGCCTTGTATCTGTTATAAATCATAGAGGTTCGATCTCCATAACCGGCCCATCAAGACATTGGCGTGAAAGCCCAATACCTTAGACGGTCTATTAGATGTTTTCCTTATTCATGTAGGAAAAGGATGTTTCCTTTTCTACCCTTATGTAATCCTTATATAAAGAGACCTCTTGGTCATAATAATACAACACAATTTACATTACTTTTACAACACGTTATCAGCACGAGCTTGCTCTAAACCCTAGCCACCGAAAAATCCCTAAACCCTAGCCACCGAGAAAAACCGCAGCCGCTCGATCTCCCTAGCCGCGCGTTTCCCTTACCCGGAGAAACCCTAGCCGCGAGTCCTTCACCCGGCGTTTCCCGAGTAGTCGCGCGTCCTTCACCCGACGATCCCGAGTAGCCGCGTGATCCTCATACGGCAGCAGCTCGACGACGAGTAGCCGATCCAGCCGCGCGAACCCTAGCAGCCGCGAGTTCCGTGTAGCTGACCCGACGAGTAGCCGCGAGCAATCCGAGCAAAGTTTTACCGTGGTCTGTAGCTCCCGGTTCATACCATTCAACCCCAAAAGAAGATCAAGGTAAAACCCTAAGTCTAAGAACAAAATAAAATCGAATTCAACCTTAATAAACATAAACCCTAAAAACCGATTATCTTATAAACTTGCTTGATCTTTTGAGAACTTGAATTGCATTGAATCTAAGCTAAAGATAAGACATAAAATTCGGTTTGATTGTTTAAACTTGTTTGATCTCTTTAGAACCTTAAAACCGAAACCTACTTGAACATATATCAAACCCTAAAATACGGTTTACTTGATTAACTTGTTTGCGTGTTTTAAACATATTGTTTAGCTTGTTTATTTGATGTTTAGAAACCGCATGATAGAATCATTCACCATAATCGAATTGAACATTAATCTTACTCAAACCCTAAAACCGATTCATGTAAAGGATTGTTTACTTGCTTAGTTAAAACCGCATAAGTAAAGAAAATTAAAATCAGGTTTTAGCTTTGCGTTTTAGGAGTGTTAGATTGATTGTTCTAGTTGCATGAAACCGAAACCCTAAGAGAATAGGAAAGATTAAAATCGGATTTCATAAAAACCCTAATCCTAATCAAAATAGGAAAGTTTAAGAATTTCCTTTTTGCATGATTATCCTTTAGTGTTTAATTATAATTGTTTTAGGATTAATCTTACATATAGAATAAGTTAATTAAAATCTGATATAAGTATAGAATAAAATCGGATTATATGATTGCTTGCTTGAATTTGCTTGCATGATTAATTACTTGAAGTCTAAAATCGGATGTATATAAATCGGCCATCATTCTAAGGCCTTGATTTTATTAAATGCCCTAAGAGAAAATTGGTGCATATTTTCAGATGTCTAGAGTCGCCAACCTAGACTATGCAGCCCTCGATCTCTCTGGAGACAACTACTTAAAGTGGGCACTTGACACAAAGATCATGCTCAACTCAAAAGGGATTGGTGAATGTATCGTCGACGGAAACAATGAATCCGTGAGATACAGATACAAGGCGATCCTCATTATACGCCACCACCTTGCTGAAAGTCTCAAGGATCAGTATCTTACAATTGAAGATCCATTGGATCTGTGGAAGGAATTGAATAAGAGGTACGCCCATCAGAGGACGGTTGTATTGCCGAAAGCCAGATTCGATTGGCTGAACCTAAGGTTCATGGATTTTAAATCCGTAGAGGAATACAACTCGACTTTGTTCAAGATAGTTTCAAAGCTGAAACTATGTGGCGAGACCATTACTGAGAAGGATATGTTGGAAAAGACCTTCTCCACCTTCCATTCGAGTAATGTGTTGCTACAGCAACAATATCGCGAGAGAGGCTTCGCGACTTACTCAGATCTGATCGCATGCCTGTTGCTTGCAGAACAAAACAATAGCCTTGTTCTGGCCAACAGCGAGATGAGACCAGCTGGAACCGCCCCACTACCTGAAGCCAACGTGGCCGCAGAAACAAAGAAAGAAACCGAGGCAAACCACGTCCATAGATACCAAAAGGATTATGGTCATGGACGTGGGAAGAGACAAGGGCGTGGTCGCCACCAGCCTTATGGTCGTGGGAACGGCCGCGGATCTAATTCTAACCGCGGTCGGGGTCGTGGCCGAGGTCGTGGCTACGGTAACCCAACCGGACATCAGCCCAACCCGACCAAGTCTATTTGCTATCGTTGTGGGATGGATAACCATTGGGCCAAGACATGCCGGACTCCCAAACACCTCGTCGAACTCTATAAAGAGAGTGTGAAAGGGAAGAATCCCGAGGCCAATATGATCCAGCATGAGCATGATGATGAAGGCGATTTTGATCATGAAAGGAATGATCATTTTGACGCCAATAAAGATGATCTCATTGAACATGAGACTTCCGATTGTTTGAAATAGTTTAGACTTTGAGTTCTATTTGCTTTGTTGCTTTTATGTTTGCTGTGCTTTGGATTTATGTCTTTGGATTTTATTATTTGATTTTATTGAATGATTTCAGTTTTTATTTTAAGACATAATTATTGTTTTATGAAGTATGGATGAGTTCGTGGTGGATAGTGGGTCAAGCCACACGATTCTAAAGGATAAAAGATACTTCATAAACCTTATACTTAAAAGGGCAAACATAAGTACTATAGCAGGACCAGCCAGCCTAATAGAAGGCCACGGCCAGGCCAATATTTTAATGCCTAAAGGCACGCATCTAGAAATCTCAGATGCATTGTTTTCACCTAGCTCAAATCGAAATTTATTGAGTTTTAAGGACATTCGTCTGAATGGTTATCATGTGGAAACAATGGGCGGAGGAAACAGAGAATTTCTTCAGATAGTTAAAAACGCCCAAGGCCAAAAGAAAGAAGTCTTAGAGACTATACCTGCTATAGCCACTGGCATTTACTGTACTAAGGTCAGTATGATAGAAGCCAATGCCGCCGTAAATAAAGCCTTTACGGATATGTATACTTTATGGCACGACCGTCTGGGACATCCCGGGTCAAGTATGATGCGGAAATTGATTGCCAATACTAATGGGCACGCCTTGAAAGAAAGGAGAGTAATCCCCAAGAATATAATGTGTACCTCGTGTTCACAAGGGAAATTGATTGTAAGGCCATCACCAGTAAAAGTGACTAAGGAAACAATAAACTTTCTGGAAAGAATTCAAGGAGATATATGCGGACCAATACACCCACCTTGTGGGACATTCCGATATTTTATGGTCCTCATTGACGCATCTACAAGATGGTCACATGTATGCTTATTGTCATCACGGAATATGGCATTTGCAAGACTCCTTGCTCAGATAATACGCCTAAGGGCTCACTTTCCAGACTTTCCTTTAAAGACCATAAGAATGGATAATGCTGGTGAATTTACTTCCCAAGCGTTTAATGACTATTGTATGTCCATGGGGGTAAGTGTTGAATACTCCGTGGCACATGTACATACACAGAACGGCTTAGCCGAGTCATTTATAAAACGCATACAGCTGATAGCTAGACCATTACTCATGAGGTCAAAGCTCCCTGTATCCGCTTGGGGTCATGCTGTCTTACACGCTGCTGAACTAATCCGTATCAGGCCATCTAGTGATCATAAGTATTCCCCATCCCAATTAATAACGGGAAAAGAGCCAGACATCTCCCATCTAAAGACATTTGGATGTTCAGTCTATGTGCCTATTGCACCACCACAGAGAACTAAGATGGGACCTCAAAGGAGGATGGGGATATATGTTGGATATGATTCACCCACGATCATAAAGTATCTTGAGCCAACCACCGGAGATTTATTTAAGGCCAGATACGCGGACTGTCATTTTGACGAATCCGTTTTTCCAACATTAGGTGGAGAAAACCGGCTGATGAAAGAAATTGCATGGAATCAAACATCCTTAAATTGGCAAGATCCTCGAACTAAAGAGAGTGACTTAGAAGTCCAAAAGATAATACATTTGCAAAAGTTAGCTATACAATTGCCAGATTCCTTTGCAGACCCAAAGAGGGTAACTAAATCGTATATACCAGCCGTGAATGCACCTATACGAATTGATGTCCAGGATGGACCGCAAGTGGCTACAGAGTCTAGGCCACGTTTGAAACGTGGAAGACCTATTGGTTCCAAAGATAAGACTCCTCGGAAATTAAAGAAAGGTGCTGAGATTCAGACCGAGGAGATAGTGGATATTCCAGACATAAATGAACCTAAGGTGCCAGAAAATGTTGCTTGGGACGCCAAGCAGCAAGGGCCTGAAGTTCCTGATAATACAGAGATCGCGATCAATTATGTCTCGTCTGGAATCCAATGGAACAGAAAAGATGTCGACATTGATAATGTATTTGCATGCAATGTAGCACTTGAAGTAATGAACGAGGATCTAGAACCCACGTCAATATATGAGTGCACTCAGCGACCAGATTGGATTAACTGGAAAGACGCTATAAACGTGGAGTTAAACTCTTTAAAGAAGAGAGAGGTTTTTGGTCCCATAATTCGGACACCTCATGACATTAAACCAGTTGGACATAAATGGGTCTTTGTGAGGAAGAGAAACGAATTAGGCGAAATCGTTAGGCACAAAGCACGGCTTGTTGCACAAGGATTCTCACAAAGACCAGGAATCGATTATGAGGAGACATACTCCCCTGTGGTGGATGCAACGACATTCCGATTCCTGATAAGCCTGGCTATAAGAGAAAAATTGGATTTACGGTTAATGGATGTTGTAACCGCGTATTTATATGGTCCACTGGATAATGAAATTTATATGAGATTGCCAGAGGGTATTGAGCTCAAAGATAAGAAAAGTTCTCGAGAAGAACACTGCATTAGGCTGAACAAATCCTTATACGGACTAAAGCAAAGTGGGCGTATGTGGTACAACCGGTTAAGTGAATACTTAGTAAAGTCCGGGTACAAGAATGATCCCATTAGTCCGTGTATCTTTATAAAGAAGTTTGCAAACAAAGGATTTGTGATTATAGCAGTATACGTGGATGATTTGAACATCCTCGGAACCTCTGGAGAAATCGCCCAAACAGTTGAATATTTAAAGGCCGAGTTTGAAATGAAAGACTTAGGAAAGACTAAGTTCTGTTTGGGAATACAGCTTGAGTATATTAATGATGGAATCCTTGTGCATCAAATGGCATATACAGAAAAGATACTCAAGAGATTTAATATGGACCAGGCCCACCCATTGACCAGCCCAATGGTGGTGAGAAGCCTCGGATTGGACAGTGATCCATTTGGTCCAAAGAAGGACGATGAAGAAGTCCTTGGTCCCGAAATGCCATATCTAAGTGCCATAGGAGCGTTGTTATACTTGGCTAGTCATACTAGACCAGATATTTGTTTTGCCGTGAACCTCCTATCAAGATTTAGTTCTTGTCCGACCCAAAGGCACTGGAACGGGATTAAACATATACTTCGTTACCTACAAGGAACGAAAGATATGGGTCTATTTTTCACTAACCTTAACAATGAAGGTTTGGTTGGTTTTGCTGATGCAGGTTACTTATCGGATCCACACAATGGACGATCTCAGACAGGATATGTGTTCACTCATGGAGGAACAGCAATTTCATGGAGATCCATGAAGCAGACACTCACGGCCACTTCATCAAACCACGCAGAGATTTTGGCGATTCATGAAGCTAGCCGCGAATGTGTTTGGTTGAGATCGATGACTCAGCACATAAGGCGAGACTGTGGAATGACCGATGAGAAGGAAGAGCCAACCGTACTCTACGAGGACAATGCCGCATGCATTGCTCAACTGAAGGATGGATACATCAAAGGAGACAGGACGAAGCACATCTTACCGAAGTTTTTCTTTACTCACGATCTACAGAAGACCGGAGAAATCAAAGTGCTTCAAGTACGTTCCTGTGACAACTCAGCCGACCTATTCACCAAGTCGCTTCCAACCTCCACGCTCAAGAAGCTCATGTATCAGATCGGCATGCGCCGACTAAGAGACCTTCAGTGATGCCTAAAACAAGGGGGAGTAATACGTGCTGTACTCTTTTTCCTTCACTAAGGTTTTGTCCCACTGGGTTTTCCTTGGTAAGGTTTTAATGAGGCAGCATCCCCAAGCGTATTACTATGATCCATTCATCACGATCCGGTTATGTCAATCAAGGGGGAGTGTTATAAATCATAGAGGTTCGATCTCCATAACCGGCCCATCAAGACATTGGCGTGAAGGCCCAATACCTTAGACGGTCTATTAGATGTTTTCCTTATTCATGTAGGAAAAGGATGTTTCCTTTTCTACCCTTATGTAATCCTTATATAAAGAGACCTCTTGGTCATAATAATAAAACACAATTTACATTACTTTTACAACAGTATCTCTATACTTTATATTAATCTAAATCCGATTATATCCTCTAAATTACTAATTTTATTTTAATATAATTACTAAAAATTTATAACATATTATTTATCCAAAAACCTTCTAAAATCAACGCTAGTAGCCAATTTCAAAGTAAGTAATCTAGCAAGTTTTTCTTAATCAACAATAAACTTACACTAGTTGTTGCTAAATGATCTCTATACACATACGTCACATAAATTTTCAGCATATTTATCTATGATAAACAAAAATTTTTTTGATAAATTATCCCAAATAGAATTTGCACATATCAATTTGTTGTAAAACAAACAACAAATTTAATAGATTCACCAGATTTATGTAAAATCTATCTAATAGTTTTTGGTTTACACCATTGATTTTCACAGAGATATAAAAGAATCATAAACACAGAGTATAGTTATGAAGACATCATGAAAAAGATGAAGAAAAACATGTTCCTAATTCCAAAACCCGTAGAAGACATGTTCTAAACTTTGTAGAACACGTACAATATGCAGAATGTATATTCTACGGAGTCGCATAACATATACAAACCGTCAGAAGAGATGTTCTAAACTTCGCAGAACACGTACATTATGCAGAATGTATATTCTACGCAATCGCAGAATATATAGAAACCGCAGAAGACACCTTCTAAATTTCGCAGAACATATCAAAATTTTTTTTGTAAATAGTTTTCTTGTTACGTTTTTGGAATAATAGATATTTTATGTTAGTCGGAAAAAAAGATATTTTATGTTTCCTTAAATAAATATTTTTTTCTTTAAAAACGAATTATTAAAATAAATTAAATATTAAAATATATGATTTGAGGGTAGTTTAGGCACAATTTGAGATACAAAATAAAGGTGTAGATGGACAAGAAGGTACAAAAAAACATCATTTATTTCTAATTTTCTCAAATTAAATGGATATATACGGAGGAAATGTTTTGGGCTTGGACTTTGGAATTTTAACCATAAAAAAGAAATTAAATCATTACATACATGTCCATCATTTGTTTTAGTGTTGTTCTTTTTCAAGATATAAGATAAATATAAAGAATTTATATTTAGAGTTAATAATTGTTTGTACATTGTTAAAACGCTTTCCATATAAATGCAGGACGATTAAAAGAGTTACATGTCCATCCAAACCCGGTTCTAGGGGGTAAAAAATGGTCTATTTCAACCTGAATAAAATCAATCGTGTATTTTTTTACATAAGCAACTGAACCGTGCGTTTTTATACTCAAAATCTTATATAATTTTAATTAACTACCCAAACTAAACAATCGGTACGTAAATCATTATTGACCATAATGATGGTTAGTCAACCGTTAAATTTCGCTGACTCAGATGACATGTAAGTGAAACGTTGGCGAAACAAATCTAAAAAAATGCAAAAAAATTCAAAAAAATTCAAACAAATTCAGAAATCCAGAAAAATCATAATTTAAAAAAAATATTTATAAATATATATATATATATATATATCCCGTTTACCAAGTTTGTAACTTGTAGTAACAAACTGAATCTCAACAAAAACTGTGTGACCTTTTGTGATCACGAAGTTGAATAAGAAAGACGGAGAGATGATTGAGAAAACCATCAGTTTGTCAATCCAAAACATGTTTTTTCATATAACTTCACTTATGTTGTCGATGGTGACAATATGCTACACGAAATTTGTATATGCTACTACAAGTTACAAATTTTGTAAATCCGACATATTTTGATTTTAAAAAAATATTTTTATTTTATTGAATTTTCTTAAGAAAATTATGATTTTTATTTGATTTTTTTGAAGTTATTTGAATTTATTTGAATTTTTTTCGCTAACGTGTCGCCTACTTGTCATCTAAGTCAACGAAATTTAACGATTGGCTAACCACCGCTACGATCAACACTGATTTACGCACCGATTATTTATTTTTAGTAATTAATTTGAATTTGTATGGGAGTTTGCGTATGAAAGTGTATGGTTCAATTGTTTAAGTATAAAAATACACGATTGATTTTGTTCAGGTTGAAATAGGAGTCGACCCAAGATGTACATGTCTGATTTTTAAAAAATTCCCAAGAAAAAAGTGCCTAATTTTTTTTCAAAAAAAATCTCTATATTAAAAAGTTTTTTTTGGGTTTTAACGTCTAGATTTTATTAATTTGATAAAAGATTACAATAATCATAATGCAAAGCATCAGTAATATTGTTTGGAACTAAGAAATGGAAACAATAGGGTGGAGCATCTGGTATTTGACTCCTAGCTTAAATATCCGCCGGACGATTTGCTTCATAAGGTTAAATTTTTTGCCTAAAGGTTTTAAAATGCATGTGTCCATCCCAGGCCATAGTGTTTTTTGGGTTAAAATTGAATAGTTAGTTAACCTATAATGATACAGTAAAACTTTTAGAAATTAATAATGTTAAGACTTCAAAAATTTATTATTTTATATAGTCATTAATTAATCGATAAATTAATATAATTTTTTTTTGTTGATAATCTTTCAGAATTTAATTTAATTTAATTTTTCTTATACTTTGAAATCATTTATGGTTTCTAGAACTTTTCACAATTTTTTGATACAAATTGAGAAGACAGCACCAATAATTGTTAATGCAATAAGAAAGATTAGAGATGAACTTCAGCGAGAATCCAACTTTCAAAACAAAAATACAACAATAGAGTCATACTTTACTAAATTGACTTATATATATGGCTGTTGGGACCGATTTTACCGTGATCAATCCCGATACGCCACATTGACAAGAAGGCCCGCCAAACAGTACGCCGGTTTTACCGTGGCCAATTGATAACAATGATATTTGACCAATTTTTATTATCATAGTGAATGTTTTAATAAGCATTTCACTAAGGTTTTAATGCATAAATACTAGAATTCGAGTATTTGTATGTTCAAGACTCTTTTCAGGTAAACTTAGCAAAAATGACGCAAAATATAACAAAACAAATATTTTCCGAACGTGTGAGAGATGACAGAAGTCTAGCATCAGATGGAGACCTTCCAACCATGAGATCAAACTGAATTATTGTGACAAGATAGCCTGATTTACTACCTTTCATGCCGAAGTGGTTTGAGGACAATCCCACAATTGGATGTCAAGTTACAAAGAATGCAAGAAGACCCGTCAAGACACCAAAGGAAAAAGCTTGGCCGCGC
Source organism: Alliaria petiolata (assembly GCA_020283515.1). Classification (NCBI taxonomy): domain Eukaryota; kingdom Viridiplantae; phylum Streptophyta; class Magnoliopsida; order Brassicales; family Brassicaceae; genus Alliaria; species Alliaria petiolata. Next base: position 429,599,373 of record JAHZTW010000001.1, read on the forward strand.
CAAGCAAGTTTACACTTTCATTGGCCGCGCCACCGCATCTTGCTCGCCCGGCCACTCCACTCGACGTTCTCGAGCACATTTGAGAGCCCAACTTCTTCCTGCAGCTGTCAAACGCAAGTCTAAATTTAAGAGGCGGCCAAGAAGAGTTGAAGACTTATAAATACTTAGTTCTAGCCTCTTATTTTTGTTTGCTCAATACATCTCTCAATACTTTGTAGCCGTGAATCTCTTTTATCATTTTTTGTATTTGTTCTTCAAGGGTCTGCAGGGGTCTGTTCGCGATACTTCACATCCTCATGGAAAATTGGGTCCTAGAGGAAAGAAGTGTATCTTCATAAGATACGTTTTGCATTCTAATGGTTATGTGCTCATCGGTGAACATTCGGATGGAAGTGTAACAGACTCGAACCACGAGATGTTACGTTCTTGGAAAATGATTTTCTTTGAAGGGGATAGATGTATAGGGAACTCCATCTTGAAGATATTGTTGATCCAACTAGTGTTTCTCCTACTAAGCAATATGTGGAAGTTGGTGAAAGTTCACGTGAACTATCACAAATTAATGGGAGAGAAACATTGGTTGATGATTCCTCAAGGAAAGAATTACAAGAGTCTGAATGGGAAGCTTTCATGGTTGCTCTGCATGATGACTTAGAGCCTAGATATGCTCATGAGTCTCTCTCCTGCCCAAACTCAGCTGAATGGAATGGTGCAGTAGGAACTAGAATCTATGAAGGCAAAACATATATGGGGCTTGGTTGATCTTCCGCCAGGACGCCGAGCGATCGGAAACAAATGGCTTTTCAAGATTAAAAGTAAGGCGGATGGATCCATAAATAGGTACAAGGCTCGCTTGGTAGCAAAAGGATATACCCAAAATGAGGAAACTTTCTCACATGTGGTGAGGTTTGCCTTAATTAGTCTAATTCTAGCCATAGTTGCCTGATTAGAAACCGTTAAGCAATGGTTATCATCTCATTTTGAGATGACGGATATGGGAGAAGCTGAAAATATACTTGGTGTTAAGATACACCGAGACCGATCAAGAAAACTATTAGCTCTTTCTCAAGAGTCTTACATTCGTACAATCTTTGAAAAGTTTAGATGTTTGACTTAACCCCATTGAAACTCCAATCGCAAAAGGTGAAGGCTTAAGCTTTAATATGTGCCCTAAGACCGATGATGAGAAAATAGAGATGGAAGGAGTCACATACTCTAGTGACATAGCAGTTTGATGTATCCTATGATGTGCACACGGTCGGTTGGCTTGGTAAGTCGTTACCAGTCAAATTTCAGAAAGAAACATTGGATGGCAGTGAAAAGAATCTTAAAATACTTGAAAGAGACTATGGACTATTCCTTTTGTTATCAATGAAGTGATTTATGCTTGGAGGGTTATATAGATGTCGACTGGGCTGGCGATCTGGATGAGTGTAGATCAACTTCAGGATATGCTTTCTTGTTGAGTGATGGTTCCATTACTTGGAGTAGCAAAATAAATCTTGTATAGCTTTATCCACGATGAAAGCTGAGTTCATTGCATGTTCAACATCAGTTCAAGAGACTGTATGGCTGAGGAGGTTCTTACAGAGCTTACAAGTTACAACGGAGCTTCGTTTCCCATGACTATTCATTGTGATAGTGAAGCTTCTATTGCTTATATGAAGGATCCCATGTACCATGGGAGGACAAATTGTAACATCCCGACCGCTCCTACCGGCGAGTCACCCATCCTTCCGTCGGGCTCTTGGGCCCCGCCCCTGTCCGACGGTCGATGCGTTATTTTTCTTGGTGGTCCGACCGACTGATTTACTCGTCCCTGCAATCACCACGTGACCTTTTCCCGTGTTTTGGCTTCACTCACACGGTTCCGCAGAATACTTCCCGGAAGGTCACCCATCCTAGTGCTACTCCAGCATAAGCACGCTTAACTCTGGAGTTCTCTTTGGGTAAGTGACCGGAAAAGGTAAGTGCACTTTGATGACATAGGTAGCCAAATCAATTCATTTAAACTTATTCAAATGGACCGGACCCGGGTCGTTACACAAATCACATTGAAATCAAAACTAATTTCGTGAGAGACATTGGGGCAAAGAAAGAAGTAGTCCTTAAGTAAATATCTACGTATAGGATGGTGGCTGGTCTGTTTACTAAGCCCATTCCTAGAGATGCGTTTCTTGCACATGTTCGATCTTTGTTTGCGTAGAATTTGATGTATGTACTAATGGAACTTTGCCATTTGACATTGTATTTGTGTTTGATATTTAATATATTCAAGGATATTTCAAATATCATACAATGGTCATGTTTGCTTTGCATACTTACACATAAATGTTAAGAAGTGTCACTGATAACACCCATATTATACTCGTAAAACCTATTATTTCAAGATCATTTATAAGTGTTTTAACCCGGTTTTCAACGGTTTTAAAGTGATTTCCACGTTTCCTAGCTTTAAGAGTTATTTCAGGAAAATTGGACAAAATGACACATTTTGGTGCAAAACGGGAACTTCAAGAACATGTGCTCGGAACCATAAGTTCAGCATCAGATGACGACCTTTCCACCACAAGATCAAGCTCATATTTGGCGACAGAATAGCCCTTCCAGCTGTCTTTTATGCCAAGGTGATTTGAGTTCAATCCTACGGTTGGATCTCAAGTTATGAAGGAAGCAAGAAGGCCCATCAGACACATTCCCAGAAGAAGGATGGCCGTGCCACAGATCCTCAGAAGACCAGTGGCCGCGCCACACCTGGTCGCTCGTGCGGCCACACCACTTCGGCCCATCCCGAGCCCGTTTGCACTTATCCGATATTTTCCCGAGGTTAAAACGTGAAGCCCACTTTCTGAAGACCGGAAGCCTATATAAAGGAACCTTAGAGTTTCAGAAAAAGAGACGACACAGAGAGCTTTTCAGAAACACATCTGCGCCGCACAGAGAGAGAAAGAGAGAGAGTTCGACGGCCCCGGAGTCGAAGACCTCGAGAGAGAATTCTTCTGCAGCCGCCTGCTCTTCCTTCTTTTCCCTTTCATCTTTTGTTCTTAGTTCTTTGCCTTTTAATACTTTAAGAGAACCTCTCTTCATTCGATTTCCCTTGAAGAAGTTTTCTCACTTTGTTCTTTTTATTAATACAATTCTCACCTTTCATACCTTAAAGATGTCTCCCGTTCCCATGAACGAGTAGTCATCTAGTTGGGTTTTTAAGGGGGTTTTCGAAGGGGTTTAATCATGGATTGATTTCGCTAGGTTGATAGAGATAGAGTTTCTTTTAGGTATCTTCGTTGATGTCTTGTTCTTATTGCATGTTTGCTTCTCTGATCAATTAGCAACTGATTCCAGGACGACTAGATACATGAACATGTGGTCTATCATCTGGATCTAGGGGTTAACGAGCGGATCGCACCGTAGGATGTTTAGGCATATCGACGGACCGCCCCGCGAGTGTTTACAAATAGGTGAACGATACGTATGCGCGGTTGTCTTGCATCGTGGGATGAGAAATCATATCCGCAGTGAAGGACAAACGCAGCTGGCTAGATCCGTGAAGGCGAGGTAGTCATAGTCGACCGTTTCAGCTTAAGAAGCTAACCTATTAAATCATTCAGAACTTATCCTGCTGCTTGTTTAATTCGATCCATGAACCCCGTAGAATGTCCCTGAACCCAACGCCTTTTATTCATTGATTTACAACCGTTTAATTCTTTTCTGCTGCTTGATATCATTACTGCAAATCGTGACACACTGCATCCCCCAAGTTCCCATTTGGTTTAAAGAAGTTAGAAATCTTAGGACTTTCGCAAAACAACAATCTCTGTGGATTCGATCCCTTAATATACTACTGTGATTACTGTGCACTTGCAGCTATCTTAGGAGTAAAACTTGAAGTAAAAGAAACCCCGCATCAAGTTTTTGGCGCCGTTGCCGGGGATTGTTTGCTTTTGCGAATTTTCAGTTTCTAATTTGTTTTTTAGACCACGTTGATTTTCAAGCTTTTCCGTTCATTGCTCACGATTTTCTTGTGTTTACTTCTCATGTTTCAGGTGTATGACCACTAGGAGGAACGCTTCCAACGTCTTACCCCGCCACATCGAGATCGACAGGCACGAAAAAGAAATTCGAAGGTTAAGAAGACAAATCAGCATGGCCGAGAACGAGGCCGCTCTTGGAGTTCAACGAAACCGCGAAGAAGTTTTTCGCAACACTGGTCGAGCACCTAACGAGTTACAAGATGGGGAGCCACAGCTCGAAAACAATGGAAACCCTATCAACCCCAATCCCGAGGCTGACTCGGACGGAGAAGAACGCGATCCTGCCCTACGACAAGGAGGACACAATCCGATCATCGGAAATGGAGCGAACCAAGCAAACCCTATCATCTAGCCGTATGACCGAGACGCCATCCGACCTGTCCTGCCAGCCAACCTTCCCAGGTGAGCTAGGAACCGCACCATAGCCGATCACGATACTCCTGATCAGCACTTCCAGAATCGAGCAGCGATTCAAGTTAACGTCCCACATGAGGACGAGTTGGAGATCAAACCGCAAATCATCTCTTTGGTGAAGCAAAATCAGTTCCACAGACTATCAATTGAGCACCCGATGGACCACATCGAGTTATTCGAGGAAATCTGCAGCACCACAAAGACGAACCGAATCCCTCCCGACTATCTGAAGTGTAAGCTATTCCCATTTTCTTTGAGCGACAAAGCTCATAGATGGCTGAAGACTCTACCACCAGGATCGATCACTAACTGGGTGGAATGCAAGTCTGCCTTCCTCAATCACTTCTACACTAAGTCCCGATCCAACCTGCTGAGAAACAAGATCCAAGGCTTTCAATAAGGACCGGTCGAATCATTCTTTGAGGCGTGGGAGCGATTCAAGGACTATGAGCGCGACTGTCCTCACCATGGTTTCTCCGGAGCCAGCTTGCTAAACACGTTCTACCGCGGACTGCAAGCTAGATACCAACTTTCGCTCGACACAGCCAGTAATGGAGATTTTACAACAAAAACGAAGCGACAAGGACACGCACTCATCGAGAACCTCGCTGTAAGCAACCGCAATAATTGTCCGAATTATGATAGGAATCCAAGAACCGGAGACTCTGATTCTAAGCAAATAGCCGAGCTGAAAAATATGATGAGCCAGCTGCTCAAAGGACAACAACGTAATATCAGTGCGTGTGAGACCGCAGCGGAAAGAGAAGAATCTAGCCCGGAAGATGATGGAGACGAGTCCTATACGCGGGAAGAAGAAATTAACTTCATAGGAGGACAAAATTCATATCCATACAGAAACTTCAACAATGGATTCAACAACAACTTCAGGAACAACAACAACTTATCATACCAAAACCCAAACGTGGAGAACCCGCGAGATCAAGTGTATCCACCTCAAGGAAGACCCTTCCAGAACAAGTTCCAGAACGTGAACTACGGAAACAACGGAAGCTACCAGGCGAAGCAACCCTACAACTCTCAGCTCACGCCCTACAACAATCAGCAGGGAGCGCCACAAGCTGCACCGAATGCACCTTACCCATCTCGAGAAGACAAACTCAAAATACTGATGCAACAGCTGCTGTTATCTCAACAAAATTCGGTCAAGGATCTCAACATCAAGGTAGATTGCATATACAACGACCTGAACGGCAAGTTCGAAACCCTTTCTTCCCACGTGAAGAAATTAGACATGCATCAAGAGGCAAGCAAGGATCTTTCCCGGAAAAGTAGAGGATAACCCGAAAGGATTCTGTAACGCGATCTCAGCAGTCGCCGACGAGACTAAGGAGCCAGAACTAGTCATGGGAGAAAAGTGCAGGTTAGTCCCACTCTTCCCAACGATAAAGAAAGGAACTGCCAGTCCACCTTTCGATACCCCGGAAAACCGTGGGTTCGACAGACTGAAGAAAGAAGAAGATCCAGGCGCATTTACCTTCCCATGCTCGATCACGGGAATCAACTTCAAGGATTGTCTATGCAACACAGGGGCCAATGTCAATGTCATGCCAATGGCAATCGCTGAAAGGTTAGGAATTACGACTTATTTCCCCTCACCTACGCAGCTAGTGTTCGGAGACTCTTCTAGGAAGAAATCAAATGGCGTAATCTACAACGTTCAACTTCTTATCGGGTATAAGATAGTACCTACTGACTTCCATGTGCTCGACATGGGGGAAGAAAAAGACAAACCACTGATACTTGGAAGACTCTTCTTGGCCACGGTAGGAGCAAGGATCGACCATGTAAGCAACTTCGTAGTCTTCCAACATATAAGCCAGAAGAGATACTACCCAAAGGAGCTGAGCACTCCGCCTCCGGAGACGAAGAGCCACGCGACTAAGAAGGAGAAAAAGGGGATGATATTAAGGGAAGGCCAGCTCAACTCGAGACCCTTCTCCCGAATCGAAATTCTGATTCCTCCCGAGCTAGAAGAGTTAGGTGAAGAGGAAGTTTCGAAGTCAGTTGAAAAGACAAAGCGGGTAATCTTAGAAGCCAAAATTCTAAGGAACGGAAACGGAGGGACACTGCTGATACGAAAGCAAGGAGAAGCTTCAGGAAAGACAACTCCCGAATCACTTTCCCAAACTGCCTAAGCTTCAAACAGAGTCGAGCTAAACGACTTAAACAAAAGCGCTTGGTGGGAGGCAACCCATCTGGTACGTGTTTTTGATTTATTTTCTTTCTTTCATTTCTAACATCTGGTTTTTGCAAGTTTTCTGTACTTAGGAATATAAAAAAAATAATAATAATAAAAAAAAAAATATAAAGCCAAGAAAAACCCAAAAATATGAAGAGGAGCCTCAGAAGGAGGCTGGCCGCACGAGCATGGCCCGTGGCACGGCGAGAAGGACCGTGGCCGCGCGACGGACCACGACCGCGCGGAGAGAAGCGGCTTGGCCGCGGCCGCGACAAGCCATGGCGCGGCCAGCGGTCGTCTGAGCCACCAGCCCGGAAAACTCACACTTTTCCTCCCGAACCGAGCTTCCCGCGTTTTGGTACAATTCCGCACCGAAAAGTTATTCCCGTCAATATAAAATGATGGATTTAATCGATTCGTGGCCAACACGCAAGGTAAGTTCTCTCGTTTTTAAAATTTTGAAAATAAAAGGTTTTTGGTGATAAAAACACCTTTTTAAAAGTAAAAGAGAAATTTTAGGATCAAACTCTCTTTTCTCCTTCTCTCCCAAGAGACTTGGAGATTTTTGGGAGATTCTAAGTTTTTCAAATCCAAACCGTTTTCAAAAATTCTTTGGCCTAAACTCATCTATTTTCGAAGAGCATTCACTTTTTAAAGTTCATTCATCCTCATTTATAATGTATGGTCTCTAATTTTACAAATCTCTAAAGAACTCAATTTTTAGATCTCTCTTGCTTGACTATAAAATTGTTTATGATGCTTGGATAATGGTAGAGAACCTTGGATTGATGATTTAGGTTGCCTAGATCTCGATTTTTGCAACCATATATCTAAAAGTTGAAGTCTTTGAAATAAGATTCTTTTTAGCATGCTCTAAGAACCGATTTTGGAGATATTATTGGACGAATTGCTTGGTTTGGAATTGATTCATGCTAGGCATCACTTAGAGATCAAAGTTTGNGCGAATCTAAGCTAGATGTTTTTTTGTTTTTTGTCTAATATGAATGAAAACAAGGCAGGATGAACGGATCTATAAGAAACAATTGCAAAAACTCAAGAAACGTAAAGAGATCGGATAGAGACAACCTGGGGCTGAAGGAACTTCAGATCTGATACCAAAAATGATACAAGCACGAGAATCCACTCGGCTTATACTAAATCCAGTAAAAGAACTCGGCTCAATCTTCCTCTGGAATGGATCCTATTAGATGAGAAACTCGAATCTAATCTGATCAAGACAGGAACTAGATGGAGATGGAAGCGTTTGGTGAAGCAATAGCTGAGAATCTCGAAGCTATGGATTCGGTGGATAGTGGAGCGTCGATGGGGATGGATTGAGGTGTACCACAAGGGCTGTGAAAGGTCTTTGATAAAACACAGAGGGGTTTCTCAAGCTTTGGAGGATCCGGTCACTCGAACAAAGCTTTAGAACAGATTTTAGCCGAAAATCTTAAGGATACAAGAACTGCCAGTTTATTGATAATCAAAAAGGTGAAGTACACGGCTGTGAGAGGGAACCTTATAAATGGTTCGAACAGCTTTGCCCTTCTTGGGGTCTTGAAGCAAATACATTGAATGCAAAAACGTAAAAAAGGAAATGCAATACGCGGCCATACAAGTGCCTTAACTACTAATACCGAAAATGAATCAAAGAAATAAAAGACTTAAGACAAAGACAGTAACACAAGACCGTTAGTTTGAAATCATATGGAAAGAAATCAAAATGCTTACCTTGTGTGGATTCGGACGCTTAATGCTTGAAGCCGCGGTTTTGGCTTGTCTGAATGTAGACTTGTTTTAAGCGTCTGGTTCCTTGTTTGAGATGGTGTAGACACTGAATTGGGCTTGTCTTGGTATCATGGGCCACTCATCTCTTAGTCTTGGTTTGATTGCTGATTCTTGAACGTTCTCACAAAGTCCGGTCCAATGCGCGTCTGGTGGTTCCATTAGAGCAACTTCCTTGATGGCCAGAGTCATAGCTTGATCATACTTGTGCTGAATGGCTCTTGCTCGTTGTCTTGTTATAGCTCCATCGTGTGTGGTTGGCAGCTCCACTCCTTGAGTATCTTGAAGTTGAGGCTCGGTTAAGTCGGGTTCTACTTGAATGTCCTCATCATTCCCTCCTTCTTGATGAGGTTTCGACCTCAAAACTGGATCATCTGCAATATATGGAGTAAGATCAGAAACATTAAAAGTAGAGGATACATTAAACTCACCTGGAAGTTCCAGCTTGTAGGCATTGTTGTTGATCTTCTCCAATACTCTGAAAGGTCCATCTCCACGCGGCTTGAGCTTGGAACTCCTCTGGTTTGGAAACCTTTCTTGTCTCATATGCAACCAGACCCAATCTCCTGGGTTCAAAGATGACCTCCTTGCGTCCCTTGTTGGCGTGCTTAACATACTGTTCCGTTCTATGCTCCAAGTTTTCTCTAACTTTCTGATGTAGCTTCTTTATGAACTCAGCTTTTTGTTCTCCATGTAGGTTCACGATCTCAGCTGGTGGTAGGGGCTTGAGGTCTAGAGGCGTTGCTGGATTGATCCCATAGACAATCTCGAATGGAGACATCTTGGTAGCTGAATGCTGAGCTCTGTTGTATGCAAACTCGATGAATGGTAAGCATTCAAGCCAATTCTTCATGTTCTTCCCAATGGTAGCCCTTAACAAGGCTGATAATGTCCGGTTGACTACCTCTGTTTGGCCATCAGTGTGGGGATGACAAGTTGTAGAAAACAACAGCTTGGTGCCTAGCTTCTTCCATAAGGTCCTCCAAAAGTGGCTGAGGAACTTACTATCTCTGTCTGATACTATAGTACGTGGAATACCATGTAAACGTACTACTTCTTTGAAGAATAGATCTGCGGTCTGAGAAGCATCATTCACCTTGGCACAGTGAATGAAGTGTACCATCTTGGAGAATCTGTCCACCACGACAAAGATGGAATCCTTGTGTTGAATTTTGGGTAATCCAAGCACAAAATCCATTGAGATGTCCATCCATGGAGCTGTAGGGATCGGCATGGGCAAGTATAGGCCATGTGGATGAACTCTTGACTTAGCTTTCTTGCAAGTGATGCATCTGGAGCAGTGAGATTCAACTGTTTTCTTCAAGTGTGGCCAGTAGAAGTGCTCCTTAACAACTGCAAGCGTTTTATCAACTCCAAAGTGACCCATAAGTCCTCCTCCATGAGCTTCTCGTACGATCAGATCTCTGAGGGAACATTGAGGAATGCATAACCTCTTCTCTCTGAACAGAAATCCCTCATGAATGTAAAACTTTCCATAAGCCTCCTTGCTGCTCTCGCTGAAAGCTTCTTTAAGCTCTGGATCTTCAGAATACAAGTCTTTAATGTATTCAAATCCCATTACTTTGCTCTCCATTGTTGTTATAAGTGCATGCCTCCTTGACAAAGTGTCGGCTACAATGTTATCCTTTCCTTTCTTGTACTTGATGATGTAAGGAAAAGTCTCAATGTACTCCATCCATCTCGCATGCCTTCTCTTGAGATGTGTCTGCCCTCTGAGATGCTTCAATGTCTCGTGATCAGTGTGCACTACAAACTCCCTTGACATTAGATAATACTGCCAAGTTTCTAATGCTCTTACGAGCGCATACAGCTCCTTATCATACGTTGGGTAGTTGATGGCTGCTCCTCCCAACTTCTCACTGAAATATGCCACTGGCTTCTTCTCTTGAGTTAAGACTGCTCCTATACCAATGCATGAGGCATCACACTCAACCTCAAACGTCTTGGTGAAGTCTGGCAAGACCAGAACAGGCGCATGTGTTAATCTTTCTTTTAATAGATCAAATGCATCCTGTTGAGCTTTTCCCCAAGTGAATCCCACGCTTTTCTTGACTACTGCTGTAAGAGGGGCTGCTATGCTGCTGAAATCCTTAACAAACCGTCTGTAGAAGCTAGCTAGACCATGGAAGCTCCTCACTTGACTGATGTTTGTAGGTTCTGGCCAGTCTTTGATAGCTTTGATTTTCTCCTCATCAACCTGTAGGCCCTGTGAACTTACAACAAAACCTAGGAAAACTAACTTATTAGTGCAGAAAGCACACTTCTGTAAGTTTGCAAAGAGTCCTTCTTGCCGAAGTGTCTCTAAAACAATCTCAAGATGTGCTATGTGATCAGATAAGCATTTGCTGTATATTAATATGTCATTAAAATAAACCACAACAAACTTACTGATGTATGCTCTAAGAACTTGGTTCATTAGACGCATAAACGTGCTTGGAGCATTGGTAAGGCCGAATGGCATCACCATCCATTCATAAAGTCCCTGCTTTGTCTTGAAAGCAGTCTTCCATTCGTCTCCTTCTTTCATCCTCACTTGATGATATCCGCTCTTCAGGTCTATTTTAGAAAACAAATTAGCTCCACTTAACTCATCTAACATATCATCTAACCTGGGAATTGGGTGGCGGTATTTGATGGTGATGTTGTTGATTGCTCGGCAATCTACACACATCCTCCACGATCCATCCTTCTTGGGAACAAGCAATACTGGAACGGCGCATGGACTGAGGCTTTCCCTCACGTATCCTCTGTCTAGCAACTCCTTTACTTGTTTCTCCAATTCCTTTGATTCTTCTGGACTCATCCTATAAGCAGGTTTGTTGGGTAGAGCAGCTCCTGGTATGAAGTCGATTTGGTGCTCTATTCCCCTCAGTGGTGGTAATCCTTCTGGTAGCTCTTCTGGAAACACATCTTTGAAAACTTCAAGTAGTTTGATGATCTCTGTTGGTAAGTCTGAAGCCTTATAACCTGCACTCAGTACCTCCTTAAAGACCATTAGTAGCATTGTGTGTTTAGAAGCTATAGCTTTTCTGACATGACTAGGCTGAATAAGAAAATTAGACTTAGAACTAATTTCTTTCTCTTTAGCCATTTGCATTTGCAGATCATGAACCTGAGATGGTGTAAGCGGTGCTAAGCTAACTTTACGTTTATCATGCATAAAAGTATACAGATTAGCCCTACCATCATGCTTAGTTTCTTTATCAAACTGCCAAGGCCTGCCTAATAACAAATGCCCCGCTTGCATAGGCACTACATCACATATGACCTGATCTTGGTATTTGCCTATACTGAATGGTACGGTTACTTGATCACTGATTTTAAGCTCAACCTTATCATCTAACCATCTTAGCCTATAAGGACGGGGATGCTTAGTTCTTTCAAGGCCTAGTTTATCTACCATATGAGCACTGGCAACGTTTGTACATGATCCACCATCAATGATGAGGTTACATACCTTGCCTTTCACCGTGCAACGAGTGNAAAAGAAACGGGAAGAAAATGCCTAAGAGCCTTAAGAGAATCGTGACATGCATAGAGGCAGAGCCTGGGCGATATGGTGAGAAGTTTTAAACGCCATCCAATCCGAGCCAGAAACAAGAAACTAAGTCTAGGGGGATGGCTGTATCAAGGAAAACTCGCAGGTGTGTACGTGCGGAGAGTGATTGAAAATCGTGGATCTCAATAGTTCTACCTTCTCTTGCTGTTTTGCATAATATCTCGCACCTCCCGGAGATTTATACGGTAACCCTAAACACTCTAAACCTCACCAATAAAGGCCTTTATATACCTAACTTCGTTGAATCTAGCTTTATATCCCCTGACAAGGATCACGCCAAACTTAATACTACTTAGAGAGCTAGTTGACTGAAACTTGAAGTTTAGATAGTGAAAGTTTCGCAAGGGACTAGTGTTGAAGGAACTATAGTGAGAATTTTCTAGGCTGAGCTTGGATAGACTTGTTCGATGACTTATGTTTTAGAAGGACGGTCGCTGAGTTTTTGCTAGTTCCTATATTTTCAAACCTCTTTGTCAGGCTTTGTCTGCGTTTTGTTTGAGGACAAACAAAGGTTTAAGTCTGGGGGAGTTGATAACACCCATATTTTACTCCTAAAACCTATTATTTCAAGATCATTTATAAGTGTTTTAACCCGGTTTTCAACGGTTTTATAGTGATTTCCACGTTTCCTAGCTTTAAGAGTCATTTCAGGAAAATTGGACAAAAAGGACACATTTTGGTGCAAAACGGGAACTTCAAGAACATGTTCTCGGAGCCATAAGTTCAGCATCAGATGACGACCTTTCCACCACAAGATCAAGCTCATATTTGGAGACAGGATAGCCCTTCCAGCTTTCTTTTATGCCAAGGTGATTTGAGTTCAATCTCACGGTTGGATCTCAAGTTACGAAGGAAGCAAGAAGGCCTGTCAGACACATTCCCTGAAGAAGGATGGCCGCGCCACAGATTCTCAGAAGACCAGTGGCCGCGCCACGCCTGGTCGCTCGTGCGGCCACACCACTCCGGCCCATCTCGAGCCCGTTTGCACTTATCCGATATTTTCCCGAGGTTAAAACGTGAAGCCCAATTTCTGAAGACCGGGAGCCTATATAAAGGAACCTTAGGGTTTCAGAAAAAGAGACGACACAGAGAGCTTTTCAGAAACACATCTGCGCCGCACAGAGAGAGAAAGAGAGAGAGTTCGACGGCCCCGGAGTCGAAGACCTCAAGAGAGAATTCTTCTGCAGCCGCCTGCTCTTCCTTCTTTTCCCTTTCATCTTTTGTTCTTAGTTCTTTGCCTTTTAATACTTTAAGAGAACCTCTCTTCAATAGATTTCCCTTGAAGAAGTTTTCTCACTTTGTTCTTTTTATTAATACAATTCGCACCTTTCATACCTTAAAGATGTCTCCCGTTCCCATGAACGAGTAGTCATCTAGTTGGGTTTTTAAGGGGGTTTTCGAAGGGGTTTAATCATGGATTGATTTCGCTAGGTTGATAGAGATAGAGTTTCTTTTAGGTATCTTCGTTGATGTCTTGTTCTTATTGCATGTTTGCTTCTCTGATCAATTAGCAACTGATTCCAGGACGACTAGATACATGAACATGTGGTCTATCGTCTGGATTTAGGGGTTAACGAGCGGATCGCACCGTAGGATGCTTTGGCATATCGACGGACCGCCCCGCGAGTGTTTACAAATAGGTGAACGATACGTATGCGCGGTTGTCTTGCATCGTGAGATGAAAAATCATATCCGCAGTGAAGGACAAACGCAGGTGGCTAGATCCGTGAAGGCGGGGTAGTCATAGTCGACCGTTTCAGCTTAAGAACCTAACCTATTAAATCATTCAGAACTTATACTGCTGCTTGTTAAATTCGATCCATGAACCCCGGAGAATGTCACTGAACCCAACGCCTTTTATTCATTGATTTACAACCGTTTAATTCTTTTCTGCTGCTTGATATCATTAATGCAAATCGTGACACACTGCATCCCCAAGTTCCCATTTGGTTTAAAGAAGTTAGAAATCTTAGGACTTTCGCAAAATAACAATCTCTATGGATTCGATCCCTNAGAAGTTAGAAATCTTAGGACTTTCGCAAAATAACAATCTCTATGGATTCGATCCCTTAATATACTACTGTGATTGCTGTGCACTTGCAGCTATCTTAGGGGTAAAACTTGAAGTAAAAGAAACCTCGCATCAGTCACCAAGTTAGAGATTGGTTCACTCACATGAACAATCATCTCAGATCTCTATGTGAAAGGCTGAGATGAGACGTGATGAGCTTGGCGTTAGTAGATGCTTGCCTCAAAATGCTTATCAATGTCGCCTTAATAAGAAGTTAAGATGAGATATGCTATTAAAGTATTGATCATGATTGTCTCAGAATCATGAATACTTGGTAGAGTTGGATAAGTACATAATCAGGCGCTAAAAAGCGAGCTGGTAGTAGCTTGATCCACATAGTGGTGTTTGGTTTAGCCAATGGACATCTGCTCTTGAAAGTAGAGTTAACCACTTTGACATGTGAGTCATAACACATGTGCTGTTACCACTATATAGGAAGCGAATGATTAATTTATTTTTATCCTTCCTCTTGTAATGCGAATTCATATAGACTTACTTATGGTTTTAAAGGTTACCCTTGAACATTCGGCTATGTTTTTGAAGGGATGAGCTAATGTTTGCTATTTTAGCATTTTTTCGACGGTGATGAGATAATTAGCCTTATGGGACATGCTAGGAAAGCAGTTAGTTCAGAACTGGTAAAGATGAGAACAGAAGGGAAAACTATTTGATTTTATATTGACATATGTGTTTGCTAGCAAGCCACTATATCAGTCAACTGGAGTTTGAATATAGTGAACACATGATGTAAGAAAAGTCTAACATATGCTTTAGAGATTATATATGTTAAGACCGATATAAAAGGCAAATGAGTTTTGGGGAACAGCGACACATGTTGAAATGCAAATAATTTTTTTAGGGTTGTAGTAGGTATGTATCCCTAACAGGTGCATAATTTAGCTCCCAATTGCAGGAGTACTCGCAGGGGTTTCACAGTTCATTTGCCGAATGATTTTTGAGTTACGATTCTCAAGCTTAATCTCCAATACTTCTCTAATGCTTGTTATGTTTCCTATCATGTGCGAGTGGGAGATGTTGGTTTGCGCCTGTGATTTGGGGGCATACCGAACTGGTTTAATTAACCGGTAGTTAAGGGAAGTTAACATATGTGACTCTTCACAATGTGTTTATTTGCAAATTATATTCTATGTGACTCTTCGTTGATGTAAATTAGATTTGTGCACATTAGGTTAAGAGTTGTATGTTTCATTCTTTGTATATAAGGCATTGCCTTCCTATGAAATCAATAAGAACCTCTTTACAACCTCTAGGTTTCTTGACCATACTTATGATAGAAATTGAATTCACAACCCTTGGTTGCCTTATTTAGTAGGGCAGATAAACAATTTACAGCTATCATAAATAGGTAAGGGGAAAAGGGATCACTTTGCCTCAAACCTCTCTTTCCTCTGAAATACCTTTAGACCGTGACATTATAGCTAATCATGTAATTAGGAGTGCAAACACATGCTCTCAGCCCTTTGATGTATATAAATCAAGAATATTTAGGCTTGCAAAATAGTTGAATATATCAAAAGCTTTGGCAATATCAATATTTAATGCAATTCTCTTTGGCTCTTTTTATTAAGGCATAAACTTGATACTCAAGTAATTTAGGAATCGTATATGTATATTTTCTATTCTTTAGATTACCTTTTCATACAATTGTATCTTGTATATATAGAGACCTTTAGGTCAATAAATCAATAACACATAATCATCTTTTACATGGTATTAGAGCCAAAATCTGAAGACCTAATTTTCACTCTATCTTGTAGAAAGACTCTCGGCCCCTTCTTCATCTTCTTCGTTTTTTACTCTGTTTTTCTGCTCAGAAAATAGAGCCTTCTTCATCCTTATTTTCTTTATACTTCAAACACGATATCGATTACAGCACCAACATCTAATCTGAAACACAAGACGATTTCTCCATATGATTTAACTTCAGGTGCTATAATCTCGCAGCCGCTACTAAACGGCCTCAATTACGACGAATGGGCATTAATTTACGGGTGGCCCTTACTCTCGCAAGAAGTTTGGTTTTATTGATGGAAGTATATCAAAACCAGAATCTAACTATCCTCACTTTGAGAATTGGACTACTAACAATCATCTTCTCGTCGGTTGGATCAAACTCACAGTTGAACCTAAAATCTGATCCTCTATTTCAACTCGTGAAGTTGCACGTGATTGATAGGGCTCAGGATTTATCCAAATAATCAACTACACTTGGGGTATCGAATCCTCAGGAAAGTTAAAGCTACACTTATGGTTTCTAGGTTTAGATTATGCTAGGCGATTTATATGAAATTAAAACTAAGCAATTAAACAAGCAATAAATCGGATTAAGATGGATTAAAGTTCAGGAGACGAAGCGCTAGGTAAGGATAATTATCAGGTTGAATCCAAGAATGCAGAATCTAAGTTTATTAGGGATTTATTAAGAACCGTCTAGAACTCGAAACTCTAAGTTAAAACCAATCAACTCTCGTTGCAGAAGTTATCTATGCCTAGATTCCTAAATCCCAAATCTCTTTGCGAATTTAAACAATTAAGGCAAGCAATAAGAACAGGTTCGATTTGTTCACAAAATACCTAAACCAAATCTCTTTGCGAATAGATATTTTGCTCACCTATGATTAGTTCAAGTTACTAATAATGCTCTCGCATCTATTAAATAACCTAAGGTTTGATTTCTAAGTGATCAATTCAGAAAATCAAGTTAAGCACAAATCAAGGTGAAGATCCAATTGATTTCCCTAATAATTCTAGTGATTCTACAAACTCTTCATCAAACCCTAAATCACCCTAACCTAACTAGCAAACTACTCAGACATAATTATGCAAACACAAATCATGGCTGAAATAAATTGCATAAAAGAATAGAGAATGATACAGGGGTTCGAAATCTGGCTCAGATGAGTTAGAATTGTCTCCCCAAAAGCTCAGGATCAATCTCTCTCTAAGTCTCAAAAACAGAAAATAATGATAAGGTATTTGGCTAAACAATGCCTGAAAACTATTTATAGAAGGGGATTTTTCGTCCAGGGGCAGACTTGTAATTCTTCAGAACTTGCTCTTCTTTCCTTTTCCTGATTGGAAACCGTCAAGCTTCGCCGTCTATCCTTGGTGTCGATCGACACTGATGGTGTCGATCGACACTCAGCTCGTGAATTCCAGCCTCTTGACTTCATCACTTCGGCTGCTTCTCCAAAGTGCTCCAAAATGCTCCAGATTCTCCCATTTAGCTCCAAATGCTCTCCATCCTGTAAAGACTCTAAAAAGACTCCAAAACTAGCAAAAGACTCTATAAAAACACTTATATCATGGCTTAAAAACGGGTAAAAACCATGATATATCAACTCCCCCAGACTTAGCCTTTGCTTGCCCTCAAGCAAAACAGAAACTTAGACTGAAGTAGAAGTTTGAAAACAGGAACTTCCGAGTACTTCCTCAAAACGCCACTTTGATTAACACTTCTTGATTCCACATGATATTAGAGCCAACCTTAGGAAATGTTCAATGTACTTACCACAAGCTTAGCAATCTCCCTGTTCAAATCCAGATCCTTTCCTTTGTTAAAGATTTGAACTCTAACATTGGTAATGCCACATAACTTTTCTGATTCTTTTCCCTTCCTTAGTACCAAAACAAGATATTCTCATACATCACCCCTATTTTCTCTTCCCTTAGTCAACTTCTGCCCATTTTCAGAGTGTTCTAAGATCTTTTCATTGACTCTTCTTATTCTTTTTGGGATCTCTGGAATAGTGCTACTCTCTACTTGTGTTCCTTGTGAGGAGACGTGTTCAAGAGCATCACTAATATTGTTCCTTGTGAGGAGACAGGTTCATGACAAAGGCACTATTCCAGACTTAGACTTTTTTTTTCTTTCTTTTCTTTTCTCTTAAGGGAAGATCAAGGAGAGACTGCAATTTCCTATCTGTTCGGACTGAAAGAGGAATCAAGTTCTGCGCATACCTAGTTCTTTGTAAGGGGATCTGAACTCGCCATGTTAGGCTGATTCCACTTGTAGCTTTCTACTTAGTAAGTCCTGCAATCAACTCTCACAACAATGGTTCTTTCAAGTGTCAACTTCCTGTGGTTAGTTTCTAGAAAAACTGAAGGTTCCAACTAATTTTTGACTCAATAAAACAAATTTTTGAAAACTTTTGACTCAAGACTCAACTGACTCTCAAAACAAAACACAAGATTAGCAACCACCTCCCCCAGACTTGAATAACAATGTCCCCAGTGTTACTAAGAATGAGTTTGGATAGAAAAAATTCGTACCAAACAGTTGCAACAAAGAGAAAAAATCAGATTATCTGACTTCTGCGCGTAGCGTCGATCGACATAGGTGGTGTCAATCGTTGCTGTGATAGATGGCCGTGTCGATCGACACTCTGTCCGAAGACAGAGTTCTTCCACTCGAACTTTGATGTTGTTAAGTCAGATTGTTATTAGAATTCTTTCAAGCTGTTAGAAAACACAACAAAAGGTTAAAAGCACAAGATAATCCAATAAGCTCAATAACTGCAACAAGTTTGAAACAAAATACTGAATCAAATGCAGACTCAATAGAAAAAGAAAAACTGACTCAAAATACTAAAAAGGATGGAAGAGTCACTCGTCGTCATCAGCATGTGGTGGAGAGGAACGTGGTGGTGTGGGTGGTCGAACGCAGGTAGACACAGAGGCAATGGCGTTCCAGATGGCCTGGAAGCTCTGAACCACATATCTCTGAAATGCAGCCTGCTCCATAGGAATCTCAGGAGCGTCTGAAAGGTGATGCGGTCCAATAAGCTCTAAAGGGGCATGTGCTCTGCGCCTAGAACAAGAAGGTCGTGGTGCATCCTCAGCTGGTCGGGAGGAAGTGCCTCTGCGTCTGGCAACGGGAGCAGTCCTATTCTTGTTCGGACTGGGGTGAAAGGCGAGGCGCAGAAGATCGCTGGTAATGTGAGTGAGATCCCTGTCAGGTAACTGTACCAAACGCTGCACTCTCTGCTCGTCGCTGAATGCCCACAGCCTCTCTCCTGTCACCCAGTGAGTCCTCTTCAAGTACTCCATATCAACCAAGGCACATGATGTAACAATGGAGCAGGTAGAAGTGTCTATCCCGCAATAATGGAAGATGGGTGTAAGAAGACTCCCGATAGTCTCTGGCTTTGCCTTCGTTTCACTGAAAGGCTTCATCTTCAAGGAAGCCAAGTGATGAGCAAATACCGCGCCAAGGTTCGCGCTAACTGGCGCGTCATCATCCTCATAAATCTCAGACCAAAGACCGCGGTAAAGCATAACCAACTCAGACACTCGCATCTTCCCTGGCTCGTGCTTACACAAAAGTGTAGTAGCAAACAGTCGAACCAAGTAGCGCAGGTTGGGATGGCGAATGTCTGTCTGAGTGGAGATCTTCGAGTTATACCTCCCATTCCCGAAGTGCGACCAGAAATCCTGGTTATCTGGCAGCTGCGTCTGAAGAGAGACCCTAGTGGCATGCTCGTCTGCAAATCCATAGATCCCGCAGAGGTCTGGAAGTGAAATGTGGTAGCGGATTCCGCGGATTAGGAAGGTCAATATGCCTTCCTGAGCATTCCGGTTGATCTCGTTCCAGTAGTAGACTCGGGCTGTGGCAATGAACTGGCGGATAAGGTCTGGGTAAAGATCGTACTGCCGCGTCGCAATGGTGCCCATCCCAATTCTGTTCATCAAAGACAGGATGTCATCCTTGATTCCAGCTCGCTCATCGTCTTCTCACAAGCAAAGCGAGTTGGAGCGATCTCTACTCGCAGCCATGCATTGTAGAACATCGTGTCGTAAGCATCCCATGTCTCGCTGATGTCTCTGTAAATACACGCGTCCTTTGCCACCTCCTCAGCTGGTGAATCGTCCCAACGTCGTGTAACCCGAACCTTTATTTTCAGGCTTAGGCCATGGAGGAAGAGACGGAATTGTTTCATCATCGGCAGTCCCTGAGGCTGATGCCTCAGTGTGGCGTGGTCTCTTACTCATAGGAGCCATCTGCAATGAAAAGAAAAATCAAAATCAACATCCAAAGTCCAAGAAATGAAGAACAATTCGTCAGTTCAGGTCGGGTGTCGATCGACACCATGCGGGAATTTCAATCCGAACCTAAAATCAAAATTGCATCTTCATTCAACATCAAACAACAATCCTAATACTTCCAATACCAATAATCGACCAAGTTTAGACCATAAGACCCAATGAAAAATCCAATTTTTGCACATGCATCATCAATTTCCCAAAATTCTGAAAATTTCAAATTATGCAAATTAGAGGATGAAAAAATGCTTAGAAATGATCTAACTCATGTTGGACAACCTAAATAAACATGATTCAACAAGGAAATCAAGCTAAAAAGGTTGAAATCGAAAATTTTCACTTTAGGTCCGAAAATAAAATTGGGAGATTTGAAGAACATACCTTTGTAGATCGAATGAATGGATGATGGATTATGAATGAGGGTTAAAATCCGCACGGATTAGACCAAAGAATCACTCAATTCGGTGAAGATTTGAGAAAGTTGGGTTTTGGAGGAAAAATCTCTCAAACTCGGGTTTTGAAAAAAAAATGGAGGAAGAAGAAAAAGAATCGGGGTTTTGAAGACTTACCTGCGTCCCGTGGTGTGTCGATCGACACTATTTGGTGTCGATCGACACTAGGCTTTTTTTTTTTTTTTTTTTATAAAAGCCAAAATAAATTAGTAAAACCAAAAATAAAAATGAAAAATAAAAGAAAACGTACCTTAGTGGGTTGCCTCCTACTCAGCGATCGTTTAACGTCAATAGCTTGACTGTTCACGCGTTTAAGCGTTGGGTGCATCATCCAAAGACACAATGTGTCCGTCTGGAATCTCGGCTTCAGCCCAATAGTGTTTCACCCTTTGCCCATTCACAGTGAACTCCTCTCCTTTGGAGTTAGTCAAGACAATTGCTCCATATGGTCTGACCTCTTTGATGGTGAAAGGACCTGACCAACGTGAACGCAATTTACCAGGAAACAATTGTAAACGAGAGTTGTATAGAAGTACCTGGTCATTTGGCTCGAATTGTCTGGAGATGATCTTCTTATCATGATATGCTTTAGTTCTCTCTTTGTAGAGTTTTGAGTTCTCATAAGCATGATAACGAAGTTCATCCAATTCGTGGAGCTGAAGTAGGCGCCTTTCTGCAGCAGGCTTCAAGTCGAAATTCATCTTCTTGATAGCCCAATGTGCCTTGTGTTCCAACTCCACTGGAAGATGGCAAGCTTTGCCATAGAGCAGCTGAAAAGGTGTAGTTCCAAGAGGCGTCTTGTAAGCTGTCCTGTATGCCCAAAGTGCATCGTCTAGTTTCGCGGCCCAGTCCTTCCTTGTCTTTCCCACTGTCTTCTCCAGAATTTGCTTGATCTGTCTGTTGGAGACTTCCACTTGCCCACTCGTTTGGGGGTGATAAGGAGTAGCCACGCGGTGCTGAACTCCATGTTCTCCAAATCTTGGAAAAATGATGGTCTGAAAGAGCTTAAGAACCACAGCAGCATCATTGGTCTTAGAAGCAACTGCCTCCACCCACTTAGACACATAATCGACAGCCACCAAGATGTACTGCATTCCGTAGGATGGAGGAAAAGGACCCATGAAATCAATGCCCCAACAATCAAAGACCTCAACTTCAAGGATGAAGTTTTGTGGCATCTCATTCCTCTTACTAATCTTCCCTCTCCTCTGACAAACATCGCATTGCGTGATGAATAACTGATCATCCTTAAACATAGTAGGCCACCAAAAGCCTGCTTGAAGAACCTTGGACACCGTCTTGAATGTAGCAAAGTGTCCAGCATACTCAGAACCATGACAATTGAACAAGACATCACGAACTTCACTCTCTGCAATGCACCTTCTGTAAACATTGTCTGAACAATGCTTGTACAAGTGAGGCTCATCCCAATAGTATCTCCTAAGTTCTCTCATGAACTTCTTCTTCTCATAGTTCTTGAGATGCTTGGGCTCAATGTCAGCAGCAAGTGAATTTACAATGTCAGCATACCATGGTCGATTCGCAGCATTAATGGCAAAGATTAGCTGTCGAAACACCTCATCTAAGATCCTGTGAAGTGAAGCTCGCGTAGGGTGTCGATCGACACAGGTGGTGTCGATCGACACTCGGGCACAAGAGTTTCTGACCTTTGATCCGGACGGGGTGTCGATCGACACTAAGCTCGAAGGCTCTGAACTCTCGGCTTAGAAACGACTTTCAACGAGATAAACATTCTCTTCAGGCAGAAAATCATCTATTGGCACGTCATCTTCAATCCGAATCCTTGATAGATGATCAGCTACTCCGTTTTCAACTCCTTTCTTGTCCTTGACTTCTATGTCGAACTCTTGAAGAAGTAGAATCCACCTTAGCAACCTTGGCTTTGCATCCTTCTTCTGCATCAAGTACTTTAATGCAGAATGATCAGTGTGGACAATCACCTTTGAGCCAACAAGATACTGGTGAAATTTTTCAAAGGCAAAGACCACAGCTATTAATTCCTTCTCCGTAGTTGCGTAGTTCTTCTGAGCATCATCCAAAGTCCTGCTGGCATAATAGATGACGTGTAGCTTCTTGTCCTTCTTCTGCCCCAACACATCTCCTACTGCGAAGTCACTTGCGTCGTACATCACCTCGAAAGGTAGATCCCAGTCCGGTGGTTGAACAATTGGAGCACTCACTAAGGCTTGCTTGATTTGCTCAAAGGCAGAAAGACATTCTTCTGTGAACTCAAACTTCACGTCTTTGCAGAGAAGAGCAGTGAGTGGTCTCGCGATCTTGCTGAAATCCTTGATGAATCTTCTGTAGAACCCAGCGTGACCCAGAAAACTCCTCACTGATTTCACAGAATCCGGTGCTTGCAAAGTCGTCATGACTTCAATCTTGCCGCGATCCACGGCGATTCCAGCTGCTGAAACCTTGTGTCCAAGTACAATCCCATTGTTGACCATAAAATGATACTTTTCCCAATTCAGGACTAAGTGTTTCTCTTCACATCTCTGTATTACTGCTCATAAGTTCTCTAAACAGTCTTTAAAAGATGACCCATAGACAGAAAAGTCATCCATAAAGACCTCCATAAACCTCTCAATCATATCCGTGAAGATCGCCATCATACATCTCTGAAAGGTCGCAGGAGCATTACAAAGTCCAAATGGCATCCTGCGATATGCAAATGTACCATAAGGACATGTAAAAGTGGTCTTCTCCTGATCATCCGGATGGATAGGAATCTAGAAGAATCCTGAATAGCCATCAAGGAAGCAGTAGTAGGGATGATTCGCCAATCTCTCCAGCATCTGATCAATGAAAGGCAGAGGAAAATGATCCTTTCTGGTCACGGCATTCAGCTTTCTAAAGTCTATGCACATCCTGTGACCAGTCACAGTCCTTGTGGGAATCAGCTCGTTCTTTTCATTCTTCACCACTGTGACTCCTCCTTTCTTAGGGACCACGTGAACAGGGCTGACCCAAGCACTATCTGAGATGGGATAGATGATCCTTGCGTCCAACAGCTTCATGATCTCCTTCTTGACAACTTCCTTCAGGTTCGGATTCAGCCTCCTTTGGTGTTCAATCGACGACTTGGTCTCATCCTCAAGGTGAATCCGATGCATGCATAAGTCTGGTGAGATACCTGAAATGTCATCAATAGATTAGCCAAGAGCTTTGCGATACTTGCGCATCTTGCTTATCAATAAAGTGAGCTCTGTGTTGTTTAAGGAAGCATTTACTATAACAGGATAAGTCGAATTAGGACCAAGAAATGCGTACCTTAGCCCGGCAGGGAGCTGTTTAAGCTCAACTTTAGGTGCTTTGATCTCACTCCAATCGCCAAGTTTGGCGTCTTTGTCTGATTTCGCATGGTGTCGATCGACACAGGTCCTCCTGTGCGATTAGTTGCAGCACTTGCTCACTTGCGTCGAGCATCTTCGTGTAACTAGCAGTAGCGACGTCTAGGTCCTCAATGTCCTTGGTAGAAGTGGTCAGAGCTCGCTCCAAAGGGTCTGTAGGATGGTCCTCTTTGAAGATCTCTTCAGCAAGGTTGGTGAGTGAATCAACATAGAAGGTTTGTCCATCAATTGTGGGTCTCTTCATCAGCTTCTCCATGTC